>OY756425.1:23472568-24672568 GCA_963576905.1 Mystacides longicornis | reverse complement strand
CTCTGATGTGCTTATATTATATTCTTCGTTATCATCCATTACTTAACTTATGTATTCCTGTCATTACAGCACCAAACTTGCTAAGTAGGTTGACTCATTGACCAACGCCTTTTTTTCCGTTGGATATTTTGTCTTTCTATTGTACTGCTGCTAATGCACTGGTTCCTAAGGAGCGTGCGTCGTCTGACAAGACGGTATTCATGGAAAAGTACGACAATGTTTTTTAACGGTATTTGACAAGGTTCTAAACTGACACATTCACCGCTGTTTATATAGCAGTAGCGTATATTTAAGAAAATAAACCATAACAGCAGAAGAAAACGGACATAGTTTCTTCATTGCGTTTGACGTGGAACTTCCAGTTTTTCGGACATAATATAACCAGACGAAAAAAAAAACCTGTGAAAATTGGTGGTATGGGGTTTTAAAGAAACAACAGTGTTGTTGGGGCAGTGCATCCGGTGATCTTAGCTAGGATGAAGAGCATTTTATCCAAATTGTAATTACACTTCACGTTGTGTCTCTTAAGAAAGAACGGAGCTCCACTTTTTCATATCCAAGTACCTACACTTCTTTCCCCTGAATCCTTGTTCGGAATGCGGGAGGATCTGTCTGTCGTGGATTGGTCAAAGACACAATAATGATCTCCTTCTTTTTGTGTACCTTATGTCCGTTTAATGAGCTATGGGCTTGGGACTACTTTTGCATCTTCCAGCGAAAATAGAAGAGCTACATTTCACAAAGCTTTTCTATTTTCTTTTGCTTCTGCCTGGCCTTGTTTGAGTACGGAATCAATGATCCACAATACTAATACGGTAGAAAAAATTAAAGTTCACAACTCTCTGTAGTAAAGAATTAATGAAACAATGAAACAACGAAACAATATTAATTTCTTGTAGCCCACTATTGTTTGTACAGATATTATTTAAAAAAGGAATAAAATACCAACATTAATCATTGTGTCAATAAATAATTTATTCTCCAGACATTTTTCAAGTGGACGTATGAAATCGCACATATCGGTCATGGGTCGATTTGAATTTCTAATGAATGTTTTTAGTATTTACGCTTCGAGAGACATAAAAAAATCTCCACGTTTTAAAAATCAGCAAACAATCATACATAGCTTTTCCAATCTAAAAACTCCGTCAAAATCTCTTTCGTGATAGTCTTAACCTGGTATGAAAAATGTAGCATTAAATTCGATAGTATCATTATACATATATCATGAAAGCGCCATCTATAAAATTGATCATTAATCAAAAAGATATAAAGTCCATTCAAATATTTTCTTCCTCAAACCTCTAACACAACTTATCTTTATTATCTTTATATTTTCATTTTAATGACCTTATATTGTATTTCATATGACATTCATCGTCTCAACAAAATCCCAGAATCCAATTTAGAATTAGATGATTTCCTATGAAGTGATTTTATTTTGATTACTGACAACAAACCAGACAAAAAGCCATCTAAATCTCGTCTTATATTGTCCCCAAAGTGGTCTTTATTGACCCCCGGGGCTCTACAAGGATACAAGGTCGGGGTGCATGAATTTGGAATTGAAATGGTATAAAATTTAACACGAGTTTTGTATTATATTTCTCACGCAATAATGTTGAAATGTAAGAAATTTAAACCACTCAAAATGAGCATTAGAGGTCTGCCAAAAGCAGAAAAAGATGACAAAGGGTCTACGAGAAAAAAGTTTTGGAACCTCTGATCATGGTAACCTGTGCTAAAATGTTCATATAATATTATGGTGTGTGTATGTAAACTATGTGAAATGTAATCTTTCTCACGACTTTTTAATAAACTCGTATTCTCTTTTGTTTCTTCTGTATAAATCTAACAATTGTTTGATTTTTACTACCACATGACCACTGACCAACTAAACATAGAAACATTTCAGAATAGCAAAAATACAGCGCTGAATGGGATGTTTTTTTTTCCATTTTGTGCCACTAGAGGCGCCCTTGCTAATCCGGTCTATTGTCAAATTCAGTGTTGCCAAAGGGGGCGATTTACTGCCATTTGGGCTATTTGGAACGAGAATATGCGACGAAAAAATGTAAAAGGCGACAGGTAGCCACTTGGGTTACTTCCCTTTTAGCGAATTTTCATCTTTCGGATACTAAATGACCTTTTTTAAGTGAACTCCCACCTCTTCGGATACTAAAATTTTCGGAATGACCGCATACCAAATTTTCAGTTGGGCTACTTTACGTTTGAAAAACAGCGTTGGCAACACTGGTCAAATTAACGTTTATAACCTCAACCATATCTTTAGAATAATCATTGTACATTTCTTTTTACATACTATTACAAATAAAATAATTATTTATCTTATTTTATTTTTTATATACCTACCTAAATACAAATGAAAAAATACCGTGACAGAAAAAAATAAAACAAGAAGATACAGAACAGCACCACTGAGACTTATTATCAAAGAACAGTACTGCAAATCTATACCCTTGAAGACAAATACATACCTAGTGCTTTTGTTTGTGTGTAATGTAAAAGGACACACTATGGTTTACCTCCTAGAAAAAGCCACTTTTGCAATCATCAAAAATTAAAACGTTAAATTGAGAAAACAAAAAAGAGATGAGATATATTAGCATAATATTCATCAGTCAATGCTAGATGGTATGTTTGACAGCTGTCATAATTTGACAATAGAGCTGATTAGAAGCGCTGCCACCTAGTGTGTCTTGTCGGAAGCTCCCCAGAAAACCTCCCATTGAATTCATTCTCAGTACATTTCGTAACATCTAATAAACTCCCGGAAGGTGCCACCTCAATATTATTGACACAAAATTATTCAGCAGAAAATTCATAAAAGTGTGTAAAGTATTTTTTTATCTTATAACTAGCTTTCTCGACAGACGTTGTCCTGTGGTTCTAACCCGAGGCGGCCCGTCCATATGTGCATAATGTGCCCTGCGCCTCAAAAAAAAATCATAATTAATTCTATTGAGTTAAACTAATAAAATAATAACATTAAAATATTTCCAAAACATCCATATTTAATTCGTATTCAAAGCTCAGGCAGGAACAACGCGAGAAAATATGCGCGCGCAGACATGAAGTGCCGATGCTGCGTGTGCACATATTATGAAAGTGCCCGATAATTTTGTTGACTTTGTATGAAAATTGGAGTAAGTGGGATGGGCAGGATGGGCTACTGTAAGAGCGGCAATTACGTTTGCGAGAATGAGAGGGAACTACCACCATGTGCAGTGAACAATAATTTTGTTGTTATGGCGTCGCAGGAAATCCGTTCCATACTAACTTTAATATTATATTTTATAGTCCAAAATAACTCGAGTCCGGGTGGAGGTCTATAAAAAAATAAAAAAAAGTTTTATATTTCTCATCCATTTTTTCAACTTTTTATTAGTTATTCTGTTATCCGGAGCGGAGAAGGATTAAATAAATCAAACATCGAAAGAATCTGTTGAGCCGATCTCGAGTTATAAGTGTTCGCACTTACCCGACTTTCATTTATGTATATTATATAAGATTTTTCGACGATGATGGAATATTTTCAGTGTTTCAGCCTAAGAGAGTGGTGATGTTTGAGCAAATTACTCCCTTGTGTTTTGTGTTACTTACGCAAATTGGCTCCATTTCATCAGACGTGGCGTCATCGTAATAGCTATGTAACGAAAGTTTACATCGTAACACCGTGAAAATAACATATAAATCATCATGATGTATAAAGCTACATACCTACATGAAACCAAAACCCCGGTGTTTTTCAGCCATCAAAATATCTTTTGATAATTTGCTTCGAAAGCGCTACAGCCCATATAGATTTTGGCCCCAGTCATCAGCAACTGTTTCAGTGACAATGTCATCCTTCTCAACCTTGTTCTTGTTCTTGTCACTTTTCCCATCCAACCCTTTTGTTGGCTAACTTGGTATCTGACATGCCCGCCCATATTTTTAGTACTAATTTTTCTTCGCCGTCTTGGTGTTTTGCTAGAGTATAACTATATAAATTATTTTAAACATTACCGTCAATCACCTCAACAACGAGTAGGTACATCAGCTTCAAACCAATGATCTATTTCAATTCTGGAGCGATTTTTTTTCGTTTACTGCGTTTAAACTCGTCTTATAATACAATTTACCTACAGAGCGTGTTTATCTATTTGGCATTGTGTCTTCTAATTAACCCCTATATTGTCCTTTGGGCTTTTCGTTTTGAAAACACTGCTTACTAATGAACTGTACTCGAATATAGCGTGATCGAATCTTTGCCCTTATTCTCGTAGCGGTCTTAATACGCTCTTATCTTGATTGACAATCATAAAATGGCGCATTGGTATTCACAAAACAAGATATCTAGCAGATATCTTAAAAATTCGTTATGTTTGAAATATCAGTTCAAGATAGGATTTATGATTAGATTCCGATAGTTTTGTGAATACGACTGCTTGCGATCGTGTCTGAATCTTAGCGTTAAGTGATTTTTAAAAGCGATTGATTACGAGAATAGCCCTCCTTGTTCGAATATCGAGCTATTAAGCTACCAAATTACTCGTTAATCAACGTAGTGTGAACAAGGATTCAGTCCTTAAAAGACGTACCTACCTATATAAGTATAACAATAATTTCTGGAACTCATTACAAACGCGTGGTTAAATTCATGTAGGTTATTTTTTATTGACCACTGTGCTAGCGAATTCCTAGCTTGCTTCTCACTTCGTGTTTTTCTTGATAATTCTACGCGGTATCGGTCGTATGAGAAAAATATAGGTAGGTAATAATACTACCTTTTGAACTCATTCAAACAAATCCAGTGTTGGTAGCTGAAGGGTAGTTCGTTCACGGATTGCATAACACGCTGAAGTTAAAATCAATGAAAACTTCCGTCCTCGTGAACGGTGTATACAAAGAATAATACCAAAGGGATTTACGCCCTCATCAAGGCCGTTGCCATCCACCGTATTAGCGGCTCAACGGCATTGCAGATACGCCGTACACCCTACCACGCAGAAAAGAAAAAAAGCTTGATGACGTACGTATTTTTGTTACAAATCGAATAGCGTTACCTATCTGTGAATTTCAACTCTGCAACCTTGAACAATTATTTTACATAATATTATTTAGTCTTAAGAACAATATTACATAAGTGAGAAATACGTTATACGGTGTGTCGGAGATATAAATTTTGGTATTGTTCGCCTGAAGTCTGTTAAATTTATACAAATCGGTTCGCTTTAGATAAAATCGTTTAGGTAATGAGTCGCAGATCGTTTACTTGAAATTGTTTATTAAGTATTTATGCTGTTACTACATATTTTTTCGTTCACCTATCCCATCACGCGAATGCATACTCGGTTTAATTCTTCCTCTCTTACAGGGTGGCTTCTTGAAAATTTCATGGTTACTATAGTTTACGATGTCAAAAGTGTCCAGCTGCTCTTTCTAAATTTGAATAATATCCAGAACTCTACCCCTGGGCGGTATCGTCCCAAAAGATATCTTAATTAGAGCTGATATACGTCCCGGTCGTCCCGCCCCCACATCACGTAGGTACCCTTTCCTTTTGACAATTTAACTTTTTCGCCAAAAATGGAGATACTAACGGATATTGTTACATATATTAAACACCTGAATCGGAAAAAAACGATTTCCTACTTATTTAAGGGAACTTGATATTGGATTAAGATAGGAACACAATATTATGAACATCAGACAAAAAACACCGTTTTCTTTCATTTTTGCTTTTTTGTGTAGGTGCCTATATGAAAATATAAGTTATGATTATCAATAACACTTTCTAACTGTTATAACTGCACATCCGAAATTCTTCCATTTACGTTCTTCATTATATGACATATTATATGAGTTAAGTCTTACAGCTTCACGTTTTTAAAATGCAAGATTACAGTTCAAATTTCATTATGTGCAACGAATACTGAAGCAACTAAATTCTCAGTATAAAGTAGATCCAATCCAAACTCCCTTTACGCCCCACTTAGGGGCATAGGGAGGCAACAAGAGCTCTCCATTGCGCAATGTTTATGACCTCCTCCCACACCATATCCAGGTTCCTCAGCTCTGCTTCGAAGGAGCGGAACACAGTATGAGAGGGTCTTCCTCGTCTTCGGGACCCTGATGGGAGGAAGAACAGCGCTCTCCTCGGCCAACTGTCATTCGGCATCTTTAACACATGTCCCAGCCAAGTCCATCTCCTACCCATAATGGTTGGGTAGTGATGGGTTCACGCTGGGTGCGCCGCCGTATAACGTCGTTCGTGATGCGGTGGTACCATCTTACACCCAAAATTCTCTTGAGGCACTTCATTTCGAAAGCTGATACTTTTTGTGCCTGGGCTTTAGTCAGGTGCCTATCTTCAATTTGTCGCAGAGAATTGTTCGTACATTTCATGCTATTCTAATCACATTATCTTTTTATAGGAAGTTGAGAACATCTGGAATAATTGTAAGGAAAATAGATTTTAAAAAATTCACATAAATTTTTAAGACGTGGCACAAAAACGCCATTAAAAAAATCAGATCATTTTCTTCTATATCAAAAGATGGATTTTTCAGTATCATTCCATTTTCTTTGACTTGATATGTAGGTATGTATAGGTACTTACATTCAGGCGTAAACCCATTGCCCACCCCATAAAAAGTGAGAAATTTCTGAATTGTGTGCGCGGGGAAACCAGGCTTATCTAAAAAAATTAATGACGATTGAAACAAGATCCACTGGTAAAGACTGCTTCATGATTCCAGAATGTGGCTATAAAGCCTGCAATAAAAAGTGCCTTAGATAAATGAATTAATTTAATTACACGAGAGATTCCTTATCATTTTTGAAGACAAATAATACAATAAATCCACACAAGAAATCAACAGCTACATTATATCTTGCATTTTAGACAAAATGTTGAGTTTTACACTTAAGTGTCTACTTATCTTTACGCACAAAGAATACGTTGCAGTTTTAGCGTAGAAAAGGATGTGCGGAAAAAAGTCTATCGGACTTGAAAGGAAGGTAACAATTTACTGCCCTCGATAATTTTGTTGTCTAGGCGCTGGATTTCCAGGTTTGCGTCGGTGTTAAAAATTTTATAAACATTTTGTTTTTCTTTTGTAATTTCTTATTATTTCATAGTTTCATAACACACTTTCTACAAATGCACAGAAAACCGAGAAAATCTTTAGTGTTTTTACTGTTTTATAGTACCTATCTACAATTATTGCACTTAAATAGGATTTTATTCATAAAAGAAAAGGAGCATATTGTGGTATACGGACAATATTAGATATACTCTTTATACCAGACAAGATATTATTATTCTAATAATATTAAAGCGAAACTCGGATGCGTGAGGCAAAGAGAAAATGTTGGCAGTGCCAAAAATAATAGACGCCTGAAAATTGTTTCAGTGTGCGTCGCTCCCGGAGGAGAGAAGGTTGTGCTTACGTTTCTGTTCTAATTTTACCTTCCCCTCTTACATTACCTCCACTCTATTACGCTTGTTACGATTCTCGATAATTATTATTCTACATTTTTAATAAAAACTTACATAATTTTATTTGAATCTATCGATAATAAAACATTTTAGTTTCATTTATGTTACTCTATGATGTCATTCGCGAGTTCATTAATTTAAATTGAAAAAAGAACAATTCATTTCAAACGTGTTTTTTTTTCTTTTCATTTTTTTTTTTGTATTTAGTATCTCTATGGAATTTCGCGGCTTTTTTAATCGTCATTTTTATTTGAATGAAGAAATGTTTATAAATACGACTTGTAGGTATATTATGTGACCCTCTTGTTTGACATTGGTATTATTTTTAGCGCTAAATTTTTCGTAATAACATTTATCGAATATCTATTGTGAGTCATTCGAAATAATTAAATTTTAATTTTGTCTAAAAAAATAGTTGATTTTAAGAGCAAATATTTTCTGTAAATATTTTTTACGTGAAATATGAAAGAAAGATAAAATCTACACCTATTTAAAATTTCTACCACCTAGAGTTAGTTTCAATTTATACATTACAATAATCGAAAAATATCTGTTTTGAATACATTTTTTGTGTATCGGTTAAAAAATATGACAATGTGTACTTTGAATAAATTATCGGAGTACCTACTTATATTTTTTATATTAAAATAGGTTCTTCAATGAAATTATTTGATATATTTTGTTTTTTTCTTACCTACATAATTTTTATAAATTTGGTTAACTAATTTTTAAAGTTTCTTTATATAAAAAAATAAATAAATTGGTTGAAAACAATGAGATTTATATGTTTAAAATAGTTAAATATAAGTAGGTAGTGTTGTTTTAAAAAAAAAAGTAGTTTAAATAATATTACATGTTAAAAAAGAAAAACAGTAAAAGAATACAAATATTTATTTTTCTATTTGGACTAATTTATTTTTTTATTTATTTTTCAGAAGTGGTATTTAAACAGGAAAACAGAAGATCATCCGTAACAATTCAGGTGTCAAGCAACTATTATGGGCTTCGTGATGAAGAGCACCACAGCCGCTTGAGGGTGTCTTCTAGCGAGGACGGGAGGTTATTATTGTTTGTAGAAGCAACTGAGACAGCTGATCACGCTGGAGTCTCCAAAATTCCACTATTTTAGACAGCAGAGCCGGTTATTGATGGTCCCGGGGCCAGGGCGGGGTCAAACAGGGGCTGGGGCGCTGGAGCCGATATCGTGTAGATATTCCGCCAGAGATCCAAGATTAAGATTTATTAATTCTTACTTTAGACTTTTAATTGTTGATCCTAGCTGTGATTTTCACGTGTTTTAATTTCATTCATCCTATTCTGTCACTGATTGTTTTATCATTTTGTGTTGTTCATTTGATGCAATCATCCCGCGGATTAGCTGTGAGTGTATGCCTGTTGTTTAGTGTTCTCAATCAATTTGGCAAGTGATATTCTATTCGAGTCAAACCATTTTATTTTACGGTTACGTTACATAGTTATTCTCTTTATTCCAAGGACACCGTTAAGCTAACGAGAAATTTCAGTTTCAAATCATTTCATTGTCATTCTCTAATCATTGTATCGTATCACCATGGAGCCCAGACAGATATCTCAACTGAACGGCCTAGCCCCTATTGTGGGATGGACGGACGCCTCGCCCACCCCAGCCCCTTCTCCCCTGCCCTCCGGAAAGCCTCAGAATGTGTCTTCTCCTTCCGTGACAAGTTCAGGCATCGACCCTGATATTTCTGAGAAGAATACTTCCTCTTATTCTTCATACTCGCCAGGAATATCCAGCTTCGGGGATGAACCAGTTCTTTCATCCACCAACGATCTTCTGGATGATGAAAATATCGACGGCAGTAGTCCACTCCTATCACACGTTGATGATAATAAAAATATAATAATTTCTCCAAAACCAAGGGAGAGATCAATATCACCCAAAAAGAAAGAATCCAGTCCTCCGGCAAGTATAACTTTTGTCACTGAGAATCCAGTATGTGATGGAGTCAAGTTTTTTGGAATTGACGATAAAGACAGCATTTGTTCTTCAAGCTCTTATGGGAGCGACAGTGACAGTGATGAAAAGAAAAGTGATTCTTCCCCCCAGATACCCGATGGAGGGTGGGGATGGGTCATTGTACTCGCCTCACTATTTCTATCCATGGTTGCTGATGGTATAAGTTTCTCATTTGGTCTACTATATGTTGAATTCTTGAACCACTTCCAAGAGAGCAAATCTAAGACTTCGTGGATTGGAAGCCTTTTCATGTCTGTCCCCTTGATGTCTGGGCCCATCATGAGTGCTCTGGTGGACAAATATGGGTGTCGTAAAATGACAATGCTCGGAGGATTTATTTCTGCCTCAGGATTTGTTATGGCAGCTTTCTCCAACTCTATTGAAATGTTATTTCTTACTTTTGGTGTGATTGCTGGCATGGGCCTGGGGTTGTGCTACGTCACAGCAGTGGTCTCCATCGCGTACTGGTTTGATAAGAAGCGTTCCTTGGCAGTGAGTCTTGGTGCTTGTGGCACTGGGATTGGAACGTTTGTCTACGCTCCCATGACTCAATATTTCATTGATGAATACGGATGGAGAGGAACAATATTGATGCTGGCAGGCACATTTTTGAACATGTGTGTTTGTGGAGCCGTCATGAGGGATCCGGAATGGTGGATCCTCGAACAACAGAAACAATCCAATAGTAATAAATCCATTCGTGGTGCTTCCAGTTGTGGTTCTATTTCTAAGATATCTCGAGGAGCTGAATCCAATTTCCCAGGTCTAGATGAAATCAAAAGCTTGATGAAGAGTGGTGAGACTCCGGAGTATATACTGTCCACTCTGGTTACGAGTATAGCCAACACTAAGGACAACACGGCGGAAAACACTGCTGAAAATGAAAAGTTGAAAGCTGTTTGTAATTCTGTTGTTAATTTACCAACGTTTGTCAAACAAAGTGAGAAGGTAATGAATAATACTATTTTAAATAATTTGTTCGCTACTCAATTCCTATTTATAATATTTTGAATGCGTCTTTTATAATTTCAGGTGCCATTGGAAGTTCTTCAATCATTGAGCTCCAACAAAAAGCTGTACAATGTCATCTTGGAGAATTATCCGTCGTTGCTTCACTGCAGAAGCTCTTCCGACAATAAATTGAATGCGTTACAAAATAACGAACATATTATAACGAGAGTGCCTGTTACAATGTCTATGAAATTGAAAACATCAAAGAAACCCAAGCAACTACAAAACGGCAAAAGTTTTGACTCTACCGACGATGTTTTGTCGTCTCCCTTGATGTCGCCAATAAAATCTGATATTTTAGAAAAGCAGATAGTGGGGAAAACACCCATTTTGACACCAATCATCAAAGCCCCGAAAGTTCAGGAGCCTTGGTTAAAGAGACAGTTCTCAGTGAATCAACATTATTTGAAAAACATTAAAGTCCACAGACACTCTGTCATGTATCGTGGGGCAATGATGAATATCCCGAAATATCGCCTTCGTGCTTCATCCTGCCCCAACATCTACAGAAACTCTATGATCACTCTTCATCACGAAGAGGATGAGGTCGGTTGAATGTGCATCTTTATGAGTCAATAAAATTAAAGGAAC
This sequence comes from Mystacides longicornis, assembly GCA_963576905.1. Taxonomy (NCBI): domain Eukaryota; kingdom Metazoa; phylum Arthropoda; class Insecta; order Trichoptera; family Leptoceridae; genus Mystacides; species Mystacides longicornis. Next base: position 24,661,460 of record OY756425.1, on the reverse strand, counting down.
CATTGTTTTTTTATTTATTTTGATTGTATGTTTCAGAAATGGTACACTGAAGCCTGGGAAAATGTCAAATCCATGTTTGATTTCAAAATGTTCTTTGAATTTCATTTCTTATTAATGAGTCTGGGGACTTTGATATTGTTCGTTTGGTTTATCGTTCCATATTTTTATCTGGCGGAGTACATGACAAGATCATCTTATTCAGAAGATGATGCTGCGACTATGATTAGTGTCATTGGAATCACAAATACAATTGGAATGGTAACATTTACTTCCTTATTTAATTTTGTAGATGAATGTCATCAAAATTAGCAGTTTTGGAAGATATACATTTGTTTTATCTCGTAAAATTAAAATTTTTTTTTTTTTTAGATATTTTTGGGATGGGCTGGAGATCAGCCGTGGATGAATGTGACCAAAACCTATGCCGTGTGTTTGATATGCTGTGGAATATCAACTCTATTTTACCCAATCATCATTGGGAACTACTGGTTACTAATGGTAGTCTCCGCATTATTTGGATTATTTTTTGCCAGTAGTTTCTCCTTCACACCCATCATATTGGTGGAACTTATTCCTTTAGAGAAATTTACACTGGCGTATGGCCTTATTTTACTTATGCAAGGAATCGGAAATCTCTTAGGACCTCCCCTAGCAGGTGAATTTCATCATATTATTACCCCTATTCGCTATCAGATCCGCTAAAATTAAGAATCCGCCAAAAAGTGTATGAAAAAAGTAACTTTTAACTGACTGTTTCACTTAAATTATCACGATTCCTCTAAAATGACCCGCTATTCGATCAATTTAAGCGGCACCTTAGAAAGACCCGCCAAAATTTTAGAGGGACCGCTTATATTATGTCAAAATCGTGTCTTGTTTTTCAGTCACCTCTCTTAAAAACAACAATCAAAAAAAAAAAGTTATTATTTTTAGTAAATGTATCATTTTGCTCTTGTTTTCATCACAAAAGATACGTTAATAATGTTATATTTCTTGATCAAGATGAATTTGTTTGAGAAAAAGGAAATTTGGCGGCCATGATGATAATTTTGACATGGGGAAATTATTCGTTTGAAATCCCTTGCAGCTAGGTATATTCACTTTGATCGATTTCTTAAGGAATATTGCTTGGATTGGTTGAAATCACATGGAATTGCCCGCGAAATTCAAAATTTTATCGGATCTGATAGGGAATAGGGGTATATATTTATCAATTACTTACTCTTAGGTTTTGTTACAATGATTAATGAACTTGCAAGGTGTGATTTTTATTAATTTTCTGTTTCATTTTAGGGTTTGTCTTTGATTTGACACAGAGCTGGGATCTTTCCTTTTATCTCGCAGGAATATTCATAATTTTATCTGGATTATTTACCGGGATTATTCCGTACACCAAAAATTTCAGAGTCATAGGAGAAGCGCCTCTCGAGAAAGATTTGGAACGAATATCGCAGCTGTCACAAAAAGACAGCATAAGCGTAGCTTAAATAATTACATTAAACAGTGTAACCTGGTGTGGGCATCTCTTAGTTCATATTATTTTCTATACAAGATATCGTAAGTGCTCTTAATCATAGTGTGATTTTTTGTTTAAATATCCCCTGTTAATTAGTTAAGATAGATAGCAATGAAAGTTGTAAAGATGTAGGTAACTGTAGCGGCATTTAAATCATTTAAAGAAGAGAGTGATTTGTGTTGGTAAAATTCTATTGATCTCTATTTTGGATTATAACAGTTCTCGGAAAATAGTGATAATGTAGGAATTAATTCATATTTTTGACTTAATTATGTAATTTTGTAAGGGATGTAGCTTTTTAGAAAAGCAGAGATCAAATAGAGAAATGTATCTGACCAGGCGGATAGAAAGAGAAGGGTAATTAGCTAATATTGATTTTTTTATCAAATTGATGTTGATCATTGATTTATCTGTTATTATTATTATGAAAACAAACGACATATGAAAATTTAAAATTTAATTAAGTGTATTGTTTCAATTATTTGTCTTCTTTATTACATTTAAGGTTATAGGATTGTAATATTATTAAGTTCATAATCATGTTAAAAAAAATTCAACTCTTTGTTCTACGTATGTTTATTTTTTACACAACAAAATAACTTACAAATGTACTTTAAATGATTTATTTTATAATTATTATTTTTCGTTTATAACAAAATATTATTTGATATTAGTGATGTTTTTTTTAAATCTAGTATAATTCAGTATTATCCTAATTTGTACAATGAGAAACTTTTTTTTTTTTCGTCTACTTTAGTTTCTACTTGTGTGACTTGTTTGAATAAACACAATAATATGTACCTTAGTACAAATGCAATAATATGTTATCCTATAGTGATATGGGAAACACTTACTTTTTGCCTTATATTTCTATACACAAGACTGGATCAAAAGATAATCATAAAAATATATATTATGTGGTACTGTATTGGATACTTTTTAATTCATCAATAATATTTCATTTTACTAATATTTTGAATCTCTTTCTGGCCTATTATACTTATTATAATGTTCTGCAGTTTTTTTTTTAATTATATTACCTAGTATAAATTTAACAAAAAATACTAGCAAAATTTTTCCAAAAACACTGAATTTCCTAATTGCAGTGTAAGAACCTAACAATTAGTATTTCTAATGTCAAGGTTTAAAAAAAGCTGCTGAAAATTGTATAATTTTGGATTTTAAGATGAATAATATAGTGCCATGAGACTTATATAATATTTCTAAAGACAAATTGTTCCTAAGACTTCATTTTCATAGTATAAAATCTTCCATATTATCGGTTTTGATAAGCATTATTGAGTTTTTTTAAATGTTTACTGTTATACAATTTTATTTATGTACTTAATAACATCAATTATACGCTAAATAGATCTGCGTAATATATTAATTACATAAGTGTTCGATTACCTATTAATATTTTGTTTGATTTAATACAATTTACGTATTCGAGATTTATCTGTCATATGATTGTATAGAGACCTTATACAAAATGTAAACCTGTTTCAACCCATTTTTTATTGATATGAATTTTATAAATGATTTATAACTTACTCTATATTTATAATTATTTTAGTGGAATATTAATAAATTTTGTCTTTAATTCTGCTGTTTTACTGTTTTAGTCTTATTTCACAAATAAATCCCTTTCATTTACTCCAGTGCGATTGGTGCACCACAGAACCCTGGGGTCTTAAGGGCTCCGCAGGCCATTCATGAGATACCCACCCATTAACTATTTTGCTCAGAGTATTACTAGATGGCTTAAAAATGTTTTCAATAACTTGGTTTCTGAGACTGTTTTAATTTGGTCAGTCAAGTCTATAATATGTTGGATGAACCAAACCGCAACAATTGTACATCTGGCAGCAGATGGACATCCTAGAGAGCAATGGTATGCAGAAGAATTGACAATGGCCATGACCCTCCGTAATGAGAAAGAAAACTAGTAAGGTAAAGGAATAACTTTTTTTTACTCATGTTGGTCCTCAGAGCAGATGGACAGGATCTCTCAAGGCCAAGGCAGTAGCTAGGAAATAATTCCTGATGGGTTTTAGTTTAGTCCTGCATGTACATAACTGCTGTAGCATTGGGACTTACTGAAGAAATATCTTCATATCAGTGGGGGGTCAAGGTTACGGCCTTGCTAAAGACCTTGCCATAAAATGTGTTGCCTCAATGTGAATAAGGATAAAAAATTTGGCATAAAAGAGACAATTTTCTTATGAACTTTTATAATATAAACTAATGCGTTTTAAAATTATTTTACTACTGCGCATAACTAATAGGCAACAAATTTATGAGCAGATGAAGAAATCAAGCGAAGTGCTAAAAAATGTTTGGTTTAATCTACAGATAGGACACTTCTAGGATTTGCATAAATAACTATTTTACAAATTTTATTTAAGTAGGTATATATCATTTCAAGATCAAACCGAATTTTATTTTGACAAAATATACATGAATAAACATGAATAAACAACATCAAAGGCGAGGAATATTGGAAATGGCTATAAACTGATATACCATGGGCAAGAGGCAAGGAGAAATGGAGTCGGGATAGTGTTAGACGAACATATGCAGGAAAGAATAGTCAATGTGGAGAGAAAGAGTGACCGACTGATGGCAGTAAAATTGGCATTAGATGACCAACCATGTATGAATGTTATCACGGCGTATGCCCCTCAGGCAGGCTGTACATCCACAGAAAAACAATCGTTCTGGGAAGACTTTGACGATCTTATACAAGCAATACCAAATAACGAGTCACGATACATCGGAGCTGACTTAAATGGCCACGTAGGTGAAATAACCGAAACCTTCAAGAACATCCATGGCGGATATGGGTATGGCTCAAAAAATTCACAGGGCGACGACATTCTACAATTTGCCTCAACTTATAATATGGCTTTGGTAAACACTTATTTTAAAAAACTCGAAAGACACTTAGTTACCTACTGCAGCGGAGAAATCCAGTCCCAAATTGACTATATCTTGACTGATAGACAAAATATTAAACACTTTAAAAATTGCAAAGTAATATTGGGCGAACCACTAACAACACAACATCGTTTGTTAGTGGCAAAATTCAACCTGCCACGAAAACTGAATTTGAGAAAAGAAAGAATTGCAAGAATCCGATGGCATAAGCTTAGTAGACAAGAAGGAATAGAATGTTGTGCTAAAATAAAACAACATATGAATGTGGGTGAGAATATCTCAGCAGACGATGCATGGCAGAATTTCCAACATAAGTGTATCGAAGTGGCAGAAAAATGTCTAGGAATATCAAAGGGACCGATTTCAAATAATAGAGAAACACATTGGTGGAACGATGAGGTAAAAGGGGAATTGGCTAATAAAAAGGCTTTGTTTAAGAAGTGGCAAGGTACTAAGACAGAGGAGGATAAATTGCTCTACAAAGCTGCGAAGCAGACTGCCAAAAGAACTGTAGCACAAGCAAAGGCATCAGCAAATCAAGACTTTTATAATGAACTTGAAAATGCAAAACATGACACAGATATATTCAGAATAGCAAAGTACAGAAACAGGGAAACACTGGACATAAAAACTGCAAAGTACATAAAAGATGACAATGGCCAAATGCTTACCTCAAACCTTCACATACAACAGAGATGGAAACAGTACTACAACCAATTACTGAATGAAACTTATCCACATAGCCACATTGACGAACTAATACCAGTGTCAGGACCAATTCAGGAAATCACCAAAAGGGAAGTAGAGGATGCCGTCTCAAAAATGGCGAATAAGAAGGCTACTGGACCGGATGAGATCCCCGCTGAATTATGGAAGACACTGGACAAAGATGGAATCACTTTTCTTACTGAAATCTTTAATCGCATAATGTATGACAAACGTATACCTGATAGCTGGAGACATAGTTTTATTGTACCGTTTTACAAAGGCAAAGGAGACGCACGTTTGTGCGAAAACTATAGAGCTATTAAATTAATGCCACATACAATGAAGATATGGGAACGCATAATACACCAACGACTGTGCAAAATTACAAGCATAACAGATATCCAGTGTGGTTTTGTTACTGAAAAATCAACCACAGACGCGATACAAACCGTAAGGATTGTGATGGAAAAGTTTAAAGAGTGCAAAAAAGATCTGCATATGGTTTTCGTTGATTTGGAGAAAGCCTTTGATCGAGTCCCAAGAACACTGATATGGAGAGCCTTAAGAAAACAAAATGTGCCAGAATTTTACATTGACATTATAAAGGACATGTATACTGCAATAGAGACCAAAGTTAGAACTGTGGCGGGCACAAGTGAGTCGTTCAGCATAGGAGTTGGGGTACATCAGGGCTCGGTTCTTAGCCCACTCCTATTTAATCTTGTAATGAATGATCTGACTGAGGATATACAGAGGCCATCACCATGGAATATATTATATGCCGACGATATTGTGCTGATGGGTGAGAATGTTGCAGATGTACAGAATATGATGAATGATTGGCGAAGAGCTTTAGAGGACAACGGGTTGAGAATAAGTCGAACAAAAACAGAACATATGCCATGCTATTTCTCCAATAACTTAACAGACACAGGACAACGTATTTACCTCCAAAACACACCATTACCTCAAACAACATCCTTTAAATACCTGGGCAGCGTAATAACACCTCAATGTGACGCAGATGAAGATGTCACCCACCGCATTAACACAGGATGGCTAAAATGGAGGTCACTCTCTGGAGTACTGTGTGATACAAAAATGCCAGTGAGAATAAAGGGTCAAGTATACAAGACCGTAGTAAGACCCGCAATGACATATGGCTCTGAATGTTGGGCATTAAAACAGAAACACCAACAAAGCATGCACACTGCAGAGATGAAGATGCTCAGATGGGCTGGAGGAGTAACCAGACTCGATAGAGTTAAAAATGTCTATGTCCGAGGAAGTTTCAAGGTCGCACCCATAACCGAAAAGATAACGGAAAACAGACTTAGATGGTATGGGCATGTTATGAGACGACCACAAGACAACATGATCCAGAGAGCCATGGACATTGAAACTCCAGCCAGGAGACCAGGCAGACCACCCGCCACATGGTTGACGAGCATAAATAGGGACTTAAAAGACTGCGAAGTGGAGCCAGAGATGGCGTTAGACAGGAAATCTTGGCGCAATAGGACAAGGAGAGCCGACCCCAAATAATGGGACAAAGGCGAGGGCGAAGAAGAAGATACATGAATAAACAACATGGAGCAAAATTTAGTTTGAAAAAAAAATATTTTCCTGAAGTACCTAATTCAGAAAGTACCTAATTATTTTGAAAATAAAGTTTCACAAACTAGGTATGTAACTAAAAAAAAAGAAAAAACTTTTCCATTATCGTTTCATGTTGATTTCGTGTCTAAAGGAGCCAAAAAAGGTAATATATTTTTTTGTTGGTATACTTGATGGTAAGGTTGTTGCTGTATTAATAAAAACAATTATTTCTTTCCCACTGAACTGAATGTAGGTACGCATTAGATGGTCTAAAATTATTTGAAAAAAAAAACATAAAAAGAAGAAAATTCCAAAATCACTCGAGTCCTGGTGGAGGTCTATAAAAGAAGAAGAAAATACATATATAAGTACTCTAAAATACATATTTGAGCTTGCAAAAAGAAATCAATTAATAATACCTACTAGATATTATTCCAAAATGAAGTAATTGAAAACAAACCAGAGTGACAAAATATCCAAGAAAATAAAAATACGTACTTATTATTGTAGTCATAAAAAAAGACTGGGACAACATACATAACTTTGAAATCTAATCGTGAAAAAGCACCAGTGAGTATTAATGATACCAAAAGATTGAAAGAATATAAGATTATTTTTTGTTCCTATTCTCAAAGAATGTGATTCTCAACAACTCACTTACTATATAAAGTGGTTTAAATAAATTTAGCATACCAAAGCGCATAGTGAAATATTAGTAACTATCTATTTGTGTTTTTATTTAAATTCATATTTAAAGTTCAAAAAGAGGACAAAAAAGATGTATTCTATATAACAAGGCAAGTTTTATGGCGATGCGTGCTTGTCCAACCTGGCAGCACTAGCCAAAACAAGTATACCATCACAACAAAAATAGCTTGTTATAAAATATGGCGGTAATTTTAATGTCAAAAAGATGACTCCACTTTCAATAATAAAAAATACATTACGTAAATTATAAATTAGTGTTTGCACAATCTACTTAAATATTTTTTTCATAAATTGTGCATGGTGTATGAACATTTCAAACAATAATGTTTGTATATATAACATTTTTTAATAAATTCTTATCATATCCATTACAAATCCTAAAGTTTAGTCTAAAGAGAGGTTGTGCCATCATATATGACAAATGGATCCACTAAAAATTGGAAAAGAGTGATTATAAAATGCTTTTCGAGTTAATGTTGTAATAAAAAAGTCGGAAATTTTTTCACAGAAATGTCACAATCTTACAAAGATGAAAGAATGCTTACAGAACAGAGAAGAGAACAGCATAAAATATAAAGATCAAGAGATAAAAATGAAGTTATTATATTGCGGAAAATAAAAATTAAAAATAAATTGATCAAAAATGCTTTTTATTTTCCGTAGCGGAAATTTGTAAGTCCAGTGGTTATTTCAAAACATTTTTATTAATAAATAGTTATAGTATATATTAATAATATATTTCGTGTCTGTTCATTTTATTTCAAAAACTCCCTTTTTCTTAGCATAGTTCTGTAGTATTAATTATTGTGAAAGCAGAATAAAAAAATAACAATTTTGAAATGGTGCGAAAATCTAGTAGTTGGTAATTTTCTTTGGGACCAATGTTGCTAGCAACAACAATATAGTTTATGGTAAGGAACATTCAAAACTTTGTTCAAATCTGATAAAAAATCGCATGAAAAAACACCAAAAAACAGCGATTACTCTACCTCAGAGCCTTAAGCTAACTCCAAAAAATGTAAATAATTCTAATTTGTCATTGAGTAACTAAAAAAAATATGATTTTATTTTACAAAATTTCATACCCGAGCTCCAAACACGTTGGGTTGTTGAAAATTATTTTGTTAGATGCCAAATTTTTGTCTATGATCGAAAGTAAGCTGTCATTTTTGGTGTCTCCTCACGGCCTTTTCCGCCATCTTTCGCGGTGACACGTGCGTTGCTTGGCTTTAACTAGCTAAAACAATAATAATTTTTCAAAATGAGTGACGGTACTGCTACTATCCGAACCCGGAAATTCATGACCAACAGGTACAGTATTTATACGTGTAAATTATGAAGCCAGTGCTTTAATATTGTGCCGTTGTTGACAAAATGTTGATAACCTATAATTTGTTTCATTTAAAACGTGCTGTTTTGCCTCTTGTAATGACAACTTTCATTTTGTTGTTGCTTTATAGATGTTTACATAGTCTCTATTAATTATATAAATGATTTAATTCCCTCTAGCACTTCTTGTCATCAAGGGTGGTATGTTTTCGCCTGATCATAGTGCTTATTCTGATAACTTTTTTTATCTTGCAGGTTGTTGTGTCGCAAACAGATGGTGTGCGATGTACTCCATCCAGGTAAACCAACCGTCAGCAAGACAGAGATTAGAGAGAAACTGGCGAAGATGTACAAAATAACCCCAGATGTAGTGTTTGTATTTGGATTCAGAACCAAGTTTGGAGGTGGTAAATCAACTGGATTTGCGCTCATCTACGACACTCTGGACTTTGCTAAGAAATTCGAACCTAAACACAGACTAGCAAGGCACGGGCTCTATGAAAAACAAAGACCCACTCGTAAACAACGTAAAGAAAGAAAGAACAGAATGAAGAAAGTACGAGGTACCAAAAAAGCTAAAGTTGGTGCCGCTGCCAAGAAGTAAATGATTTGTTCTGTAAGTTTTAATATATAACCAATATGAAAATAAGAATGGACGCTCTTAATAACTTGGTGTTATTCTTGTAATAAAACATTATTACAACAATTGTGTTTTCTTTTAATCTATTGAGGAAGTAGTTATAGAGCCCTTATATTAGTAAAATAATCTTGCCTGTCATTCTTGTGGTTGTTTTCCTTGAAAATGATGGTAATTTTGTGTCAGTATAATTAAATTGATGTGCACAAACTGACGCTTGTGTAATCCAATGTTTTGGAATGGAATGACTAGATACAAGTATGCTGACTTACTTTAGGCCAGGCTCTTATTAAGTCACATTGGCTGAAGCACAGAAACTGCGTTGACACATGACCTGCTCAGGATAATAATATGTCTATTGCTCATCAACCTGGATTCTTAGTAGGAGTTTATTGAATTTATCTAGTGATGATACCATTGATTTTTTTCAGAGCAAATGCTACTTTTTTCAGCATAAAGTTGAGTGAGACCCTGGATTCTCCTAAAACTATATTTTGAGAGCCGCAATGTCATCAGTAGAGACCGGATTATATGCAACCGCAACTTGAAATATGCACCATAAATGCTCGAAATATGCATTAACATCAAATTTAAATAAATACCACAAAATAACGTTTTTATAATCTATTGTTACACGAGGTCATCTGCTTGTTAACGAGTATTATTAAAAAAAAAGAGCCTACATTAAATTAAAACATATTTCTTTATTTATTACATTTTCAACTAGAAGCTACCATTTTGATTCTAGAAAACTTTTACAATCATGTACTGTTCCAAATGTTCAGTAGTATTATTATTATTCGTATACTAGTCTGCCGCCTCCATGGAGGCCGCCGTCACTGCGTCCCATAATGGAACTTTTGTGACTGGCCCTGTATCTAGAGTTCATCGCTCAACCCGGCCTCCTGGAGGAAGCGGATTTTGTTGGCGTTCAACTCTTTGATGTCATCTGGGCACATTAGGAATTTGCCCAGATTTTTGTGTCTATTATGCATCATTGGTAGGCATTCACATAGGAGGTGCATTGGGGTCTCGAGTGATTCCCCACGCATCCTGCACAAGCCTGAGTCCAGTATCCCTATGGTACAGATATGCTTGTTCAGCCTGCAGTGACCAGTTAGGGACCTTGTAATGGTGCATAGATTGTTCCTGCTAAGGGATAGTAGGTCCCTTACGGATTTTTGATTGTAGGCATTAATTAACGCCTTGGAATGTTTTTGTCCCTGGGTTTCAGTCCAGAGTTTAGAAGAGCGTTCATTGTAAATGTCCGCTAGAGTTTTGCGTTTTGTGCTATGAGGAATACCAAAGAATGTTTCAGGTCCATAAAAATGTTCAGTAGTAAGGTTATAATATTATCTTCTATCACTTAGTATATTTTTATAATTCGAAAGGGACCTTTCTACATCCACTGAGGTCACTGGACAGTATTTGAATTTCGGTGTTATATTAGTAGGTATTAACTCTGGTAAAGTTGAACCCGATCCGTTAATAAAATTATTGATTTGACACAAAGACTCATAACCAGGGATTTTGTTTAAAATGTTTTCAAACTTTTCTCTCAGTTTTATTGGAAATGTTCCTAGCAAGTCGGAGTTGATTTGGCGTACTTTTTTCTTCAGGTCAATAGATTTTCTAAGGGAAAACCCTAGGTTTCCAGCTTTTTAACCAACCACTACCAAGCGTATCATAAGATGTGATGTAAGCCTCGCAATGACGGACAACGGTGCTCGTTCAGCAACATATGTGTACTCGATACCTTAAGCAAAGATTCATTAAAATTTTAGAAGAAAGTATACCCAAATATGCAAAATCATTAAATTTTAGTCGAAATATGCAATGTCCTGAAAAATAGGCAAAACATGCAAATGCATATAATCCGGTCTCTAGTCATCAGTTATGTGGGTGTGGAAAGCTCCGCACTTACAGTCGCTGGCTTGGCTCCTGAGAGCTGTTATTCTTGTTTGGACCATGTCATTGTCCTTCACTGCCTCTAACTAAACTATCCACGAAAATTGCTCAAACTATAAGCCCATCTACCAGTGAGAAAAATGCATATTTTCACAACCAGATGTCGATTGCGCATTTTTTTTTTTAAATGGATCTGTGCGCACTCAAAGTGAACACAAATAAACTCTGACTCTTTCATAGTAAAATTGTTTTGTAAAAGATGATCTCCATCCACTTCATTTACACCATAGTAAGGTCATACATGAGTTCTAGTGTAAGTGGCCCCCTAAGAGTATATTGCCCAATTTGGGAACCACTGGTCTAGTAAAGTCAATGCTTGATTTGCTTCTGTAAAGTTGGAGGACAAAAGTAAAGTGACTTGTAAGCATATTGTGTTGCAAGATGCCAATGCTTGAATTAGGCCATCCAGATTCACGGATTACCAATGTTTGGTATTATTTTTTGATGAACTATTTCCATTAATGGGACCGTGTTTTCGTTTTCTGCAATCAATAATTGATCTATATGTGAACACCATTTGTATTGTTTTAAAAATGAGTTCTAAATTTGTTTGTTTTTTGATCAATTATATTTTATTCATGTACCTATCTAAATTTACCTGTTTCGTTTTATACAATCATTTTTTTTATATATATGCTGACACAATTGGTTTTGTTTTAATAAGGGATTTTATTTTTTAATCAATTATTTTTATTAATATGTTATTAATATGACCCATTTCTTATTACTATTATTATTTTCTGTCAACACAACTTGTTGGTTTTTAGTGATGAACTTGTACTTTTTAATCAATTGTTATTTCTGTTAATGTGTCTGCATGCATTATTGTTTCATTGATCTAATCAGATTGTTCTCACTACAGTGTCCACAGTGTTTTGTTATTGTTTATTGATCTATTGTTTTTTTTGCTGTAATATTGAAATAATTATATTCTTAAGATTATTATATTGTAATAGATACTATTTTTTAAAAGACCCAACAGGCCGTAAATAAATAAATTAACCTTTGCAGGTCTTATTCTTAATATTTCATGTAACTAGGTAGTATAGACCATCGCACTATGTACTTGTAATTTTTGAATTCATAATAGGACTTGAAGGTATTTCAATAACTTTCTTGTATGATCACTTGTCTTAACTAAAATCTTAACATTGTTAGCTTTTAAAATATTATGAGAATCTTCTAGATTTCAATTATCTATTATTTTATTACTAAATACTTCCAATGGGGGAAGAATGGTGAGCCTGGTGCAGGGGGTGGAATTGCAAGACAATTAATGGGTGTCAAATCAGATTTACAGATGCGGGAATTGCCTATCTGTGAGTGTGACTTGTGAAGAACCAACACAGATTATCCAGCATGTCGTGGAGACTTTCAGAAATAATGACATACTTAATTATCAATCCAAATGCCTTGCAGCAGTTTCGATGCTTTGGATATTGCTCTCTATAGTGTGCCTCCTGGATATTGTGAATATAACACCACATTAATTAAACACAATTAAAGATTTAAAATATATTTAATTGAAATAGTACCTACTATAATAATTATTAACTTCTACGTCATCATATTATAATATTTAATTTGATGTTATTTATTATATTCAAATATTTTATAAGATTAGGAAATAAATTAAATAAGTAAAATTTCATATTGGCTAATAATACATTTTTTTTTAATAATATTCACGGTTTGTTTAAAATAACAAAGATCCCGACACATCCCGTAAGATCACAGATTATACACCACTTTACATACATAGTATTAATTACTTTAGAATCTGCATGTGCTATAATATCTACTTAGGAGGCAAGGTAGGTATACTCTTGACAAAATACTAATGCCAACAAATCATATGTGTTAGTAATGAAATGGTTCATAAAAATATTTTGCAACTTATACTGCTAAAATCCATTTCACTATAAAACCTAGATTTAAATGTTTGCTTTGAATGAATAGAGCCAAAATGAATCAACATTGAGAGAAGGAAGGATAAATGGACAAAACAAAACATTTAACAAAATAATTTAAAAAAGAGGACAAACACAAAAAGTTATTTAAAATATAATTTCCATAATAATGTTCATACTAATAATTATTAATACTAAGGCAACATGAGTCTCTCACCAGTAATTAGCAAATCTGCTATTGACATGCGAATAAAACCTACTATTATAATATATTTTTATTAAAATACTAAATATGATGTATTTTGGAATAATATAAGACTACAAAAAACAAATTCCTTTTACACAGTAATCGTCATGAATCGAAAAAGGTTCAAAATAAACAAAAGTATTATTTTAACTATAGCTATATACATTGTGTACTTGGAATTTCAAAAATAGTACTTGTGGCTATGGAACTTGTAAAAAAAATATTAAAACCTCTTTAATATTGCGGATCATTTTTAAATGTTGTTATGTAAGATTTTTCAAAGATAAAAACATATTGCATATTCTATTACTGATGTATCTTATAATACTATTTTTTATACGACATGCTTATATATTATATTATTTTTTTGGAAATATAATTAATCACAGATCTATAAGATTTAATAAATCAATGTATTCTATTGTGTGATATTTTACAATAAATAAATAAATTAACAATTAAATCTGAAAAGGTGTTCATAAAATGACATTCTCACAAAAGTACTAATAATATGTTTGTGACCATGATTTGTCGTTTAGGAATTATCTCAACATATATTCACGTAATGTACATTTATTTAATCAGATAGTTTTTTTGATTTTGAAAAGTTGTGTTTCTAAAAACCAATCAGTGGTTACTTTAATCTTGAAGTACAGTGAAACCTCTTATAACGAGTAAGGAGCGTAATTTCTCATAACAAGTATAAAATTCGACTTCGTAAAAAAGGAAGTCCCGTTTTCACATTTACTTGTGAACAGCGATTTCCGTTCTGCTCACCCATTTTTCAAATTTGTATTCAGACATAAGGTTATCGAAGATGTTTATAAGTTTACCTATCAATATAGAATATTCTATAAAAAATATTATTTTTCTTCATGCCGAAAGAATAATAATTTAACAAATAAGATTGGGAACGAGTTATGCTCATTATAAGGGGCCGTCCATTAATCATGTGATGTTATTCTGCTTTTTAGACCCCCCCCCCTCCTCCTTGGTGGTAATTGTTGGACTTTCAGAACCCCCCCCCCCCCCCTTCCGAAATGACATGTACTTTTTCAGTACACAGAATTTTATGCAAATTATGCTTTTTGTGTTCGTAAATTACTCAAATTTGTGATATTACACTGTGTTTCATTAAATTCATAAGAAAAAATAAATGCACGTGATTTTCTTATCAGAACCCTCTTCCCCCTATGTGATCTTTCTTAACATTTTTCCAGAGCCCCTCCACCCTTTTTAACTCACGTGATTAACGGACGTCCCCTGAAAGGTTCCACTGTACCAATTTATTTTAAGATAATAATACCTATTAATGATAGTTATGATATTTTTTCCAGCAGATATTTAAAAAAAAAATTAAATAAAAATATGTAAAATACAACTAAATCTATATTATATTAGTCAAACAATTTATATTTTTTGCGAATGTTTTTTCTGATCACAATACATCGTCTCACTAATCAGTCATGCTACTAAAGGGCGAAACTAGATTAAAACAATATTTGATGGATTTAAGAACATTGTTAATACTATTCCCGTGGATTATAACTTTGCATAATTTTTTAGTCATTTGGTAATTGTTGAGTTAATAATCTTATAATAATAGAATTACAAATTGTGTAACTCCGGAAGAAAACTTATAGGATTAGAAAAATATTTACATTCGTATTTTTGTTTATTTTTATCAATATAACTGGGTAATTATTAAAACCTTACTTTGAAATTGTCAGAACTTTTTCAAAGTAAAATAATGAATTATCAAAATGTTTATATCTACCATTATGCAGTTTTATAAAAATATTTACAAAATTGTTTTTTATTTTGAACTAGCTGACCTGCCCGTCGAACTTCGACCTAACCCAGAATAAAATAAATAATTTACTCCTGGTTTATGCAATTATCTTTACATTTTCACCTTTTCTACTTGCAACTACTCTCCAAGGAGTGGTATTGAACTCGTACTCCGCTTAGTCCTTCCCGGATATTAGTGAACAGATCACCAAGGTTTCATTGAAATACATTCACTGGTCTTTGAATCTATCGAGTACACACACACAAACAATTAATTTTATATATTATTTTGAATAATACTTTTAATTTTCTCTATGAAGGTTAGAATATTCAAGTAAATATTTAAATTGAAACAATGCTTACACTTTACTGTTAAAATGGAACTCAAATGGTACCTATAGTAATCCCTCAATTATAAAAGCACCAAATTGGCAACACCTATGTTACATCATGATGCACGACAGAAACGGTTTCTCAAAAAATTACAACCACGTTGATGAGGTTTTATTTCCTGTGATAAATGAGGGATCACTACACGATACTTGTATTATTTACTACTCTTTTTGAGGCTTCACCAAATCCATATTGAACCTCAAAATATATAATTTCAGCAGTGGACCATTTAAGGCTTAGTTTGTTATATTCATATTATGTAAATTAGTATAAATACATAACTAAATGTTTGTCGGTTACGGATACAGGTACAATTTATACAACATCAGGTTAGAATATAAATGGAGTTATTTTGAGGCACATGCATGGTCTAATACATCTAGTAATTTATTCATTAATAACTACAGCCAGTCCTATAATTTAATTTATCTTTCTCGTCTAGTCAATCCACCAGATAAAATAATAACACATGATCTATTATTATATTTTTTAAACTGATTGAACAATGCTCCAATAATTATTTTATTTTAATACGCTTAGTATATAATTTTGTTCCTATTTAAACAGAATGTAATTAATATACACATACATTCGTAGAAATATTATAATTAGTATTCAATTTGACTAAATAAATTCAAAAAAATATTTAGATTGCAATAAGAATTACCACTACGTAAGGTAACTGTTCAAACATTATGTAAAACCTTTGGTTTTATGTTCCACTAACTCATAATGATATTAAATTAAATATCACACAAAAATATTAAATGAAAAACAAAATTGCTACAAGTAAAGTTTTTTGGCAACTTTAGCACTCACAAAGCATAGAAATATTATTATCGTATTATAAGCCAGAAAATATTTGGAGAACAGCATACTGCCGCATTAATTTACAAATTGGAAAATTGAATCAAGATCAAATTTTTTAAAGAAATGTTCAACTTGATACATAAGTAATAATGGTATAATTACAATGAAATTATCGATTTAAAAGACTATTTTAGAATTAAAACGCTATTTAAAAGAATCAGAATTGCTGAAAAGGTTGACAATGAACTTAGAATCTGCCATACAAATCCAGATCAGTGAAATAAGTCTACAAAAAATTCATTCGCACAATGGAAACATCTCAAACACAAATGTACAAGAGCTTATTCCTTAAACATTTAAATTGTCTTATTATTGCTACAAGTTTTCAAACGATTTGTTAGTAAAATATTAAGATAACCAAGGTTACTATATTGAAATATCTGGAAGACTTAAATTTATCTTTTAATAAATGTTGCGGAATCTAATATTTATTTAATTTCAAGGAAAAGTTCTTTCGGGATTTTACTTTTTAAGGGGACTAATATGAACAAAATAGAATGCAAATTTTTAAGACTCATTACATGTTTCATTATTAGCCTCAAAATATGACCCATGTGTAAAGAGCAAGAAAAATTAACAATTGAATGATCAATTTGGAGTATAACAAAACTCAATTTTGTTCAAACTTGTACTAATGTCCAATTATGCATACGCAAAAATGTACACATGAGCGCATTTTGTTTGAAACAATCTATTTAATTATAATTAAAGTACATTTTTAACACAATGGAAAAAAAACATCAACTTTTGAAAAATATAAAAGAAATCGCTTCAAAATAACTTTTATAATAAATCAAAGGCAGAATAATTCGTCTTCAGTAATATGTAACTGCCAGTCAATCTCTAAGCAGAGATGTATCATAAAAAAAAAAGAAATTTATAATCAAAACAAAATATTAACTACAAAATATTGTATTATACAATTCCGATTTACTTCAGGACGAAAAATATAATAATTCTTTCAAAAAATATACACATGATGTATAACTACATAATATTTTAAAATATTATTACGACATATAAAAATATAAACAATATTAAAAAAAATATTTAATAAACAAAATAACACATTCACATTATTATAAAAATATAGTGTTTGTGGTGAATGTGTCCACATTATGAGACCAAAATATTACTTATCAACAGTAAATCACTTGTATAGAACAGAACACACCCATACTGAACCCCTAGCATGGCCTGCACTTACATCATATTAAACGAAAAACTTCTATGTGCTAAATGATTAAATACAAAATTTATGCCAGTTTATGCAAGAGCTAGGGGTACTGTACTGATTTTGTAATCAAATGCAACAATACATAAACTAGTTGATCATTCAAAGTGAGCATTTCGATCATAACCCTATAGTTAAAATTGATAATATTTACTCTAAATTTATATTTATACAAATATTTGATTATTTTTTTCACTTTTCGATGTAGTACCATTGGCAGTGGCTAGACCAGAGGTATCCTCAACACTGGACGTAGAAGCGGAGGCAGGGCCCTTTCTACGCAATGCTCGATATTTCTTAAATCTCTTATTAATCGGAAGAACCAACAGTAGAAGACCGGAAAGGAGAATGAAAAGCCCAGCCAAGTAAAACGACAGCTCGTATGTTCCAGTTAGATCGTAGATCCATCCTAGAAAGAAAAGCATTTATGATTATTGAATACAAGAGACATGTATGTTGACATTTTGCAAATCTGTACAGAAGCAGTGTACTAACCGGCCAAAGGTGGACCAACTAAATTTGCAACACCTTGCACCAGCAACAAGAGACCATAGGCACTGGTGAAGTTCTCCAAGGTTATAAGCTCCACCAAAATTATGCTAGTCAGCGAGTAGTTAGCAGCTATGAAGAGACCAAAAGCACCAGAAGCAGCACACAAACCAAGATAGGATTTCAGAAGAGGCACCAGGGCAGTCACTATACCGCACAGCACCATACAGCATGCGTATATGAAGCCAGCGTCCACAGACTCCCAGTCACCCACCCAACCAAGTATGATCTAGAACAATGGATTATTTCACATTGACTCGCAAGTCACTATATTTTATAAGAGAGCGTCAAACAAGAGAACTCACCTCTCCCACCATGTTCACTATTCCAATCACAGATATGAGCATAGAGGCATCTGTCTCACTGAATCCCAGCTCCACTGCGTTATCTGTTATGTAGACATAAGGAACATCATACCAGGTGTACAGGAGAAAATTGGATATGGCGAATAACAGAAAATGAGAATTCTGGAAGTGCGAAAAATCTAACATATCTACTAGAAGATCCCATAACTCCCACAGGCCAGCATACCAAACGAGCTTTTCTTTAGCAATTGTAGTCATGGAATTCCTGTATATATTTGGGCAAGAAGAGGCACGAAGTCGATAACGGTTAATGTTAAGCATAGCACCACGGTAAGTCAAAGAATGGCGATGAATTCGTAGATCTTTCAAATAAGCCGGGGGTGGTCGCGATGGAGGTGGAATAGAATTATTCAAATCGTCATCAGTAATTTCAGAAATGGGATGCAGAGATCCCAATGGTGTGTTACCATGTTTTGAACCGATTTCGTGGATTCTCCCACTATCACTGAAACTTCTGGATGATATCAACATACTGGGATAATTCTGCAGAAGCACATTATACACATTCTTTTTGGATGCCAAGAGCTCCAACACTTCCACAGGAACTTTCTCACCATTGTTCACAAAAGTTGGTAGGTTGACCAAGGAGCTGAACTGCCTTGTTATGTCTGAGTTGTTCTCCACATTTCTGTTCTCAGTCTCACACGCCATAGAGGATTGCTGTTGTTGAGCTAATCCAACTGTATTTGTACTTTTATTGTCTGAAAATGAATCAGCAGATGATTCGTATCGCTTTAAGCGCTTTTGTTCACGATTACGCTTTCTATCTTCGGCTTTAGCTTTCGCCATTACAGTTGTCCATTCCAAATCTCTCATCAAAGCACCACATACAGTTATATTAAGGAAAAAACCAGCTAATATCAAGGTTGTCCCTCTCCATCCATATTCGTCCAGTAAAATTTGCGTTAAAGGGGCAAATATGAATGTACCTATACCACTGCCACAGACAGAAAGGCCAGTGGCTAAAGATCTCTTTTTCTCAAAGTAATATGCCACAATTACTACAGCAGCTACGTAACATAAACTTAATCCAAATCCTGAGACCACTCCAAAAGTGAAAAATAGTGTTTCCATATTTGTTGTGAAAGCAGATACTACAAATCCAAGGCACGCGAGGATAGACCCACAAATACACATCTTCCGACAGCCATATCTATCAGTCAAAAAACTAGCTATGGGCCCAGATAATAAGGGCATAGCCATGAACAAACTTCCAATCCATGCTGTTTTGGCTTTTCCTTCTCCAAAATATTCCAAAAAATGTACAAATAACACTCCAAAACTGAAAGTGACTCCATCAGCTATTAGGTTCACCAAAAATGTTGCAAAGACAATCACCCAGCCCCAGCCTCCATCTGGTGGGCGTGCTTCTGTTAGTCTTAGGGAGGAATCATCTTCTGAAGAGCTGCTGCTTGTTGATTCTGAGAGACTGGAGGCAGGACTGGCGTCCACTCCGTGAGGTGCAGTTGATACGGACGCATCAGTGCAGCCATTATTGAACTGTACGTGCAACACGGGACGATCATTTTCCATGCACTCCGATATACTTCTCCTTTTAGGACTTAATACGGAATCATTTTTAAACAATATCCTACGACTAGAAGCTGAGCACCTCCGCTCCGAAGGTGATTTGACGATTCCCTTAGGTCTCTTGACGCTACCATTTTCTTTTAAAATCCCTCCCTCACATTTCTCATCATTTTCGTCAATACTGCACAAATTATTACCATTTTCTAATAAATTTTTTTCTGGTCCAAACGTATTGGCTTCTCCACTGCTTGTTACCAAGGGACATGTTTCTTCTGGACCAACAGTAATACCATTCAAAGGTAGTCGGAGACACGCACGTCGCTCATATAATCCCTTATCAATATTACTAACTGCGGAGGCACATTTTAAAGTCTCGGGATCTTCAGTAGAAGGTTGACACGAGAGTTCACTACTTAAGGATAACCCTCCATTCTGGTTACACTTAGCACTGTCGTTACACTGTTCACTAACACGGTTCTTGGGTGATACCAGTGGAGATGAGTAATCCATTCTGACAAGTCCCTAGAGAATTGTGTGCGCAAACTATGTATTTGGCGTGGGATTGGGGCTGAGAACTGCTCCCAATGGGGCTCACTAACAGAGCAGACCACTTTCCTGGCAGCTGCCATGCGCGAAACTGTTTACCCACACTGCAATCTGCAACAAACATAACACACTCAATTAGTTGCTTATAAACTCAGAGGGATCATTGCACAAATTTAAAAAAAAAAAACTCAGAGAGTAGCACCAGAACATAGCCTGGTGGAGCTTGAAGATGATTGGGAGATATTAGTCAATTGTAAAGTAACTAGATATAAAGGACAATATTATGTATATTAGAATACAAAGGACTAATATATGGGAGACGCCAATCCTGTACTTGTTCTTATTGACTGGACAACAAAACAGCAATGGCCCTAAACTTCTTCGTATTGACCCGTCATTCAATATTGTGAAAAATTTTACTACTCATACATGGTTAGCATTATTTAAAGATGTATAAGTAAGAAATTGCCAAACCAAAATTACCATATTTTCCTAACATCAATTATTCTTGATATCACATTATACAATGTATTTTGCAAGCTCTTTTCAACAAAGTTGACTGAGAAGTGCAACAATAAATAATGATGAGGACAGTGTAACTAAACTACAGCGAAATATGTACTTAGATCCTCTACGGTTTTCCACGCGAGTTTTTTAAATTGAATAGTTATTATGGTGGTAAAACAATGGCCATCAAAGCGTAACAACGATGTGATGCATCGTTTATTACAATTTGCATAATTTAAATTTGAGGTGGATTTACCATGAGGAGATAATCGGAAACTCTCAGAGCAAATTAGGCATTACAAACTCGAAACATTTGTGACCATAATAAATGAGAGCATGTTGTCTTTATTTGAATATGGAACCTGTTCCAAACGCTATTACTTTTTGTATAAGAGAAAGTTAGCAATCTATAAATTACATAATTCATTACTAACAAAATACAATATTATTTAGATTTATTGTATTAGTACAGTTTTCATGGAATCTCTTTTTTTCAATTAAGCTTGATACTGCGACTGTGCAGCAAAACATTAATTGAAAAAGACGTTACATCGATTATAAGCTCAAGGGAACGAAAATAATTATTGGGATCTTTAAAAAAATGACAAAATTAAAAAAAAAAAAGATGGCTGCCCTCAAACTTCCGCAGGCAGGAAGTAGATGGTATAATAAAATCATAAACAATAAAATATTACAGTACATACTACGACATTGACGTAGATAGGTTACCATTCAGTTTGTATGTGTGAAAACACGTAGAACGCCGATTCCGACCGGCGCCGGTTTCAATGCATTAATTTAGGTAAATTATTATGATTTAAATGGGCATGCCGGAAAGCGGGTTCTTGCTTTTGCTGTGCGTATCCCCATTAAAATGCACAGTAACATTCTTTGCGCCAGTCGGCGCGGGTCGGAATCGGCGTTCTACGTGTTTTCACCCTATGCCGTAATTAAAGTTGTTATGATTGTACAGCAATAATTACCTCGTCTTTAATATGTGCCCGTATGAGAATTTATTGTGTATGTAGGTACCTACTTATTTGCGCACAGAACAGAGGCATTCGCAAAATAGACGGCAACTTTGGCCCTCTTTCAAGCGTTTTACGAACACCGCCATATTAATAATATTGTTTACGTACTTAGACGTCTTCCATTCTCGTCGCGATTTCAATAAAATATATTACTGTATTATTGTTTTTATGTACGCTCTGCATTGAATTGAACTATGGTTTGAAATAAAAGATGATTCATACCAATAAGATGAAGGAAACTAAAGGTAATATGTCGTATCTAGCTATGTTCTACCTACTTTTGAAATAATGGAGAAAATTTTCACACCTTTATGTTAATATAAAGAATACCAACATTGATATTACATCAGTACGTAATTACTGGTATAAAACTGAAGTAACCATCAGCTAGGTGAACTGGTGAAGGGCAAAGAGAATGTGTGATGAGTTCGTTCCTCAATTTAACAAGAATGTACCTACTTATGTAAGTTAATCTTTTAAATGATGTAAGTACGCATTCTAAAGTCATTTTTTTGACATTTCCGTTATCCAGTTCATCTTGTAACCATTCCACAACAAAAATTGAGACATTATTCCATGAATCTTATATTGGCATTTTCATACACCATTTTTCTTAATTTCTTGGTGAGTATATCAGTACCTAGTACCTACCAGTGACGAAGCGTTCATACAAGAGAATTCCCCATAGCTTTACAAAAATATAAACAGAATAAGTTGTATTTTTTTCACTAAAAGTACGTTTTTGTGATTGTATTCGATGTAGGTACTGATTAACTTTTTTCACCACAGCTTAACTATAGTAAATTTTCACCACTGATCATCAATAGGTACCTACATATTAATATGAAACAGCTAGGAATTTTCCAACATTGTTCGGACACCATTTTTTATTATTTCATTGTTATTTTAGATTTCGATCAATCCAATAGACTGGAATTTGAACTAGGTCTATTGATTTCAAATACTAACTTAGTAAGTCCATATAACTATCAAGGGTTTAGAAGTAGTAGTTGAAGTAAGTACCTACTTCGAATAATATAGAGTAAGAGTTTTTAGCTAAATATCGCTAAGACCACTGAAGTTTATTTAACTATCAATGTATCTCTCACTGAACTTTATTTAGACATTAATGTCGAAAACTTTGGCATTCAATCACCTAAGGGACGGCGTATAAGAGTATACAATTAGATAAAATGAACAAGAAAGAAAAACAAAAAAACCAAAAAAGTTAATCTAGTCGACATTTTTTAAGTGCGTCGTATAAATTAACTTAATATAAGTACTTACATATTCTTAAAATTTACGGTTTATTTCTCAAACTTTATTCGAAATAGATAGGATCGTTTTTTTTAATAAACCGTACGTATATAATAATATGTAGGCATTCATAATTCTTAAAAAAAAACACCTTTTGATCATAGCTATATACTCTATTCATTATTTCATGTTACCATAAAACTTACCTACTAACATAATTTATATCACTTTGAGGGGTGATTTTTAAAAAACTACAAGACTAAAACACCCATATTTACATTTTATGACACATCTATTCTGAATTACTGTTCTTAACCTGGGGTTGGTTGGTAGAAAATGCCACTTGGCAATAAGCCCGCGCTTTGCACACAATGCAATGTATTTGATCGATAAAGTATCTACATTTCATTTTTATTTAATTGTAGCAGCATACTGGAGTGGCCAGGCACCCATGGACACGCCTAATACAAAGATAATTAACGATTAAAGAAGTGGTTTCTTTCATAACATTGAAAATATACACAGCTAACATTATGTAGTATGGAAAGCGAAAGAGAAAATATTTTTTTAACAATCTTCTCAAGTAGGTACCAAATAAAAATGAATGTAACGTAGGAGCGATGGAGGACTTTACGAACATACATAAATGACATACATTAATTATTATAAACATAATAAATTAGGCTTTTTGAGTATTTACCTCGGTTCCAGATCTTTTACGAACACATTACGCAACAACATACTCAAATGATATTCACATGACACAGATCACGTCTCTGTAAGCTCTTTTTCATAAATAATAACTTGTAATTACAATTTACAACCAAAAGTTTGTTTTTGCTTTATAATTCTGTTGCCAAGCTAAGACACTTCCTCCGATAGATGCACTCGTATCTTGCCTTTGACTTGATAGACTAGGAAATCTGTATTGTCATCAATCCACTGATAAAACTACATATCTTGATTTTATGACGAAAGTGGTCGTTCTTGAAAATTTTTATCAGATTATCAAGTGCAGTCTTTTTTATCAATCAATCAATATTCCGATTGTGACCCCACATAGGGACAAACGGTATTATCCATTATCTTCTCTCAAACCATGTCTGAATTCCTCAGCTGTGCTTCTAAAGGAACGGATTAATAGATTAGTAGAATTCGTATTTATTTTGTTTGTCGGCTATACGTATATTTTGCTATCGATTTTTAGCTTACTTCCCTAATCTATAATATAAAAGAAAGTCGGGTTAGTGCGAACGTTTATAACTCGAGCATGGCTGAACAGATTTTTATGATGCTTGGATTATTGGATTCTTCTCCGCTCCGGATAACATAATGACTAATAAAACATCGAAAAAGGGTTAGAAAATAATATAAAATATAATACTTATTAAAGTTAGTATGGAACGAATTTCGATACAACAACGCCATCTAAGAAAAAATCTATAGAAATACAATTTTTATTTATCTGACAACCATTGACATTAAAAATATTGGCACGAAAAGTAAATAAATCTAATTTTGAAATCAAATTGTCATTTGACACAAACTGTCAGTTGTTTGATAGTTGGTGCGATTGACAGAAAAAGGATGGAAAATATGTGGTTTAAAACAAATGCATCGGTTGGAACGACATTGGTTAAACGTCATTTTTATCATTCTTTTAAATTCGAATTCAATGTTCATTGCATGTGTTTGTTTTTTGTGTATTTTGTACTATTTTCCCAGAATAAAGATTATTATTATAGTTAGATGACAGGACGTCTGTCTGGAAAGCTAATAGCTAACTAGCTACATAATTGAAACATTTAGAAAAGGTCACGACGTCAATTGATTATTTAAACCTTTTAGTCACCCTTTTACAGAATTGAATTAATTTTAAGTAGGAAATTTCGTTTTGTATGGATAGTTTATAAAACAGAAAATTTAGAAACTATGATTATTATGATTTTTTTTTAAATGAATTTCCAAAAAATTAAACAAAATAATATCGTTACAGGTGAATTAACTGAGCAGCAGTATTGGGCCTTAGGGCTTTTAGGCCCTTTAACACCAAATAAAGAAGCGATACCTCACAAACTGTGTAATTTTTACATTTATTTTCTATACTTACAGTACAGTTCAATCATGTCATGTTGACATCTTTGATGACTACTGTGTACTAACGCAATAAATTTTCCACTTCCCTCTACTTTGTAAGATTTGATGATTCCAACGCACATAATAAGCCATTGCGTTTGAAATAAAGAAATAAACAAAGTGAGGCGACGATTTGGATCACGTCCACTAGAGTTTCCCGTTTGACGATCCGTTTGGAGTGATGGACGATTGACTTGACGCGTGATTTTGGAATGATTGGATATCCAACTCATCCTATCACGTCACATCATCCACTTGCTTTTACCCACTCAGGATAACATTTTGGAGTGACATCACTTCATTTGAACGGATGGAGTGATCGTGTATGGCGGGCTATCGTCGACTCTAAACTTTAAATTGCGTTACGGGGGGGCCACTAGTTTTATAGAGTAAATAAATAGGGTGCTGATATTTATCCAAGTACGAAATCGCATTTAGCCTTTAAATTAGTTTCAAAGGGGAAGATATGATGAGGACGCTATTTATTAGTTATGATAATTGGATATTACGTAAGTCTATGTACAAAGGCTTCATTCCGTCAAAATATTGTTTTATAATACGTATGGAAACTTCATAAGATGTCTTTGAAATGTTTCACAGGCATTGAACCGAAAATTCGGCATGTCATTGTCTACATATTGTGATATAAGAAACAACCGCAGAAAGCAATTTTCCAACTCCACGATGAAAGGGGGCTTTGATACGAAATCCCTGCATCAATATACAACGTGATATTTCGACACATGATCAAACGAAATATGCAAATAACAGACAAAAAATATTGATCAAAATGAGAAAATTTCTATTATCTTCGAATTAGTATTGTTTGAAAGTTTAATCCATTTTTTTAAACGATATAAAAAATTTGCATAAAATAAAACTTAGTAGGTCATTGAGGTAGACATTTTTGCATGTATAAAAATAATCTTTTAAGAAATTTTTGGGTCTATCTCTTTACGTTCGGAATACGAACAACCAAATTAGATGAGAAAAACTGTAATTTTTCTTTAGATATTTGAACTATATGGCTTTCCAATGAGATTAATTTGAAGAAAATCTTTCACTCACATAATTGAAAAATTCAAACATAGCAATTTTTTCAATTAAAAAAAAGGGTCGATAAATTTTCTTCTTTTTATTCGCACATGTATTTTGATCAAGTGTCAAGATAACGAATTGTATCATAATATGTAGACGCAGACAACTTTATCAATAACACTAACATCAGCAATACATATTGTTATACTAGGTTTATTTGTAGTGCGAATTGTCAAAAGTGAGGGAATGAACCGTACAAAAGAGACGAAAACTCGTTATGTTTCTCTGAGACAAATGTCCCAACAAAACAGAAAGTCTCGTTAAATGTTTCTTTGAGACAAAAATGTCCCGACAAAACTGAAAGTCTCATTTCATCACATACACCTCTGAAATATTAATATTATTATTCGCTAACTTTGTGAAGTTTCATTATAGAAAAAAATGAACCATAACTTTTTATATTTATCTTCTATAAAAAAAAAAATCAAGAGGCTTAAATATTACTGAAGGATTTCCCAGAAACTTTATAACACTTCACATTAACCGAAAAAACGTAGTAAAAATAATACCTATGTACATATTTACGTTATTTTAAAACAGCCATTGATTTCAGAAATCGAAAATGCTATATTATAGTGCACTGTAAAATGTTTACTCTTATAACACAGAGGTATTTATTTGAAATTTAATTCAATCAACGGGTTTAACAACCTATCGATCATTTTCATAGTAGGTAGACATAAATTGCCTTTATTCACATTCACTCTATAGTCTATACCTAACTTGTACATTTTAAATTTTAAGTAGATCCTCATATTCGTGAAATACATGATTTCCAACAGTTGGTAAATATCACTCTTTCACATATTACACTAAAGAAAATGTAAGACAATATTTTTTTATAAAACAAAACGCACTTTCACAGATATTTCTACAAAAAAACATTCATGTTGACTACCAACTTTTTTTAAGGTTAAAATAAAAACAAAACAAAAATCACCATTAGAGATCGAGAATCGCGACCCGAGACAAATCCGTCTTTTCTATTTTGTGTCCGTCGTCACATTGGCAGTACCGGATAGCGGAGTGTATAGGAATTTGAAATCAGCTGATGTTTTGATCGGTTTGCGATTGCCAAAATGGTTTTATCATTCGAGAAATTCTTTTGAAAGTAATCGTCATCACTAAAATATTGTTATACAATAGATTACGTCAAATCTAAAATCAGTATCGAAAAGATTTTGACGAACCATCAAATTCTTTATTTTTCCTCATTGATTAGGCCTACTGGCCAGCTATGTCCTCTTGCCAATTACCCTCAGGATGTAGGTGGTCGTCCTGGAGGTCTACATCCTTTTGGTGTAGTGTCTCTGGCTATTTTTGCGGCTTCTGTGTCCTTCTTTCTTGAAACATGTTCGTTCCAACTGTCTTCTCTGTCTTCTCCACTTTATAAAATCCTCCACTTCAGACCTTCTTCAGATTCTTTCAGATCTCCGCGTTTCTAACTGTATATCACGAAGGGTTTTTTCCGGTTAGATTAACTTTAGATTGATAACTAAAAAAGCAGCTTTCATGCACTGATTAAATTTTTCAGAATTCCGGTCACAGATTTCATTAGTGCGTAAATCTTAGCGAAATTATAAAAATTGATTTGCAAATTTTTCCTGCTGTCAGAATTACATATTGTCTATCATCAATAAGATCTATTTTCTTTCTCACTGGGAAGTGATTTCACTTATGGCCTTTCGCAGGGACATTTATTTGATAGCCCAAATCATTGGCTCCGTAACGCTGTCAGATGACGTCATTAATTCAGCACAATAATTAATTGGTATAAAATAATATTTCAAATACTGAAACAAATTATCAAAGCTTATTTTTCCGTACTTACAGGATGCGAATGGTATCACATGCTGACGAGTGACTCGTACTTTCCTTTATCTTCGAAGGCTATATCTTAGGCGTAGGTTTATCTTTCCAGGGCTATCCGGAAGAGTTCTTCTACTCGCTGGATTCTAGCCCATTGGCGGATATTCGGGAAATTCCTAACTACGACATCTGCCTTCTATACTCACAACTCAAAATCTATAATTTTACTCTTCATTATAAAGTGAAGAACACTGTATCATATCCACCAGCCGTCTCCTAATTTTCTATATCACTCTTGATATTTTCCCTATAAAACTGCTACCTAAATGTTGTAAATAAATCTTATTTCATAATGTTATAAGAGTTCATATTGATGGATTGTTTCCTCCTATCAGATTGAGCAAATTCAGCGATTCTTCTCTCATCATGTCTGATACCATTCGCAGTCATTATTCTCAAAACGCCATTTTGACCTTGTCCTTGACGTGATCTCTAATGAACATCAATGCGGAACAGTGAACAGTAGATTTTAAAATTAAACACCAGCCAATAATATAATGATTAATATCTACATAATATATTACCTTTTCAACATAATAATACAACACGTTTCATATTACATCTAAGACAGAAAACAATCTCTGATAATATGATGTTCTTGTTTATTGTATTTTTTATTTTTTATATTACAGTAAAACCTCTTGTTCTCATAATACACAATTCGACGAAACGGTTTAGTCGATTCAAAAGCTGTAATGTTGTTTGTTTCCAGGTCTATACCTAACTCGATGGAAGTGCAAATACTATCGATCATACATAATTTTGTCATCTACCAAATCGATCATACATTATTTTGTCATCTTCGGCAACGCTCGAGTAAGAAACTACAAATAATGTTAATTATCTAGAAATGGTCAAATAATAGTCGCGGATCGACTATACAAGGAGGCCCCAAAATTAAGAACAAAGAGGAAACATTGTATATTGTTATTGTTGAATTTTATTGTAACGATTTTTAACTTAAAAATAATTTGAAAATGGAACAGTTTATGAGTTCATTTTGTTTTTCTGTTCATTTGTTTACTTCTCTACTGTAATCTATATTGGTAAAATTTTGGAGTAGCAGCTTGTATAAGCATAAGTATCATTACGCTATTTTTAATTTTTGTTATGTTTTTAAAATGTTGAATAATAATTGTTATAAATTTGTAAACTGAGCGAATTTAGTTAGTAAATTAGAATAAAATATAATGTTTTTATATACTACTTTTTAAGATTTTTGTATCTTGATGAAAATAAATAAAAAAATATTTCTTTACACGAAGCTGGAAAAAGACATTGGGAGATTTTTGAACGCTAATGCAATGGTTTTCGAGAATTGCGGCCAGAATTAACGGCAGTAATAAAATAATATAGAAATAGCAGCAAAATAATATAACTAATTTTATTCAGTGGGCGCCTTGTTTACTGTGGCATCCAAGTTACGCGAAAGTACAGAACGAATAATTCGTTAGAAGAGGTTTCCCTGTATTCGAAAAAAAAAACAAACAATCGGTTATAATTTTGAGATATAAAAAAGGTTTAACGTTTCATTTTTAATTTCAGAGAACGTAATATCATGTCTCAGACATTGTCAGAAAAAGACGCAAGAAGATTACTATTGAAAAAAAAAATAAGAATATATTATCTACAAAAATAGAATGCGAAAGTCAAGAAAAGATTCTGAAAACGAAATGGGATAATTGGAATCTTTATATGAATAATTAAGCTCTATACAGAATACGACTCTTGTGTACTCTTCGTCTCCAGACAACCTTGTCCTCTGTCTCAGTCTTCTAGTTTTGCTAATAAGAAGTTTCTCAGAATTCTTCCTAACTTCAGCCTCCCATCGCAGCCAAACCTTCTTAAGTCTCCTGGATATCCATTCATTATTCTCCTCAGTGCCCGTCATAGTGGCATTATCTGCAAATGGCCGACCCATTGCAGCCTTGCAGAGAGGAGAGAAGAATTTTCTTTTTTTTTTTTTTAATTTTTACCCAATCCATTTAAATTAGGCATATTATAACTGGCAGAGTATTGAGACTATTGAAAAACCAGGCAACAGTTTACAGAATAAAATAAATAAGTTTGCTGTTCTTCGATTTCTATTCCCAATGGCCTCTGTATGTAGCATAAGTATATTTCGTGTCGAGAAGTATGTGTCGAGAAGTATCGTTGGTTGCCAACTTTTAGAACTATGTAATATAACTGCGTTTGCGGTTTCTTGAGCTAAATGAAGCCCATGTTCCCACAAAAGGTAAAATTGAAATCGCTTTGGGAGTTTGAAATTTGAATGTAAAGCCCGTAAAGTCAGGTATCCTTTTTAAAAAAATCAGTAAAATCGACATTCGACCGACCATCGAGTTGATGATCTAGTATCTCATACTTGGGAGTGCTGACTTAGGTTTATTGAATTTTAATCGTAATAAAGTAATTTTCATTTTCTGAATTATTTTTATGATTTTTTTTAAATGTATCTGTGTTCAGTGGACACAAATACACTCTTTGACTCTTTCACAGTAAGCTACTTAAAGCTTGTGTCGTGAAAGAGGAAGATGGTCGGCACCTGGGATCGAACCCACGACCCCCGCACATATCAGTGCGAAAGCCGGCGTCGTAACCGCTAGTCTACCAACCACTTCAATACTTTGTCGACAACATAACTCTAAAAATCACCCATTGGTTCGTCAAAGAACTAAAATGAAAAAAATAGGTATGGTAACCCAAAAAAACAAATATTAAAATACAAAAATATTTTTCATTTGTTAATTAAAGCTTACGTTGCTGAAATATTCAGACAGCTTTGTTTTTCAGCGATAGAATAGGTACCTACTAACTATGCTGTTATAAAAAAAAACTCTTAATAAAATTATCATTAGATACAATACATATAAAATATGACTGATGTGATTATTTTAATAGCTCACAAAGCTAAAAAATAAAATATGCGCTTTAGCCTTACTTTGTGTGCACTTAAATAATTAACTCATCGGTCATATTTTTTATACCCAACAATAATATACAGAATTGCTCGTCTAATATACCTATAATATTATGAATATACATTCTCAACAGTAACAATAAAAAAACATAATATTATGTAGATATAGGAGTATAAAATTCAAATATATCAGCCAAATGAGAGAAAAAAAACACTACAAAGCAATGTTTTGAATTTATTTGTGAAAGTTTGCTATTAATAATAATATGCGTGTATATTAAATAAGTAATAGTTGGTATTTCTGTATCGTTGGTCCAATTGCGTGGGTTGTCTGTTTACTCCGATAAACGCACTGAGGCGTTGTGTGTAAACATTTCTTTAACAGATCGGGCGCTACCCTATGATGTCAAACCACACTTTACAAAATAATAATGTCACATTATTAGTGTTATTGAAATAATTTGTAATGTAAAGTTTCTATATTTCAAAATCTTCTTCTGCAATTCTTGGCGCGTCAGATGAAGTCCTTCCGACTTTATTCTGAAACCTTTCACTTTTTGTCTAATTATTTTTACGTAGATCTCCCTGATGTAAATAGCCTACCTGAACTAGGGTTGGCATACGTCCGGAATGCGTCCCGGGGAATTCTTAGCTGTCCGGAATTTTCGCAAGTATCCAATAAAAATCAAACGAAGAATATCATCAATAAATTAATAATTCATAGGTATTTACATTATTGCGGTGCGGTGTGTGGGGGGCCTTAAAGGGAGAATGAATGAATGACTGAATGAATTTACATTATTATTAGTCATTTTTTCTATTACCTAAAAAGAAAACACTAGTTTATCACTTTATTGCGGGAGCCTAGGGCAAAAACAATTAGGTATTTATTTATACGATAGGTTCCTACTCATCTATTTACAAGAATGTCAAAAATTTTAATTAAATGTTCGGAATTCAAGTTTTTCGATATGGCATCCCTGGACCCATAATGGCAAATCCTATTTTTTATAAGCATCACAGTGATCAAGTTAATGAATTTAAATTCACCATAGTAAACATATTATACGTACACTTGATATATTATACACCAAGTAAAACTCAAGTTGTGACAGATGGATGGCGGCACTTTTCGAATCTACGACTATCAGTGCGTGGTACGAAAGAATAGAGGCCTGTCACAGAGCCAACAGCTTCATTGCTACTTTTTTACATGATGCTGAATTTTGTTACGATCCATCATCGAAACAAAATTCGATCAATCAAAACCCGACAAAAAATTACAATTCTGTGCTACAAAATAATACTTATTTTAGCATTCACATTAATTAAAGAAAAGCATAGATTTTTTAAGCCTGGTTTGGTTGATTTTATTTCAATTTATATAAAATACTGGTGTAAAAATATAATTAGTTAGAAATAATTTTACCCCAGCATTTTTTCGGTAAGAATCAAGTTTTCAACGTTTAATTTTTTTTTAACCATAACAGCAAGACTGAAAGATAAAGCCAATCTTCCAATCGTAATATTTATCAATTTTCAAAAAAAACCGTTGAAAAAGAAAAATCACTGAATTATTACATATTTTTGGACCTTTTAAGAGATTACATTGCTTTGCATATGAATGCAAATGGACTAAAAAATGGGCTACTTTAAAATATATTGGCATCTCTTTCATTCACTTAGACCACTGAGATTTGACTTCGTGTTTTTCTGTGCATTTAGCCCGGTTTCAGGTATACATAGTGAGTAAATGTGTAAGTATCTACCTGAATGTTTATAAAGTGGAGCATAAAACGGTTGTTAGGAAAAATTGTATTGTGACATACCAACGCTTCCATAATATCAGATGTTTACATTCACATCATAATATTTACATTCAAAAAGGTTATTTACATTAAAATGAAGAAGATATGCGTCAACTGCCATTCGAACGATATATTGTTCATGATTCAATTATTATTGATTATTATTTACATAGCCGAAATAGTCAGCTGATATGACGCGAAAGTTTTCAAAACACGGTAAATTATATTATATCGAGGAATTTTACAGTTTCTCATTCATTATCTATATATTAATATGTGAAGGAAAAACTTTGTGACTATTTTTACGAAAATTGCGCTGACGGAGGAGTATGAAATTTCGCACACTTATAGTTTATGTAGAGAAGGAGTGGCATGTGCTAATATTTTTTTTTTTTTTTAAATTATCCATAAATATAGATTAAATCAATAAAATAACTTTACAAACACTACTGTAATGTAATTTATTTGATACTCACACACACTTCGTTTGACATTGACACAGACGCATATATTATTTTGTTTATATGTGGTAAAATTGCAAATAGATTAATATTGTTTGTCTTTAATAATAATAGAAAAAAAACCTTTATACATGCAACATTTCAAATTTGACATCATGTCATTGTTTTTGAAAGAAAATTTTGAAATAGCTCTTGCTCAGTCTTTGGAAATGTTCTCAGTCTTTAATAATGTTCAAACATATAATAATTTAAATAAGTAGTTATGGTCGAATTTCAAGCACTGGTCGATCACTAGTTATTATTAGCATGCACCTCACGCATTAACAGCAGACTTTACGTTCGATTTTAATCGTCATTGATCCTTGCAAATATAATTCTAGTAATGTTAGATTCCATTTCCTCGTCACAGAGATAATTATTATCTTTTGAAAATAAATCATCAGCTAGTAGAAAATAAAATAAAGAAATAAAAATAACGGATAGTGATATTAATAATGTATTATGGAGCCTTCTACTGTCAACAGCTACTGATCAAATTTGGTTGACAAAATATTTTCACGATATTCAACAGATGTTCCCAAATCACATTTACAATACTACATACTTGATGGGTAAACACCTTTAGCCCATCGAAGTGGTCAAACGAACTTAAAAATTTGTAATATTGAACTCTCATAGTTTTTTGACCTTTTGGCAATTTATCCATTATAATGCTTTGTGCCAAAAACACTATTAATTTAATTTTTAATACAGCCTTTAAAATTCAATATTATAATCCTTACAAAATAACAAAATTCTTACATATTAAACCAATTATAGTCTTGTTAATTGACGATGAATTATTAAAGATAACAAATATTGAACATTAATTGGGTACCTACTCAACGTCCTCGAACGAGAAATACTCCTGGCAATCGGCTTCCCTTATCGGACATGCAAAAAGAGCGGACATGTTTCCCGGACTCTTCATCCATACCACACTCGCTATATGGAGAGTCCGCCAATACAATTCGAAAGAGGTGTTTATTCAATCTGTAGTGACCAAATTTTAATCTGCATATATTTTTAATCTGATTGCGAGTTAATTTTTCCGAATGATACCAGGGTTTTGTAGGAATTGTTTGTTGTATGTTTCTGTACTGGAGGCCCTTAGATTGGAGATTCCAGTAGGCCGTCCACTTGGAGTGACTAAACAGTGTTATTTCACCCAGCATATCATCCTCTGTTGGGGCGAAATCGTCAGGAAGGTAACCAGCTACACACCCTCTTTTAGCCAATTCATCTGCGTTCTCATTCCCACTGATGCCGCAATGGGACGGAATCCACACAAATGCTATTTCAGCTCCGTCACCTTCCAGCAGTTCCAGCTCATATACTATGGATCTAATGTTTCTTATAATGTGATTGTTGGAGTCTGATGAAAGCGGAGAAGATAGACATTTTATTGCAGATAAGGAATTGGTGAAAATTATTGCTTTATCATATTGAGTTTCTTGAATTGCAGGAGTGCTTCCTTTATTGCCAAACATTCTGCTGTGTACACAGATGAATTTATAGGTAGTTTGTACATAATTTTGGTGTTGTATCCTGGAATTGTACTGCTCCTCCGCAAGCATTATCGTTAGTTTTTGAGCCATCTGTATATATCCTGACATGAGTTGTATATATCCTGACATGAGTTGTATATATCCTGACATTTATTGCCATTTGTTGTTGATCATATTTAAGAAGATTTGAAATCTCATAGTTGTTCAGGAATAAAAATATGAACATACACTGATAGATAAAATGAATGTCTCAAAATTGAAAAATGTAATAAAAACAAAACGGCGTGATAATAAAACAGAACTAACTAGAAGTGTTAGTCGCCCAGCCAAATTAAAATAAACGAACAGCCTAATTTAATTTAAATTAGGTTCTTCTATACCCCTTGTTCTCTTTTGTTTCACAGTAGGTAATTATTGGGTATCCACTTTTCACGCACCTTCAATCTATTTTGTCTTCATTTAAAAGAGAATTTACTAAAATATTATTATTGATGGTAGTGACGTGCCTGGCTTCATCACGATCTACTGAAACACAAAGGTTGCCATAAGTCGTATAGATAGTCCATAGATGTCCTTTAATATTCGAAATTTGGTGTTTTGATCTGTTAACTAATCTCCAAAAGTTCTTCATGTATTATTAATCTATGGATAATATTCTCAGTAAACAAATAGTCAGGTTTTTACTGAACTGTTTGGTTAAAAGAAAATCGGTTTAAATCTATTGTGAATGAACATATTCTTGGTTTTTCTTTTGTGTATATTTCAGTAATTGGAATTCTGCTATACACTATTTCATACACATCGTCTCTTCTTATCATTTGTATTTATCTGTATTGAGGATCGTGATTGCCCTGTGTCCAGCTATCTGTGCTATTTTTACAAGCCTTTCAGGATCTGCTCTCTCTCTCTACGTGGTCTCTTCGAAAGCGCCTTCTGGATCTAACCCATCGCAAAACATCCTGGATATCGCATGCAGGTTCTCTTATTAATATCGGAGTTCATGAACCTACTGTTACTGCAATGAAGCGGTGAGCCTTCATCTCTGTTAAGCGTAAGAGGTTCTTCGTCCTTGCTGTATCAACCCTCGATTCTATATATGCCATATGTCAGAATAGGTCTAATTTAGGTTTTGTATATTCTTACCAGTTACCTCCTCTTTCTTCTTCCTTGGTTTAAGCCATGATGACCTGTTCTTCAGAGTCACTTCTCCCGTGACGTTGATCCTCGACTGTCTTTCCATCTTTTCGGGGGTCTTCTGCGAGGTAAGGGAGTTTAGCATCGTCCATTCTTTGTAAATGGTTATACCAGTTACCAATTTAAATAAATAAATGATTGAAAAGCAATTCAATAACATGGCAGAGTATTACAAGGTTATAAAAATTGTGTTTGAATCTTTTCGAATTTCTAAGAAAAACACATTCACTTCGTCTTGCATACGAAATATTAGTTAAGTGTTTTTTAACGTGCACTCAACACACGCATCATATCATGTGTGGAAGGACAGCACATATGGTATGAATAAATGGATTAGAACAATACATTCTTAACTTAATGTCCGAATTTGTGTAGGGAAAAACGCTCTTCCATAGTTACATAACAGTCACTTCAATTACTTCCACACAGAACTGGCACACATACACTTTAGGTACAGGGCGAAATTTCAGCAATAGGTACTGTCAGTTACACAAGCTGCCCCGAATGTAATGCGATGTGCGTGTGGCTGGCGGGGAATCCCTATGGAAATATAATAATATGCTCCCCCTTTTTATTTTAACATCATAAGCTAAATTAGTTTTTTTTTTTCGTACAAAGCAATACACAACAGTCTAGAAAAAAGTAATAGTTGCAGAATATCATTATAAAACACATTTTCATTATTTTAATTTAATGCATTGATCGAGCATTCTTGGTAGGAATGTTATAAAGTTAAAAATAAAGTGAAACACGCATCCAAAAATTAAAACGTGTACCTATGAGACTTATGAACAAAATCTCTTCTTCTTGTTTAGTCGGTCCATCGATTCTAAGGATCGTGTTCGCATGAGAAATTTTATTTTTTTAAATTATCAATAAGTTATGAGTAATAAAATTTTATTCAAACTCATTAAAATGGAAAGGTATCACAACGTTGACTAAGAAACATTAAGTGAATTTTCTTTCATGTTTATCCTAGCAGCAAAACCTGTCGGAAGACAGGCAGCAGGTGATGACAACTGATGCCGCCTGTAAAAATAACTGCATGGGATAAAAGGTGTGCTATTGATATACATACCTGATTTGATTTTTAAGAACAAAGAAAACGCGATTAAAACTTTTCTTATTTTTTTTTTAAATAAATGAATCTATCCTCACTCAAAGTGAACACACATACACTCTTTGACTCTAAGCTTCTTAAAGCTTGTGTCGTGAAAGAGGAAGATGGTCTGCACCAGGGATAGAATCCAAGACCTCCGCACGAAACAGTATAAAAACCGGCATCGGAACCGCTAGTCTACCAACCATTTGATAAATGTTTAAATTCTGTAATTTAAATTACAGGTATAGTTTAATGTATTTAATAAAATTGAGCTGGGTAAATGAATCGTTTCATCATGTTGAATATAGAAATAGTTTTATACCCATCACGCCATGTCTCTTAAAGCGTAGGCAGAGAGAACGGATCGTTACCTTTTTTCTATATCCAAACATACTTCTACCGGTTCTTCCGCCGACATTAAATATTAAATTGAACCTCTTCTAGATGTTTGCTTCTGACCTGGTATTCCTTGAGGATATATCGATGTGTCCGAGCAGGACTGAGCAAGAAAGATCACATTGAAATATGACAGTCTTGAGACGTAGGTACCTTCGTTGAAGTTATCAAACCAAAACGACCTTCAAAAATAGCAAAATGGCAGGCGGTGAGCTCATAATTATTGTTCTATATAGAAATTTTAAAAATCCTATCATATAATTATATGATTTGCACCAAAATATACCTATATCTTCAAAGACTTTCATACCAATAAATCTCTAATATAAATTAAAGTCGGGTTAGTGCGAACACTTATAACTCGAGATCGGCTCAACAGATTCTTCCGATGTGTGATTTATTGGATTCTTCTCCGCTCCGGATAACAGAATAACTAATAAAAAGTTGAAAAATGGATAAGAAATAATATAAAATATAAAATTAAAGTTAGTATGGAACGAATTTCTAGCAACACAATCTTTGAAAAAATCTAACAACAAAACTGTTGTCTTCTGCACCTGCACTCTCTCATTATCGCATACGTAATTACCACTCTTACAGCAGCCCATTTTGTATAATTTTTCCATATAATTATGTTTCTGGAGGTTCAGTGCACAGTGAACGGGCCGCCTCTGGTTACACTGAGAGAAATTTTGTCATGATGAAGGCACGTACAGTAAATGGTTTTATAAAAACCGCAGAATACAAGAAAAAATCATAAACTTTTATGAAAAAAAGCATTATCATTGAAATAATCAATTCACCTTATCTGCTTATTTCCATTCCCAAGAATGGAATTTCCGAAATTCTCGGATCAGGGAATTATTCAATTAATTCATAGAAAGAAACAAGTTTACTTGTTTTACGCTTTTTCCAGTAAGAATAGAAATAATGTAAATGCTGTATGTCATTGATTAAACTAATGCAACTGGAATGAAACAATGATTCAATTTATAATAATTTAAAATATCCCGTACGGGAATTGTTTCTTTCAATTACGGAGATGGTTTATATGAAAACGCAACATCATTGGTATTTTCAATGATGGAGCATGGAGTTTTTTCCTGGACATCCGTACAATTTCAAAAACCTATGCAAGTCAAATATATTTCTGTTGTAATTTCCATTATTTCTTTGGTTTTGAGTAAAGCCAGTACAAATAATAGGTTACTAGGTAAGAGCTGGTAGGTAATGGAAAATAGCTAGTAATCTTGAAAAATCCAATGACAATAATTAATTTCAACAGAAACAAGTAAATACGAGAATTTCGCAAGGACAACGTGAAAAAATCCAGGCCCTTGACTTTCTCCCGTGCGGCACCTGTTAAAACCAAGTTCGTACGGGGTTTTCACAAGTACGTCCGTGATTTCCAGACGGTGTAGGGATATTTTTTTACCAGACGCAATCGACCTACCTCTTAGATCTACCATTAGTTTGCTTGAGCTCGTAGATGCAAGACTTGTTTACTCATTACATAAAAGTTTATACTAAAATCATTTTACAAATTATGTACCTAGCTATATTTCTCTATACAATGTGTTATCTGGATAATTATTGATCAAAGGAATTGTACGAACAAAAGACAAACATTTTACGTTGAAATTGCAATTGGCACTTTAAATTGAAATAGATAGCTTAATTCAAACTTCGTGTTCATATTTATTTTCTCTTCAGGTTAACAACCTATTTTCTTATAAATAGTAGGTATACTTAACAGATTTTTTTTCAATGAATTTGGAAATTATTTTTTGGGAAATATTTTTTTTTTCTATTTTATTTTAAAGACCTCCAAATGAGATCAAGTGATTTTACTTAAAAAAAAATATTAATATTATCAATTTATTGCTATATTTTTTTTGTTCATAAAACTCGTTTGATCAAGTGTGGACATAAAAAAATTAAGTGCCGTATAAGGATAATAAATAAATATAAGACAAAATAAAATATCTATGAAATTTGCGATTTTTTTTGGGAAATTCTTCTTCTTTTTCTTTTATAAAGAAGAATATTCCAAAAAAACTTCCGCAAATTCATCGTTAATTTTTTATTCGTACAATTCGTTTGATCAAGTTTCGTAATTAACACATTGTAGATGTTAGGTAAACATGTGTGATCCATACCTACGGAAGACAACTGAGGGATAGCCTGAGAAGACGGTGTATTCTCCCAGCTGTTTCGCGAGTTTCCTCAAGGAGACTATGCGTCACCAACTCATCAGTTTATAATTTAGATGAAACTTCACAAAACGAGCTGAATGTAATCTAGGGAGACGCAAAAATTTCATCAAGTCATCAATACCTCCATAGTGTCTTGTTTTGATCAACTGGGAGAAAACGTATCAAGTACGAAGAAGACAAACTCAATCACCTGGATGTGTGGAATTTTTAGATCTAGGTAGGTATTGAGAGCTTAGATAGCAATGATGTAATAGGTAAGAAAGGGGTTGCTACCTGGTTGAATCAATTACAGCATTGGTTTTTCCTCGTAATGTACTAGAAAATAAAAAGTCTCTTCCTTAGGTATATCAATGAAGTAATGGGTTGTACCAAGCACGGCATTTGTATTTCATCGTACTATACTAGAAAATATAAAGGACTTTACTTAGATATATCAATGAAGTAACGGGTTGTACCAAGTACGTCATTGGTTTTTCCTCGTACGCTACTAGAAAATATACAGGCCCTTACTTAGATTTTTCAATGATGTAACGGTTTATACCACGTACGGCATTGATTTTTTCCCGTACGTTAATAGAAAATATGAAGTCTCTTACTTAGATATATCAATGACGGCATTGCTTTTTCCAATGAACTATCATTTAAAAATTCAATGACATTGCATAGATCAATTCCTCTCCAATACCTGCTAATTTCCAGTAATCCGTACGGGAAAATACCTCGTATGAAAATTCAATGACGGAGCATTGAAAAAACCAATGCTTCACTCTGAGTCAAAAAAAACAGTTCTTACGAGAAAAAACTCGAGAAATACGAGCTTTTCCCCCTTACTTTTCTCTCAGTGTAGGACCAAAGGGTCCACAAGACAACGTCTGTAGGGAAAGCTAGTATTACATATAATGTAGCCGTATAAAATTTTATTCTTCAAGGACATCGAAGTTCTTTTTAGTGAATCTGATACAACCAGAGACCTAATTGTTCAACCTGTTGGTTTCTTTTATTAAGTGAGCCCTCAATCTGAAATGTGTAAGAGAACAAAAGAGTAGAAGCACAGGAGACGATCCAATAGATAGGCATTCATGAAGATGACGAGAGTTCGTGGGGTCAAGGTCAAATCGG
Source organism: Mystacides longicornis (assembly GCA_963576905.1). Taxonomy (NCBI): domain Eukaryota; kingdom Metazoa; phylum Arthropoda; class Insecta; order Trichoptera; family Leptoceridae; genus Mystacides; species Mystacides longicornis. The sequence continues at coordinate 24,619,959 of OY756425.1, read as the reverse complement.
TTTTGGCTGCGAGCCAAGCGAGAGACGCGGAGCTGGTGGGGGATGGGGAGGCTCCGTCCTCCAGACAGTGACTTAGTGCCTGGCCCCTGCACAGGGGACTCGGCTGCTCTGATTTGAGGGGCCGACCCCCCAGAGAGTTGCGGTTAACGGTTCACAAACGCCACGAGATGAGTTCTAATGGACCGAGTAAACTTGACACAATTTCATCCTCAAAAGATGAAGACTCTTCAGAAGTTTTATGCGACATTCTTGCAAGCATATAATACAGGTAGGTATGCGTTATAAATCGAAATGGCAAATGAGTTTTTTCATATGACTATCTACAAAAATACTGGTTAACTTTTTACCGAAAAAAATCATTAATCATACCAATTTTTCAAAAGTAACATGAACTATGAATTCTTCTTCTTCTTTTCGTGCCATCCTAGATGTCCCCAGCATCGGTGATCACTTGAGCAAACGCCTCCCTGTCTCTTGCGAAGTTTAAAAGTTCTCCCACTCCTCCCGCCCGAAAAATATCTCTGATATTATTCAGCCATGTGGTCTGTCTTTTCGAATTCCTCTTTTAAGATGAGTAGAAGAGTATTTTTCGAACTTATTTTTTCTTCTTCCAATGTAGTATTTTTGTTTTCTTTACTAAGTGCGTGTTTCATGGTATAATCAAATTATATATTTTGCAACACAGATATCAAATAAAATATCATTATCAACAGTATTTTATTAAATAAATGATAAATAAATAAAATTACAAATTGACTCGAAAAAGACATTCAAAATGAAAAATGAGTACCATAAAAAGCCTAAATTATAACCGATTTTTTTTCCCTTTAACTTGAGAAACATACTTAACGAAGTTACATTTACTTTTAATCAGTTGAATTAAGTTTTCTACAGAAAGTGGGAAATTCTTCAACCATAGGTACTCATAATGAGACCGTTAATTTTTTTTTAATTGAGACTTTTTCTACTTCAATCGTTTTCAGAATTCTGATATATGGTTGAGAGAACGAAACGTCTCCAATCCTCCCTGACCTCCGCAGCTCGCAACTTCAGTTAATTAGGTTCTCACCTAGCGAACTTTAAACTTTAACTGCCATTCGGAGTCCGTGGACAGGTTACCATCAGCAAAGAAAAGTTTGCATGATCTAATAAAAGAAAAAGTGTAGATTAACTTGAATAAAATGAAGTTAAAAAAAACGCAATTATATATGCTCTGAAAGCTATGTAATCAACTTAACTATTGATCAGTGTTGAATCTCACAAAGTTAATCATCAAGTTTTAGATGTGTTATCCACTTTCCATTAGCGGGATAACATTTAATGAGTTTTAAACCAAATAAGGGTAAAGTGGAAATACGGTATAGGAATTTTCGGAGAGTTCAGTAATAATCGAATGACGTCATAGAGCTACGCTGAAACTATATCTACCACAGTCCTGTAGAGTGTAGACACAAAGAAGTGCAGAGCTGCATTATGTAGTTTCAGTTCAGTTTTACTTTACGAGTTCATCGCGTACAAAGTTACATAGCGTCCTAACGCAATATTTTATGCACCGTTTTTAAACTCGTATTCCTGGATAACGAAAAGGACATAGTTTATAGTTACGCCCGATTCTGTTTCAATTTAAGTGCGCACTAACTAAAATAAGAACGTTCCAATTTTATTGAGTGCACATCGGTATTCTATAAAAATTAAGAGCGTTCTTAATATGACTAATATTGAAATTAGTTCATTTTGGTATTCTACAACACTATTTAAGTCAATTTTAGTGCGTTCTTATGTCAAAACGTTCTTAATTTTAGTTCACACCTAATTGTATGCGACTTAAAATATATCTGATGATATTTTTATAATAAAAGTATTATTTTAACCTAATAAGTTTAAAAAAAAGCGTTAAATATCTTTATTAAGGTAAATAAAATTGATTATTTGCGCGTGTTTCGTTATGCCGAAATCGAAAATTTGAGGTTAGATCAAAATCACTACTTTCATAAAATACTCTTGCGTAATTACAACACGAGATTTGCACTAAAAATAATTATACTTATTTATTTCAAAAGGAAATCTAAGAGTTGGTATGATAAAAAGGCAAATTTGAGATGCTTCTAACCTATTTGGTCACTACTTTGACACTCGTATTATTTTTAATAAACAAACATGACCAAATGCGCATGCGCGATATAGACCATAGACAATTATAATTCATATTTTTGTTTATGGTGAACTAATTTAAGTCATTTTAGTTTTTAGAACACATCGCTTTATAGAATACGAATTTTAATTCATATGGCCTTAATTCTTAAATTTTGGAACGTTCTTATTTTAGTTCGAACAAATCCAGAATAGGGGGTAATGTTTATTTTATACCATTTAAAACACAAACATGCAGCACCTTTACATATTAAAACATTATTTTTTTATTTATTTAATTGAATATATTAAGTTACATTTTTTTTTTCATATAAAATTATCATTCTATATATTATTATAATACGTTTGGGGATGTGGAAACAATGGATGCAAACAGATTTTTTTTTACCCATCACGCCGTTTCCCGAAGAGGGTAGAAAACCTCTTTTTATATATGGCTGAAAGGAAAGGTGTAAGAAGAGGTGCCCGACCAAGAATGACGTGAATCTGTCCTTAAGAAAGGCCAGGTCAGAAGTAAAAGAAATAGGTAGGAGAGGTTGTATGAAAAATGGTACGTGGGTCGAAGAGGCGAAGGAAGTGTCATTGGATAGAAAGTAGTGGAGGTCCGTTCCTCTTTACCTACCCTCACAAGGCGTGATGGGGGAAGAAATTAATATTACCCTCCTTAAAGAGTAAAACTTGTGTTAAGGAGGGAAGCAGACATTGACTGGTATTCTCAAATTCACGTTCCAACTCAACGCAAGAAGCTCTTGCTTAGAATCGGTTGCCAGTAGTTACGCAACTAATGTATTGGATAAAACATTTTCAGAATAGAGTAATGTCAAAGTCTCAATAAAAATTGGATACGACGCAACTCAATCGTCTGTTTTTAATTTCAGAATAATAGTCATTAATGGAGAATTTAACTATTAGGTATATAATCTTTCAAAAAGGTTAGAAAACCGCGGTTGTGCTTTTCATCTTTATGAGAGAAATGTTGTTCTTACTGTCATGTTAAGAAAACGCTGTGTTTTAACTTACATCTGGGTGAGATATTCGTCGTTCTAACTTTCTACTGGGTAAGAAATACGCTATCATTTGAATGAAAAAAAAAAAGACTGTTCATGAGAAAACCGCTGTAGACTAAAATTTAATTCCTATATTCCGTTTATACTACCCCCTATTCTGGATTTTTTCGAACTAAAATAAGAACGTTCCAAAATTTAAGAATTAAGGTCAAATGAATTAAAATTCGTATTCTATAAAGCAATGTGTTCTAAAAACTAAAATGACATAAATTAGTTCACCATAAACAAAAATATGAATTATAATTGTCTATGGTCTATATCGCGCATGCGCAGTTGGTCATGTTTGTTTATTAAAAATAATACGACTGTCAAAGTAGTGACCAAATGGGTTAGAAGCATCTCAAATTTGCCTTTTTATCAGACCAACTCTTAGATTTCCTTTTGAAATAAATAAGTGTAATTAGTTTTAGTGCAAATCTCGTGTCGTAATATACGCAAGAGTATTTTATGAAAGTAGTGATTTTGATCTAACCTCCAATTTTCGATTTCGGCATAACGAAACACGCGCAAATAATCAATTTTATGATTTTATTTACCTTAATAAAGATATTTAACGCTTTTTTTAAACTTATTAGGTTAAAATAATACTTTTATTATAAAAATATCATCAGATATATTTTAAGTCGCATACAATTAGGTGTGAACTAAAATTAAGAACGTTTTGACATAAGAACGCACTAAAATTGACTTAAATAGTGTTGTAGAATACCAAAATGAACTAATTTCAATATTAGTCACATTAAGAACGCTCTTAATTTTTATAGAATACCGATGTGCACTTAATAAAATTGGAACGTTCTTATTTTAGTTAGTGCGCACTTAAATTGAAACAGAATCGGGCGTAATATGCTTATTTAGGGGTTAAATTTCACTGCGGGACGAGGTGATAAGATAGCGCTTAATGGTCTGGATTTCGTGTAGCTGCAGTCGTGAAGTCGTGCTGCGCTTTCAGAATATCCCGCGATGCACCAGTGACCCGAATATTACTACATTTTCCCGACCTGGTACCTACACAATATCATCCAGTGGCGTTCAACCCTTCTTCTTCTTAGTCTTATTCTAGGCCTGAAGACCTGTTATTGAGAGGTGGGGTTTGCCTCTTGCGAAGTCGACTCCCAGCTGTCTATCCACCTCTTTGGTGGTCTGCCTGGGAGTCGTCTTCCGTGGAGTTGGCATACCAGTATCTTCTTCTTTGCCTTCCCCATCTTACTATATCTTCAACATCGCATATTTCCCGTAAGTACCCTCGTATTCCTTTCAACCCATAGAAGCCAAAAAATTGGAGTATATCTTCATCTCTTGAGATAGTTCAAAACCCTTGTAAAACTAGTTTTTTAGTGTTAACTATTCGAGAAAAACCTGTGATGCGAGCGCCATGTCCATATATCAGTTTTTGTTTGGTTAAATTCAGTGTCTTATAAACGTGTTAGATATTTTCAGGCTAATTAGCCGATATAATTTATTTAATAACAAACTACTCTATACATAAATAAATCAACCCCTCTATACATAAACAAACTGTTATTGTTCGATACTTAAATTAACTGTTGTTTTTTTTTTTTAATACTTAACAATAATAATAATAATATACGTTTCTTAAGAATTTAGTAACAACAATCATAATTTTATGTACCTACCTAGACTTAAAATTAGGTATAGTTTGGTAGTCAAGTTAAAAAATACACTAATACAGTGGCTCTATAAGGTCAAGACACACACCCGACTCATATTAAAAGAACTTACCACTGAACCCCTCTTCAAATTAAGAAGGGTTCAGTGATTTCGCAAATGAAACTGGTGGGGTTCAGTTAGATCCTCCAAAAAGGTCAGGAACCACTGATCTAGTACTTTCTTGCAAATAATGGATAAAAGTTGTTTTTTTTTAATTGCATTTAATTAAAATAATTATCATCTTGATATTACCTAATGAAAGCTTCAAAGTTCTTCTCAGGATACATGATTGGAAAATGTTGGTTTCACTTTTTTTACAAAATCCAATAACAACCGCACGCCACTGGTCTTATGACCAGAACAGTGTAGTATATCTACTATATAAATTAAAGTCGGGTTAGTGCGAACACTTATAACTCGAGATTGGCTCAACAGATTCTTCTGATGTTTGATTTATTCGATTCTTCTCCGCTCCGGATAACAGAATAACTAATAAAAAGTTAAAAAAATGGACAACAAATTATGTAAAATACAATATTTAAGTTTGTATGGAAAGGTTATTGATACGCGGCAACTACATCGCGGATAGTTCCCTCTCATTCTCGCATACGCTCTTACAGTAGCCCATCCCACTTACTCCACCGCACCGTTTCGATAGTTTTAGAAAATTTTCATACAAAGTCAACAATATTATCGGGCACATAAATAGGCGAGGTAGGGTGTGTGCGCGAGCGCATTTTTCTCAAGTTGTTCCCGCCAGAGCTTTGAATACGAATGAAATAAGGATGTGTCAGAAATAGTTTAATGTAATTATTTTATTAGTTTAATTCAATCGAATTAATTTTGTATTGTTTAACGGGGGCGCAGTGCACATCATGTACATATTAACGGGCCACTTCGGGTTAGAACCACAGGACAACGTCTGTTGGGAAAGCTAGTACAATATACATGCAACTGCTTTCAAATAGTTACATCTGTAACTTTATAAGAAACTTCGCTCAGGGCTTTAAATATTTATAGCAAATGTTCAATAAACTTGTAGCAAGAAAGTATAATAAAGAAGTTGATATTTGAATGCGCCATTTTACAAAAACCAATGATAATGGTAGCTCAACGAGCGATGCTGGGTATAAGTCTTAGGGACAGAATTACAAATACCATAATAAGAGCTAGAACAGGAGTGTCGGACATTGTCGAATTAGTGGCAGCGTTAAAATGGCGATGGGCCGGTCATGTCGCTCGTTTGGAGGAAAACACCTCCTGTGTTGGCGCTCTAGGACTACAATAATTAGAAACCCTGGCCGTCCACAGCTTCGATGGAGGGACGACATTGTAAGAACCATTGGCCCGCAGTGGATGCAGGTTGCACAAGATCGGGGGACGTGGAGGAGTCTGGAGGAGGCCTATGTCCATCAGGAGTGGACTGATACAGGCTGAGAAGGAAGGAAGGAATGATAATGTTGATAAAAAATATATTATGTGTGCTTATGACTATACGATAGAAGCAATGATTACCAGGAGGAGTATTCATGAATCGGTCTATATAGATCTAATTGCGATCTAATTCAAAACTTGGCCCATTCTTACATGCACCAAATTTTTTTAGCTAAATAGTTATTAGAGAACTAAACTTCAACTAAATCTATATCGGTTGCGAATTTCATGGTGATTCTGCATAATATTCGAGAGTGCTTTTAAAGGAAAATTACTCGTACAAAACTACTAAAATGATCATTAGCCAATAAATAAATAAATCATGTTATTCTAAACAGAAGTGATTCACTAAAAAATATTTGTTTAAATGTCGAAATGGAAATGGGCTAAGATTTGAATTAGATATCTAACTGCTTTATTTTTTTTTTTTTTTTGAAAGAGGGTTAAGGGACCAGGGTACCCTTTGTGTCACTGCGACCAGGATAGGAATATTGTGACTTAACTGCTTTATAAAAAAACTGTGATCAGTGGAAAAAATAGCTCAGCGATAGAAAATATTACGAACAAGCTGTCATCGGGATAGTTTAACGCATATCGCTTGATTGTGAGCTGATCTCTGTAGATTTTAACCCGCCACATTGTACCGCCGTCAACTGACAGTTGTTTCGAATATACAAGAACGCTTTTTGTAATAAATAAACTGTATTTAAGTTTTTTTCCCGTCCAAATATGTGCTCCGTTCATATTTTGGTCCATTGTATTTTGGTTTATCATTTTAATAATATGAAATTTAAACAAATAAAGCAAACGTGCATTCTCATAATCATTCGAGGGCTTACAACCATGATGCACCAACTAAATTTATAAGATATATAATGACGCTTGAAGAAAATATTCAAAGAATACTTTTTAATTAGGTACAAATATTAAAATTGAAGTGATTAAACATGAATTAGTTCATTTTGGTTGAAACATAAAGGTTTCGTATGATTTAATAAGGACTTAACTATATTTTGATATAAAATAAATAATAAAAAAATAAGGTACCTATTCTGCATCAAACACTCGTTCAAATCTGACATAGCGAATATTGGTAGTTACCACTCGCGTTGCCCAGCTACTATTTGTTTGTTTACAAAATTTTGTATGAAATGTCATCTTCATACATAACAAACGCGGATTAAATATTTTTTTTATAATTTAAGTAAAAACTGATCAGTGATTTATATGTAATCTTACGATTAACGAATTTTTTATAAGTTAGACGGTTAGATCTTATTTACGCCGTTTCATGAACACCCCTCTATGTACTTTTCACCGATCCGCGCGCGTTTGATTTCAGGCAGACGCAAGTAAGCCCGTTCACTGTTTATATAGAAATTGAAACATACGGAAAAAAGTTTTCGTTCATAAATCAAACAGCAAGCTTCGAACCTGTGAAATTCCGTTTTCATTTAAACTGAAGGACCATTCAATTACGCGATTTGATCATATCAAAATCAATATCTGTTGTTTTAATGTAAAAAAAAAATATCAAGAAAAGCATGATTCTATAGTACCTACCTATGTAAAAAAATCGATAATATTTGGAAATGGTTAAAAATAAATTCCTGAAATATTGGGGGGTTCAGGTAGACAAGATCTGACGGTTGCTAATTGCCTATCGTGAATTCGTACAGAAATATTGCAGAGTATAATAACAACACATGACGCCAAAACATAAAAATACATAAATATTACATTTCATAACATATCATATTATAATCATATGCTGAATACAGTACATGCTGAATATTGTTGCCCACTCAGTATGAATTCTTCAATTTATGTCGCTATTTTAAACAAACTGTGCAGTGTGCATACCTATCAAGCTCTCAACATCTCCTTTCACATGGAGCTTCTAAGGGTGAAATAGGTTGTGAAATTGTGTAGCGAATAGTCAAGAGTCACGTATTCCTAGATCACACCCGGGAAGAAAATAAGTAGGATGACCATGATTAAGTTGGATGTGGATGGATGTGGCACGATAAGACACGGAGAAAGATGTGGATAAAACTAGTACAATCTTCAAACTGAAGGAACGGAGGCGAGGGACAAGAACTATTATATCAAAGACTAGATATTTAGCGAAGCACGAAAGGCGGAATCTAGAAAACCATTCCGATAAAAGCCAAGTGTTAAAATTAACGAAGAAAATTGTTGTGGTTTTTCATTCTATATTTTAATAATGCATGTGGGAAAATAATGCATCCAGTAATAGTAAGGTTGTCTTGACGTCAGTGCGAGGGACAAAATAATACCGTTACATTTTCATTTCTGGGCCAAATTTAACAATATCTACGGGCTATTATTATTGGTATGATAATGTACATAAATATACTTATTTCATATGCTACGTAATACAAATGAGACAACTTGATCACGGTAAAAGAATTGCGTAGGGCCAGGGTCGAGTGCAATGGAGGGCTCCGATTGCCTGATTCTTCATAACATATTTATTACTACTCCATGAACCATTTCAAATGTTCATATCGAAAACGCTCGACTCGACTCAGCTCGACAAAAACGTTGAAAAATGTCTTCAAAATTATCGACTGATTGGTAAGCCTGTTTAAATGATCGACCAAGGGGCGAATATCTAATGGTTTGTAGTCCGGCTTGCCAATGAGTCATCAATTAAAAGAGTATGATAAATATATAGCGCCAGCAAGACATCGCTAAAAACTGTCCATTAACCATTAACGATATTTTAGATCACGTTAAAATTACCATAACATACCTAAGTATATGTTTACTGTCATGTTTATCTTGGAAAAAAATTGCACACATCAGTTTGTGTGAGTCCCACGTTCATGAACCTCAAGTGTGAGTGTGACATAGCAGAGTATGAAAACAAAATAGAGGGGATTTCATTAATAGATAGAAAAAGCCACAACTTTACCATCTACTATATCTCGTACGTAACGGTTAATTGAAATATGTAAGAGAAAATAATATAAAGTTCACAGTTATTTCTTAAAATGTTGATATACAGAGCACGTGGTTTTAAAGTATATAGCGGGGATTAAAATTTATACGAACAATAAAACAGAATTAGAAATAATTGCTTTTATTTCATCTAAAAATAAAATAGATTAGGCTAATTTCATTTTAAAAGACTTGTTTAATATTCTAACGAGTGGACGTTATGGACAGAAAAAAATGAACATAGTAGATACCGGAAGACACTATTAAGATAAATAAGGAAAAATATCCGCAGATTATGGATTTATGAACAAGCAAAAAGATGAATTAGGATAACAAGTTAAGAATAAGAGGCTATTAACTATTTAATTTATTCACAGCCAATCAGTTCAGGTAGTTAGGTGCTTATTTTAATTAAACGATTGTAATTTATTTGAGATATTCTCCTTGCAACTCTATACACCTCTGGTACCTCTCTTCCAAAGACATGATGCCTATTTGGAAGTAGCGCTCATTCTTATCATCAAAGTGTTTGTTAACGGCAGCCTTCATGTCATTCTCACACGCGAAATATTTCCCTCGCAACGCGTGCTTCAGGTTTTTGAAAAGGAAATAATCACTAGGAGCGAGGTCCGGACTGTAGGGAGGATGGGGTAACGGAGTAAAGCCCACGTCGCTTATCGTCGATTGCACTGCACGGCTCGTATGGACGGATGCATTATCTTGCAAAAACAAAACTTCTCCTTTAGATCGCCTTTTCTCTGCGATTACGTCCCTAACTCTTCTCAATAGAGTGCAGTAGTAGTCCGCGTTCCAAAGCGACTTGATCGAAGGTAAAGTGTCCACCAATAAAATGCCTTCCGAATCCCAAAACACGGACATGAACAGGCTCAAAGACGGCACACTTTTGATGAGTTTCTTTTTGATCCCCTCATCGGGGTTGAAGGTCAATTTGTGCACTTGCGTCCCACTAGTTGCGCCGTAGTTGAAAATCCAAGTCTCGTCGCACGTCACAATCCGTTTGATCACATCGCTACCACTCGCTTTCACTAACGCAAGAAACGACTCACAAGCCCTGATTCTTCGCTGCTTATCCAAAGACGTTAACAATCTTGGCACCCAAACCATTGTCTTCCTCTCGCAGAGTCTCGAAAATGGCCGTAATTAATTATTATTAATCACAAACAGTTATTGAGCACTGCTCAGTCTTCTGGTGCATTGGCAACTGATTTGAGGGTGACATTAGAATTAACGCCAAATATTAATCATATTGCTTATCTACAGTTAACGCCAAATATTAATCATATTGCTTATCTACAGTTGACGCCATCCAAACTGTAAGGACTCTAGTTGAAAAGTACCGAGATGCCCAAAAAGACCTTCACATGGTCTTCATAGATCTGGAAAAGGCATTCGACAGAGTCCCAAGAACCCTGATATGTGCAGCACTGAGATCCCAGAATGTACCAGAAGCATACGTGCACACGATACAGGATATGTATGATAATGTAAAAACCCAGGTAAGGTGTACATCAGGTACTTCTCCAGAATTTCCAGTAAAAGTGGGGGTGCACCAAGGTTCCGTCCTCAGCCCGCTACTGTTCATATTGATCATGGACTATTTGACCAAAACTGAGATGGACGGCCTCCTAAAAATCCTTCTATTCGCGGATGACATAGTTTTGATTAGCGATAAACACGTAGACCTGCAAATTGAACTGGAAAGGTGGAGGAAAATATTAGAAGACAACGGACTGAGACTAAGCAGGAAGAAAACGGAATACCTTTATTTACCGTTTGAGCCAGAAAGTTTGACCGTGCCTAGGATGCCCACAATGATAATGGATGGGGTAACGCTGCCAAATAGTGACTCCTTTAAGTATCTAGGATCACTCATCCAAAATGACGGAAGCTCTGCGGCAGACGTAACACACAGAATAAATGTAGGATGGATGCAGTTTAGATCAGTGTCGGGAGTTCTATGTGATCCAAAAATGCCAATCAAATTGAAAGGGAAAGTCTATCAGACAATTGTCAGACCCGCACTCCTGTATGGCTCCGAATGTTGGACAATGTACAAGACCTATAATAGACAATTAGAGACAGCAGAAATGCGTATGCTGAGATGGTCCACTGGTGTGTCCCTAAGAGATAGGATCAAAAGTGCTCACATTCGTGGAAGCCTAGGAGTGACAGATATCAATAGTAAACTAGAGGAAAGGCAGTTGAGATGGTATGGACACATAGAACGACGACCACAGGAGCATATTGTACAACAGGCAATAAACCTGAATGTTCCACGTTCTGTGGCTAGAGGGAGGCCAAAAAATTCCTGGGTGATGCAAAGGCGCGAGCAGATGCAAAGATGTGGGGTGGGGGAAGTAGTGCATCAGAGGAGAGTCTACAGCCTGAGGACGAGGAGAGCTGACCCTAGCAGTCTTCATAGACGTTAAGCTGGGAACAAGCCAGGGAGAGAGATTAATCATATTGCTTCCCGGCCAAGAAAAAAGCATCATCAATGATAATTATTGCATTCAAGTGCAACGTCAGTATAAGGTGATTGTCTGTACACGTAGTCCCTGCCATGTCTAAATTCAACAATGTTTCAGGTGCTTACTAAACATAATCGACAATCATTAAAAATAATAAAACCTACGCAGATACTGAGAATTATAAAAACAAATATTAATAATAATTACACTATCGAGATTTTGAGCAAACTGCAAGTCAATGCACATTTATTGTGATAGAAATCACCACAGTCACATTTGGGGTCCGGTAAAAAAGTCGTGCAGAATTTAAATTTAAAAAATGAGGGACGAAGAGAAGAAGGGGTGTTTTGATCATAAAGTGACAGAAGTTAGTTAAGAATAATAAAGGGTAGATAGTAGGATTGAATTAACTATAATATAAGTTACACATCTCTATACAAAGGTGTCGGGATAGTCGGCGGAACTTACCTATGGCCTGAGACAATTTTTTCAGTCAACCAGTCGCCTCCAATCTGGGAAAGGCCAATACCGCGCACCGGTTAGAAATTTCATGTGAAAAAACTCTGACCCGACCGGGAATCGAACCATAGACATTTTGATCTCAAGTCCAAGTCTATATCACTATATACGGACTACCGAGGTCGGCGATACATCACATACTAGGTGTCACCCGTTACCATGTGACGGACTATGTTGCCCGATGTCACGTTGATTTTCGATTCACTGCATAAATGATGGCTCAAGGTATCTCAAGTCTACACAATATTGAGAAAAAAAAACTGACGCAGTAGATATTATGTGGGGTAAGTTATTTAAAAAAACGGAACTCAAGCACCACTACATAGATAGCGCCAGACGAGTGTGTGTGACCAGCAAAAACGCTTTGGGTAGGCGGCGTTAGTCGATCATTCAGTCAGTGAGGCAGTGTTCTGGGTTATTCTAATATAGATATTATGTAACCAGAGGAAACATCAACAAAGGCTGTTATATGATAGGTATATTCTATCTAAGAAAGACGACGGATATGAATGAACTTATTAATATGAAACTGTGATGTCTCGTGATACAAAGTCGCAAGGTAACTTTTCAAGTCCACAGCGATCTATTTATATCTCCAGTTCAGTACGTGTACACGATACCTATCTCGGAAAACTTACTGTTCGTATAAACTACGTGTTAATCAATCAGACATAACAGGTAGACACAGTCAACCATTATTCACAACCAATAAGTTCAAATAATGTGTACACTGCATGTAAATACCGCGATAATACGCCTTTTTGACACGAGTGTTTATGGCGTACATATTGAGAGATTTTGTTATAAAAACACATCCGAAACATTAAACAGAGCTAAGCCTTTTATAAAACCTCTTCAATTATTAGCAATCAAATCATGGGACAAATGTATACGAAATCGCGTTCCCAATAATTGACCTAATAGATGTCTTGTTGCGTCTACATACATACATACTCCCTTTAAGGCCCCCCGCACACTGCAAGCCAGCCCGGAGGAGACAAATCCGCAACAAACCCGACCCGCACGAAACCAACCCCCCAGCTCGATCGAAGCAATCAAACCAGAAAGCCAGCCCCACACAAATCCCCGCGGATCCCCCCCAAACCAATTCGCAATGCGAGGGGGCTAAACCCCACTTAGGGGCATAGGGAGGCATCAAGAGCTCTCCATTGCGCTCGAAGGCGTCCGTGGCTCATTGTGTCTTTTCTGCCCGATTGATATTTAAGGACGTGAGGTGGTCAACCTCACGATCCCGATCTGATTTTTCGATTTCCTGCCTCTTACAGGATGCTCGAAAAACCAGCAAAAAGAGCAGAGGTGCTATTCTTAGCCGGCAACCCCACGGCATGTTAAGTCTATATTCGAATAAAATCGTTAAAATCTATTGACTTTGGTATTGATGGGCATCGGTGCATGGTTAAAAAAAACAAACTAACAACCAGAATACAAGTTGATAGTATACTAGGACATATATGTCCAGCTATCTCTCCTTTGTCATTCCCTGAATGTCGAGGATCGTGATTGTCAGAATATACATGATTTTATAGCCAGCTCCCACCACTCCGGTTCAACTGCAGTTCCCCATAAAAGGTTTCTCTAATTTAGTGACTCCATTTCATAATTGAGCACCTTCTACCCCTGCTGTCCTCTACACTCCCAATCAAAATCAGTCTCTTCAGGTTGTCCGCTCCACATTGCGTAGGATACGACGCATCCAGACAGTGGAGAGTCGATCTGTTATTTTATCCGTCTCACATATTGTTGGTTACTTTTATCGAGATTTGAGTCTTCAGGGTACCACTAAAGTATCCTCGAGAGGATGAGGTGCTGGAAGATAACTCCTAAAAAAGTTTTATTTATTTTGAACAATATTACTACTTATGATTGTTCCAAATGGCAAAGTGAAGATATGGCAGGGAAATAAGTGCGTGATATTCGATATAATAGGCAGCCGGCGACTTGAGAGTTTCAAAGAAGCGACTGCAAACGTCAGGGAAACCTTTGATACATAAAGAAGAATACTAAAATAAAGTAATTTAAATTAAACAATTAATTTGTTATTCCACAAATAATTTAATACCTGACTAGTTTCCAGTTTCGCAGGCACGGGTCCTGCATCGTCACAGGTGACTAAGAAACGGATTAGTTAAATAAAATTGTAGAATAACAAATTAAGTGTTTCATTTAAATCACTTTATTAAAATGACTAGTTTCCTTCCACAAGAATGCAGGTTCAATTCCTTAATTTTAAGAATAATAAAATATTTTTGCCACGATAATTAACCGACAGTGATTTAACAATAATATGCAAATATTAAAAAAGCTGCTAACCTAGGGTAGCCCAGAACTCATAGTATATTATAACAGCCTTTTCGTGTAAAACATATCTTTGCATAAAAAATCATAATTTTACGATTAAAATGAATTAATCCTTGGAATTATTATAGAAACTTCAAAATGATATCGACTATTGGAGCTTTTTATTATCTGCTTTAGAACTACATATTCAATATTAATCGGTACTTTAAGGGGGACCCACTGAAGTTACGGACCTCAAATTTTACGTGCTTGTGTAGGAGCATAAGACCCGTATACCAAATTTTATGAAAATCGAAGAAATTTTTTTTTTCTTTTTTAAGCCCTTTTTCTAGACCAAGTGAAATTTTCTTTGGATACTTTAAGAGGGTTCCCCTGAAGGTACAGATCTCAACATTTTACTGACTCATCTACATCGAAGGGCTAACCGTTCTGCCAAATTTCAATCAAATCGGATAAGAATTACTATGAGTTATGGGTGCGTACACATTTTTGGCGTACGCGTACGGGTACGCGGAAATTTAAAAAAAAAAAATTTTTTACATTTTTGGAATCTACACCCTCGAAAACGCCGAGAAAATTAATTTCAGCGAAATCTATTTTTTTTTTTTTTTGAAATCCGATCACAAGACTCGTGTATATTTCATATACCTACTATGAGTAAAATGTGTACGGATAAAGATAAAGGACTTGAACGTGGTTATAAATTATAAAATATTCCGTAAACCGATTTAAATTAGATAGTTTTAACCTTCACAGATTATGAGATAGGTAATCTAATATTTTAGGTGGAAACAGGCACCGATCCGGAATCTGCGTTCCCTTTCACTTGTACAATATAATCAAAGTACCACTTGCAAATAAATGTAATAGCGTAAAGTATACTTATATCTAGATTTAAATTAAATATAGTTACTTTACTTACATAATATTTTACATTGTAATAATTTACATTGTAAATAGCAGAGACGATAAAAATAAGTTTTTGAGTCCTTGTAAGATTTTTATTTTTAAATATAAGCTACGAAATAAAAAATTCTCTTGACTTATTAGAGAAAATAAATCACAATGTGGAAGGTCAGGGCTGCCCGGAGACATACGTTGGGATTACACAAATATGGAAAACATTCTCAAAAAAATATTATGATGGCAAAATATTAAATCCCGGACGTCCTTCATACGCAAGGGAGACTCCCAGGCGCCAGAATCAAAACCTTACTTCATATTTTTAAGGCAACAACACTCGAGGGTTTGTTTTCTTCACAAAATTTAAGAATTTTAATTATAGTTGAATAGGTAATTATTTTAAATAAAACTTTGTTTATTTCACTTTTAATAATTACCTTTTAAACAAAAATGGGATTTCACAACGTTTCCGCCAAAAACATAAATAATTTATTATATTATATTATGTTTTATTGATTAATATTCATTGTTTTTATTTTTTCTTTTTGTATTCTCCCATTGATTCAAAGTCCTAGACTTTCTCAGATCAGCTATTTTCTGAACTTAAAGGATGATGACAGAATGAGCAAAAAGCCAAGAATTAGGAAAATTATAATGCATTGATAAGTAGTCATAGTATAGAAAAGGCTTACAATCACCAGTTTCTACTGCGAAGAAAGGGTCATCACCAGGCATTCCACATTTGAGTGCCATCAGGAACGGGACTATTATAATAATGGGAGATGCGGCATGGAAAGACGAGTTTGGCCTGACCATCCCCTATTATAGAGAACGAGGAATCTCAAAGATCATAAGGACATGGTCTCAAAGATCATAGGGATTAAGGAAGCAAACGAAAGAAACAGGAAGAACCAACAATCACAGCCGTAGTAGTCCAGACATCGCTGCAACGAAGCAATACGTAGGGATGCTAAGGAGCGGTCCGACGTCTGACAAGACGACAGTCTTTCAAAAATTTTCAAATTATGCCCATGTTTTTTGTTACTACAGTAACAAAATATTCACCGCTGTTTATAACAGTGCCGTAATCCTAGGAAAACATTTCTGGCTACCACATAACGGGTAAAGGGATAATGGCAAATGATTTAACAAACAATTGAAAATGATGCGCTTAAATAGGTACATCATATCAATAAGACACTATCGGCTCTTAAAAGAACAAACATTTTCACAGACCCTCCACAAAGTCAGTCAGACACAATTGCAGCACTTGAAGAATCTGGTTTCTTTATCTTTAAAAACAACGTCATAAATGAAGGAAACGAACAGTCTTAAAAACCTCAAGAGAGAGAAAGTGAATGCCTGAGGCGGGTTATCTGATATCCGCGCGGGAACCAACGGCTGAGTCAACAGAAATTCAAGTGGAATGTGAGGATGTTTATACTCCGTGTATCCGTCAGAGCATACTCGGCGGGGAAACAACTTCAAACTGAGGTTCCTCTCCCATATGGAGAGTATTCATTGTGTTAAGTGTAACTCAGTTGTTTGAGGTAATTCAGATCACTATACTGTGTTGCAAGGTACAGATTTAAGGCAACACAAGTTCTATTTCCAAGCTAAATAGATCTAAGAAACGTTCACCAAATCGTAGCGATCAGTCTGACGAAAGCTCAGTTTCAACCAGTCCACTTCTCCCATCCATGCCCATTGCCCAGTCTACATTCCCCAACCACGATGTCTGATGTTTACTGCCAGCCCCTCGACGTTCGTCTATATTGCTCATCATTGATTTCATAATACTTTTTCTTATTTCCTAACAGAAACGTCAGCGTAGCCAAGTAAACTTTTGGTTAATTTTCACTTCAACAGATCCCATTCAACGTTTTATTTTCCTTTCTAAATGTCTTAATCTTTACAAATGGACGCGTCCATAATAAGATAATGTAGTTTGCTTTTGGTTGTATAAAAATTACTGTTCGAGATGAAAGAGATCACAAAAAGTTGTGTGTTCGGAATAAATAATACTTTGTGTTCTTTACCCGTAATAGATAATTCTGAGACATGTCATTTCAAATTTTTGGCAGGTACGTATATGTAAGAGTCAAAGATTTAGCTTTTTACCATTTACTACCATCTCTGTGTTTATATGGTATTTATTTGATATATTTGAAATGAACTGTTTCTAATTAATTTCATACCACTCTTCTTACGAAATTTAATGATATTTTAAATCTACCGTTATCATTTTCGAAACATGCATCATTTCCGGATAAACAATGAGTCTCCAGGGTGAACGGACAATAATATGATAAATTCATTTACTGTACATTGTTATTTGAATCAAATTGACTTTAATTATTGTGTTGTTCTGAATCAATCATTGCTATAACTACCTAAGGGTGCGTTTATACCAAACATACCTAGGTATATTTTCTTGATTGTTGTTGATATGGGCACCATGAAAATAACAACGAGAAAGAACTGTCATTTACTGCCATTATTTAGTTGTTGCTCGCTTTCGTTTTCATGGTGTCAAATTAATATCCACGACTAAGAAAATATACTCTTTCATTAACGCACCCATAGAAGTAAATTCTAATGGATACTTCTACGGACAAACGTGGTTATTGGTTGTATTTGTGGCAATCGGCCGAAAACCCGCATATTTGTGAAATTATCTTCGTCTTACCTATAAGATAGAACGGCAACATGGAAAAATCGCTGTGTTCTCTCAAAGGAGAAATTATATACGAACTAGCATTCACGACAGACGTCACCCTGACCTAACTAAGAATATTGAATTCGAATTTGTACAATAATACATTAAAAAGGTACCTATTTAACCAATATCATTCCAACCGATGCATCTGTTTTAAACCATGTTCACGTTTTAAAAAATTGAAATGTTTATAATATTGTCAAAAGTACTAAGAAGCTAACTACGCTAAGTTTTCTTAAATTTTCCACGCAACTTTCAATTTTTTTTCTTTCATAAGAACCATCTGCTGATAATAGCAAACAAGCCAAGCCGTCCAAGGAAAATAAGGCTCCATTATGATATACAGAAATGAAATACAAGATAAATAAACAGAAATACAAAAAAAAAACACTCATGGTCAATTCTTGTTAAAATGAATAGGTACTAAAGTAGCTCCTAAAATTTACTGTACCACGGAACCGTATTTTTTTCCCCCAAAATCTTATAATATAAAAATGATTAGATGTGCGTGTGTCTCGCTTAAACTCGAGAACGGCAGGACCGATTTGGCAAATGCTGGTTTCTAAATGTTTTTACGAGTCCAGGGTATTTTCAATAGAGATTTTTTTTATAAAATGAATCTGTGTTCACTCAAAGTGAACCCAAATACACTCTTTGACTCTTTCACAGTAAGCTACTTAAAGCTTGCGTCGTGAAAGAGGAAGATGGTCGGCACCTGGGATCGAACCCACGACCTCCGATACGAAACAGTACGAAAGCCGGCGTTGTAACCGCTAGTCTACCAACCACTTCATATATACGAAATATGGAATGATTGCGAGGAAAATAGAAAAAAAACAACGATTTCTTGGTCCCATATAAAAGTGTTCCTACCTGTCAGATGTGTCAAAACCAAGAATCGTTGTTTTTGTCGTCGTGATTGAAATAAAGTACATTTTAAGATTTAGGCGATACGAAGTTTACAGGGTCATCTAGTCCTTGTGGTTCGAACTTTTCAAATTCGTTCTTTTTTGTTCTCTTAACTAAACTTATCGATAGAGTGCGTTGGTGACGTAAAATTTAAACATAATTATAATAGAACGGCCTTATATAGTATAGTAGTGCTGTCAAATCCGTAAAAGCCTATTCGAACATGGGCAAGGGCAATATTACGCTGTTCGTGAGGAAGAAAAGATTAACCTTGGAAACTATTGCATATCTATATTATGGCACGTGCAAGATGGATATTGGCTGCTTTACTTCTCCGAGGGTTATCTCTTTGAAAATGCAATTGCAGTCGCAACATTATGACTCATAACGCAATATTTTTATCGCACGGTAGAAACAAGTAAACTGTAATCACTCGTTGTATGGTAAGTATATTGTGCTCATATACACAGTATCATAACATGCCTCGTGCCATACCCCAGCGAGAGGTATTGTGTGTTGTGTCACGTATAAATCATTGGGCGATGAACAAAGATTCTTTGTTCTGAATTACGCCGGCAAAAAAATTTCAAACTGTAGCAAAAAAGGAGACGGTGTACCACTGAAGAGATGGGAAAATGACCTTAAATCTAGAAACAAGCTATTGTGATGATTTGGGGTGCGCCAAAAGCATTTTATCGTTTTCATACATTTATAATAGTATTGTGTACTCTTTATGAAAAAAATGTTTCTGGCTTATCTCAGTCGCGAAATAACATGACTCAGAAGGCACAATCGATCCTATACATGGGTAAAAACATTAGCAGAACATATTAGCCGAAGAACGGATTGCCACAAGGATCTGTACTAGATCTATTGCTTTTTAATATTTATACCTCGGATATACCAAATAAACAATCGAGGAAATTCATTTACGCAGACGACATCGCTATCGCGAGTCAAGACAACAACTTGGAAAGAGCTGCAGAAATATTAAGCGAAGATCTTAAAGCAATGGAAAACTACTTTAGTACATGGAAGCTAAAGCCGAACCCACATTAAACGGTTGTTACACCATTTCATCTTTATAATTAATAAGGATGCGAGAAAAGAAGTTGACGTGTTGTTTGCTGGAAGCCGACTTCAAAACGAGCCGAATCCTAAATATTTTGGAATCCTAAATACTCAAAAATGCAATGGTTACAGATAAGTAAGTTGCGCAAAATGTGAAGTTAATCTTAATAATAATTGGAATTTGTCTCATTTACCTACCTAAAAATTATTTTCGTTGAGCGTTATAATGCCTATTAAGAAAATAATTGAGCTTAGTTTGAACTAATTTTTTTTGTGAATACTCCTTCAATATATTTGAGTTTTTTGCTTTAGTTTTTACCAATTCACTACATAACATAAATCCAAAACAAACTGACTATTTGTTCGTTACATAATGGCATTGCTATCAGATCTGTCTGCAGCTGCTCACTTGGCGTGTTTGATTTTAATATTTAATACTGTACACACTATCGATTGGTGCTTCCTTAAAATTGACTTCGCCCAAACCAAACAAATCGTGCCGGAGGTGAGATTTATTAGCTAACCGGTAGCTTCGAGGTATTTAAGAAACCTTAAAAGTATATTATTTTCTCTGCATACATACGTAATATTATTTGCTTGGGGTAGCTTTAAAAACATCCAATAGAAAGTCACCATAATATATAGATTTATTTCTCGTTATTTTTATTACCATGATCTCCATAATGCGACATAATGTCGTTGTAAACATGCCGTCTCAATTCATAACAATTATTGTTCAACCATAAAACCATAACATCTAGATTGCTAGTAATAAAAAATATTATACCATAGATTAATAATTAGAAAAACATTTCCCGCCAGATGATATGTGTGTTTATTACTTTTTCCAACACATTCTAAATTCAAAATTTTATGCTGAAATTTAAATTATAATACAGAGTGGTAAGAGACAAAATTAACATAGGTAATACAGATGCCGCATGATGGTCGCAAAATAAAACGTGTCGTTATGCAAAATCTAACCTCGTTTCCCGACCTATCTACATCATAGTCGTAAATAATTTATTATGGAATAGTTAAAAAAATATGGTGGGTATTCATTCCTGTTCTTAAGAAAATAAAAATTTAACCATTGTGACCAGCGAAATTTTATACATATAATAATAATAATAAAATAACACTTTTCTATAGAAAGGTGACAGTATAGCCGGCGGAACTTATTGCCTGAGGCAATTTTTTCTAGTCAACCGGTCCCGTCCAATCTGAGACAGGCCAACCCCGGGTAGAAATTTCAAGTGAAAAAACACTTATAAAAACTCTGACCCGACCGGGAATCGAACCCGGGACCTCGGATTTTAAGTCCACGCTAGCACAACTAGGCTACCGAGGTCGGTATATAAGCTATTTTTGGAGAGATTGACCAAAAAAATATATACGAATTTGAAACTTTTTAGCGTTACTAAAGACGGGCCAGACCCGCTTATCATACACCCATGCATCATTGAAATCTGACTGATAAGCGTTTTTATTGAACGAAAGTGCAACGACAATAAGACTTTATCGCGTATATGTATTTTACTGCCATTCTATCCAGAAATAGAGAAAAAAACAAACCTCGATGTAGGGAGGTACCTATAGTATTGACTTCGGTTGGCTAAGGTATATAGGAGGACGTCTTTGCCATTCCATATTTGACAAGCGTGGCATGGAGGACAATCGCTATTTGCACTGATAAATTTACTGGACCTAAAAGTATTTTGTCTCTGCCCAGTGTATTATCAAAGGTATGCCATGACTCAAAAAACAAATCACATGCAAAGACAATAACAAAATTTGAATTTAGAATCTGTCTGTGTGACAGAGTTTTAAATAGAGAAAATTTAAGTAGGTACTAATACATAAGTATTTGGTATATTATGTAGGTACAATATAGAAAAATAACAACTAATGACTCTATCAATTCATTACCTACTAATGTTCGATTTTTAAATGGAACAAACCACTACGGGCTTACGACCGTCTTCTACTGTTATTTCGAAGGCTGGCTTAGTGTGATCACTTTACGTTAACAACGTTCGCCATTAGGTGGTAATGTTTAAGTCTCCGAAACTCTTAATCATGAGAATTCTCAACATGTTCAACATGTCGAAAAATCTCATGTATGTAACAAGTAGAATTCTACTATATAGTCATATCCTGGCGCTAAATATATGACAGCAGTCGCAGTCTTTAAATTTGGTTGCTCTCTTGTTCTCAATAATAATTTCCAACTTTTTTCTCTATATTTCATGTATTATTAAATTTCTACTGTTACGCAATGATATTTTGTGAAATGTTAGCCAAAATAAAAAGTAAATATGGTAAATAGTATATAATATATATCATTGCTTTTTTCTCAAATTTTGACACTTATTTATTTATCGTATACTCAGTGGCGAGCGGCTGGTACAAGCCAATAATCCTGGCTTACCCTAGAATTTTCGAGAGGAATATAAAAATAAAAACATTTCAAAGATTGCTATAACTCTGACGAAAAATTAAAAAAACTTTTGATGGACGTCAAAAAAATATTCTCACATGACCCCTGGTTGCCATGGTATAACAGTATTTTTATATTCTATGGACCAAAAATAACGAGAAAGTATTACTTTCATCTCCTCTGACGTTCCTGAAGCACTCCTTAGTCAAGGCTCAGTGCGTCTCTTTCGCACTAGCATTTTGCAGGCGGATCCCTTCCCTTTGATTTTGTCGACACCGCCGTCAATTTCAATAGGCCCACCACGGGTCATTTTTTTCCAAAGGAAATTTAATCCGGGATTATTAAGAGTTGCCAACTCTACAACAAAATCACGAAATGGAATTATTGGAATTACTTTATATAATTCAGAAATTAATGAGGATTGCATACAAAATATCCTGTTATTTGCTTTTTTAATAATAAACAATGAATGTATCACGGAGCAGATTAACACATACATATTTTATCGGTTACTATAACAACAGTATATTCACATTATTTCGATTTATTTTATTTTTGTATTATGGCAATTTAATCGGTAATATAAACTGTCAAAATGTATTTTAACACGGTGTTTTTAAACTGAAGGTAAAGGGTCATTGTTTATTATATCGGTTTTAAATTTATAATATAGTTTTTTTGTCATTTAATGTGAACTTTATACTTAGGTAATTTAGTGTCTCGACGATTCAAAACCTGTTGGCCTTTTAAGGCAGCCGGCCTTAGAAAGTTTATCAATGAAAGGTTAAAAAAAAAACATCAAAAGTTGTGTTTTTAATAAAATAATACAGTTTCTGTTTAACCTGATCATGATTTAATCATGTTTTCTGTGTCCAGTCATTATCAAGAATATTACTGACGTCAAGGTATGTTTGATTTCGCAATATGTTTTTATATGAATAATCTCAGAATGTTTAACAGTAAACCTTTAATTAATCTCAGAATACTAGTTTTTTAAGTGCGCCCATGGCCTTTTCTTGCAAATTTTGCTTTCTTATAGCTGAATTCATATGTGAGACTTTAAATCACTTGATTCATAATTGAACTCTTCATGAAAACTCAAAAAACATCTTTAACTTTTCATAACAAAGTGTGCATTCAAATGGCTTTTATCATGAGTTATTATTTAATTGATTAAACTTTTTATTGCAAGAATTGCATTCGAATGGCTTTTCCCCGCTATGAGTTCGCATGTGATAATTTAAATTACTTGAGTCCGCAAACTTTTTATTCCACGCTAGAAGTCGCGCTGTGCGTAAAAGATTCCGGATTTGGTAAACTTTTTCATGCAAACATTTGCTTTCTTATGACCGAATTCATATGTGAGACTTTAAAGCACTTGATAATAGAACTTTTTATGAAAATTCAAAAAAATCTTTAACTTTTTATAACAAAGTGTGCATTCAAATGGCTTTTATAATGAGTTATTATTTAATTGATTAAACTTTTTATTGCAATCATAGCATTCGTATGGCTTTTCTCAGCTATGAGTTCGCATGTGACTTTAAATTACTCGAGTCCGCAAACTTTTTATTGCACACGTTGCATTAGTAAGGCTTTTCTTCGCTAGAAGTCGCGCTGTGCGTAAAAGATTCCGGATTTGGTAAACTTTTTCATGCAAACATTTGCTTTCTTATGACCGAATTCATATGTGAGACTTTAAAGCACTTGATAATAGAACTCTTTATGAAAATTCAAAAAATCTGTAACTTTTTATAACAAAGTGTGCATTCAAATGGCTTTTATCATGAGAGTGATTAATTACTTGATTGATTAAACTTTTTATTGCAATCATAGCATTCGTATGGCTTTTCTCAGCTATGAGTTCGCATGTGACTCTTTAAATTACTCGAGTCCGCAAACTTTTTATTGCACACGTTGCATTAGTAAGGCTTTTCTTCGCTAGGAGTCGCGCTGTGCGTAAAAGTTTCCTGATTTGGTAAACTATGCTTTCTTATGACTGACTTCGCATATGAGTCTTTAAATGACCCGAAAAATTATTTTTCTCCACATCAAGACCTTTAAAAAAAGTGCTCAGCCACCAGTCATAATAATATGTTACTTTCAGCCATATTACTAGAATAAAATTTGTCTTTAGTTGCGATCTTCTGGGAAACGCAGGAACTACAGCGTTAATGACATCAGTCAGTGAGGCAGTGTTCAAGATAAATATTAGACAAATAGATATAACAGTAATAAAAAAGAAGAAGAAGAATTTTTCCAAAAAATTTTTTCGCTTGTTCCGCATTTTTATCCATGAATCATCAATGTTTGTAGGTAGTTATCTACTGTTAAATTTTATTTAGGTATTTTCTAAAAAAAAAAAAAATTTTTTTTTTTTAAAATAAAATTTAACAGTAGATAGCTACCTACATTGTACATACATTGATGATTCATGGATAAAAATGCGGAACAAGTGACGTTTTTTTTTTCGGTGAAATTCTTCTTTTTTTTTTTGTCGGCTTGCCCAATTTTTTGAAAAAATAAAACCACCGCACGCCACTGCGTATACTCTAATTGACTCGTAACATCTGTAGATTCGCTCTATCCGTGACCCGATAAACACACTCATACCAACTCTTAGACTTTTTGTTTATGTTTATGCCTCCCAGCTAATGTCAAAATCCACGTGGCAGTTGGTCTATATAGCATATTTTAACAACGTAAATTCCGTATTTGAAATGGTATAAATGGTAGTTTTTTTAATTTTTAGGATATACCTACCCCACATCATCTATCTTATGTGTTATGTGTTCAAGCGCGGATCCAGGGGGGGGGTTAGGGGTGTCATGACCCCCCCCCCCCCTAGGCTATGTAATCTCAAGTAGGGCAGTGATATTTATTAATAAAATCTTTATTTTGCTAGCATAATTATAATTTCATGTGGGCCATGACCCCCCCCCTGGAGCAAAAGTACCATATAACAAATTTAGGAAATGACCTTTTTTTTTTTTTTTAGGAAAAGTGTAGTTTCCAGATACCAAATTTTGAAAATGACCTTTTCTTTTTTTTTTTTAGGAAAAGTGTAATGTCCAGATACCAAATTTTTAAGATGACCTTTTTTTTACTTTGTGACCCCACCTGGTGCCAAGGCTGGATCCGCCCTTGTATGTGTTATTATAAAATCAACCATAAGCATGTTCTCAAGAGGTACATGTGATGTGACACCTCCGTCATGCAAGTAAACATGAGCAACCTACTCGCATTACCGCTAATTGTCAGGTCAATTAATTAATCAGATCGATGTTATTGATGCTGAAGGAGAATTACAAGTGGAAAAACGGTGCTCGACATACCAACTATATACCTATCCGGAGACTTGTCAATAAGGTAATCGATCTTACGAACCATAGCATTTATTACATATATATAACTACACACATACCTTCATGTCGATACACCTACTACATAACTATATCGGCGTTGCAATCAAAATTTGATTCATGAAAAAATTGTTCACAAAATTAGACGTAAGTGCAAGGGTCGACCGTAGCTACTTGAACATATTACCAATTTTTAATTGCACTTAATTCTTCTAATGTGGTGGCTATTCTCGTAATCAATCAGTATCAGTTTATGTTTAAAAACTGCAGTCACGGACGTAAATGCGTTCGAATTTCAAAAAAATTGTATGAATACAAACTAATTTAAGAACGCGGTCTAGTCTAATCCGTCATTTTAAGAACAAATTTCAGTCAAGTTCGAATTAAGAACGCTACGAGAATACCCCAGCTAGTTGATCCAAGTTCAAGAGTAGGTAAACTATCAAATCAACTGGCTACTAGGTAGGTACTGTTGGATAAGGGAGAGACCACGGAACTCTAAACAAAACCTAGAACTCCACTCGCATTCAAAAGTTAATCACAAAAATATTTCAACGTTTGATAGTTTGGTTGGCAAGCCTATGTTGGAAACGGGTGGTTATGTTTCTTCGTGCATGGAGTTTACTGCAAATATGTGCTTTAATGCTTTTTAAGTAATACGAACTAAACGTAGGTACTTATCCCCTTTTTTCTACGAGTAAATAAAAGTCAAAATTTACTAATGAATCTCTACACCAAATTCCTTTTTGCCAACCAATCTGTCATAAGTGCCAATCAATGAGGCTTCACTTTTTGACAGATCTATGAATAAGTTTTGAAAATGGAACAATCCCATCTGGTTCCTGTCTGACCACGGCATGATTAATCAGACACAGGTAGGTACCTATGTACCATGGTAAGTGTGTTAAGAACATCACGACACACAAAAATACATTCTGGTGCCAAATTAAAAATAAAATTTCTTTATTTGTAACATACATATTGTACCTTACTACTTGGATACATTATCGCAGTCTGTAAAGAAATGTCATGTTGCGGTAGGTACCTAGCTACCATCAATCTAAATGCAAAAACTTTTTCTACTCATTTTCCCTTTACAAGGTGATTTTCTTATGATAATGATTCTGTTTAAACCGGAAATCGACTAGAATTTGTTTTCCGCTATGACCGTGAAAATACCTAATAAAATATTTTCCACTATAAACAAAAATTTCACGAATAATTTGAACACAGTGAACACACCATAAACAAAAATTGAGACGAAGATGCCTTTAAATATGGAGATAGAAGATCATTGATCGTTTTCTTCTTCCTCTTATTCCTTAGTTTTATTGTATTTTCAATTTTCGTTTTTTTCGTAAACTAAATAGGTTATAGGTATGTATCGTCAAATTTAGATAGGTAGGTAGGTATCTACATTTTCTACTGCTTTGTAAATGCACACAAAATGGTATCAAATACCTCATAACGATATGAAATTATTCAAGAATTTTTGATAATACATTTAAATTTTACAATTGTTTTGATAGTTAATTCAAATAACACAAATAAAATATGAGGCGGTTTTTCATTGTTATCATACAAAATTAACAATTAGTCAAATCATTATTCCATGGGTTTTGTCTTTAAACAAACACAAAAATAATATAAACTTTATGTCATTTCATTAATAAAGTTCCGTCACATACTTAAGTATGTAGCTATAATAATATTAAGTTTGCATGAATCGTCAGCAAAAATAATACCTACTATATATTGTTTAGATTATGTTACTCGATGAAATCGAAGGATAATACATTACAAATAATAATTGTAATGCACTCATACGCGCAAACAAAGAAACAATAAAATTATCTAAACAATACTTGATATTTGGTATAAAAAAGTAGAACTTACCAGAAAAATTTAACTGGTAGCGAATGCTAGAAAGCGTCGCCAAACATAGCAGGAACAAGTCAAAGAAAAGTTCTAAATTCAATATTATAGGTTATTTCAAAACGTTTAACACCTATTTAATACCTTTACTAGAATATTTCTTGTAATTTATAATTAATGATTATTTAAATTTGTTTGTTAATTAACACCTTAACACTTTAATAACAACGATAAATTGTCACAATGCAGGTGAAAGAAATATCATGCGGCAATAAAATTTAGTTAATTTAAATGCGTTTTATTTATTTTAAACAAAATTTACATCGAATTTGCATTTCTGTGCAAATACATAACATAAAACACTTTCAGATTGCTCTAATTCGATGTTTATTTATTAAATTATTACTGCATATTATTCGTCGATACATAAATTAAATGGCAAATTGAGATTGCTTTTAAGGAAAACATCAAAATCGATTGAAATAAATTTAAAAAAATACAACAATTTACTGAGCACAAAATAAACCGCGATCCACTCTACGCTATATCTACTTAGCACATAAGATAAATGTATAGTATAAACATTTCACGGTAATACGTACTTAACTGTAGAACTTAGCAATAACAATATGTAGAAACATTATACAGCTGTGAGCGATGTTGCCCACTAAAGCGTCACTTTCCCTACTTGTTTAATGCAGTCTATAAAAATAAAGGTACTGTATTCAGAAAAGCGTCATTAAAATTTCAATTCTTTAAAAGTTCCTTATCGTTAATCTTGGTATTTTTTCATAGATAATATTATTATTCATACTAGATATCTTAATTTTTAAAACTTTATTGTTTTATAATGAAAATAACAATAACACATTAACTCAAATACTTCACACCCCGATTGAATATTGTATGGAAACTAGGTGAGATCAAAATATCCTATGACACAAAATATAATATTTTAATAAACACAACCGTATTAAAAAGCATAAAAAAATCTAAAATCGTAAGATTACGTATAACTCACTGATCAGTTTTTAAGTCATTTATAAAAAAAATATTTGATCCGCGTTTGTTATTGTATGAAGATGACATTTCACACAAAATTTTGTAAACAAACAAAATTAATAGTAGCCGGGCAACCGAGTGTTACCAGCCAAGATGCGCTATGTCAGATTTGAAGGATTTCGAGTTATAGAATAGGTACCTTATTTTTAATTATTTATTTTATATCGAAATATAGTTAAGTCCTTATAAAATCATACGAAACCTTTTTGTTTCAGCCAAAATGAACTAATTCATGTTTAACCACTTCAATTTTAATATTTGTACCTAATTAAAAAGTTTTTTTGAATATTTTTTCAAACGTCATTATATTTCTTATAAATTTAGTTGGTGCATCATGGTTGTAAGCCCTCGAATGATTACGAGAATGCATGTTTGCTTTATTTGTTTAAATTTCCTATTATTAACCAAAATACAATGGACCAAAATAGGAAGGGAGCACATATTTGGACGGGGAAAAAACTTAAATACAGTGTATTTATTACAAAAAACGTTCTTGTATATTCGAAACAACTGTCAGTTGACGTTAAATACAATATGGCGGGTCAAAATCTACAAAGATCAGCTCACAATCAAGTGATATGTGTTAAACTATTTCGATGACAGTAATATTTTCTATCGCAGAGCCCGGCTGAGCTATTTTTCCACAGATCGTAGTTTGTAAATAAAATAGTAAGTTTAGAAATAAATATTTGTATAGTGGAAATAAAATACGCACTAAACGCCAAAAACTTCATTTTGAGATAATCTAATAAAACTTTTTTTTCCCCCATACAGGCATAGTACTATGATGATTTTTGGATCTGTTTTTTTACGCCTTTAGATCATCGATATGGACTAAGTGCAATATTTAGGCTATTGGCAATGTTTTATAGAACATTTCCTCATACTCAACTCATTTTTTTTTAGTTTTTGGCGCTTAGTTTCAAATATTTTTCTGTTGTCATAAAAAAAAATATTAAATTTTTAATATCCATCTTTTTATCGACGGACGAAATAAATTTATCCAAATGTAACAGTATTGATACATTTTTAAAATCTATTTGAACCTGTCGTATTGAGTACTGAATGCCGAATTGAAAAATCATTCAATACTGCGATTCGTTGAAATTGACGAATTTACT
This sequence comes from Mystacides longicornis, assembly GCA_963576905.1. Lineage (NCBI taxonomy): Eukaryota > Metazoa > Arthropoda > Insecta > Trichoptera > Leptoceridae > Mystacides > Mystacides longicornis. Next base: position 24,589,880 of record OY756425.1, on the reverse strand, counting down.
TAGAGATAGAAACACTATATTGACAGTAAAGTAATGCGCGCGCATAATGCGATTTAAGCATGCGCATTGTAATCCAAATACACAAGCATGCGCGAGTTTCTCAATGCTTCAATGCCGTTTGGTTTTGCACCATCGTAGAGGCTGTTAAAATAGAGGTGTATGTACCCATAAAGAACATATTATTATGTACTTCCATCTAGGTACTTATTTTGTTGCATGAAAATAAATTAAAAACGTCTTCACTGTTGAACCGTAGAATGAATGATAATATCTCTAATATAAATGAAAGTCGGGTTAGTGCGAACACTTATAACTCGGATCGTCTGAACAGATTCATCCGTTGTTTGATTTATTGGATTCTTCCCCGCTCCGGATAACAGAATAACTAATAAAAAGTTGATAACATGGATTAGAAATATTATAAAATATAATATTAAAGTTACTATGGAATGTATTTCTTGCAACGCCAGCGCCATCTATGAAATTTCCTTAACAACACAATTTTTATTTACCTGTCAACCAGAGCTTCAAAACACTGGCACGCAGATTATTGATGGAATTTCTTTCTTTCAAACCAAAAATTATTTTAAACGTATTTTTGTATAAATCACCTACAAATTCGAAATCAATATTTATAGTAAGGACTACTACATAGGACAACGTCTGTCGGGAAAGCTAGTTTCTTATGAAAACAATAATATTATAAAATTTCAAAGGCTATTTTTTTATACAAGTCATAGCCAAAGCCTTTCTTTTGGATTAAGATTAAGACGATTAAAAAATATTTTATGTACTTACTAAATGTCACACACCAACTCTTAAGGTTTTTAGTTAATCGAGATAATATCAAGTTGTCTACAGAATTTTATATAAAATATACGTTTCATTTATTACTTAACGTTCGACTTTAATCCTCTTTCGTCCTTGCAGTTATAATAACTAATTGTAGTAACTAGTAATGTTAGATTCAAATTATTCCACTTTTTCGATGTTATATACGATCTTCATGGTAAATTTTCAATAAATAAAGATCCATCATCACAGAAATATAGTAAAACATGACAGGAATCAGCTAGTTAATCAATAAACATTTATAATTCATATAATTATTATTAGCTTACGTATCACTAAAGCAATTTCTTCCAACCAACCAATTTCATTACGATGGTAGAACATGTTTAATCCTCATATTTTAAGTTAGGAGAGTCAAAGGGGATAAGAACGAAGAGTGTTTTTCCTATGTTTCAGACAGCATGCATCCGCAGTACCTACTGAAAAACAACGATAGACAATTATTATTAAATTTACTTATTTCATTTCTTAAAAGGTATATTACCTATACCTATACCCATCAGTGCCTCCTTAAGGTGAAAACACGTAGAACGCCGATTCCGACCGGTGCAAAGAATGTTGTTCAATGCATTTAAATTAGAGATGAAACGGATAGCAGTTTAGCCGGATACCGGATATTCGGCCAACAAAGAAGCCGAATACCGAATAACCGGCCGCCGGATATTCGGCGTATGTTTCTAATTGATTGGGAATTGGGAGTTGGGAATTGGGAATGGCGGATGGTATCATTGGGAACATTGTCGAAAAAACATCAACCGCATTATATTTAGTCTGGATTAGTATATAGTGTGATAATATTTTTTTCCTATGATTACAGCGTTTAGATTTTGAACTTTTACCCTCGTAACCAAGGTCGTAGCCGGGAGAGCATTAGTGCAGAGGTTCCCAATCTGTTTAGGTTTACGGCTCCCTTAATACCCAATCCATTCCAAACTCTCTTTACGCTCCACTTAAGGGCATAGGGAGGCAACAAGACCTCTCCATTGCGCTCAATCTTGCGCAATGTTTATGACCTCCTCACACGCCATGTCGATTCCTCAGCTCTGCTTCGAAGGAGCGGAATACAATATGAGAGGGTCTTCCTTGTCTTCGGGACTTTGATGGGAGGAAGAACAGTGCTCCCATTAAAATATCAGTGTTTTTTTTTTCAAAATTTATATAATTTGCAGAATGCTAAAGAAGTCTTTAGTAAAGCCCGAGCAGTGCGTGAATTACCGTGGTACAACGCATGAATGGGAAGTTTTCTGGGGAGCTTCCGATAATACACACTAGGTGGCAGAACTTCTAATCAGGTCTATTGTCAAATTCAGTGCTGCCAACGTAGAGATGTTTTTATTCCTTTTTCTGCCACTAGAGGCGCCCTCGCTAACATCTCGCTAACCCGGTCTATGGTAAATGTCAAATTAACGTTTATAATCTCAATGTATATACGTGAAGGAAAAAGTTTGAAAAAAAAAAAAAAAAATATTTTTAAATATGCCTTCAACATACTGTTGCGTGCCGTTTTGCAAAAACAAGGGAACACATCTTTTTCCAAAGGATAAAACCTTGATGTCAAAGTGGTTACATGCTATTAAACGTGAAAATTGGAAACCGTCACTTAGCTCAGTTGTTTGCAAGGATCATTTTCAATCAAATGACTATTTCAAGGAAACTTTGAATTGTAAGTATAATGTGTATTATGAATATTTAGAAAAATCTTATTATAAAAATCATACTAACCTTCCTACTAATACGGCCTTTTTCCCCCAAACCTTCGCATTACGTCTTTCTAATTCTTTTTTTAACTGATTTATAGACCATTCTCCGTAATTTCTATTCATTTTAAAATTATTTCTAAACGCAATGGTAAAAATAACAAAAATACAGTCTCAAACTGACAAATCTCCGAACGTATTTATGTTTTAATAACCAGCTGTCATATTATTATAATATTTAGATGAGAAGCGCTGCTACCCACTACCCAGTATATTATTATTATCTATGCTGCTACCTACCAAATGGCAGTAAATCGGCCCCGTTGGCCACACTGAATTTGACAATAGACCGGATTAGCTAGGGCGCCCCTAGCGGCACACAAGGGAAGAAAAACTTCCCATTACGCTTACGTAGGCGGCATATATACCAATTGGCCTGACTCCGTTGCCAGAACCAGGGGAAGGAAACTACCTTATATATATTTCCGTATTTGTTTTTTAGTGTGAGTATATGTGTGTAGTAGTAGTAGTATGTAACGTATAGTAGTGTGTGTTTGTGAAGTAGTAGTAGTAGTGTGTAGCTTTAGTTCATAACATCTACACGAAGCGCTATCATAGCTGGGTCTTGTCATTTTTTAGTGTGGTCATGCTTATAAAATATGCTTAGTGTGGTCATGCTAAAAATATATGGGTAGATAGATATTATGACGGGAAAAAGCTATCAATGTTGAGTTATCGAGGTTCATACTAGAATTAAGTATTTAATAAACAATTAAAATGACCATATTATTCAATAATGATGTTCATTTCACCCTTATCATCAGTGTATTTTTTTACCATACATACAGTATAAAAATATTATGTTCAGTCAGCAACGAGGTCGCTGTTCTCAGAAGGCACACAAATTTGTATTTATTATTGTAACTTTTTGCTGAACAATATGTTTTGCTTTCTGCTTTCCGAAGTATTAAAGTAATGTTCAGTAATGAATCTATTTCAAATTAATATTATGTCTTTTACACTACCATCATTAAATTGAAACTATTTTTTGTATAGGTTTATAAAAACACATTTTATGTATTTATTGATTTGGCAATATATTAAGTTGTTACATAAAGCGCTCACCAAAATATATGTCAATCCTATGAAATTGGTTAAGAATAAGGGGTTTTAATATTATATTTAATTAGGCATTCCACCCAATAATCCCAACATTAATATTATTCTAAAATAATAAAATTATAATTCATCGTCATAATTTTATAATACACATCTCTAACACAACATTGCAATAGGTAATGATTATTATCTTTTTTTCATCATGTTTTAAGCTTTTTTATTTTATATTAATTATGGAGTCATTTTATTATTTACTGTGTTTTTTTTTTTAAATATAATTAACTCCTTACCTTCTTTGAGATTGTTTGTATTGCTTGTGACACGTTCAATCTTTTATCCCATGTTTTATTATTTTCAATAATTCTTCTCAATAATAATATTATCAATTCAATCTTCTATTAGCCCATATTTAATATTATCAATAATTATTCTCAATAATATTATCAATGATTTAATTTGTATTTAAATAATGATTATTTTTGTAATTTAGTTTATTTATTATATCATATATATAAGTACCTACTATTTTGTTTTGTAATCTGCTTATTGATTTTTGTGTCTCATTCTCACTACTTATATAATATGTTTTCTAAAAACGTTGTTGTTGAGAGGAAGCAATTAAATAAATAAATAAAATATATTTTTTAAATTTATTAATAACAAAAATCATTATTATTTTTGGTAGATGTTTTATTTCTATTGAGCGAGAGTATATTTGTCTATGAGAATGGCGTTGCATAGACATAGATCATAGAAAGGCACGTTAAGATTTTTCATATGAAAAATGTCAAAATCGCGTCGTTTCGCGTCGTATTTTTAACGTAGTGGTTTTAATAAAAATACTATTTTATTTCAAGCTTTTATCGATCGTTTTAACTAGTTAATAAAACGAGTTGTTAATTTACACATGTAGTAGCTTAAATGTGTATCGTTTAGTTTATGTAAAAATGTGGTGTAATATAAAATGTGGGAATGTTACGTGAAACATACTATCTTTGTGATTTTCCTTTGGATATTCGATAAATACAAGATCTTAATATACATAGCTGTCCATATGATGTCAAGATGCGACTTACAAAGATTTGCTTATATTTTGTTTTTTATTGATATTCTAACATAACCATAACTTGGGGTACTTATTCCATACTCTGCTTTTTTCAAAACATGTGTGGAAGTTATCTAAGTATGCCCATTTTCAAATAATGGATGAAACAAGCATTACTTGAGAGCAGCTCAAGAGGATCAACAGAAGATGAAGAGAGGAATAAAACAAAAGGATATTATTTTTAAATGGTTAATATATCTTTATTTTTGTTTAAATTTGTACAATCTTAGAGAGATAACCTCTTGATTATTTTGTTAATATATTCCTGTATAAATATTTATTTTGTAAAATGGTAGGTCAGTTGTTTTGTAATTCATTTGCAGTTCACAATATATTCTTATTTACTTTTTCTTTTTTTTAGACGAAGCTGTTTGTTGTCGATCTACAGTTTTCAACCACATGACGTCACTCCGATATTCAACAATTATTGACTTTTGCCGACTTCAATTTTATTTTCCATTTTGTATTTTATTTTTTTAATAGAAAATAAAAATGTATTTTTTTTTCAATATTTTTATTTTTTGCCTACACAATTCTACCCTATTTTTAAGTATGGCAACATTCAGTAATTGGGGGGGGGGGGGAGGACGGCTTATTAAGTTCCATTCTCTACCGATTGGGGTTGGTAGTATAAAGTAGTCCTTTGGTTGTAGTAGTGAAGTCTGTGTGATGGTAGTTGTAATAAAACAATGACTGTTGAAAATCATAGAAGAGGGCTATCTATTTACAGTATATATTATATTATCTATGGCCAGAACGTTATTGTTCCAAAAATCGCGGAATCTATCTGCATCTTTCAGCAGCATGATATATGACGAAATATACTGTTATTAAACTTTTCTTGTTTACGGAGACAAACGAAGCCGCTTACTACCTCTATAATATAAAGAAATAAGTATTCTTTCTCCACAATTTACCCTTATTGCAGTAGATTTGCTAATCATTTTTCTTAGTTGTAGAATTTTTCTTGTGATTACAAGGTGTATTTCTTAAGTGACCAGCGATACTTATTAAATAAATCAATTAGTTATCCAAACATATATTTTTTTACTATCCGATATCCGGCCGGATAGGTGCTAGTTATCCGGTATTCGGCCGGATAGGCCAGATACCGGATAGTTGCCGGATATCCGTTTCATCTCTAATTTAAATGGGCATGCCGGAAAGCGGGTTCCTGCTTTTGATGTGCGTATCCCCATTAAAATGCATAGAAACATTCTTTGCGCCGGTCGGAATCGGCGTTCTACGTGTTTTCAGCTTTACGCCATTAAGCCACATTGATTATCAGTAAACATCTTATCAGTTAACAATAAGGTACTTCAGAATAAAGTTTATTTGATGCCACTTCAATAATAAAATATCTTAAGGCGGTGGGATCGAAATAATGGTTGAATGCTATAGATCATTGTGTATAGATGGAAAAATTGGAAACTAAAGTACCCAAGGTCGTCGCCAGCCCAGGGCCAAGGGGGGGGGCAATTTGACCCATTTATAGGCTATTTTCTAAATGAAGGATGAGGAAAAGTATGAATTGGCTACATTTTTAAATCTCTAGTTAAAAACTTGAAACTAAACCTTGAAAGTACCTACTTAGATTTTTTCAGAAGACAAGATACTTTATTTTTTCTTGTTATGAATGCACACTCCGAGACACGTTATGAGTGTCGTGGTCGTGATGAAATGAATTAATTATTGTTGACTGCATACATATGCTGCTTGCACGTCTTGTTAACACCTATAGCCCGAACTCGCAATTTAGGGATATTAAATACAGCTAAAAGTAGTCAAATTCGATTATATAAAAACATAAACCACAGGCAATAACTTATTTAGTTGACGATAAATCGAAGTGGCAGTCCAATTCAGATACAACCCGAACATTTTTGGGTTTCACCTGCACAAGTGCACATCCCGGACGCACTTTGAAAAACCCGGACTGTCCACACTGACTGAGCGACTTAGTTGCTATTTTTGCGTAACTGCGAGGTACATATTTGTATTTGAATGAATTCAGAACTTGACAAACCCTCTTTTCAACAGATAACCCAAAGATATTCTGTCTTGCTATTCTACTAGTATGCTTATTAAACAACCCCTTCATCTTGCTGCATCTTGAATTTTGTAGATTGAACCAAATTGAACCCATATTGGATATTGGTGACATGACGAGACATTTTTCAACGTAATTAGACTCTCAATGATGGAAACGAAAAGAAGAAGAAAAATAAATTACTATTCTCAGTCAGAATATCAAACTGAGCAAACAGGTAGTGTCCACCATTTGTCGCATGAGATTGGGGCACTGCTGTGTCGGTGCTCATTTATTCAAGATAGGTATTTTTGATTCCCCGTCCTGTGAATGTGGCTCTGAAGAGGACACTCTCAACCACAACTTCTTTGAATGCCCGTTAATTGACAGATATCCGGACTTCCTCCGAGATCTCTCTCGGTTGGGAGTCCCGTTTCCATGCAGCCTCTCAGTTCTTTTATCTCCCCCTTCCAAAAATATATATGCTCTCCTTTCTAAATTCATAAATCTCTATTCCCTTAAAATATGACCCGTTACTTCTACCATTTTTCTTTACATATTTTTCCCCCACTTTTTTGATACCTTCTAATTTATTGTCCTGTCCTCAATAATACAATTTCGTACCTAATAGACCGGTGTGTCCCAATCTCTCAAGTGTGAAAATGGCTGGGACACTCCTTTAGGGGTGAAAGCCAGAAATATGGAAGAAGAAGAAATATGTTAGAAATTGCTATTTGTTCCAAGGGACATGTTAGCCGGAACACGAGCGTCTCCAGACTAGACCGCGGCCACCAATAGGATTCCATCATTATTACGCATGCGCACAGCATAGTGTTTGCCCACTGTGTTCGTACTCATCAAGGTATTTATATCCGTAAGGTATATATTCTCTTTGGTACTCATCAGATGGATATTTTTGATATTTTGTAAGTTGATATTTTTGAAAGTGATTTTTTCCATCAATCGAATGGTTGTCACATTATTGCATTCAAATTTATCTTCTTTTTTACAGCATGCAGTTTCTTCATTCCTATTGTAGGAGCATATATATTGGTAGTTTTATCGTTAAGTGAAAAAAAAGTATGAAATTACACGTTCCTGCAATATTGGTGACGAAGTGTTTCATTCTACTATCTTAAAAGTGAGGAGATCTCTCTAATGATATACCTAATCTATGGCAGAAAGGAATACTTTATATCTTGAAATCAAATTTGGTACTTTAATATAATAAATATCCATGCTCCCTTTGTGTTAAGACAGGATATATAAATAATTCCATTTTTACATGAATCATGAATAGTAAAATGTCTTTATCAAAATACTTCAATTAATTGTTATCACATTAATTCATTAAATGCTTATTTACCAATTTTTATATAAATTTTATATATGTTTCATATAAAAAAATTGAAAAGTCGAAACAGTCTGTGAACTTAACAATTACTGAACTTATTTAAACTGAAATATGATTATTTATTATTAAATTTCTACTTGTTGCATACATGAGATTTTTCAACATGTTGAGAATTCTCATGATTAGGAGTTTCGGAGACAAACATTACCACCTAATGGCGAACGTTGTTGACGTAAAGTGATCACACTAAGCCAGCCTTCGAAATAACAGTAGAAGACGGTCGTAAGCCCGTAGTGGTTTGTTCCATTTAAAAATCGAACATTAGTAATGAATTTTTAGAGTCATTAGTTGTTATTTTTTCTTTATGATTATTTTGACTCATGCATGTACCTTCAAAAGTGGCAAATTCTTTTTCAACTTTGACTTGGACAACGCCATGATGGTTTTCAATGTGGTTTTCAAGTGAAATACGAGTGTTAAATGATTTTTCACATTCTCCACATATGATCCTAGATGTTTTTTTCCCACAATTTTGTTTTTGGTGGCTTATCAAACCTTTCTTATAAGCAAATACTCTTTCACAATCGTCGCATTTATTCATTTTGCTAAGTTAAAAGTAAAGAAAAAAAACACAGCAAATTCCACTCGGATAAGTCGAGAAGTGGGAGCACAGAGGTAGGTGATGAAAAACAACGGAAAATTTTTCGAACAGATCCTCGTAACCCGCCAAATATTGACATTTCGATACGTCCTATGCGCATGCTCGTAATAATGGAATCCTATTGGTGGCCGCGGTCCAGTCTGGAGACGCTCGTGCCGGAACTGCCAAACCAACCCGAAGTGTAACGAAGATGACTGTATTAGTGTTCAATTTTATTTACGTTAGCGTTACATAGCATGATTTCTATTATTTATATGATTGAGTTAGGTTATGTTATGATTATAAGAGGGGTATGGGGGGCTCCGCCCCCTTTTCACCTTTTCAGTTTTCCCCCGAATTTATTTAAAGTATGTCGTTATGTTATACAAAATTAGCATCAAAAAATTATCATTGACACTAATACAATAATACAGTCGTCTTCGTTACACTTTGGGTTGGTTCGGCAGTTTCCGGCGACCGATAAGAGGGCCTCCCGCTGTGACGTAGCGCTAAGGCCTTCTTATATAGGTGGTGTTGCTTGGAACAATGAGCTGTATTGTGATTTTACAATATTATCTATGATTGTGACTTGGAACAAATAGGAGCTCGTAGATATGTTTGGATTGTCTATGGTTTTTCTTGTTGGATTCTGATTCGGAACTTCGGAAGTTTAGTTTCGTTTTCGTTGTACTTGCGTGTTTAGGGTGTCTCGTTGAGTTTGATATTTTTACCGGTTTTGTGCATCGCTACGGAGTTTGATATTTATTCTGTCGATAACAGAACTACCTGTGTCTCATTATGTATGTGCGATTCCGTTTGACTCATGTTAATTCGTTACAATAATTTTATATTTTTACGCTAACGTGTTGTTGCTGGATGATCAATTATTTTTATTAGACGAATCATAACAATATTGATTAAACATTGTATTTAAGAGTGGGGTATTTTATGACTATAATGACGCAAAGAGCGCGGGAGACGCAATAGATTATCATAGTGTCCAACCAAAATAGAATTTGAGTTGTGCAACGGTCTTTTTGGATTATTCGTAGTGTTGTAATGAGGTCAGTGAAGTACTAAGGAATAGTGCTATATTGTTAATGTTTGTATGTAATATATATGACGCTAAAACAGATATGATACTTTCACTCTTAAAAGTATAAGGACGTTGTGTTTTTAATTTTGTACGTGAAAATCTTAATAGAAATGGATGAAAAGGAAATTAACGGTCCTATCCTGAGAAACAGGTCAAGGTCTAAAACACCTTTGCCTGAACAAATGGTGCCTCAAAAAATCATAGCATCCAGAAACACGCCAATACAGTAAGTCAACTAATTTTTATTTTATATAATTTTACAAATATGGTTTCGCTACAAAATATAGTTTTAAATTATCATTGTGAATATAAACATAATTTTCATACTTTAACTATCATAATCATAGTTAAGAAAACTGATTAACCTATAGTAACATTTTAGTAAATGTTAGCGCCCCCTTCCCGTACCCTGGAAATGTGATCAAATCATAGCAAACAATGAGAGGATGAAAGGCTAGTTCCTCATACCTCAAAACCAAGAACAATCAACAACAGGAAACCACTCTGGTTAACATTTTCATAAAAAAAACACTATAGCGAAGAATATGGCCTTATCAGGTTGACTCAATATTATTGCATAAAAAAATGAAGTTGCTTTATTTAATCAATTATTTATTTCACAGTATGGAATCGGAGATTATTCAAGAAGAAACTGAAACGGAAATATTCACTTCCCCTCCAGCCCATCGCACCAGGAACGCTTTGAAAACCAAAACTCCGCAAGTCAATTCAGAAAATGTAAACAGACTTAACCAACATACATATTTGAGTACTGAAGAAGTACAGGTAATTTCTTGTTTCATTAAAACAACCAATAGCCTATTTAGATACCTATTTCTTCAAAGTTTTTTTAAAAATAAAATGAAAGTTTTTAGGATTTATTTCAGTACCAATTGGGTTGAAAATAATTTGACAAAATTGTGAAATTGAACCTCCATTGATCAGAAACCTGTTGTACAACCACTAGACCGTTTTTTTGTGGTGGTTCATTTCCTTCCGAATAGCACAGGCATGCAACAAGTTCTTCCTCATATTCGGGACCTTGTGATATCTCTATTTTGTATAATATGGTAGAAGTAAATATATAAACATTAAATTGTGATAGGAGTACAAATTCTCAAATGTAAGCAATCAGCGAAACTTAATGCCATATTAATTTCTTTAATTTGAATGAATAATTAGAATAGGGCCAGCAAGTAAGCGCATTTGGCCTCCTAGCTCCCCCTTTGCTCTTATTGAATGGCTCAGCAGTGGCCTAGGGCAACGTTCTGCAAACTTTTTGTGTTCAAGGTACCTACGAAATCAAAATTTTTAGAGGTACACCAATGCAAAAAAGGGGCCATTCAAGTATTACGTAACACATTTTTGAGATTTTAGAACCCCCCCCCCCCCACAATTACACAGTAAAGTTCGACAAGACCCCCCCATATTTCTTTACGTAATACTTGAATGATCCCAAACACAATGATTATTTTATATTCATTTGTTACTGCTCGTAAAATAAATATACCTACCTAATATGAAAAGATATTTTAATGAGAAAAGTAAGGCTTTTTAACTTTTGAATATATCCGGCAGATGAACAAGTTTTCATTTCACCCATTCTTTTCTTTTGAACACAGAAGTCAAATCTGAGCCATGACCCTCTAAAAACATTTGGGTCTCAATTTTTCGCGGCACACCAGTGTGCCTGATCTAAGGTCTAAAAGGCTTTTGCTGTATGAAAATTTAATTTTTGTAAATAAAAATAAACAATCACTCAAATTGAGGACTATGGGGTGAACTCATAGTTTGGCGATATTGTGTAAATAATAATAAAGTCATAGAGAAATATTATTACAAATCAAAGATGATATAAATTATTTCATTAAAATTTTTACTACCCAGCACAAGAAATTTTTTATCTTTACGGCTAATTGAGAATGTCAGAAGGTCAAATATCCTGTTGGTTTATTTTCATCCTGGGTTTCATTACTTCCACACCAGATGTATGCATTACTCATCTGATAAAACTAAATATAGGATCTGAACTTAACACACACCGCACTCACACACACTCATCCCCCTAGCTATATAGCATCTGGTGTTTACTTATTTAGGTACAGTTAGTTCATCCAGTATAATGTGGAGTATTGTACTGAACCAAGCGGGGGGGCAGGCAGAGTTAAAATATCTTGAATAGTTTCCATTCAGACAACAGACTTCCATATTGTTAAGATTCATTCTAATGACATTTTAAAGAAGCAAACTTACCTACTCTAATTATGTTTAAGAAATTTCACCATCATTTTTAAATATTATGTAGTGTAGTGATTTCCGTTCAAACAAAAGTCCATCATTGAAGAACTACAATTTTATGTTGCCGGTAAAATTCCACGTTCCATATTTTGCCAATATTTAATTTTAATATAGCACTTTGGACTTACTCAAAATGGTAAAACTCCAGTTCCCTTACTCCTCTGAACTAAAATATTATTTTAGTTTTTCATAACTTTTTAATTTGTTAAATATTATATTCACTATATTTTGTGGATGAAAACAATAAAACATAATATTCAATTATAAAAAAACCCGTATCATTAATTTTGAATAAAAAAATCCATCCATTGTATTATATAAATAAATCTCAAGAATCATTAAGAGTTGTGAAACTGGAGTATTACCCTAAAAAATAAATAAACATAACTTTATTATTAGTGTTATTGTGATTCAAAATATCGGTGTTGTTAAGATCAAACCGTCATTTTTGGACACTATCTGTATTCGAATACTTTTCTGTACAAAGGTGTCACAATATAACTGGTGGAGCTAAGGCAAAAAGAAGTGGTTGGTGGTCTAGCGGTTACGACGCCGGCTTTCGCACTGTTTCGTGCGGAGGCCGTGGGTTCGATCCCAGGTGCCGACCATCTTCCTCTTTCACGACACAAGCTTTAAGTAGCTTACTGTGAAAGAGTCAATGAGTGTATTTGTGTTCACTTTGAGTGAGCACAGAATCATTTTACAAAAAAAAAAATCCAATGAATAAGTCAGATTCTAGCCCTGTAAGTTAGCACCTGCAGGGTAATTCACAAAAAAGTTTAAGTTTAGAACTAATCGAATATTTGAGATAGTGACCGACCGAAGGTTCGGTTTCGGCAAAAAAATCTAGTTTCGGTTTCAGCATAAAAGCTGTCGAACCTTCAGCCACAACGAAACTCTGCGTTCGTGAATTATCGCGCGTCGTTCGGGTGAGTTCGTGGCTGTTCGTTTTGGATCGTAGAATGTTCTATAAGAGTCCAGAACTTTCTAGAAGGGTCTATTTGGATCGAAAATGTTCTATAAGAATATACGCAGATCGTCGGAGCAACCTGCTTGGTGAAAATGTAGAGAAACTGCTTTTTTAAGCTTACTATATTAGACTTTTTAATTACGAATACTAAAGTAATAATAACATGTTATGTTCATTTTTATAATTTTTATTTGTTTTAGGAAATTAAAATCATTTAGGTACTTCAATTGTTGTTTTTTATTTCGTTTAATAGGTATGTGTTAACTGTCTGTACCTATAGGTGTAAAAATAATAAGCCAAACTTCAGTAAACAATAGATTTTTAACATGTCTAAAAAAGTTGCAGTTTCGGTTTAGGGCCGAAACTGAGACTGATACCGAAGATTCGGTTTCGGTAGAAAATCCTGTTTCGGACGGACACTAATTTGAGACTTAAGAGTGCGTCGCACCTAAACACTAGTTTTTTGCACTATTACCTTATCGAATTTACTTAATAATTTCGCGAGTCCTTAAGACATACGAATCTGAAGTTTCTGTTTTATTGTAGAATGAACTTTAATTAAATATTATTTCTTCTATATTTTTAGGGCTTACTATAAAACAGCTTTAAACATTTTTATGTTTTTGAAAAATAAACTATTTTTTTACTGTTTTTTTCTTTTTTATTTGGTTACCGGTTTCGGCTACCAGCCATTTAATTTTTTTTCAAATTTTTCATGAATACCCATGCCGAATCGGAAAATTTAATCCTATCGAATTGGTCGTGCAAAAAACCTAACAATAAACTTATACTATTTTGTTGGCAGTTTCAGTTTTACGGATAGAATATATTGTTTACATATTAACAATAAGTTATGGTTAGGTATTAACAATAAGTTATGGTTAGGTATAATAAAGTGGTTCCTATAAACTAGTCTTTGAGTGCACTCTACCTTGAGGGTGATGTATGGCACTTGGGTACGTTGGTACAATATAGATACATATATAACACACCAAGATAGTGGAACACACTAGAGTAAAATGTGTAATTTTGTTTATTCAAGGTTTTCTATAGAGATACCTATCTGCTAGCTTGTTTGTAGGTAAATTTATTCATACATCAATGCTATTATACAAGTCTATGTAGGTACAACACTAAATGTTCCCATACACTATTATGCATACATTATAATTAATTGGTAACCTTGGTTTTATAGTTTTTTGAGATTTCTCTCCAATAGAGTTTGGCGGACAAAATGTTAGCGATTTTTTTTATCACGTTGATATTTTTGTTTCAGTAATTACTATATGTTACGGTGAATCTTTGTTGTTCACATCTATAATTGGACTTAAATATACAAATGCAAATATTTTTTTTTGTACAGCAGCATGTCTCCATTGATGGGCTGTTGAAAAACATAGGAAAGTGTTTTACTTCAAATGGGACGATTTACAATCCAAATTGGACATTATATACATAAAATTTGATATTTCAAAATCAAACTGGACATTTTAAAATTTAAAACCTTGGTAACCTTGTGGTATAGGCGCTAACTTCTGATCAAGAGATTCCGGGCTCAATTCCCGGTTGGGTCAGAACTTTTCTACCCTTTTTTTTTATTTTTTAGGAGGGGAAATCCTCATCGGACACCCGACCCTTCAGGTCGAGTAGTGTCAGACTCCTACTGACTAAAACCCCCCCTTCCTTTCCACCTTTGCAGTAGTGTTCCTACCTTTCGGTCTACCACTTAATAAAGCAGATACAGAATGTTGCGTTTACTGCGATGCAGACATCGATGATGCTGAGCACACGGTGTTCCGGTGCGCCGAATGGACTCCAGAGAGAGAGATACTGGAGCAAGAGTTGGATCTCCACGAACCTCTAACTCCAGAAAATCTCATATATTATCTGCTATCAAGTGCAAGAAGCTGGAATGTAATAAAAAAATATATGGAGAATGTCTTACGGAAGAAGGAAAGAGATGAACACATAAGACAGACAGGAACACAATAAGACAAAAGCAGACAAGTGGTAGAACTTTTCTACCTGGGGTTGGCCTATTTCAGATTAGACGAAATTGGTCGTGTAAAACATGGGTCGGCATGCCTTAGGCAATAAGTTCCACCGGTTATATTTACACCTTTGTATAGAAAAGTGTTAATTTATTTATTTTATTTTATTTAAACTTTTTACAAAAAAACAGACTTAATATAAAAGTTAAGGGTATGAATTTTTATTGGTTTTACAAAAAATCCAATTTGAAGTAAAAACCTGTATAGTATAATTATTCTACCTTTCAATAAGTATTACGCACTGATCACTAGTTACGTTAGTGAAGCGGTGTTATGTTAGTGAAAGTATAATAATTAATAATATATTGCAAATTTTTGAAATGGTGTTATGTCAGGTGTATTGTACCTTTTGTTATTAACCTTAAGTATTTCTGCTAATAAGATTTTCTAACCAAACACATATGACGCTCCATAATTGTATTCACTTTAGGATAAAATAGACACAACAAAGTTCAACCAACATAATATTATTGTCATTCCAAATATTTTATACTGGACTTTCTTTTGTATTGTCAGGTTGGATACCACCCATTTACATTCTAATGTTGATTTATCCTTTCTTTTCAACAGAACATCAAGAATTATTCGTATGAGTACGAACACATTTCAACGTCGCAAACTGCGGTGACCAACAGTTCCAAAAAGTTAGTGGGAAGGGGCGAGTTCCGCGTGCCTTCCAGTTTGTCTGGAAGCGACTATTCAAATGAAAGTTTTGCAGAATCTGTGCTAGCCGACAGTAGTAAGCTGTCTGTCGAAGATGGCATTCAGCATCTTCCTTATAGGGTATACAAGTGCGCCGTAGAATATTGGAAGTGAGTATTTTCTTTTTTACCATTTCTTTATAAACCAGTATGAATGACTTTCCCCCTAACTGTATTCAGTCTTTCACTCAATGTGATTTGTTTTGTTTGATAGTCTGCCAAGTGTTTGTAGCAGTATAGGCTTATTCAATATATGAACAAAAGTATTAGTGTAAACATTGCCAACATGTAAAATATGTGTCTAAACAATAGAGTTTGTGTCGTGTCGAAATGTTTCAACTTGCCGTGTGTTTGTGTGTCATTTAACTGTCATTTCATCTCTTGCTCAATTTATTAGCTTATTTATGTTTGTGTAAAGTTCAAGTTAGTAATTGGATGAACTAAAGCAGGTGGAGATAGTAGTGTCACATACCCGTTATCGAAAAGTCTACTTGTTTGAATAGTTAGTGAATGACTTGTAACAACAATATGTTAAGATAGGGAGCGTAATCTGGATAATAAAACCTTAAGAACTGTTTGTTTGTAGTCAGACCGCTTGAATAATCCATTTCAACATTTGTGTTTTTACACGTGCTGACATATACAAAGTTTTCTTGTCAGAATCTGACACTATTATAAAGAAACAACACTATATAAAATGCTGACATTTTTTATGTTTGTCTTCTACTGATGCTTCAAATTGACCTTTGAATTGAATTGAATTAAAATAGAGTATATTTTCTTAATCGTTGATATGGGGGCGTTCAAGTATTACGTAACGCAATTTGGGGGGGAGGGGGGGTCTTGCAAAACGTTACTGTGCGTTACGAGGGCGGGAGGGGGGGGTTTGAACAACTCGTTACGTAACGGTATTTTTTTTCTTAAATAAAAAAAATTGGGAAATAAATCTTCCAAGTTGGGCAATCCTTTTCGTTTATGTTTTACGGGGAATCCCTCGATTGTACTGTACGTCATTTTTGTTTTTTTTTCTCCGAAGTTGGGCACCCTTTTCGTTTATGTTTTACGGGAAGTCCCTCGATTGTACTATACATCATTTTTTCTCTCCGAAGTTAGCAAGGAACCCTTTTCGACAATGTTTTACGGGAAGTCCCTCGATTGTACCGTACGTCATTTTTATTTTGTTCTCCGATGTTAAAGCTTTTGGTGGAAACACGTAGAATGCCGAATCCGACCCGCGCCGCCCGGCGCAAAGAATGTTTCTATGCAGTTGAATGGGGATACGCACAGCAAAAGCAGAAACCTGCTTTCCGGCATGCCCATTTAAATGCATTGAAACCATAGACAACATTCTTTGCGCCGGTCGAAATCGGCTTTCTACGTGTTTTCACCCTAAGCGTAAGAATTTTTCGCTCTGCGAAAAAAGGAACCTTTTTCGTTTAAGTCTTACGGAGAGTCCCTCGACTGTATTGTATGTAATTTTTATTTCGCCCTCCCAAGTTAGCAAATCTTTTATTTTTTACGGGGAATCCCTCGACTGTATTATACTTACGTCATTTTTATTTTATTTTCGTTGTCAGCATTCGTTAGTGGTCAAAAGGGGTGATTTACATCATCAACTGGACTTGCCAACGCAGCTATGCCAAAATTTGGAAAAACACAAAAGAAAAAATAAAGATAAATTTATGGAACATATAAATAGTATTTTTTTTCTCCGAAGTTAGCAAAGGAACCCTTTGAAACCCTTTTATTTTTTTACGAGAGTTCAGTAAAAAAATAGTCTCTTGGGTGTTACGTAACATTTAGGGGGGGGGAGGGGGGGTACAGAAAAACGTTACGGCGCGTTACATGGGGGGGAGGGGGGGTCAAAAATCTTCAAAAATTGCGTTACGTAATACTTGAACGCCCCCTATGGTCACCAAGGAAATAATAACCAGAAAGAACTGTCATCGCCTACTAGTTGTTGTTTCCATGGTGTCCAGTATCAACCATTAGGAAAATATACCCACTCTCTTTTCAAGCTCAGGGTTTTTGTTTGTTTGCTATAAATGCACCTTAATAACAAACAAACCGAACTTGGTAGCCTAATCGTATAGGCGTGGTCCTAGTGGTATAGGTTCGATTCCCAGTCGAGTCAAGAGTTTTTTTAAGTGTTCTTTCACTTGAAATTTTTACCCAGAGTTGGCCTGTCTCAGATTTTGGACACTAAATTTATTTATTATTAGTGTTAAGTGATCACACCTATCCAGCCTTTAAAATGGTAGTAAAAGATTAGGTAGAAAGATTAATCATAAAAAAATTGACATAGTTTATACAGTAATGTAACAATAATCATTGTTGTGTATTGCATTAGAATTAGCTGAGTTAAAAATAAACTGAATTTAATTATTAAATCATTTTAAATATACCTATGTGTTTGTTTTAAAATTGCAATCATGTTTGATTCAAACAAAAACGTATCGGAACTAAAAATATATTTGAAAAAAACTGTGAGTGTGACGAGGAATAATAATATTGTGGAGGAACCAGCCATTGGAGACCAGGGGGACGTGATGAGGTCTTTGTTTTCACATATCCATTTCTTTATTTAATTTTATAAATGATTAAATATTAAACATTGCCATTATCATAACATTATAATACTTGATGTTGATAAATCTGTCATATTAATGCTTGTGGATTATTCAATGGGAAGAATTTTTTCTAGAGATAAATATTATTAAATTGATGCTATTATTGTCACCTTGTTAATAAAAATGTTTATATTCGCATCGACCTATGTATGGTTTCTTTGACATTTTTTAGTAAGGTATGTGATGACGACAAAATACCATGTGACAAATTTTATCTATGTAAACAGACTGAACACACTGTTATTTACTTTACTCTAGCTGTTAAATATTTTTCTAACCTTGAAAAACTTGTTTTCGATAATAAATAAAAAAAAATCCCTTTATATTTTATTTCTCATATTTCTATATTAGCCAGTCAGATTATATTTTTATTGAAAATATATATATATATTTTTAATCTTGATGCAATAGAAAAAAATGTCCATTTTAAATTAATGTTTACCGGTTTGAAACTAATCACAACAAACCATGAGTCAGTCAGAACTTGGACTGTGATCAGAATGCTTCTCAAAAACCGTGGATGTTTATGGTGCTTCTTCTTGACAATGAGAGATGTTAATCTGTTTTAAAAGGACTTTATGATATCTTTGCCCTACAGATCTGTGATAGCGTATAGTCTTAAAAATAATCTGAATGTGTATGTTGTAAATATTGATAAACTGTTACACGAGATAATTTCATATATATAATCATAAATTAAACTCTCTAGGTTAATCTCAACACGGGTTTACTCCCAGTGTGGTAAGCATAATATTATACATCATAAAGTGCTTATCAAAAAAAGAGCACTTAGAGTAGACAGTTAGGATATCTTGAAAATAAGTAGTTACACGAAAAAAAACTTTAATTTCGATTATATTTCATTTCAGCAAATACCCCAAAACTGACTACACTTATTCACGGTTATCTAAAGACCGTGTGGAGTTGGCCCCGGGTCAAGTAGCCGTTCCTAACATGTCCCGTCCTTCATTGCACTCCGTGAGGCACAGCCTGTCTTCACAAGATCTGAATGTTGCCTCCACTACGTCGTCGTACTTTAGTGATTCAGAGCTTCGGCAGAGGTGGTTGTCCAGTACCCAGAATACTTATCAAAATTCGAGAGGGTTTGATGTGAGTCTGTTTAAATTTTACTTCCTTATCTTTGAAGACCTTAATCCCTTATCATATGTATAGTGGAAATAAAATATGCACTAAACGCCACAAAATTCATTTTGAGATAATCTAATAAAAACTGATTTTTCCCCCATACAGACATAGTACAATGATGATTTTTGGATCAGTTTTTTTTACGCCTTTAGATCATCGATATGGGCTTAGTGCAATATTTAGGCTATTGACAATGGTTTATAGAACATTTCCTCATACTCATCTATTTTTTTCATTTTTGGCGTTTAGTGCGTATTTTATTACCACTATACATATATTCTCAAACTACCTACATTTATCCTTTGATTACCAGATACCTACATCTTAACATTTTCCAAAATTAAAAATATTTTGTTTACCCTTTTGGACTTTTGTATTGAATCTTTAATTATATATATATATTTTGATCAAATTTCAAATTCTTTTTAATGTAAAGTGGTCACACTGGGCCAGCCTTCAAAACAACACTAGAAGACGGTCATAAACCCATAGTGATAAAAAAATTACCATTGAATATTCGAACATGGTAGTTTAAGGATGAGATCAATATGGAATAATTCCATGCATATTAGGGACCGTTCAAGTATTACGTAACACATTTTTTTAACATTATTGGACCCCCCCCCTGAGATGCACCGTAACGCTCTTTGTTACCCCTCTTCCCGTTCTCTAAAAGTTGCCTAACGCACATATTACAACTATGTATGCCTCAAATCACAATTATTACTGGAAAAGTCACTAAATTGAAAAATTAAAAAAACTAAAACCTTTATTGCGGCGCCTGGCTTGCTGGATATTAATATATTTACTCATAAAAAAGGATATTTTGTTTCCCATATTGCAGGACCATGTAACTTGATTTCTTTTTCAATTCTCACTTAACAATAAACTACCAATATTTATCTGTTCTTACGATAAACATGAAACGTGCTTGGTGTTGCATGTATAAATAAATGTGTTATGAGTACAAAAGAAAGATAAGTATGAATGCAGTAATGTGCCAACCATCCGATTGATGGCGAAAAACACAAAAAATACTTCTTATCAGAAAATTAACTTATGTGTTCCTTCAATATTGACGTCAATTTATTGCTTTAAAGAAATATTAATTGAAGAAAAATTTCAGGGTATGTCTGACAGTGAAGTTGATGAGACTGACAACTGGCGTCAACAATCGATTGTCAACCTAAAAACGGATAATCGGTGGAAAATAGTGAAACTGATGACTTTTATTTGGACCACCATCGTCACAACTACCACCACCCTCACATCCAAACTGTTTGGGTCAGACAGTAGTGCGGCGAGACATCGCTATACCAACAACTACTACACGTACTCCTCCATCAACACTAATAAAACCAGTAAGCTGCTTCAAAATATTATTTTTACCAAAAATTGTACTCAACTAGCTGACCCGTCGAACTTTGTCCCACCTCTGTATCGTTGTGTTAACTTATTCATTAACTGAATTAAAAAGAGTTGAAGAGTACTTGGAATAGACTTAATAAAGTATAATAATTCACAATCCCATCCATATTGTATTATATCGCAAAGATGAAAACTGTAAAAGCGAGTGGTGTATTTTACTGAAAATCAATAAATATGAGCCTTACATATTTTATTTTTGTAATATTATAGGAACATTTTGCACGTCTTCTTCTTTCTGTGTCGTGTCAGATTGCCCCAACGTTGCCTATCACTCTAGAGAATGCATCCCGGTCCTGTGCGCCACCAAATAGTTTGAACGACTGAGATACGATTAAGATAAAGTTTTGATTAACACACAACTGTTTCTTTTAGGATACTCGGCCTTTAGAGAGAAGATGAGGAAGAAGAGAGTCTGGATTCCCTTGCTGTTTCTCTTGTTCCTCCTTCCAGCCCTGATTTGTAAGTATATCAATTCTCTTCAATGGTTCCAAGTTTCATTTCAAAATGCACCCTGCACTTAACATTCAATTAAGTCCATATGAACTGTTTCATAGCATTTCCATTGCCCATATTTTAAGACTTTAGTTTAATGTTTAGATTTCATCGCTGAACGTTTTAGATTATAAAAAATGCTCTTTTATTTTCTTTCCAGTAATATACGCAAAACCGGAATATAACCAACGAGTATCTTCTTCAATACAGAATCTAAACGATTACATCATTCTCGCTATACCTAATAATTTTACATTTGACTTTATGAAGCATTATTCCAATATGACGTTCCCCTCCATTCCTTTCCCTAACGTTAGCGTTCCCCGTTTCTCTTTGCCCACGATTGATTTCGAAAAGTACAATCTTTCCGAATCGTACAATGATTATAAGTCGATGGCAGCTAATAAAGTGCTAAACATATCGCAATTCATTCAAGTGATCAGTCAAAATTGTTATAACGAACTGATTAAGCTATGGAATGGAATCATTTGATAAATACAAATATACTTAATATATATTTTTGATTATTTTTTTCAATTAACGTAATATATTTTATATAAACACTAAATGTACACTATTATTTAAGTCTTCATTTCATGAAAGAGGTAGATGGTCGGCGTTAAGACCTACAGTACAAAGTCAGGGGTCTCACGGACCACTACAATTTAATATATTATACTAATTTATTTTTTTGACTACATTATTATTATTGATAATTATTTGATTAAAGAAATTAAGAATTAATTTAGTTTATATAGTAATTACGGTTTAAGACAAATATTTTAGTTTAAACATGGTGGTGTCAATATTTCTTGTACTTTTATTATTTAAATTAGGGAGCGTTCAAGTATTACGTAACGCAAAAGGGGGGGGAGGGGGGGTATTCTTGTAAAACATTACTACTCCGCCACAATAAAGGTATTTAGTTACTTTCCAGTAATAATCGTGATTTGAGGCATACATGGTTGTAATATGTGCGTTAGGCAACATTTAGAGAATGGGAAGAGGGGTAACAATGAGCGTTACGGTGCATCTCAGGGGGGGGGGGTCAATAATGTAAAAAAAATGCGTTACGTAATGCTTGAACGGTCCCTTAATCCTTCATTTGTTTATTTTATTACCTTCGACAATCTCCTGGCTTAATTGGTGCTTAAGGTTTCCTTTATAAACATCACTAGATATCCCTCTGCACCAATTGCTAACTTTTTTATAAAAATGACAATTATATTTTTTCTATGGCAAACTACATAGATTCAAAACTTAGGGATAAAAAAGAAAATCACCTAATGACATCAATCACACTGTTTCCTTGCCTAAGTTTATCTTTTTTCTAAGAATCCACCATGGCCGAAAAGCGTTTGAATTAGTTTCATAGGTTTACTTAAAAACGTTAACATAGCTTATTTATATGTGAACTAACTTATTTTTTTAATAATAAATAGTTTTTGTTTAATTAGGATTAATTAATCAGACTACATAGTATTTTTTTTTTTTTTTATAAAATGAGTCTGTGCTCACTCAAAGTGAACACAAATACACTCCTTGACTCTTTCACAGTAAGCTACCGAAAGCTTGTGTCGTGAAAGAGGAAGATGGTCGGCACCTGGGATCGAACCACGACGTCCGCAGTACGAAAGCCGACGTTGTAACCGCTGGGTCACCAACCACTTCAAATATAAAGTCGTAAAGTATATAAAGTCAAGTTTCAATCTTTGACGAATATTTTCCCGCAAAATATTTTTAGCATTTCTCTCTCGCATAAAATAATCTCAAACTATAAGTATATTTGCTTTTTTCATAATGGAAATGGAGTTTAACTCTGGAGTTTTCTGACAATAACAGACGTACTTTGTTATACAATAATATATGCTTACTTCTTGGAATTTGCCAAATGTTGCACTACTTATTTCATCTTGAAATATGTACATGGATTGTATCAAGACAGGGTCATGTAAGAACGCACATTTAAAACTAGTCAGAAAATCTTTATTTATTCCATAGGTACCTAAAATAATATGGGTTTTTATTTAATTTTGTGCTGAACCCAGAACAACACGATTCTAGTCTAAACTCAGTGCTGAACAAAAGTGTTAAATACTTTTTGTATTAATATATTTTTATAAGGATACATAATCCATCCACATATTAAGTATTAGTATATTTTTTTTACTTTTGACAACAGTATTATTTTTTTAGCCATCAGGCTCAAATCAAGTATTTCATTTTTATAATTTAATATTTCTATGGACAACATATTATTATTTTATATATGTATGTACCTTAACAAATTGAATTGATTAAATATAATTTTTATCAGAATTTATAAATATGATCTTTATATTTGCCTCTCCCTCAAAATCCCCTCATGTAAATATAAATTTACTAACAAATTTGTGAGCACAAAACGTATAAGGGTTGTTATGACAAACCCAAATGGATGAACAGCCTTGAGGGAAGGGTGGAGAACTGTGAGAGAGAGGATTGTTGGAAGAAGGATACGCGGGATGAGCTTTAATGCAAAGTGGATTTCATTCAATATCGGGTGAGTGAAATTATCAGGTCGCTCGATCCTTCCCTCAAAAGTTGTTGAAATTCTATGGGAAACACCAACCTAACCTACAATGGTAAAGTATCCATTTTTTATCAACACTAACTTTTTCTAACACACAACTATATTTTGTATTTGGTGTTTTCCATCGGCACAGCACACCTTTTGAGGAAGGCTCTTGTTATAAACTGCTAATCTTGGCTATTTCATTCACAAACCTTGTTCAATTTTTAGATTGGTGGCCTCTTTTGGGATTATTCAACAAAGATGCGGAGGAAACTAAATTTGCACCCATCGTCGTAAGCGATAAGTTTGAGATGACTGAGGAAATGATCAATCAAATAGTCCTGAGGGTCAAACAGAGTTTACCTCCGCCACCCAAACCAGAACCAGTGGTGATAGAGAAAATAATTGAAACTAATAACATTGTTGATAAGGAACTCTTGTCTGAGCAGCAGGCTTTGATTAATAAACTATCAGCTGAAATAATTTTACTTAAAAATAAGGATCACAGCATCGATCAAGATCAATTGTCAACTTTAATCTCAGATCACGTGACTAGAACGGTGATTCAAATATTAGGTTTGAAATCCAACAACAAAGATGAAATTGAGAATGATTTGTTTAACAAACAAAGAGAATACGTTGATGATAGAGTATCTGGGGTGAAAGAAGCTATAATGTGGGACTTGAGAAACCTCGATCAGAGTATCCGGGAAGATATCAAGGGGATTAAAGATGAGAGGGCACTTGGAGGTGCTTTTATACAGAACAGTGAGCCGGGAGATGGGGGGTGCTATTGTGATGAAAGAATCAAACAAATTGTGAGAGACGCTTTGCTAGTGTACGATGCGGACAAGACTGGGCTTGTGGATTATGCTATGGAGTCAGCTGGTGGACAAATCATTTCGACCCGCTGTACACAATCCTACCAAACTAACTCGGCCGTTATTTCTCTGTTTGGGATTCCCCTATGGCATCCTTCGAACTCTCCCAGAACTGTCCTTACTCCAGGAGCTTCACCCGGAGACTGTTGGGCCTTCCAAGGTTTCCCTGGTTATTTAGGTAAATATCAAACATAAATATCGGTGAATACGTATTTCTTTTATATTCCTATTTCATTGAATATTTTTGTTTTCAGTAATAAAGCTGTTCCACCGAATAGACGTAACTGGGTTCACATTGGAACATGTTTCGCATCTGCTGTCACCTCGTGGACAAATTGAATCTGCACCCAAAAATTTTACCATCTGGGTTTGTAATATTAAATTATTTAATTTATCCATTTCAATGAGCCTCTAACATTACACATTTAGGTTCAAATTTTAAATGATGGACCTAAACCGGGATTATGAGTTGCTTGGTGTAATCTATTAAGAGCCGGACACTCGAAAATGGCTGTTTTTATATAAACGTTGTTCCCTTAATAGGTATCATAGCACAACAAAAAAGGAAGTGTGCTTTAAGTTGGAGCTTTGGCTATCAAGTCTTCCAATTTGAATTTATATTTTCCAAATTTAGTTAGAAAAAAAATTCAAAGTTTGCTCTATATTTTTATAAATCATAACGGTTTAGGCTATCTACTCAATAAAAAACGCTTTAAAATATACCAAAATGCGTGTCTTTCAATTTTCTTCAAAACCATCGTCTTTTTTTATTTCTATTTAATATATTTTTGTAATTAATCGGTAAAAAGTGATTGGGCGCTTAGGACCTTTTCCTTTAGAAACAAAAACTATATACGCTCCATACAAATCCTAAAATTCTTCATTCGTGAGATAACGTTGTGGCAGGCGGACGTGTCGCTCTGTGCTCTGTAGTTTTTTTCTGCAGAAACCTTCCACTTTCTAATGTTGGTCATTTGGGGCTAAATGCAATATTTGTGAGAATCCATGGTTGTCAAAAATTTTATATTACTTTATTTTTACATGTTTTTTTCCCAAAACAAATATTTTTAAATTCAATATTTTTTTTCCATAAAATAATATTATAGAATTACGTTTTGACATATTTTTTATCGTAATATCTTAATTAGATATAATAAGTTTTTACCACATAATTCTTACCGACCTCGGTAGCCTAGTTGTACTAGCGTCGACTTCGAGATCCGGGGTCCCGTGTTCGATTCCCGGTCGGGTGATCCGGGGTCCCGTGTTCGATTCCCGGTCGGGTCAGAGTTTTTCTAAGTGTTTTTTCACTAGAAATTTCTACCCGGGGTTGGCCTGTCTCAGATTGGACGGGACCGGTTGACTGGAAAAAATTGCCTCAGGCAATAAGTTCCGCCGGCTATACTTACACCTTTGTATAGAAAAGTGTTATATTATTATTATTATTAATTCTTGACTTTTATCAGTAGCTAAGTCAAAGAACCTATTGCGTAAATAGTACGTTGATAATATAGCAATTGGTTTATAATTATATGCGTACCTACAATATATTATATGAACAAAAAAGTTTTTATGTTACACAAAAATAAAAAGAAAATAAACTTAAATGAAGCCAACCTCTACTCGGGGTTTGAATCTTGTCTTAGATTGGACGGGACCGATTGATTGGTAGAAAATGCTTTAAGCATTAACTTTCGCCAGCTATACCTACCGAGAAGAGTGTACCTACTTTTTTTTTATCTTGTATAGGGGTTATAGCTATATGCTATTGTGGCATCTCGACCCTTAGGATCTTTTATACCTTCCCCCTCCTTAATCCATGATGGACTTCAGGTAGCTTATAGTGCTTCCCCTTGGGATTGAGGCATAGTCTTCTGGTCTTGGGTATCCACTGCCCAGCATCCTGTGTGTGTACCTACTTTAGTAAAACAAAACTTATGTGCGTTTATTCAATAAGCTATTAAAAAGTTGGTCTTATTAATGTCACTCAGCTTCGTCGAAATACGCACTCAACGAACACGAATACGAACTCAAATAGTACTTATAGAACTTCATTATATTTAATTCTTCAAACACACTATTTTCAACTTTGTAACATTATAAATATTTATAAATAAAACTAACTTTGCAGTATTACAATAGATTATATTTCGGATAAAAAATGTAATATATTGTATTACTGCAAAGTTAGT
Source organism: Mystacides longicornis (assembly GCA_963576905.1). Classification (NCBI taxonomy): domain Eukaryota; kingdom Metazoa; phylum Arthropoda; class Insecta; order Trichoptera; family Leptoceridae; genus Mystacides; species Mystacides longicornis. The sequence goes on along the minus strand of OY756425.1, from coordinate 24,562,645 downwards.
TTTATTTATAAATATTCATTATATTTAATTTGAAAAATATCCATTATTTGACATGACACAAACTTTTAAGTGTATTAATTAAACTGATATTTATGGTTTGGCTGCCAACCCCACTCCGATTGCATTTTGACTAAGGATAAAGAAATGAACAAAATATCATTGTGTAAGCAGGGTAGTTGTGTGACAGAGACAGCGAAAAGAAAGTTCAACCTGTCTCACGCACAATATGACGAGGTGTGCGCGGGGAAGCGGGAACAAAACTCAGTTCGGTGTTTTGAGTGTCAGGCTCTTAAACGTTAGCAACTTCGCTTTGTGGTTCTTTGATAAGCCTAAGATATGGTAAAAATTAAGATATGTTGAAACGTAGGAAAAGAAAAATCTATTACAAAAACATTTTTTTTAATTATTTCCAGGGATTGCAAGATGAACTGGACAAGGAACCCTTCCTATTTGGCAGTTATGAATACCGGAACGACAGTTCGCCTGACCAATATTTTGCGGTACAAAATCACGATGTGAACAGTAAAAACGAACTGCCCGGACACGAGTTTGTAGAGTTGAGGATTGAGAGCAATCACGGAAATCCCATCTACACTTGTCTGTATAGATTCCGAGTCCACGGGGATCCTATAGACAGTGCCTACTATCAACTCAATGGTCAATAATATAATGATCCGGGCAAACTCGGAGGGATCCTCTTAGTACCATTAGCAGTCCTAGTCAACAATGATTAATTACCTCATGTCGATTCAATAATAAAATAAAAACTTACGATTATCAAGTGACGTTTTATAAGAATTGTGATAATAGATAATAGTTTTGATGTGGAGTTTGAACAGTGACATTCTTACTAATGTTGAAACGTTTTTATATATTTTATTCGTGTACCGTCCTATTGTGACGTAATTTTATAAATTTTCTTTTCAACTGCTTGGTTGATTACTTTTCTTGAATGCCTTTTGTCGGGAACCTAAATATATATATTTTAAAATTGTTAACGAGTGTTGATTTTCTACCATAATACGAGCAAGATACGTATTGTATTTTTTTTATCTGCTTACCTAAATTTGAAAGCTGCTTATTTTATGAGGCTAGTCACCAGATGGATGTTGTATATAGAAATTAGTTTTGTAAATTGTTTACGAAAATCAGCAGTGCCTTACATAGTAATGTTATATAATACAAACATAAATATTATTTTAATCTTTCTCATCTCTATATTATAGAAGGTTGTACATATTATTTAAAATCTTCTACAAATAATTTTTCATTCCAAGTAATTTTTTTGGTGATTTATTTTGATTGATTTAGATCTCAAAAACTGTGAGGACCTAATTTACATCTGATGATCTGAACCACTAAGTATATAATTCCCTTTTGACAATATGTAATTGTATTTATAATAATGATGATTTTGTATCTCATTATCATAGTTCGTACTTATTAGTTATTATAAGTATTTGTTTGTAAAAACCTTTTTTATACTTTGTATTATTGCTAGCTGTATTTTTTTTATATTTTATAATGTTTCGAAGAGTACAAAAATGATGTGGTCTGCTTGCTTATGATAAATAATGTGAACTAGTAATTTATTTTTTAGTTTTATTACTATTTAGTTACACCATTGTTTTGTTACTAACCTTAAATTACAAATGACTTACTTTGTGTTTTCACAATAGTTTTATTAAATGCAGTTACCATCTTATACCTAAAAAAGGATGCCGTTTGCTTCCGAAAACTATTTCACTTTTAATGAAACTATTACGGAAAAACTGAAGTATTAATCTTGTTGTTTACATGCTCCACCAAGAAGTAAAGGTCAAATAAAAAATATTGGTATAACTTTATTTAGTATTCATATATTTTCTCAAATCTCATGTCACCATACATTAAATTTAAAATCATCTTCCACTATTAAATAAAATTAAATTCGTAGAATTAAAATTTTCTTAAGAACCTATTTATATTCTTTTGTACACTTTTACTTTTGTATTAAGAGCCGGACACTCGAAAATGGCTGTTTTTATATAAACGTTGTTCCCTTAATAGGTATCGTAGCACAACAAAAAAGGAAGTGTGCTTTAAGTTGGAGCTTTGGCTATCAAGTCTTCCAATTTGAATTTATATTTTCCAAATTTAGTTAGATAGAAAAAAAATTCAAAGTTTGCTCTATATTTTTATAAATCATAACGGTTTAGGCTATCTACTCAATAAAAAACGCTTTAAAATATACCAAAATGCGTGTCTTTCAATTTTCTTCAAAACCATCGTCTTTTTTTATTTCTATTTAATATATTTTTGTAATTAATCGGTAAAAAGTGATTGGGCGCTTAGGACCTTTTCCTTTAGAAACAAAAACTATATACGCTCCATACAAATCCTAAAATTCTTCATTCGTGAGATAACGTTGTGGCAGGCGGACGTGTCGCTCTGTGCTCTGTAGTTTTTTTCTGCAGAAACCTTCCACTTTCTAATGTTGGTCATTTGGGGCTAAATGCAATATTTGTGAGAATCCATGGATGTCAAAAATTTTATATACTTTATTTTTTTACATGTTTTTTTCCCTTTTAGGTATATTTTTTGCTTTACAAATATTTTTAATTACATAATCCTTTTTTTCATAAAATGATATTATAGAATTTTTGACGTAAATTTTTAACGTAATATCTTAATTAGGTATAATCGTTTTTTTTTTCACATAATTCTTGACTTTAATCGGTACCTAAGTCAAAGAACCTATCATCAACAAAATAGCGAAAATAGTACTTGATAATATAGTTATTGGTTCATAACTATGTACCTACAATATTATATGAACAAACAAGTTTATTTGTTACACAAACAATAAAAACAAAATTAACTAAAACGAAGCCAACCTCTATTCGGGGTTTGAATCTTGTCTTAGATTGGACGGGACCGATTGATTGGTAGAAAACGCTTCAAGCATTAACTTCCGCCGGCTATACCTACCGAGAAGAGTGTACTTTAGTAAAACAAAACTTGTGTGCGTTTATTCAATAAGCTATTAAAAAGTTGGTTTTATTAATGTCACTCAACTTCGTCAAAATACGCGCTAAGAACTCAAATAGTACTTATAGAACTTCATTATATTTAATTTGAAAAATATCCATTATTTGACATGACACCAAATTTTAAATTTACCAATAAACCTGATATTTACGGTTTGGCTGCCAACCCTGACTCCCGTTGCATTTTAACTAAGAATAAAGAAATGAACAAAATATCATTGTGTCAGAAGTGTAGTTATGTGACAGAGACAGCGAAAAGAAAGTTCAACCTGTCTCACGCACAATATGACGAGGTGTGCGCGGGGAAGCGGGGACAAAACTCAGTTCGGTGATTTGAGTGTCCGGCTCTTAACAAAAATTCACAAAGTATTAAAAAAATAGTAAATATTTTATATACCAAACTTCATTCTTAAAATGCTGTTTCATACATTCATGTTTATTGGTAAAACAATTCTAAAAAAATATTGCGGATATTTTGATGTAAAAAAAAACTGCAGATAATATTTAAAAGCATGCAACTTTCGTCGTATTTAAATTCTGAAGAATCAACTTCTTTTTCATTGATTTTTAATGGCCACTGCCTAATTTAGCTTTCTTTCATATTAACATGCTGGGCACAACATATTGTGTTTCCATTTTATGAACAACTAGCCGACCCGCCCGTCGAACTTCGACCTAACCCAGAATAAAAAAATAATTTTGACTTATTACATGAATTAAAAACAGTTTACGACATAAAAACCGAATTAAATGAAGCTAATATTTTTTTCCATTATGTAGTAATTATTGTTGATTCGGATGCGGGATGAAGTTGGACAGGTCATAAGTTTGCAATAAAAACGAGAAATCATCTATAATTGCGTAACTTTTTGAAAAATCCAAGAGATGGCGGTGTAGTAGGAGTAAGTCACATTTGATACATGTTACGATATTGTACATATTGTTGAAAGAATAGGCTCCATTTAAACCAAATTTTATCGAATTATTATGGTATTACTTTGAAAATTGAAAACTTTGGCTGACTGTCCACGGCAGCGTAGCGTATTATGCAGAGCGTACTCGTATTTTGCCGATATGGTACATGATTGCGTGCAGCTGCACATACAACACAATGAGACTGTCCACGGTGCAGCAATGCAAATGCTGCGCGTACGCTACGCCGCCGTGGACACTCAGTCTTTGCTATTCCAGTGTTCTTTGCATCTGTGTTTGATCTGTTATATTATAGAATACTTAAGTAAATAACCAGTCTTCTATCGTTATGTGCTTCTTAGTACAACCATACACTAGTTTTCATCCATCCTTGCAAGAAAGTCATTATACTGATAACTGATCCACAGTAACTTTCATTAACTTTGTTCTAGCATACAATAGAACTCCTTTTTACTTTCATGTTTATGTGAATAATCTTAAACTAAGGTCTCTTCTCGCTTAATTTATTTTTGCTACTCTTAAGAGACATTCAACGTGACCTCTTGATCCTTGTAACATAACCTTCTTTCTTTAAAAAATAAAATATTTTGTTTCTTTTAAAATTTTACTAACCAAAAATTAAGTTATAGTTTTCTAAATAATATATTATTACAAACTACCAAAGTTATTAAGTTTTTGAAATTTTTCCTGTTATATATTCTGTACATAATGTATAAAAAATATATACTTAAATATTCTCTTACGTAGTCATACTCTTCCCAACAAAACCCCCCAGCAGCTCTATTCGCTATTAAGACTTACACATTTATAATTTTTAGTTGATGTGCCATGTGTTGTTATGTTCGATACTTTTCTTTTAAACAGTGTTTATTGTTACATTTATTTGTCACAAAATTTAGTTTAATATGTAAAATAATAATATTATTTATTTTATTTTCTTACTTGATGATGCGTACATTAACTTCCATATTTTCTGATCTAATTTTAAGCCGTATGTTGCATACTTCCACTTTGCTACAAGCTACAAAAACCTCAAGTATAATATGTCTGTTCCGTTGAATAACTCCTCCATTTCAACAGTTTCCTAATTGGCCAAGGTGCCAGATTTCCTAAGAGGCTCCACTTCTTTTCTTTCCGATGGTTCTACAACCCATATCGAGTCTTGGCCTCCAGTAAACTTTGCCTCCAACCTCTTCTGTCTTCTGCTGCAGTCTTCCAACTGGAAATATTCAATATGTGTGCAGCATCTCTCCCGACCTCATCCTCCCACCGCAGTCTAGGCCTGCCAACTTTTCTTCTCCCACCTGGCTGTCCTTCCAGTGTTCTTTTGGTGTGCGTATCGATGGCATCCTCTGCACATGTCCCGCCCATCTAACCCTGTTCAACCTAACGTGTGCAGAGAGTGTTGGAGCCTTGTAAATATTATATAGTTCTTCATTATATCTTCTCCACTTCTATATCCGGTTATTTCTATCCAGTGTCATCCTGTCTCACTTTGAACGGGACTAGAAACCCTGGCAATAAATCTCACTAGATATTCTGTAACGTGTTGGTGTAATATAAAGTTGTAATTTATTTATTTCATCCTCCTTATGATGTGTCTACATTCAGTAAGAACAGTGTTTCTGAGAATCTCCTTGAATACTTTGATGGATCAAAATTCCACCCATTTATAAATTCGTCTTGTCTTTATTATAAAATTAGAATGGTTTTGAAGAAGTTAGAAGTCTGCCAGATAATATGGAAGAAATCCACTCATCACCCTGTCAAAGTATTTTGAATAATCATTTATGTAATTCATTTTGGAGACTTGAAATAATTACTTTTTATAAAAAAAAATTTGCATAATAAAATGACAGTTCCATAAAATTACAGTTTTTTCATTTCTTATAACCTTATTCAATAAAGTATATTAATTAAAACAAATGTATAATGGAAATAAAATACGCACTAAGTGCCAAAAAAATCATTGTGAGATAATCTAATAAAACTGATTTTTCCCCCATATAGACTTAGTACTATGATAATTTTCGGATCTGTTTTTTACGCCTTTAGATCATCGATATGGACTAAGTGCAATATTTAGGCTATTGGCAATGGTTTATAGAACATTTCCTTATAGTCAACTCATTTTTGGCACTTAGTGCGTATTTTATTTCCAGTATACAAATGATGAAAGAGGAAAATTCAAAAACATTTAGTGCCATTTTGTATTAATTACATAGGCCACACATATATTATACTATTCAGTTAAGAAATGCCTGGAAATAATATGCGAAAGAGGTCATTATCCAACAATGGATAAAGTGGATGGCTCAAAAGTCTGACTCAGTTTAAAAATATAATATAGTGTAGGAAGTTTGTTTTATTTTATAAAAATTAACGTCTTTCTGCAGTGCTCATCAGGCATATCAAAAAGAATTTAAAATGTTAAGTTTGGTCATGTTGCTCGCCTGGTAGAGGTGAGCCTATGTAGCTCTAAAAGCTGATAATGGTCAGAAGACCACTGTTGCCACCTCTCCGAGATTGAAAAGAAAGTCCCGTCCGGGATAAACCTAAAATTTCAGGATTGTATCTTTACTCAATGACCTCTTTTTGTGAACTTTCCGAAGAGCAAATTTTTGGAGCGACCTTTTTTTAAGTTTGTGTTCGAGTCAAAAATTTTCCAAAGGTGACAACACTGCAGAAGACCTATAGGTAGATCACTAATACGTTGATCTGAACATTAAAAGCAGACACTTTTATCCTGTTGCACATCTGATAGTGCACAGGGAAGCCTGGAAAACAAAATTCTTGAGACGCCCTTCAAGAGTGAGGATTATGTAAGAATATTATGGTAAAAAAAAGAAAATTAGTTAGTAGGGTCATCAAAAGATAAGATGATAACACATTCCAAATTTCAGCCCCAGGTCACAAACTTTGGTCCTATGTATAATACAATATCTAGTGTGCAGGGCCCGTTGGGTGGCATTTTGTAATCCACGAAAACATCTTCGTGGATTCTCCTCCAAGAAGCAACCCATCCAAAAAATATTAGATGGGTTGCTTAGCTTTGCACAGCATGAGGGACAGTCGCTGTTTTGCCTTCTGTAGAGCATTTAGTCGCAGCATCCGTGATGCACAACCAGTGTGGATACAGCTAAGTTCCACCCAGTGTCTTCGTAGATTGAAACCAGAAATCTGATAGCCACCCAGAGTTTCCAATATTCTTGCCACCGAAAGGTACTATTGAAGCCAATCCAATGTGACGATGACAAGTAACAACAAATTTACTACTTCCATTACAAGGGCGGATCCAGCATTGGCGCCAGGGGGGGTCACGACATAGTAAAAAAAGGTCATTTCCAAAATTTGATGAATCTACTATACTTTTGATCCAGGGGGGGTCATGAACCACAATAAATTATGATTATAATAGAAAAGTTGGTATTTTATTAATAAATGTAAGTACTGTACTTAAAATTAAAGACCTGGACCCAGCTCAGGGGGGGGTCATGACCCCCCCCCCCCTTGGATCCGCTCTTGGTCCATTAGCCAATCATCCAACAGCTTTCCATGATCGAAGATAACCAGTGAAAGAACTGTCCTTAAAAGTGTGAAGGACAACTAGTATTATCTAAATTGGTTATCTACTTTCATCTTCTCTGAAGCTATCCCCAATTCTCCATGTTCTGATGTAACCAGCGACAAGATAGATGTACTTTGATCCCCTCTGAAACCATCTCATAGTTTTCTACAGTGAATCCCCTTGACTAAGGACAGCATAGAACTATAAAGGGCAATCAACCTTAATAAGCATTAAGTCTGTTAGCCTCGGGAAGATAAATTTAGAATCTTGATCCTTTATGTATATTCGAAATACCTCAGCAAATTCCTTTAGAATATACCTACTGCTTTTAGCTAAGATTCGATCTCTAGCATCTTGCATCTTTTTCTCAACAATAAGTAGTAATCTTTAGTCTTCAAAAATTTCAGCTACTTACTTACACTTCCAAATAATTGATCAAACTGAGCATGTGTGGAATTAGATACTTGGGAACTCCTCAAATCACAAGGTCATCTAACTATGTACGTTCTATTACAGCAGTTGGGGAAATTAGACAGAAAGTTAACCTAAAGTTCATGGCCAGAGAGCAAGGCTACCAGTGTTCATGTTCACACAAGACAAATATTTTCTCATTTTTTTTTAAGGACAGACACAGGTGGCAAACCATCGCCCTTTGAACCCTCGCTGTCCTGCAATCAGAAAATATTGGAATTGGGTCGAAGAGGGCGGATTTGTATAAAGAAAAGGCGGTCATAAATTTACAAATTTTTTGTTATTTTTTTTTAAATTTATTAAAAAATAAAAGTAATGATCTAGAAGTAATAAGTCTTGTTCAGCCTAGTACGAAAAATACAATAAAGCTTTGGCTTAAGTGCAAACACTTCCATGACGCTATAAAAACTTATACAAAATCATACAAAACATAATAAATACTATCACGGCAGACTTGCTCTCAGGCCATCGCAATGTGTCTCAACCTCAACCTTCACTCCATTACAAAACTCAACACTTTATGATAAATTGTATGTATTTTAATAATAGCAATAATAATATCTTAAATTACACACGATGATGAGTTGTGGAGCAGTACAAGCATGAGCCAGAACAGGAGGTGTCTCCAGAACCAGGGGTGAATGCTGAGCAGAGAGACCTCCCAACCTTGGCCAGGCAGTCCCGACAGAGTGACTGCGATGTGGGTAAGTGGAACATAAATAATAATACGAGGAATGAGATGGGAATGTTTAGAAGCACTTCCTGTGCACGATGGAGGGGCCAGATTCATCGTACTCCTGTTTTGAGATCCACATCTGCTGGAAGGTGGAGAGGGAAGCCAAGATGGAACCTCCGATCCATACGGAGTACTTCCTCTCTGGTGGGGCGATGATTTTGATCTTCATTGTTGATGGGGCTAATGCAGTGATTTCCTTCTGCATCCTGTCGGCGATTCCAGGGTACATGGTGGTACCACCAGACAAGACGGTGTTGGCGTACAAGTCCTTACGGATGTCCACGTCGCACTTCATGATGGAGTTGTAGGTGGTTTCATGAATGCCACAAGCTTCCATACCCAGGAAGGATGGCTGGAAGAGAGCTTCTGGGCAACGGAACCTTTCGTTTCCAATTGTAATTACTTGACCGTCGGGAAGTTCGTAACTCTTTTCTAAGGATGAAGAAGACGCGGCTGTGGTCATTTCCTGTTCGAAGTCTAAAGCTACATAACAGAGTTTTTCCTTGATGTCGCGGACGATTTCTCTTTCGGCGGTGGTGGTGAATGAGTAGCCTCTTTCTGTGAGGATCTTCATGAGGTAGTCTGTAAGATCACGGCCAGCAAGATCCAAACGCAGGATAGCGTGTGGGAGGGCATATCCTTCATAGATGGGTACTGTGTGCGAGACACCATCGCCAGAGTCCAGCACGATACCAGTGGTACGACCTGAAGCGTACAGGGAGAGCACAGCCTGGATGGCGACGTACATGGCTGGGGTGTTGAAGGTCTCGAACATGATTTGGGTCATCTTTTCCCTGTTGGCCTTGGGATTCAGTGGGGCTTCGGTGAGTAAGACTGGGTGTTCCTCAGGGGCTACACGGAGTTCATTGTAGAAGGTGTGATGCCAGATTTTCTCCATATCATCCCAGTTGGTGACGATACCGTGTTCGATGGGGTACTTCAGGGTGAGGATACCTCTTTTGCTTTGTGCCTCATCACCGACATAGGAGTCCTTCTGTCCCATGCCTACCATCACTCCCTGATGTCTCGGCCTTCCAACAATGGATGGGAATACGGCGCGGGGTGCATCGTCTCCGGCGAAACCGGCTTTGCACATACCGGATCCATTGTCTACGACCAAAGCGGCAACTTCTTCGTCACACATTTTGAATTAATCTGTAAAGAAGGAAACATAGCATGAGTTTTTTTTAAAACAAATCCACTTTTACTAAACTAGTTAAGCTTAGATAAGAGACATAAGCCCCCCCCCCCCCCGCATTGACCTCATTCTGTGCCGCGATACTAAGAGAAGCCCGAACCGTTCACTCCCAATCGAGTAATCTCGTCCACAAAGTTCCCCACATATTTAGTTAAGAATTTAGAAACAGTAGTTGCGTTATTCTAACTGAACCCACTATATACACCATATTAGCAACATAATATTAGGTGTGTGGGTGGAGGTGGAATGCCTCCGTGGTGTAGACACAAATACAGGCGAGTAGACATGGCCCAGTGTGGGTCGGAGCTAAAAACAGAAAACGGCCGTGAAATCCAAATGTAGGCCGCTTGTAATGTGCAATCCACATGACCAACTTCACTACACACAGAGAGCCATGCCTGCTCGCGGCTTGTAAGGGTTCACTTCACCACGCCCTCCAGGCACCGGCTATGTCAAAAACTTAACGGCCACCCGAATCGACAGTTTAAAAGTTGGATAATTATTACGAGAAAAGTGACACGGTAATATTCACTCCACTATAATAAATCACTTAAATTGCACAACTGTGAATAATTATTCAACACCATAAGATGAACAAGTAAACTTACATAAATAAATTAAGGTAACAATAATTAAAATAGAACAGTCAACTGCACAGCCTTGCTATGTGCTTGGAACACCAAAGTCACTACACGAGCTCTCTTTAGAGAATGATTGGAATTACTCATGGCCCAACAATATAAACGTCTGAGGACAGTGTCTGCCCTCCCTACCTCCCGCGCCCGCAGCGAACGTCTTTACCATATATGGTAGTCGAATGCACTCAGTGCCCCACCCCCCACCACTACTCTCCCTCAATATGAGTACAGACCCATATACATACACTCACCATATTCGCAATACGGCATTTCTACCCATATTATACATCTTCAAACCAACAAAAAAACCGCAATCTGTATCAATTTGACATGCGATAATGAAAGGCATAAAACGGCTGCGGCTAATACCGAAATAAGCAGTCGGCATGTAGTATCGATTATTTTCGATGGATATGAACATCTCTAATTACCGGCATTACAACTACCAAGTATTCGAGAAATAACAAAAACCATTACAAAATAATGCATCTGAGAGTGTAAAATAATTGGCAGACATCCAAATATTACACTAAATAAACACACAAACGTTAAAATATAGCCGGCTACAAATTTTCATTCGACCACTTGCCGATTGACGGCATTTAACAATTTTTATGAGATATAAAGCGCACAAAATTGATTAACAGTTCACGAATTTTAATAAAATACGCATAAAACAACAAATTGTACAAGAAATAATTAAAAAAACGATAAATACCTGGGATATGAACTGGAATAACCACAAGCACAAGCGAACCACGCGCAAATATTGTCGCAAGTGGGGAACTATATAGAAGGAAAGGAAGCCGGTTGAATCAACGTACAGCCGTAACAATGGATTCGCCCAGGACTGTAAAAATATTGACAAAACGCAAATAATCCTTTCAAAAAGTTACTAAACCGAGCCTATTGGTTTGAAATTAGAATTGAATAAGAAATTTTCACTAAAGTCACACTAATAAATCAAATAAAGGAAGTTATCTCTCAAATTTAAAAGTGAAGACCCCTTCATTTTAAATAATGGAATCGCCCGCGTTCCCCCTACTATCGATGTGCCGGTAGCGTTACCATATATGGGCAAAAATGAAATTCTGTTCTGTGATTGGTTGTCGCGAGGCATGGCCGTAGTACGACTACTCGATTCAGGGTTATCGCGACGTAATTAATAAATTCATATAGATTAGAGATAAAAATATTTAGGCGGTTAGATGTTATTGAACATCATTCTAGCACTTTCAAAATAAAACGCATTGTTTTTCAGGATGACAGAATTATCGTTTTATCAAATATCGTAAACATGCATTTCTAAATAGTCTTTCATTTCTGGGATAAGCCGGACATAATTTTTCTATTTATACATAAGTATTATATTTTGACAAGTTAATGTTTTAATGCATCGTTAGATTCAATATTATGATATTCACCACCATTCTCTCATTAAGGCTATACTTTTGTCTATTTTTTGTAAGGTTTGTCTAAAAGTTCACAGTTTTCTTATTATGTAAGTAAATAAGAATATATTAAGATAATAATTCTAAACTGTAACTGCACAGGTACTGCAAAGGTACTTAAGATTATAACGCATTGTAAATAATTTACAATAATTATTATAATTATTTACTAGCTGATTGATAACCGTCTTGCGTAACGTTATTGATTCGGATAGCAGGGAAGCAAGGCTTGAACAGTAGGTTATTGAACGTTTTCTTAGGCCCAACCCAACGCATCAATCAGTAGATAGATAAATATATCTTACAGAAAAGCCTTTCTTTGAGATATTTGCTGCATCAATGAGAGTTTTCTGTTACCATTTTACTTCTATTTGTTGTACCTAAATTGTTACCTTATATGTAACTTGTAATTTTTAATTTGTTAAAGGCATATCGTGCCGTAGAAATAAAAAATTATAAATCAATGTGTAGATATCGCTTATGTTTAGGATATCCAACGCCATTTTTAACCAGAGGTACCTACTGTTGGATAACGATTTATCTCTAGGATGGCTGTTAAAATAGCGTTCACTGACGTTTATAAACTCCCGTAACGCCGTGAATGTGATGAACTTTCAACTTGTGTTTCCATAAACAAAAATGATAATCATATATTACATAATCGTAAAACAAAACGAGAAAATATACATATTATAATGAATTATCATTTTAAAGCTTCGAACAAATCATTTTTTTCTTCAATGTCGATCGACAAAAGATACCAATTTGCCGGTTTTCAAACAAACGATCTGGAATAAAAAATCTAAATTTTGATCGAAATGTTGTTATATTCTCAAACTTTCTGTTAAATCATTGTAGCGTTTCAAGTAATAGAAAAAATATTACAAAATTATAGTTTGCGAAACAAAAAACAACATTAGAACCTAACCTAAATATTTTATTCAATACGCATTAATTGTCAAAACAAGACTTCATCTGACATCAAATCTGGCGAGAAAAAGCAAATCCATAGAAATTTCCATAGAAATCTCTAGATATCCATCTATTGGATAGTTTTCTATTGATGCGGCCGTCAGATTCTTTCCATAACTTTATCCACTACATAACTTTAGCTTATAGATGGCTACCAATATTTTTTTATATAGCGGTCGCAGTCTTAAAATTTGGTTGCTCTCTTGTTCTCAATAATTTCCAACTTTTATCTCTATATTTCATTAATAATTATTAAATATCTACTTGTTGCATACATGAGATTTTTCAACATATTGAGAATTCTCATGATTAGGAGTTTCGGAGACTTACATTACCACCTAATGGCGAATGTTGTTAACGTAAAGTGATCACACTAAGCCAGCCTTCGAAATAACAGTAGAAGACGGTCGTAAGCCCGTAGTGGTTTGTTCCATTTAAAAATCGAACATCAGTAATGAATTGTTACAGTTTTTAGTTGTTACATATTCGTTTTATCTACATATTGATCCGTTGGGCCTTCTAGCGCCCCCCTGCTCATTGCTCAACAGACCAAGGTGAAGAGCATAGGCTTGAGCAATTATCTATGTAACTGTCATATTATACAGAAAAGGAATAAGAAGAATGTCAATTTCACCAGAAATTATTTCATTTTCTCTAATTTCATGTAACAGTGCTGCAAGTTTGGAATTAATTTAATTAATCAATTTAATAATGATGCAAGAATCGGCGATGTTTCAAATCGAACGTAAAATCTAAAGGTTATGGTCGTTATGGATGATGCGATGACATACGAAAATAAGTGCATGACTAAATTAATTATTATGTAGTTTGATTAATTATTTATTTGAAATATTTTGAGGTTTTAGGCAACCCTGTAGAATACCAGAGAGTATGGGAAAATATCTCTACGTATACGCGTCTGCTATGACGAGCAGGTATAACGAACTATGAGATAAAAACATATATAGTAGGTAGGAACCTACCTACAAGGAGATAATAATATAATTTATTGAAGATGCAACCTACACCTATGAACGAAAAAATGTTAACCTAATTTAATTGTGGTAGGGTAGGATTACCGGCATATTTCATGAAAATATCTATGATATAAACTGGTCTACTTAAAAAATACATAGTAGGTAAATACGGGAATTTAGATAAGATTTTTCGTCGGATCGAGATTATCCACTTATATGTAGCAATGTACTCAGTTGAAATTTTGGCTTTTCTAGAATTCTAGGTACCTACCGCCTACCGTCATATTTATTGACCATAGAGTAATACCACTAATAACATTATCTTATCGTTGTTTTTCTAACCACATTGTAAGTAAACACCTTCCCTCTCTTTTTTAACCTCACTTTATGACAAATTATCAGGATTTAAATAATATTAACCTTTATGAGTATTGAGTAGCTATGTACTTAGAACCAAATCCTGTTGCGGTTGGTCAAGTTTAGATAAATTTATCACATTCAACAGACCAAAATTAAGAATACCTAGGTACATAGGCTAAATTAATTTTTATTCGCATAACAACAAAATCACATTTTATTGTATTCTGTCATCGATCTGTCATTTTGATAAAATTTCTATGATTTTCGTTGTAAGGAGAAAATAGGTATAGGTAGGTACATACTTACTTCGAATATCTTCATATTATTCGAACATCTTGCTTCCATAAACAATAATTAGGAAATTTGATTAATTTTTCTTTTCTTTCTAGATTACCGGCGACTCATTCTATTGGAAAATTTGATTAATTGAATATATAAATTTCAGAAACAGAATTACCTAATTGATCAAGTGTGTGACCTCGTTCAAAGGCATAATATTTTTATTTTATAGGCACATGCAAGTTGTCCATTGCTCCCGATCTTTCTCAATAGGTATGTCAATGACCTTTACCCACAATATATCCAAATCTTTCAGCTTTACTTCGAAAATTTAAGAAATTCTTCCTCGTTTTCGAAATACAATGTGGATATACCTATACTTAAATACACAATGAACATTTTTATGACTCTATCTGTTTGATACAAGCATTAGGAAATAAGTACTTGCACATCAGCTGGAGGACAGGCTCGAGGCCATGCGAGTTTGTGACATTTTGTAAAATAACTACAATATAAATATTTTTGTTGAAGATGAATGAAGAATATGAATTGCAAAATTTCTTATCGTAGAAATGATTAAAATTACAAACAAAAATCAAACTTAAACATTAATAATTTATTGAGGCCTTTCATCCGAATTCGAGTGATTTTGGAAAACTTAAACATTATTAGTGTACCTATAATGTTTACAACGAATAGTTAGTTTTAGGTAGGTCTCTAGATTATTATTATAATAAACTTGAAACAGAAAAAGGCAATATAATACTAGGTATGTAGGTACCTTCTATATACGTATGAAACTAATAATTAAACTTCTACAATAGTAAGCATGACCAACACCTAAATAAACAAAATGATTTTTTTTTATAAATTGCATTTACGTTTTTACAAAAAATATATTTTACTGTTTTGTTTCGTAGAACAGGTATACCTATTTCGGATTGAAAATACTCTAATATCTTTCAACGTTTTGGTGTAAAATGTATTGGTCTTTTTATCATAAAATCGGATGGCCACTTTTGCCCACACACCATACCTAGTCTTTCTGGTCTTCAATTAATAGGGGACGACAGTGTTGATAATCTGATTAGTAAAACACACGAATAATAGTCATGGGTAAGTCACTGAGACGTGCATGGTCTGTTTGTAGTAATCACTAATCAGTATCGGGGCATTAGTCATCGAACGCGTCAGCTGATTTCCACGGGGCGACCTTGGTCCCCTAAATAGAGAGGGTGTGCCAATACATACTACATGCCACAATATGGCACCCTTGTTGACGTCACCCAGTCTACCTACCCTAAGGTCTCGGTGCATAAGGTGTGGCACTTGTACCAAAGGGAGTATGGGGGTGTGATGCATCCTGGCGAGGGGAATGAGGAAATATTCTGTTGACTCAACGGTCAGGAATAAACAACTTTTATCCAACTTTCCGTGAAGATAGACTTGAAACTTTCAGAATATATACCTCAAAACTTTTGAGATCTTTCCTCTGCCTTCGATTTCCAGAGATCTATGTTTTTCTGTTGAGACGTAACTTTAGTACCTAAGCAAAGTTGATGTTTCTGTAGCGGTTCCTTTTTTAAATATATGCAAATAGATTTGTTAAATTTATTAAGTAATTTAGTCTTCTTCGTCTGCAGTTTCAATCCTGTGGATTGGTTTGCAGCAAGCGCGAACATCTCCTCCTCCACTTCTCTCGGCTCTCCTCTGTTCTCTTTAGTGCTGTGTATGAACTGCACTCCATGTCCTGGCATATCTGCAGATATTCTAGACGCGGGCGTCCTCTACCAATCAAACCCTCGACCATTCCCTTCAATATTGTACCCAGTAAATTTTCGTTTCTCATTACATGCCCCAGCCATCTCGCGCGTCTCTATTTTATGGTGTTCTATATTTGCCTTACTTTCTGGTACCTATTGCAAAAACCTCTTCGTTCCCGGTATGTTCATCCAAGAGATTTTTAACATTCACCTATAAATACGTCCATATTTCAAAGCCCTCTAATTTTTTCTGGAAGAGGGTGGTATGGAAGTCCAAGAGGGACGCCTTTGTTCAATACTGGACACATGAAGAAGGCTGAAAGGTAAGGTAATCTTTTCTGTTCTCTTTCGCCGATACACCAGTATAGGTTTCACATGCATCCATGAGTTTTGGATATGATTTGGTAGAAAATTGTTATATAATAATAGTTTTAACGTAGGTCTTAGATATTTTTATACATTTGTCTCCGAAAACGGGTTCAGGTTGAATTGAACAATTTTTGATGTGACTGATGATATGTTTCATTTTATTTGAAATGGGCTAAAATAATTAAGTCAAACCCTTATGTATTTTATGATCAAAACATCGAACACATCACTGTTTACTTTTGGCGAGGCCAGATTCATTGGAAAAAGTTGCCGTCAATATTGACTCATCCTATATAGGGGTTGGTGAACCCTGCTATGGGATGTTTCGCCTTCCCCCGCCCCACTAGACGGCTGCCAGCACTTGTCTGCCAGACAGCTTCACCAGACGACTACCATAAATCTCAAATATTATTTTTTGATAAAAACTCATTATAACTATATATTTCGAAGTGGTTGGTGACCCAGCGGTTACAACGTCGGCTTTCGTACTGCGGACGTCGTGGTTCGATCCCTGGTGCCGACCATCTTCCTCTTTCACGACACAAGCTTTAAGTAGCTTACTGTGAAAGAGTCAAGGAGTGTATTTGTGTTCACTTTGAGTGAGCACAGATTCATTTTTAAAAAAAAAAAAAAAAAAAAAAAAAAACTCGTTTTGAAAATTGAATTGAGTTCAAGGGGTTTTATTTCACAACAGACTTCAATAATAGAACCAGCAAAGTTATTCCCCACTAAAAGATTTAAGTTTAAACTTGTCTTAATTATTTTATTAAGGGACATCATATGATACCAACGCTCAAAAGAAAGCATGTTATGGTAAATGGGACAAATTCCAATTATATTATCTTTACATTTTTCTGCAACTTACGTACCTCTAGGTAAGTATTGTATTTTTTGAGCCGAAATATTTTAATCAAAAAATTGAGAGACGTTCCAGAAAAAAAATATTACCTATTCAAAAAGCATGTATGGCTTGCTAAAATAGTTGTAAGTACTCTTTAATTATTGTGCATACTACCAATTTCAGTTTCGTATGTTAAGGACTCGCGGAGAAATCGATTTCGCAAAAGTGTTCGGTAACTTCTTGATCTTCTACTTCCCCAGTTCAGCTTCGAAAGAACGGAAAAATCATACCTGAGGATCATCTATACTTCTAAGTTATTGATCAACATGAGAAAAAACAAAGGCCTTTCTTTATTTTCTTGCTCGAAGAAGGAAAATAGCATGAAAATTTATACATCCTGTCTGTTGACGATGAGGATCTTATACGCCCCATACCCCATCGCCTGCGCACTAATTTCCCTTCCAAGAGCATAGGTATATTTTTCGTATGGCCAAGTATGCAATTCAATCAATCAAAAGTTTTATATGCCTCGAACATTAATTGAATAGAATGACCGTTTGTCCTTTCATATACCTACATAGAAATCCATATTCCAGTAATATATTGTCACGAGCCTTATACCTATTATGCCCCTCAGGCAAACGTCAAATGGCGGCATCAATCCTTTAATAGTTTATTCATAGTCAGAAGCTGGTTCCTTTCTAAGATAGGTATATGAAGTAAAAGACTCTCAATCACCGTGTAAGTAAACTTATTAGGAAATAGGTATTTTTAGCTTTAACAATATGATCAACTAAGGTTGGATACTTAAGCGAATACCAGTGTATTTATTTCCAATATTTAGGTACCTATTTGAAAATAGCAACATTAGTATTATTTCCTCTACACGTCTTACACTATCGTCATTGAATAACACGTTACGTGAGATACCTGCTAACTCCTCAATGAGCCTTCACACTGACTCATGACGGCATCTCTCAGTTATGCGCTGTGCTGATAGCTGATGACCACGTTTTGTTGATTCACTATTGTATTCTAATATAGTATAGAGTATAGATACTCCACACACTCCACACATCACCTTGATTATCATACGCAACATTATCACTCTCGACATGAACCTACAGGATACCGGTCAGACTTAGGAGACGCCAGTCAATCAATCAATTACCTATTTGTTTTGCCCTGTGAAAGTCACTGCTGAAAAAGGGTCTCACAGTTAATTCCATCATCTGGCATGTGGCTGATGATGGAATAGGTAGTAATTATCTTATAACATAAATTATGATTAGTTAACTTATCGTGTTTTTTCAGCAAATGTACCTAATTACTTACGATAATTCCCACTAGATGTCTTATAATTTTGTCAATTGAAATAAAATAAGACATATCCTAAGGACTGGATAGAAAAATATAATTACTTAAAAAGGTTATCAAACCGTCCAATAGATGTCTTCATTTCTCAAATTAAAGTTAAGGGGCCTTTCCCCGAAAACACCCGTTTTTGGCAGTTATACCAAATAGATTACTCTGCAAGTCCGTAATATACAAAGCTGAAAGTTACGATTTATTGTAGAATGAACTTTAATTTAAAAAGTTAGGCTGGCAGATTTTTTAATAAAAGCATGCTTTTCGAGTAATTTTCATTTTACTGGAACATCTCGCAAATTTTTCTCGATAGATAACTCAAAAAATACAATACTTATAGATAGGACAGTGGAGAGTTTATAGTATAGGTATATCTATGGTGGAGTCGAGTTCTTGTTGCCTTCCTATACCTCCAAGTGAGGTTTTAAAGAGAGTATATTGATTGATTGATTCATATTGTCTAACTACTTTTGGCAGTTTCGCACACCAGACGATAAGTACCTACATCTGCATGGACAATATGAAAATATTATGTTCGAATACCAGGGCATATTTAATATGTTATGTATCCTGTATCTTTTTTACTTAATTTGAAGCAAGAGCAGAAATATAACAGTTTTCATAATGGAGAATAACGCGAACATTGCAGAAACTTTTATGCGACGCGCTAATGAGATAATGCGTTCAATAAATGAAATGCTGAACAGCGAGAGTAGTAAATTCACCAGGGACAGTGTAAGAAAAATATCTCCACTTCATGATGGCATGATGAGTTTGCTGAGTGAGATGGCAGTTCACGTCGGAGTGCAAGAGGGTGAGATTAAGGCTCTTCGAAGTCAACCTGAAAAGAGGTCAGAGCACGAACTTGCCGATCGGTCGGCAACAATATGCGATGCACTGTCCGAGTTGGCAGACAGAACCGCCAGATCGGCTAATCTTATATTCCTCAATGTCCCAGAAGTGAGCCCATCCTTGCCCCCGGGTGAGGGGCCTATTGCGGACAAAAAGCAGATACTAGACCTTTTGAGAGAAGCAGATGTCGAAAACGCAGCTGATTTGGTCGGGGTACGGAGACTTGGGATGAGAAATGGTGATAAATGTAGACCTATGAAAGTAATATTTGCTAATGCTGATGCTGCGAACTCAATATTTTTTGCTAGATTTCGACTACCAAAAATCGTAAAGGTCAAACAAGACCTGACCGAGAGGCAAAGATCGCAGCTTAGGGAGCTGTGGGAAGAAGTTGAATATAGAAAGCTGAACGGAGAAACCAATCTAACAGTGAGGTTTGTCAACTCATCGCCAAAAATAGTACCGATTCATAAAAAAAAACTAATTAGCAAAATTTGTGTTTATTACCAGAACGTACGAGGACTTAGGACCAAACTTCAGAGCCTAAGACAGAATCTCCCAACATGTGAACATGACATCTACGTTCTGACCGAGACCTGGCTTGATAGTTCTATTAGGGACCCCGAACTTGGCTTCATAAATCACAATGTATTCCGTTGTGACAGGAACACACGGTCCAGCAACAAAACACGAGGAGGAGGCGTCCTGATTGCAATAAAGAAGTGTTTTCCAGCATCGCAGATAAAAGTGGGGCTGAATAATGTGGAACATGTTTACGTGATGATCCATACACCTGCCCAAAGAATTATTATAGGCTCCGTTTATATTCCTCCATTGTCGGACATGGAAGTTTATAGAGCACACTACGAGACACTCGAGTATTTGAGAGCAAAGCACCGTACTGCTAAACTTTTGATTATGGGTGACTACAATCTGCCAAAGTTGTCTTGGATGCCTTCGAAAAACAACACGGAGAGCGGAAGCATTGGCGAGCCGGCGGAGGAACTTCTGAGTGCTTTAGCTTTTCTTGACCTCAACCAATTGAACTCCATTCCCAATTCCAGAGATAGAATATTGGACCTGATTCTTTCTAACCATGACGGTGTGGAGGTTGTAAGGTCTGAGGAAGAGCTGCTGCCGATTGATGAACACCACCCACCGCTCAGTATTGGCTTTGTTTTGGCAGTTATTCAGCCTCCTAGTTGTCCGGTTTATTTTTATAATTTTAAAAAATGTAACTTCATTAACACTGTAGAATATTTGTTTGAATCAGATTGGACTTTTCTTAGATGTGATGTGATGATATTGATGTCATTTGTTGCGAGGTTCTATGAGATTCTTTTCGATGCGGTGAATTTGAACACTCCTTACCAACGGCTTATAGAGTCTTCTTTCCCCGTATGGTTCTCTTCAGAATTGAAACTCAAAATATATGAAAAGAAAAACGCTCATATTAGATACAAAATAACTCTGAAACAGTCTGATTATAAAGTTTTTTCTGACCTTAGAAATGTGTGTAATAAACTACGGAAGTCTTGCTACGATAATTACTTGCGTGATGCACAGGAATATGTCAATGATTCTAAGAAGCTTTGGAAATTCAAAAATTCACTTTCTAGGGGTAGCTCTGACTATCCGGTGTCAATGTATTTTGATCGATCGGTCGTTAGTAACAGGCAAGACGTCGTTAACATGTTTGCTCAATTCTTTAAATCGGTATATGACAGGAAGGGTGTGAGTCAGATCTCTTACAACTACAACGTATCGACCAACATCTCCGACTGCGTTTTGAGCTATGAACAAGTGATGAACGGACTATTGCGCCTAGATATCAACAAATCGGCGGGACCTGATGGGATCCCAGGAATTTTCCTCAAGGGTTGTGCTGATGCACTCATGGTTCCTTTGACTGTAATCTTTAACAAGTCTTTGTCCTTGGGAATATTTCCAAGTTTATGGAAGCAGGGAAATATTACTCCCATTTTCAAAAAGGGCGACAAATGCGACATAGCTAATTATAGGCCCATATGCATACAGTCTGCCGTTGCTAAACTGTTTGAATCTCTGGTTCTCGATAGAATAGCTCCCGAAATCTATCAACTGATAATTCCTGAGCAGCATGGGTTTGTACCTGGGAGGACTATAGTGACATGCCTGGCATCTTATGAGACATACATCGCGGAGGCCCTTTCGAGTGGCCTGCAAGTGGACTGCGTTTATACCGACTTTAGTAAAGCTTTTGATAAGGTATCACATAAGCATCTAATAGCAAAAATGAGGGCTCTGGGTTTCCACGGCTGTATGCTTGAATGGTTCGAAAGTTATCTTGAGGGGCGTACGTTGACTGTGAAGGTACGGGATGTTGTGTCGGAAGCGTTTACCGCAACAAGTGGGCTGCCGCAAGGCAGTCATCTTGGTCCTATGCTGTTTTTGATTTTTGTCAATGATATTATATGTAGACTCTCTAATGTGCGCGTTCTGCTTTTTGCGGATGATATGAAAATTTTCAAGGAAATAACGTGTACGAGCGACTGTGAAGTTGTTCAAACTGCCCTAAACCAGCTGTACGCGTGGTGTGTTGATAACTCCCTGCACCTAAATATTGGAAAGTGCCAATTCATACGATTCTCGAGAGCCAGAAATATTGTGGATTATCAATATCGGATAAACGAGCTGCCGCTTGAAAGGGTAAACGAGATCCGTGACCTGGGGGTTACCTTTGATAGTAAGCTAGCTTTCACTGCACATATTTCGGATGTGGCAGGTAGGGCGATGCAGGCTTTGGGGTTTGTCCTGCGGACTACTCAAGGGTTTAGAAGCATACATACACTGACACTCCTCTATACGTCCTTGGTGCGGAGCGTATTAGAGTATGCTTCCCCTACATATATGGTCGCCGTGCTACGCGGTCCACATCGATAGGTTGGAAAGGGTGCAAAAAAAGTTTCTTCGCCATATTAACTACCTTTTGGGCATACCAAGAGAGCAACTGGACTATAGATTCCTATATACCCAAACGGGTCTCACCCCATTGGAGAATCGACGAATTTATTTCGATTTAATGTTGCTTTACAAAATAATAACTTGTACATACGACTGTCCAGAACTCTTGAATGAGATAAAGTTTAGAGTACCCACCCGTATTACCCGAAGCACTGATTTGTTCCATATTGACGCGCACCAGACTAATTATTTGCGCAATATGGTTATGCCTCGTTTGCATGTCTTGGGGAACCAATTTTGGAATCCATTGATATTTTTCGAGCTGAATTGTTTCAGTTCAAGACGCAGGTGAGGAGCGCAGTGTGTGGCTCATCTCGATAATATTTCTACTGTGTTTCCTGTCCTAAATTGCGCTACCAGGTTTGCTTTGAATCATTGTCTCACTTCGTCTGGCTGTTATATACTTTTCGCTGCTTTCAATGATTTTATTATTTTACGATTTTATACCTTTGAGTTTTATAATATTTTATTCATTTTTTCAATTTTGTTTTTAAATAAACTTCACTTTTTATATTTTAATTATAGTTGTGCAGGTTTTTCGCTGTTTGAATGTTTTTATTATTTTACGATTTTATACCTTTGTCTTTTAATTTTTACTTTTATAATATTTTTAAATTTTTTTTTTTTTCAATATTGTTTTTGAATAAACTTCACTTTTTATATGTTAATTATAGTTATACAAACTTCTCAATGTTTTCGTTTATTTTATTATTTACGTTTATATACCTTTGACTCTTATAATATTATAATAATTCTTTCAATTTTGTTTTTAAATTAACTTCACTTTTTATATTTTAATTATAGTTTGTATTACTTATTTATTCTGTATCTTAATTATTTTTATCCAACCTTATTGATTCGAGTTGTGTATTGTACTGTGTGTCCAATGCTGTATGGGTGATTTTGCGTTGGTAAATTTATTTATTTGGGATAATTTTGACACAATTTGTTTTTTTTTATGCATAGGTACCTATGTTTTTTTGTGGTATTATTATTATTATTTTTTTTTATTATGATTTCATACTTTTTGACTTTTATGATTTTTTAATAATGTTTTATAGTAAACTTCGCTTTTTTATATTGAAATTACTAGTCTACAAGGTCTCACTTTTTTATATTAAAATTAGGAGTATACAAGTTTAAGTTACTCATTTATGTAAATATTTTTTTTTTGTTATTTCAATTAATGTTTATAACCTGTTAAAGGCACAGTGGTGCCGTATACATGTAAATAAATAAATAAATGTTGAAGACAATCATGATGGGTCGGAGAATTATTTGAAAAGTGATCACCTAATGGCGAACGATATAAACGTAAAAATAACCATATTATGCCATCGATAAGTCCAGATACCGATGAACCACTAATCGAACATGTTGTTGCGTTGAGCGAATCAAAAAGTTGGTGACTTATATCCGTGGCTTCCCAACTAGCAAAATAATGGTTGAGACAACGTCGCTACAGATGTTATATAACTGTCATATATACGTATATACGACCCGAAAAGGGCCCAAATTATACGACGTTTTAATCGCATATTGGTTGTGTTATAGTGTTTTGATGACTAATTAGTTACATATTCGTCGAGTACTGGTGACAACTGCGACTAAAATCGTTATATAGTGGTCTGTTCGACACATCTATGTGACTAAAGTCGTTGTATAGTGGTCTGTTCGACACATCTATGCGACTTTTACGTTACGTAAATGTCGTAAAAAGGTGAATTTACAACTAATTATTCATGTTGTAAGTACACGTTAGTTTTTTCTAACAGTACAGAACATAAGTGACAATTTTTATATTAAATTATTAATATTAAGTTAACAGATATAATAAATTTAGTTGAAATCTTCATCAATAATGTTCTGTGTCGAATATTACTATACGCACTCCTAATTTTCTTGGGGATTTATTTTTTTCGTCAACTACGGGTAAATTTGTGTTTTAGTAATAATGCCCTTATCGAATTTGTCAGAAATAACGAATGTTAAATTAATTATCAATTATAAAATCTAATGAAATTTTCGCCATCTTTCTGTAGTTATATAGCGACTTCTATTCGACGACTACATAACGACATGTCATATAAGTGTATCTTACATAACATATTTATTAACGCCATTTTGCTCTGGTATAGGTTCAGTATAGGGTTGCCAACTTTTTTTTTCGAGAAAAGTATAGTAAGTACATATTTTGATTTTTTTTAATTTTGTGCCAGTTTACTAAATATTTTACACACACAATTAACGTTGGGTTGGTTGAAATAATAATATATTGCCATTGACAATATCGGGTATATTGTCAATCTGTTGTATTTTTATTACAAGCTTGCGGACGTCTGGCACAAACAGACCTGCACAAACTTATAATCGCCGTGCATAATCTGTCGTATCTAGAATTATTAATAAAAACCCTAAATTACCTTTCATCAAGGCTCTAGCCGGAGAATCACAAACTAATGCCCTGATTGTGATGTTCATATTTATTTGTATTCCATTCACCAGAATCTGATTCATTTCAACCACAAAAAAAAACTGAAGTAGGCATCCAAATCATTAGGTTTGCTTTGTCCCTCGTAAATACCTATTACAAATGGTGATACGTTGGGTTTTTCGAATATTTTGCAAAGAATAGGCCACACCTGCTTTCTTGAACTTTTGTATACTGGGAGCCCGTCAACGTTAATTGTCAAAGAATAAATCGGTAATATTCTTCAAACATTTGTTAATGGTTCAATAACACCACTATGCCAATAATGTCCTTTATCTACTTGATGAATTGATATTTGTTGTCTGTTTGTTTCCAAAAGTGTCCTAGGGTCCTTAGGAAGAATACTTGGATTCCTTTTATTTAAAATTATACTTAGAGTCCTTACTGTTTCATGCGGAGCATTAAAATTAATAACCCACTCTCTAATATTGTGAAATTCATAAATTTTATCTATTTCATCAGAAACTTCAGATTCGTCTCTACTGTACTATTTCCATCACTATTATTTATATTTTCCATAAAAATATCGTTTGAACTTTCATTTTCAATATCATTTTTCTCCTCCTTCGTTTCACCTGAAATACCTATATATTTTTTTATTTTTTTATATTAAAATTTGAAAACTAAAATTACAAATATAATATAAATATAAAAACATAATTTTAAAAATCCAGTAATGAAATAAAATCTCAGGCATACCTACTGTATTATTCTACGTGTGGAGATTCATTAATAATACTATTTTAATTTATATACATATTATTATGAACGCGCGTGAAAGTACATTTTCTTGCAAAGTATTATTGTTGGTACTTTAGCCCAAAAATAACATATTATGTTTGTATTATGATTTCTCGAAAATTCGTGGGCAACCCTAACTATACAGAATAAGTGTATGATGTATTATGGTTAAATAATGGTGGTTTGTAAACGTTTACACGACTATGACTCACATAAAAGTCGTCAAAATTATACTTATATGACTTTTGATATATGATTAATTGTATAAATTAGTTGAATTTACTCTAACTCGACTTTTATTGTTATATTATGGAGGTTTGAAACCTTTTACACGATGAAAGTCCCATTAAAGTCGTCTAAATGAAACTTATATGACAATTAATGTTATATAAAAGTTTTCCTGGCACCGATATATGATAAGTTGTATAAATTAGTTGAATTTACTTTTACTCGACTTTTATTGTTATTTTATGGAGGTTTGAAACCTTTTACACGATGAAAGTCACATAAAAGTCGTCTAAATGAAACTTATATGACAATTGTAGTTATATAAAAGTTTTCCTGGCACCAATATACGATTAGTTGTATTAATTAGTTGAATAAACGTTTACTCGACTTTTTTATGTAACCTTATGACTATATAACTAAATCGTCGAATTGATAACTTCTTTACGACGTCGCAGTTACGGAAACACTTTAATATAACATTTAAAGGACTTAAGGTCGTATAATTTTATTGTTATATAACCTTTTTGCTAGTTGGGTTTGAATGTGTGCACTGTATACCAAATTGAATTATATATCGCGCTTCTTCTTCGATGGCGCTATACAGCTCAAATCGAGCCTTGGCCTCCTGTAGACGACGCCTCCAACTCCTTCTGTCCTCCGCTGCGGTCCTCCAATCCGTCACCTGCAGAAGTTGTGCCGCATCCTTCCAAACTTCGTCTTCCCATCTGAGCCTAGGTCTTCCGACTCTTCGTCTTCCGCCTGGGTGACCCTCGAGAATCCTCCTAGTGACCCGTGAGGATGGCATTCTCTGCAGATGCCCGGCCCATCTCAGCCTGGCATGTACAGAGAGCCAGGGAGCCTTGTAGATGTTATATAGCTCTTCGTTGAATCTAATTCTCCAGGTTTCTCCATCATTCACGGGGCCCAAGATTTTACGCAACACTCTCCTCTCAAATGTATCCAGCATCTCAGCAGATTTTGCCGTCATCGTCCATGCTTCACATCCATATATATCACGCATTGGTTTTCAATTTTTACTCTTGCACTCTTGGTTCATAGGGAGCGGTACGCCTCGGTCTGTGACAATAACACTAAGATAACCACATAGACGATATTCTACACTGAATCATTCACCGCTGTTTATAGCAGTACCGTATGTTTTCCAAGGAAACACACTTTAGACTCTTCCACAATATTCTAACAACAACTCAACTGCCCATATACGTTCTTGCATTCTTTCTTTTTCTAGGAGTTCTAGGACCCTTTTAATGAGCGTATATATTATTTCATCCAAATAATGGATTTCGGTAAGTTGCTTGCTCTGAAACCGTAGAAATATAGTCAATGTTGATGAAATATATTTATTTCCAAGAATCTTAAGAATTTCATTTTACTGTAATTATGTGATTCAACTTATAAATCAGAAGGAAAAAAAAACAATAGTTAGGTATGCATCACAGTGAAGAAAAAATACGTATCTCAAAGAATTTAATGAGCCAAGCGGTACCTATTCTTTAGCATTTTTTTGAAACTATACAAGTGCGTAGAAAATATACCTATCAATGTCGCCAAGATAATTATAGTAACCCCCCTTAGTAACCTTTGCATGGGCGTATTGAAAGAATAGTTCGTGACGCTGTTTGCTAATCTAAAGGTCTGTGTACCTACTTCGAGTGCTCCTATCTAATCTATAGGTAGATAATAATTATTATTGGGACACTGCAATTTAGCACGTTCCAATTCATGCATATGGTGATTTTTTAGAGGGATGCAACTGTTGCATCGACCCTAAACTGGACGTGGACCTTGGTGGTATGTCTTTCAAACTCAACCACGATTTTCAATAATTTTCACAATTTCGAAATGTTGTTCAACTATATGTGAAGTCACACGTCTATACGCAGAAAAACCATCCAGCATAGACGTTGAACCTTGGAGCACTCGAATCCATCATTTGTTAGGAAATATACGGCTACATACGGCTGCTCCAAAAATTGGACTAAATTTGAGCCAGCCTTGGCGTCCATATTATATGCTCAACACCTATTTTAACGACAATTTTTTTTACCCATCACGCCGTTTCCCGAAGGGGGTAGGCAGAGAGTACGGATTTCCATTCTTTCCTATCCAAACAAACCTCTTTCGCTTCTTCTAAACGCATAACATTCCGCATACATGCTCTTCTATTCCTTTTGACTTGGCCCTCTTCGACTGAACCGATATGGTCGGACCATAGGTATGTCATTCGAGGTCGGCCTCGTCTGCGTGCACCCATTCCTTCAGATTTATATATCCTTTTAGTCATTATCTCCTCGTTCATTCTCTCTATATGCCCAAACCACCTTATTTTATTCACTTTTATTCTAGTCACTACGCTAACATCCACACCACAAATATATATAATGGAATAAGAATAATGTATGTCTAAAAGTAGATATAAAAAAAAATCATTCATTTTAATGTTAAGTAAGTACCTATATGTCTTTTTTTTACATTTGTTGAGAGGTCAGACATCAGTCACGACAATACATAACAATACATAAGCAAAGACCCCAACATTACCTGCAACATATAGAACACCTCAAATAATAAATGTACCTACCTATGCACCTCTAAAAAACACCCTTTATCTACATATTTAATAAATACACCTAATCCCTAATCTAATCAACGCGCGTTTTATCGTTCTTCAGTGCCCACAGTGCCCAACCTACATTCTTGTTTTTCAAGTTACACGATCTTCGCTACTAAGAGATAAATAATCAAACACTGAATTTTCAACAAAGCTTAATTGATAATGTGATGACTAAGATTTTATTTAGAAAATTCCACATACTTAAATCAAATTCTGCCTACCACGATAAAATAAATATTATTTTGAGTACATATGTACCTATTATAGTACCTACTTCCTTCATAAATGCAACACAAGTTCAATGATCTGTTTGCGTTGATAATTTTGGGTTAGCGCCAACTATTTAGAAGTATACAAGTGATCGACCAGTGCTCGAAATTCGACCATAACTTATTTAAATTATTATAAGTTTGAACATTTCTAAGGTTCCATTGTCAAAGACTGAGCGCGCGCTATATATTTCACAATTTTCTTTCAAAAACAATGACATAGATACGTCAAATTTGAAATATTATTATATCTATGTTCAAAGTTTTTTCTATTAGGTACCCAACAAGCACAAAAGTCGTGTTAGCTAAAATTATATGATTTTTTTATTGTGTAAAGGTCTTATAATAGGATGCAAATTGACTAACAGTCGCAAAAGTGTCGCAACCATGACCTTTTAGCTTATACGACCAATATGTCAGTAAAGTTGATCATATTAACATGTTTACTACTACTTTATAAGACTCGTCCTATAGTTAAGTCTTTTACCGTTTTTTACCATTATATCACGATGGTAATACGATATACACAATAAATGTCATATAAATAGTCTGAAAATCGCTTATACGACATATTTTAAAGACATTCTTATAAAAGTCGTGTAATTTGTCGACAAAAAGTTTATACGACTTCTTTACAACATAGTCTTAAAATCATCGTATAATTATTCATATTGATGGTTACACAACTAGAACAAGAATGTGTTATAAACTTCGTATACAGAGTCGGCCAACAACTTATACGTACTTTTTATTACATAGACTTCAAAACGACGTATAATTTACCGTAATGATGCTAACACGACAATAAATGGACAGTTTTATAAACTTCATAAAGTATATCGCAAAACCTTTTATGTGACTACTTTTTAAGACAGATCCCTCGAACCAATACAAAAAGGCGAGTTGACTCAGGGTCGCAGTCAGGTCAGGAATTATACTGTTTTATACATATAAGTTTTTGCAAGTATTACACACATGGATTTCCGTCATAATGAATAATTTTACGACGCGTTTGAATAATGAATACGTAATGAATAATGAGTACCAAATCAATAATAGGCGTGACATTAATTTACATTTTGTGTAAACTTTTTATGCACTTTTTTTTTTTTTTTTTAGAAAAATGAATCTGTGCTCACTCGAAGTGAACACAAATACACTCCTTGACTCTTTTACAGTAAGCTACTTAAAGCTTGTGTCGTGAAAGAGGAAGATGGTCGACACCTGGGATCGAACCACGACCTCCGATTTATAACTATATTTTTTTTTTATAACTATATTTTAACATTTACATATGGCTTTTGATATGAATGCATAATAATTACGTAATCAATAGACGAGACATTCATTTCATTTTGTTGAAACTTTTTTTTGCATATATTACACACACATGGCTTTTCATAATAATGGATAATAATTAGGTACCTAATCAATAGACGATACATTCATTCCATTTTGTTGAAACTTTTTTTTGCATATATTACACACACAGGGCTTTTCATAATAATGGATAATAATTAGGTACCTAATCAATAGACGATACATTCATTCCATTTTGTTGAAACTTTTTTTTGCATATATTACACACACAGGGCTTTTCATAATAATGGATAATAATTAGGTACCTAATCAATAGACGAGACATTCATTCCATTTTGTTGATTTTTTTTGCATATATTACACACACATGGCTTTTCATAATAATGGGTAATAATGAATTTAAAGATGTATGAGTATAAACTCATTTTCGGGGTGTATCTATCTTGTATAAGTACCTATATATATAATAATAATAACACTTTTCTACACAAAGGTGTCAGTATAGCCGGCGGAACTTATTGCCTGAGGCAATTTTTTCCAGTCAACCGGTCTCCTCCAATCTGAGACAGGCCAACCCCGAGTAGAAATTTTCAAGTGAAAAAACACACACACAAAAAACACAGAAAAACTCTGACCTGACCGGGAATCGAACCCGGGACCTCGGATCTAATGTCAACGCTAGTACAACTAGACTACCGAGGTCGGTATATAGTTAGTATCTTATAATTATTTGTAAGCATGATTAGGTACCTATTCAATAGACGTACGTGCCATTCATTCAAATTGGGTTAGAACTTTTTTTTGCATATACTACACACATATGGCTTTTCGTCATAATGAAAAATAAACACCTAATCAACGGACATGCCATTCATTCCAGATTCATTCACATTTTGTTTGAACTTTTTTTTGCATATATTACACACACATGGCTTTTCATCGAAATGGATAATAAAACTAAACTAGGTACTTATCAACAGTCCAACGGACGTGAAATTCGTGCGCATTTTGTTTGAACTTTTTTTTGCATATATTACAAACGTGTGGCTTTTCGTCATAATGAAAAATAAACACCTAATCAACGGACATGCCATTCATTCCAGATTCATTCACATTTTGTTTGAACTTTTTTGCATATATTACACACGCATGGCTTTCCATCGAAATGGATAATAAAACTAAACTAGGTACTTATCAACAGTCCAACGGACGTGAAATTCGTGCACATTTTGTTTGAACTTTTTTTTGCATATATTACAAACGTATGACTTTTCGTCATAATGAAAAATAAACACCTAATCAACGGACATGCCATTCATTCACATTTTGTTTGAACTTTTTTTGCATATATTACACACGTATGGCTCGCCTCTGTTGTGGACTAGATGTTTATTTTTATTTGAAAAGCCATGCGAGTGTGTTGTGTGCATTAAAAAATTCAATGTATCATAATATTATTAATATACTTAATATTCTATATTCATTTGATATTCCTCCGCAATGTCATTAAGGTTTGTATCTCAAATGAATGGTTTTATTGGGCAACTTTGTACTTTTATTGTTATCTCTTCCATGGTATCTGTTTTACAGCACAACAAAAATTAGAGTTGAGGATTTTGAATGGGACATTTTATTAAAAACAGATTATCTCAAATCATTTTTGCATAATTAAGATAAATTAACTGCATCTGAAAACGACCCTGACTGTGGTATTAGAGTCGTTAATCCGACCAAGATATTGCATAAACCTCACAAATAGTAATTTGTACGACCAAACATCGTACAACCATCATAACATCATCGATTTTCCGACTTATGTTCATACAGGCGTCAAAAACCGTCATATTCACGTTACTAACATAAAATGGCGTTCTATATAGTTTACTTTAACTAAATTTGTAACAATTATTTTTCAAAACATCTTTTTAAATACAATCATTCCGAGAAGCGCATTAAAAATTATAAATATTGGATGTATAATTGAACAATAAATTTAAATTTGCAATTAAATTTTACACGCGTAGATAAAGCAAACCTTCAATTCGATAATTTAGCAAAACATGAAATATTATTCCCTTTTATAATATTTTGTTGTTAACTTTATATTAAACAATCTCAAACGCAACGCAATGATGACGCATACAGACGAGATTGCCTGTGAATTTGACAGCTGTCGCGAAAATATCGCATAGTTATGGAATAGCCTATTATTCGGCGAACTTGCCTGTCAATTTTGACAGCTGTCGCGTAGATGTCGCATACTCGAGGAATAGATTATTATTCGACGAAATATAACAATCTATCGTACTAATGTGCCATAGACGTCGCGTCACTTGTGATATAGACAATAATTCGACAAAATATGATCAAATATCGTACTGACGGGACATAGGCGCCGCATACTTGTGTTATAGCCAATTATACCACGACAACTTGCAAAATATCGTCTAAATGTTATTTATTAAACTTTTTTTATCATATAAATGTTAAAACAATGTCCTTTTCCGATTTTTGCTCAATTTTTGTCTTCCTTACGACTGTTAAAACTACTCATTTGTCGTATAAAATGGGCCCATTCCGGGTATGTAACGTTCGTGTAGACCATATATCCGATTCTTCAGTGGCAGGATTGTAATGTCTTTACGACTATTTTGTGCTAGTTGGGTAGGTATTGTTAAAGACAAACAATATTTATCTATTCTCAATTTGACCACAAATAATCAAAAGAATATATGCGTCTGCGTCAATGTCAAATACATCGAAGTGCGTGTCTCAAATGGTCAAATGTATTAACATTACTGTAGTGTTTGTAATGTTTTTTTATTGATTTAATCCATTATTAAAAAAAATATTAGCATTCGCCACTCCTCTATATAAACTATAAGTGTGCCAAATTTCATACTTCTCCATCCGCGCAATCTTCGTAGATAAAAATGGTCACAAAGTTTTTCGTTCACGTATTAATATATAGATTTCCTATACGTATATATACTTGTGGAACAGACAGCTCACAGACTTGAAGCAGTTCCCATAGGAGTACCAGACATGGTGGTACATAATACATAATAATGTCTCGAACTTCCTCAGCACCCTACACATCAATGATGTAGTTGTAGATACTCGCTTAGTCACCCGCCGACTCGGCTATGCGTCATCACCTTGACTGCCGCGTCATATCGGAATTCCAACAACACGAGACTCGTTTAAAACGAAAATACTCGTTTCATGTCACCAAGAGGACTCCAATGCTACGTCATTTTATTACCTAACTATTAGGCCGGGCCGATTTGCGTTTCTTCCATTATTGCTAACGTAATAGTTATACTTTAGTGCTAAATGCTGTTCATAATAGGTATGCAAAATATTTTTCGATTTGAAAGATATCTTCTGTCTCCGAATTGAGCTCAAAATTTCAAAAAAATGTAAAATTTATCGTATTTTGAAGCAGGTATAAATAAATTAAAAATATCTTTAACTTCATATTTTTTAAGATTGTATCTCATAAAAATGACGGAATAATCAGTCCTGTATGATATAAAGCATAAAAATGCAATTTTAGATAAAAACAAAGTATATAGAGCGCCGCGAAAAACCAGAGAAAATCTCATGAAATGAGAAAAGGGTTAAAAATACCAGTATTGTATTTTGATGGCCCTAAATCAAAAGTTATAGGCAAGTGATTAGAAAAAGTAGTCAAAAAATACAGATGAACAATAAATAAGAGAGTATTAAAGGAAACTGATTCTAAATTGATGGAAAATTTGGAAAACCGAAACCGATAGAGAGATCGATTACAGATTTCTTTCCAAAAGGCAATATTTCATTTGATCTTTTACTTATCTTCTGATGTGATGAAAAATAAGTGTAGGTAAATATCGGAAAACATGATTGAATAATTAGTTTGCAGGAGAAAAAACTAATAACACCATTAGAATGAATTGTTTGCTTATTGCAAACCATAAGTAATCCTAATTGAATGAGTCGCCGGTAACCTAGAAAAAAAACGACTAGTAACAATAATTATTAAAGTTTTTGTAAAATAATATTATATAATATTATAAAAGCATTATCAACATATTATGTTGATAATGCTTTCTCAAATCATCATACGCATTCTGACCAAATTGGAAAACAACTGGAAAAAAATAATTGATATTGTGTTCCAGGTGATTCCAACAAAATCTACTATTTTATCATTTCATAATCTACGAAAAGATCAATTATATTTATTATAAATTGGCACAGTCATACCAACAGGAACATTTTTTAATGATTTAGGCAACTGAGCTCCAGGAAAAATGTTCCATGTTAGATCGCTAAACTAAGCTAATAGGATTCTGCGACTGCGTTTCTTTCAGAAATTTTGATGACCTTAACTTATCTTTATTTTTAATGTTTGTGCACCAACTTACCTTGTGACTGTTCCCGTTACCTATGGAAGTTTAATTTCTTATCCATATATTAATCAGATGATCAAAACTGTTATATAAACTGTAATTACTGAAATAAAAAGCTATTTCGCTCAAAATACAGTATGTAGTAAGAGAATGAACCGCTCGCCGGATAGTGAAAGCTTGAATTACCCGAAAACACGCACCTTTGATCCTTGGAGTACCGAAAGTAAATTTTGAAGCATCTTTTACAAGAACTACGTAATAGACAGACAGCAAAATGTAACAGAAACACCAATCGACAAGTATCCAACGAAGATCTTACGGCATTCATTACATACAATGGCGAAGATGAATAAATACAGTTTCCTGAATTTTTCGTGACATATCCAAGGAGTTTGACAATCTATGAAATTGTCAAAGAAGCCTCGCCAACTATTCGAAGGAATTCTTCAAGAGAAGATTATATAAAAGCTTAGAAAGCAACGAGTAAAAAATATATATCAAAGCCAATTTATCAAAAACAATCACTGCAAAATAACATAATTTCATATACTTACATTACATAAAAAAATTTAAAGTTTTATTTATTATTTTTGTGTAATTAAATAAATAGAAGTATGTACTTAAATTATCTGAGGTACCTATAATAAAAAAAAATGAATAAAAAAACAAGGCCGTAATCATTTTACATGATTATTATAAAAATGTCAGTTAGTATGGGATATTTTCGTCCCATACAAAACTTCAAAGTCGATTCGGAGACAGAAGATCTTATTTTTTTGTCCTGAAATTTTGTAGATAGTTATAATACATCATAAGGCAACAAATTATTACTATTACATTAAGATTAGAAGCACTTTTTTAACTTCCATACAAGAACGGCCCAGCCTACTAACTATGTACGTAGAATCTAGTTAGTCAAAATATTATGGTTTTATTCATCAACTCGTGTTCTAATCTAATGGAGAAGCAGAGAGAACGGCGGACTTCCTTTTCCATCCAGAAGAACTTCATTTTGCTTGCCCGTCCTACATCAATTATTATGATTATCCAATTCAATCCAATTGGAACAGCGTATGAGAGGGTTTTCCTCGATTTCGGGATGTCGCTGTCTCCCTTTCGCATACACAGCAAAAGAAGACAACAAATCACAAAGATCGAAGTTCGCCCGGAGCTCGATATTCCACGCGCAATATTTTACATACAAAAAATAAATGATAAAATTAATCCGACTACGGGAATTTTCCTATATAAGTCAATAGTTTCTATGACAATCCTCGGGAATTATTATTCCTATATACCTACAACTGTTGTAAAGGGAATAAATGTCAAATTGTTCAAAGTGGTGAAGTAAAATTGGTACCTTTAACGGGCATTATTTATTACCTGATTTATAATTAGGTATAAGACAATCAAACCATTAAAGAATAAAGAACTAAAAATGTTTTCCTATAGGCCTGTCATCAGTGTCATCCGACATGTTTTTCTGTTTGTTTTATAAATTAATATCCAATCCAATCCAAACTCCCTTTGCGCCCCACTTAGGGGCATAGGGAGGCAACAAGAGCTCTCCATTGCGCTCGATCTTGCACAATGTTTATGACCTCCTCCCACACCATGTCCAGATTCATCAGCTCTGCTTCGAAGGAGCGGAACACAGTATGAGAGGGTCTTCCTCGTCTTCGGGACCCTGATTGGAGGAAGAACAGCGCTCTCCTCGGCCAACTGTCATTCGGCATCCTCAACAATGTCCCAGCCAAGTCCATCTCCTCCCCATAATGATAGAAGTGATGTGCTCACGCTGGGTGCGCTGGCGTATAGTGTCGTTCGTGATGCGGTGGTACTATCTTACACCCAAGATTCTCCTGAGGCACTTCATTTCAAAATCTGAGACTTTTTGTGCCTGGACTTTGGTCAGTTGCCAGGAGGACTCACATGCACCCATACAGGAGAATGGGCAACACACACGCATCAAACAGTTTACATTTCGTCTCGACACTAAACTATAAATTAGTATAGATTACCTACTTATTTTTTCTTCTTCTTCCTTTATTAGGCAATCCACCCAGGGGGGTGATGTGTGCCATTATCAAGATTAATAATATAAGGGTTTATAGGACAAATCTATAAACAAAGAAGATTAAAAAAAGAGAAAGAAATAAAAAATCAAAACAATGTCATATCTTAAGGTTGTTCATTGAAATAAATCGGCAGATGTCCCTGTATATACCTACTTATTTCCTTTTAAATAAGAGATATTAAAAAAACTAGTAGTGTTTAGTTTAAACATACATACCTACTCGACATATTTTTGTTTTCAATGTGTTGTATGAATTAGGTAGTTGAATTTAATTAGAGGTGGGAATAATATTTTGAAGTGGTTGGTAGACTAGCGGTTACGATGCCGGCTTTCGTACCTACTGTTTCGTGCGGAGGTCGTGGGTTCGATCCCAGGTGCCGACCATCTTCTCTTTCACGACACAAGCTTTCAGTAGCTTACTGTGAAAGAGTCAAAGAGTGTATATGGGTTCACTTTTAGTGAGCACAGATTCATTTTATAAAAAAAAAATAATAACAGCTTAAATTCAAAAACGTTATAGCAGTTTCATTAATTGTAAATAACGTTATTGTTAAAAGCTTAAAGCTTTTTTGTTTCACAAACCTACATGAAGATTATTCCGAAGATTTGATATCTGGAATGTTTTATTTTTTTTTTAAACCCTTTGCACAATTTTCCTAAAAAAATCATTGAGTAAAATCATATTTTAATTCAACTAATATTAACTGTCATGTAAATTAAATTGGGGTAGACTATTATTATTGTTTAATATTAATATTATTTTTGTTCAACTAATATTTACAAATATCGTTTAATATGAATAACGTTAGAGGCGTTATTTTTATTTATCTAATATTTTTATCAGCTATCGTTATAATGCCCATCTCTAGTCATGAGTCATGACAGGTGGCAAACATTTTCATGCAAGTTATCAAATAATTTTTCTTTACTATCTCAGCCACTCGCGGATCACGTGATCTCCTGATCAACGGATTTTCATTATCTATACATACTAATATAAAGGTTTGATTGTTTGTTTGTTTGCTTGCATTGAATAGGCTCCGAAACTACTGAACCGATTTGAAAAAAAATTATTTCACTGTTGAGAAGCTACACTATTCCTGGGTAACATAGGCTATATTCCAATAATGTAACCCAAGGTGTAAAAAAATACCTAAAATATTCTTTACATCGCGTGCGCTGCGAAAACTATTGATGATAGAATAAAATAATGTTCTACGACTTTGTAGAAGACATCATTATTTACAAAAAGTGTCGCGACAGCATTATTATGTCTAACTATTATTATAGTTATGCCACAATAAGTGTTCTTTTATTTTAAAAAATTAATTGCCGCCTCTAGAAAAGGCTCTTCATTTTTTGTATATTGGTATTACTCCATATCAAAATAATATAGTTCATATTCAAGACTGCTTCAATACGTTTACAAAACTTTTTGAATTATTCAATTCGTACATTCCATTCGAAAGATACCACGAGTTTAAAAATGTATGTACCTCTTACCTATTTCCCGTGCGAAGCTGGGGCAGACCGCTAGTACAGTAAATAAGACTGAAATTGATTGCTTAAACAAAGCTGGAATTAAACCAATAAAAAATTTATGATAATGGCGCCAGCGATTAAAAAAATATTTCCGACGATTAAGAAAGTTGTTGATAAAAAGATTAAATATGTGTGATAATGTTTTTTTTCCTATGATTAGAGTGATTAGATTTTTAACTTTTACCCTCGGAACCAAAGTCTTACGGCTCGTATGGGCAAATATCGGATTTAGTGTAAGCGAGCCGTAAGCCTGGATAGCATTTATACAGAGGTTCCTAATATGTTTAGGTTAACCAATCCAATCCGAACTCCCTTTACGCTCCACTTAGGGGTATAGGGAGGCCTCTCCATTGCGCTCAATCTTGCGCAATGTTTATGACCTCCTTACACACCATGTCCACATTCCTTAGCTCTCCTTCGAAGGAGCGGAACACAGTATGAGAGGGTCTTCTTCGGCTTCGGGACCCTGATGGGATGAAGATCAACGCTCCCCTTAAAATATGAGTGTTTTTTTTTTTAATTTATAAAATTCGCGGAGTGCTAAAGAAGTCTTTAGTAGAGCCCGAGCAGTGCGTGAATTACCGTGGGTACAACGCATGAATTACGCTTACGTAGGCGGCATATAATAACCAATTGGACTATCTCCATTTCCGGAACGTTATTGTTCCAAAAATAGCGAAATCTATCTGCAACTTCCAGCAGGATGATTAACGTATTTTTATTAAACATTCCGGGCCTTATTTACGGAGACGAGCGAAACCGCTTGCTACCTCTATATAAAGAAATAAGTATTAATTCTCCATAATTTACCTTATTGCAGTATGTTTGCTAATCAATATTCTAAGTTGTAGGTTTTTTTGTGATTACAAGGTGTAGTTCTTAAGTGTTACTTACTAAATAAATCAATTATAGTTATCCAAGCATATCTTTTTTACTATCCGGTATCCGGCCGGATAGGTGCCAGTTATCCGGTATTCTGACGGATAGCAATTAAGCCGCCGGATACCGGATAGTTGCCGGATATCCGTTTCATCTCTAATTCAAACCCACAACCTCTAATACGCTGTACGTACGAAAGCCGCCGATTGATAACACTGGACCACAAGCAAACAATCATCTCAATTATTCATAAACATTTTGAAAAATATACTTGTTGACACACTACCAAGTAAAAACGTGGAATGACACGAATCTGAAACAAATAACGTGTTGTTTTTGGCTCTCGATCCGTAGATTGGTCCGTCCCAGTCTCCCACTCCATGTTACCCTGTCCCTCTTTATAATTGCGTACCAGCTATACACAACGTATGTCTTCAATCACCTGTTCTGTATTATAATCTGGGGCTACCTTTGCGATTCCCGCCTCATTCTTTCGACGATGGTGCAAAATTATCCTGGGTGCCGGATGTTGTGGCCTATCCCACTTTCCCCCTGTTGAGGATCTGTCATGTTTCTTTGAATGCTCACCCCTGTCCACTGAACTCCAACCATGGAGCTGCATCAAACTCAATCGCAGACAGACGTCTTGCTTCCTTGTGACAAGTTTCGCTGCCATACAGCATTAAGAGTCTAATCAAAATTACGAAAACTGAACGATTATGTCGACAGAACTCCATAGATTGACACGATGAAAATGTTCTGGAGGAAGATTAATATCGTTACCATGAATATGCTGTTCACAGCTGTTGAATGTATACGTAATAATAATCGTGCGTTTATTTATACGATGCTATAAATAAATGAGAAATGTCTATATAGTGGTGTCAGTTGTAGTCCACGCGATGTTATACATATAAGGAATCAGCTGGTCTATATATGTATGTTTTTTTTTTAACATTTTTTGGCATATCATCCACAAGGGGGATGTTTTGGCCATGTATGTTTTATATCATTCCTGTAAGTATTCCTATGTAGGTAGGTACTGTGTCTAGTACCCTATCCCAATCACTCATGCGTTGTCTTCTGGTTACTGCAGTATGCTCTTCTCTGTGTCAAGTGTGTTTACATTTACACTCCATAAAAAGATCGGTTCTGTTAATAGGTTATTATCACTGTTCATTTGTTTTCTTTTAAAGACCTCCACTGGTGTTCCAGTGATTTGTTCGGTGTCTGTACCAAGAAAAATAATAATTATATGAAACAAGTTATAAAGCACAAACAAATTTATTTCAAACGCATTATTATGAAATATACTTAGGTAAAAAAGTTTTGTGAGTAAAGAATAAAAGAATAGTAGATATAATAACAGCAAAATTTTTGACTGTAAATTTTTATGAAATAATTTATTCGTTGGTTGAAGAAATCATTACCTATTGTTAAAAACAATGAGTCCGCCAATTGGGTAATTATTTTTATTCAATAAAGTTATTATGGCATTTTTCATAATATATAACTTTCCGGGTGGAGGTCTATAATAAAAAATATAGGTATATATAACTTTCCCGACTGACGTTGTTCTGTAGTCCTTACTATGAATATTTATTTCAAAATTGTAATTTATACAAAAATACGTTTATATGTTTGAATGATAAAAAAAAATTATTTTAATAATTTCATTATTTCTGAAAGCTAGAAAATAATCCATTAAAAATTTTCATACCAATATTTTTAAAGTCAATGATTGTCAGAGGTAAACAATAATTTTTCATAGATAGCGTTAGTGTCGCAGGAAATCCGTTCTATACTAACTTTAATATAATATTTTATATTATTTCTTTATGTATTTTTCAACTTTTTAATAGTTACCTATTATGTAATCCGGAGCGGACAAGAATCCAATAAATCAAACAACGGAAGAATCTGTTCAGCCGATCTCGAGTTATAAGTGTTCGCACTAAATAAATTAATATTAATTCGTTCCGCGGGACTATTGCCAACCGTTAGTCTTCTTAGTTCTC
The DNA here is from genome assembly GCA_963576905.1 of Mystacides longicornis. Lineage (NCBI taxonomy): Eukaryota > Metazoa > Arthropoda > Insecta > Trichoptera > Leptoceridae > Mystacides > Mystacides longicornis. The sequence continues at coordinate 24,521,240 of OY756425.1, read as the reverse complement.
CAATATATATATTTTACTAGCTGACCCGTCGAACTTTGTATCGAAATAAATAATATGGGTTTTATGGTTTTATGCAACAGAGCTCAAATTCGTTTTTTTAGTTATTTAATACGAATGACTATTTACTGGCATTAGCAAAACCTGCATACCACGCTGCATTCATTGGGTCTGAGTTTATTTTCTCATCGAAAACTTTTAACCTATGTTAATATGGTGTGGGAGGAAGTCATCATTGCGCAAGATCGAGTGCAATGGAGAGTTCTTATTGTTTCATCTTGCTCCTGAATGGAGTTGAGTGGAGGGAGTTTTAATTTTGATTGATTTGATGTTAATATGTAAAAAATAATTTAGGTTTGTCATTATATTCGATATTTTAATAGTTATTTTGCTCAGTTAAAATAATATAGATTGATTGATCAAATTACGATAAGGAATATCTCCGTACGCATACGCATTGAGGTGTCAATGGTTTTTTTACCCATCACGCTGATTTCCGAAGGAGGTAGGCAGAGAGTATGGACTTCCATTCTTTCCAATCCAAACTCATTCGCTTCCTCCAAACCCATAATATTTCGCATACATGCTCATAAATTTCTTTTGCTTCTGACTTGGCCCTCCTGTAAGACGGCAACGATATGGTCGGTCTATGTCATTCGAGGTCGGCCTCGTCTGCGTGCACCCATTCTTTCAGATTCATATATTCCTTTCGTCATTCTCTCTTCGTTCATTTTCTTTACATGCACGAACCTCCTTTCTTTATTCACTTTCATTCTAGTCACTACGCTAACATCCACTCCACATTCCTTTCTAATATTATCATTCCTCACCTTATCAACCAGTCTCTTTCCGCATATCCTACGCAGTGATCTCATTTCCACAGCATTTATTCCAACTTCCAAATTGTTCGTCCATGTCCAAGTTTCACTCCCATAAATCAGGGATGGTATCAGAATTGCATTTTGCATCAACTGTGGTTTAAAGAGAGACCTTCTTAGAGGTCTTATTGCACTGCCAACCCTTCTCCCAGCCAATTTCCTTCTTTTGAACATGTTTTAGTTTGTTTTTTTTTTCAATTAAGTTTATGGGTATTTAACAAAATGTATGGGTATTTTATTTTCTTAATATTTTTTTATTCCTTATCAATTTTTCATTTTTTAATAGCTAGTAGCCTATTCGGGACGGAGACGAATACAACAAATCAAAAACCATGAAAATCGGTCCAGCCGTGGCCCGTTAATATGTACACAATGTGCACTGCGCCCCCGTAAAACAATACAAAATTGATTCGATTGAGTTAAGCTTATAAAATAATAACATTAAACTATTTCTGAAACATCCATATTTTATTCGTATTCAAAGCTCTAGCGGGAAGAACTTGAGAATAATGCGCTCGCGCACACACCCTACCTCGCCTATTACCAACACAAATGTGGCGTGCCCGATAATATTGTTGACTTTGTATGAAAATTTTCTAACGTTCGAATCGATGCGGTGGAGTAAGTGGGATGGGCTACTGTAAGAGCGTATGCGAGAATGAGAGGGAACTACCCGCGATGGCGTTGTGGCGCTTCATAGGTAACCGTTCCATACAAACTTAAATATTGTAAATTACATCATTTCTTGTCCAGTTTTTAAACATTTTATTAGTTATTCTGTTATCCGGAGCGCAGAAGAATACAATAAATCAAACATCAGAAGATTCTGTTGAGCCGATCTCGAGTTATAAGTGTTCGCACTAACCCGACTTTCATTTATATAGTAGACCAGTTTTTAAACATTTTATTAGTTATTCTGTTATCCGGAGCGCAGAAGAATACAATAAATCAAACATCAGAAGATTCTGTTGAGCCGATCTCGAGTTATAAGTGTTCGCACTAACCCGACTTTCATTTATATAGTAGATGTTGTCTTTGTTTTTTTACTGGGTTCCTTCGGGATAAGCCAACACCTACTAGAGGTGTTGGATAAGCCCGCCCTTTAAACTGTCAAAACTACTGTCGACACACTGTACTTTGAATCAATACCTAAAGGTATATTTATTTATTTTAAATAAATAAAATCTTTCTTTATTTCTCGCAAGAAAATTACATAGATGATTAAAACATACATATAAATTTGGTAGTCAATAGCTGTTTTAAGATTAAGAATCGTAATAGTTTTTGAGTGATTAGTGCCATAAAGTCAATAAATACGAGTATTTACAAATAATAATGTTAATAGGGAATAATTATGCATTAAAGAGAAATCCCACAAGGCAGTGCCCGTTCGTGGGTATTACAGAAGGATTAGGTAATTAATATTTATTTATTGTGTTATGCAAGTAAAAAATAAGAACACTAAAATACATACGGAAATTGTAAAATTGAATTCTAAAACCCAACTTTCTTTTATATTATAAGAAGATAATAACATATTAGATAAGTCGCAACATAATTTTTAGACATCTAAAGATGAGGGATCTGATTTTCATAAAGCTAGTCATGTAGGTATACAAAAGTACCTACTTATAACAAAAAACTTAGTTTGTTTTAAAATTATCATAAAATTTATAAAATTTAAATATAAATTTGGTAGTCAATAGCTGTTTTAAGATTAAGAATCGTAATAGTTTTTGAGTGATTAGTGCCATAAAGATCAGCTATAATCTGGCTATAATACGAGTAGGTACCATGTTATAGATTAAGACGAAGAAAACGATCACAGCTAATCAAGTACTGTGCGGCATAACTGGGTTTTTTTCTCGCCAGCAAACATATACCATTGAACTCTGTCTTATATTTTCTACACCAAGAGAGAAATTACCTTTCTTATGTGAGAAATTTCATATGAAATATCTGCGCCGCGACTAGAAGCTGTTTCACACAGATCGCTGCCAGCGTAGATAGTCTCCGAACAGCCATATTGTTTACGATGATTCTATCGTGAAATAATGGTGATAAGTAATTATATATATAACATATCAAAATATTTTCATAATATCTAATAATAAAACAATATAACAACCATTTCATAGAAATTTCTCTTGATTATGGTTTTTGTTTATTAATCAAAAAATTTCTATTGATCGTTCGACTCATCTACTTTCCGTTTAATTATAGGTTTGTGGTCAAATCTCTGATATTGAAATATATATCTGTTGTCTATGGTTCAAATGCACTTTATCTTTTTAATTCATTTACATATTATTTGAAAAAAGAATTTGAATAGGTATAATACATAGTTAACGAAGTGAATCTTCGTGGTCACCAGACCAGAGGAACACAGATGAATATTTTTTGTTGTTGTTAACCACAGACAAATACCTATCGATCGTTTAATTTTCTATTTCTTTTTGAAATAGGTAGGCACTTTAAAAGGTAGGTACGTATATTTGCAACAAGGTTCGTTTAGGAGTACACTTCATTATCTTTAATCTCAGCAAAGAATTTTTTTTTTTTTTTTTTTTTTTAAATAAGAGTTTCTGTATCGGTTAAGCATGGAAGAGTAGAGCGACTTTATTGTTACTGCATTGACAAACCATTCCCATGGGGTTTTTCCTAGTTTTTGTTTTAGTTCTGACTTTGTCTCCTTGAAGACATAGTTCACATAATCGACCCACATCTTAGTCGATAACGCTTTCTCAGACTTTTCCATAGACAGACGTAAGCCCGTAACGGTTCAATGATAATTAAACGTTGTTGGAAATGATAAGTTTGCGATTTAAAGTTCATGCATTTAAACATGGAAACCTTTTCATCAAATTTGAACTTTATTATGAAGGCTTGCTTAAGTCTTCTATATATGTATTTTGAACCTGAAAGACTGATATGAGAAAAATATATGACGAGACAATTGGAGTTCGTTGCCCCAAGAATTATTTCTATACTAAAGAGCTATTCTTCCTCCCATTAGGGTCCCGAAGACTATAGGAAAACTTTCTGATAGTGTACCTATTTCGTTCCTTCGAAGAACATCCGAGGAATTTAGATATGCGGAACTATACCTATTCCAATTTCATATTACCTATCAGCAGGTACCTACTTTATAATGACTTATATTATTAATCTTACATCGAACTTTAAAATATTGTCTAAAGTATCATCTCTAGCTGTAAGTGTGATTTTTTGTATCTTAACATTGTTATAGGTCTTATTATGGCGGAGGACAGGGTGGCATGGAGGTGTCTTCTGGAGGAGGCCAAGACCCACACAGGGTTGTAGCGCCACGGATGTATGTATGTATTATGACCGTGGATTTAATACTTTAAGGGAAGATATAACTGATTTACAAAACAATCAAAAATTTAATTAAGTTGGGTGTTGCTGCATGTTTAGAGATAATTCTGCTAGGTTAAGAAGGTACCTATATATTTGTATGAGGTTAATACGGGTGCGTACTTACCCAAATAAAAGGCACACAGAGGTCATCGGTGAAAAAATAAAACGTTACCAAATAAGGTTAAATAACGATAGGTACCGATATGAACAAACACTGCGTAGCGCGTACTGAAGCCGAGTACCGCGGACCGCCACAAGACCGCGCATTGCCATTTTTGAAAAGCACGTTCCTCAAGGTGAAGCGCCTGTGATGGATTTGGGCATAACATTGAATTTTATTTTACAAACGTAGCGACACACCGTATGTCTAAGTTTAACCATATGCTCGTATGCTCGTAAGAGCGATGTCAGTACGACGTAGTTTTAAGGTAGGAAACCGTCGTTGCATGCAAAATTTGGGCCATGTGAAAAATTTAGCCCTCGCAAAATTGGACACAAGTGTAAATTTTGCCCAAATTGACGGTGATACACCTTGATGGTTGAAATGAGGCCGTCAGCGCCAGAAGTGGCCCAACCCACATTAATATTTTTTACTGATATAAAAATAACGTTTGGAAAATCGAAATGTTTTCATAGTAATCTGGCCAAACTTAACAAAGAGATAGGTAGGTACCCATTCATTTTCATTTTAAGATTGAAAAAAGTGTTTATAATATTGTAAATAAAATTTCATGCCATTTAAAATTCAGGGTTAGGTCACTTATGCGCTGATGGCCTCAAATATAGACTGAAGATAAAAATTTAGTAGGAGAGTAGTCAAAAGTTATAGAAATAAAAAATTGGGTTAGGTTCTATTTTACAGGTCCTAAAGGCTCGCTGAATTGGCTGATGACGGTGGAGTCGAGAATTTAGTTAGATGATGAATATCCTCTGCGGGTGAAGATATTCCGGATGCCACACGAAAAGTAAGTATATAGGTATAATAAGAAAAGTGAAGTGGTGTCTGAGTGGTGAGATGATTCTAGGTACTTCTGTTCCCTCCTCACTGGTTACGAAGTATGCCGACCTACCTGACGCGGGCCCATCACCTCTACCTAATATTATGGGTGTAGCTGGAATTCCAGATGATAGTTGACCAAGGAAAGCGCTATTATTTCCAGAAGGGAGTTATAAAAGACCGCTCTTGTCATTTTTTTTATATTTTATCAGCCACTAAGGTGATGGTGTAGTCAGAAAACAAGAAACGAAGGAGTTTCTAAAGTATCAAGCCACCTCGGGCATTTTGGAGCAATTATATGCGCCAAAGAACGCTCTCGGAGGGTACATCTCAACATCAGTATGCTGGATAAACTGTATTGGTTGTCCGCATTCGCCGGATAGGGATTCTCGCAACTGCTTATTGAAGAGCGTTTTCCCACCATAACGCTGTGTGCTGTGTCCCATTCGAATTCGGTTATTCGGACAAATAATAAACTGGCTTGAAGACGGTCGTATGCCCGTAGTATTTTCTGTTCATACCACTTAAAATCGAACATCATTGGTGAATGGATAGAGTCATTGGATGTTTTTTTAACCCATTGCATTCGTTATCGAGTGATTTTGAGTTTTTCTAAATTGTTCGAATTTTTTTGATTATCCTATTGTATCTGGCGTTTCAGAATAAAGTGTGCCCATGTGTGCCTCCTGCTCAAAATTAAGACCCCTGCGATCTCAAAAATTTGCGTCGAGGGGCGATTGCTTGTGGAGGCCAAACATTATTAATGTAGGAAGGTTTAACGGATGATCTCCCAGCGGTACCTACCTACGAGGACAAGATGTTTGCATTCCACGCCAACTGATAAAATTTCCTGCGGAAGTTGAACTGCCTGTGTCTACGACAAGTTCTCAGATAAAGATGTGGGAGGGAGATACGGAGAGACTGCTTTACGTTAACAATCCCTAAATTTTAATAATAATGTATGTCTGTGGGCCTAGACAAAATACAGTTGGCGATCGACTACAAACGAATTCTTCGACAATGTAGAGTAGGAAGAAAATTAGCTGTCCACTTTTTATATTTTTATATAAGTGTCATTGTTTGGTTTAAATACTTGTTTACATGTTCCAGTGGACAGATAATTTTGTCGCACTATACATTGGCGAAATCTTCGTTTGTAGTCGAACGCCAGTTTGAATTTGTCTACGGGGGCTGATCATGCATATGGAATAATTAAGTTACATTGTCATAGGTGCTGTGAAAAAATAAATAGTGGTAGCGGCAGTGCATGGTAGGTTCAAGACACGGTATCAACCATCTTCCCAAGAATTTTTATCATTACTAACAACTTTTGAGCAACGTTCAAAAAATGACATCACAGGATATTCTTATTTGACATTCATCAAACAACTGATATCTTCGAGGTTTATCTGCGTATCGAAATGATTACGCTTACGGGTGTGGTTATCGTTATTTGGGATAAACAAATTAAAATAAACAAAACTTTGTCATACGTCATACATCAGTTAAAAAGTTTTCGAAAAACCGTCCATCTTCAGTAACCTAAACAATCCCTATAGTAATAAATAGTGGTATTGTTTACTTTATGTGCTACAAAGTTGTTCACGACAAAAACCGTCCATCTTCAGTAACCTAAACAATCCATATAGTAATAAATAGTGGTATTGTTTACTTTATGTGCTACAAAGTTGTTCACGACAAAAACCGTCCATCTTCAGTAACCTAAACAATCCATATAGTAATAAATAGTGGTATTGTTTACTGTATGTTCTACAAAGTTGTTCACGACAAAAATCGTCCATCTTCAGTAACCTAAACAATCCCTATAGTAGTCAACAGTAATATTGTTTACTTTATGTGCTACAAAGTTGTTCACACGACAAAAGATTTGTGATTTTTGTCCTGAAGTCTTGGAGCGCAGAATAACTAACTTTTTTGTTCATTTTCGTTTGGATAGGAGACCAGTTTGTTAGAAAGTAAATATTTCTCTAATCTAAGACAGTATGGCTGATGGCTGACATTCTTCCATTGGCATTCTTTAACCCGAACGAGAGAAGATCGTAAACTTTCAGCAATCCTGTTCTTGAGCTAACGGAGTTGTACAATCATTTGACTTTAGATCTATAGGAAGATTTTTTGCAATATAATCATGCTCCATGAATTGATGATTATAATTTATGATGTATTTCGAAGGCTGATCATTGTGATTAGTTTACGTCGCCATTAGGTGGTAATGTTCAAATCCCCGAAAATCCTAATAATTATGAGAATTTTTAACATGTTCAACTAAACCCAATAAAGAATATAACAATATGTCGTTTTAAATTTGTGTTTTGCGCATTTTTCTTAGAAACATAAACATATTTATATGTGAAATAATTTTGATAGCTTGAAATTGATTACCTCCTGATAAATGCATAGTTTATCTAACTAAACGATATAAACCCCGTTTCACACAAGCGTCTTTTCGCTTTAGAAACGGGGTCTACATTGATTTAATAAAATGAAAAAATAGACTGTATTATGTGCCAGCTATTATGAGCTTCTATAAAGAAACACAATTAGAACTAGTCTCACGTGGCTCTACCAGACCAGATGTGGTGTTGTTTAAACCTGTTGAAAGAAAAATAATATTCACCATTAGAACAGCTGGAAGTCATATTATGGATTCACTTTCATTTCGAACGAACGCACTATTATTACTGTTGACACATCTTTCACTTTTGTCGCAGAGTTCACTATGGACATTTTGAAGACAAATTCCACTTACCTTTTCCAACATTAGTATGAATAACAATCAAATATATGAGAATTGGCTACGTTCGTACCGTAACTCGGCATTTTCACTCTAAACAATTCCATTCAAATAACAAAACTAATCCGACTACGGGCAATCTCTTGATAAGAGGCTCCTCAATACGCAATTGTTGTTAAATGGAAAACAATGACACATTCTTTGCGCCGATACAGCGTTCTTTGTGTTTTCACCCACTCACACCAAGTGGAAGACGTACAACGCTCAACCTCCAAAAAGATAGTTCTCTGGCACCTGAACAAAGCCCAGGCACAAAAAGTCTCAGGTTTCGAAATGAAGTGCCTCAGGAGAATTTTGGGTGTAAGATGGTACCACCGCATCACGAACGACGCTATACGTCGGCGCACCCAGCGTGAGTCTATCACTTCTACCATTATGTGGAGGAGATGGACTTGGCTGGGACATGTGTTAAGGATGCCGAATTACAGTTGGCCGAGAAAGTGAAGGGACCACATCTTAAGGACCGTTGGTTCGCAGTGGATGCCGGTTGCACAAGATCGGGGGACGTCTGTACAGGAGTAGACTGATACAAGCTGAGAAGTACTTTTGCAAATTCTTAGTAGTTTGTCTAATAAAATATAATAGGTATATTCATCCTTTTTGCATATTATATAATAGCTAGTCTGTAAATTTAATTTTAAAAGTTCCCAAGTTTAAATCCTCCAAAACATATATTTCTTCATTTGTTTAAATGAATTATAGTTCCATGAATCCGATCTGTAACACCTTAGGTTTCCGATGTATGGGAATCGGTACAAAAATAATATATCTCCTAATGCAGGGGTCTCCAAACTTTTCAGTCTTAGGGCCACACTGATTACTCCAGTAAGTTCCGAGGGCCAAAACCATATTATCATTCAAATTTAAATAAAAAACTTTTTAACTATTCCACAAATTTATTGTACCTGACATGTTTCGAAGGGGCACGCCCTTCATGGTCACAGGTTATTTGAAACTAAAGCTAAGATTTGGTACCGTGATGAGTTAGCGTTGTACCTACTATAGATGCTTACATATTATGTTAGTATATGAATAGTCTACAGCTGATTTTGAATACAGAGTATATAAACGAATAAGATAAAAATGTGTTAGCAAATAGAGAAATATGAATATGGAAGATATAATATATTTATTTATTTTTTTTATTTTAATTTAGATAAAAAGAATAGGTAAACTATATACTTGTGACAATAATATTATCATTTTGGAATATTAAATGTATTTCTGGAGAGAGACAGTTAAATAATAACAGATAAATAATAATAATAATTGAGAACATTAATTATCTAATGTTTTGTTTTGTAAAAACAATATATTTTTTTATTTTATCTAGACAGCGGTAGAGTATAGTTAAAAGTAATAATAATAATGGTGAATTTTTTTTTTCTCCCATAATACATAGAGTAGAGTATAAACGTCAAATAAATAAAAAATAATATAAGTATATAAATTACAAATTTCTGGCTATAGTACAGTTAACAATAATGATAATAATAAAATAATGGAGAACATTATCTAAAGTTTTGATTTGAAAAATAATTATAAATGTCTTGAGAGAGGTAGGGAACCTCCAGTTAAAATTTATAATAATGGAGAACATCATATACATATATTTTTTAATTATTATTATAATTATTTTAAAAAGACTCCGAGAAACATAATAATAAAAAAATTTCAAAATTTTGGAGGAGCAGATAACATTTAAATTTTTTTTTATAAAAAATAATCCATATTAACAAAGAGAAGAGGCACATTCTAACAACAAAATTATTTGAATATCAAAAAAAAAAAATATAAATAAATAAATAAACAGTGTTTGGTAAGTGGGTACGTACGACTTCAACCACATTCCTAGAATGTTTATTATTATTATTATTTTTTATTTAAAATAGGAAACAAGTGGAAACCATTTATTAAAGTAATAGTCTTTCAACACCGGCGATAGAGCTGTCATTGTTTTAAGGGTGATCCAGTTTGCAATCTATTTCATGGAGTACCTATTTGTGTAGGAACCAATACAGTTATATAAACATTAGTCTGTGTATTATTTATATTATGTTTTTTTTCCCTATTTTGATCCTTGTTTTAAAATATAAAGCTTGCATATAGTTCTAAGAATTTAAAAGTTTGAGATTAAGGGACATTAATTTTATTAATTTATGATTAGGTATAATTTCAAAATGAGATGTATATTATTATTGATTAGAACTCTTTAAGGAGTAGGTCAGTAATAATTCACAAAAATGTTAAACGTACCATTTATTTTTTATTTTTTTATTATTATTGTTACCAAGTTTACCAACTTGTAAATATGTTTAAAAAAAAATACAATAGATTGCTGACGTTGATTTAATAAAATTGTTACTCCTAAGTTTGTAGATGAAGTCAGAGACATTTTAAAAAATTCTAAAACATTGTTTGGAAAAAACGCATACTATTTGTTTAAACAGAATAATCCCCAACCGCCTCGTCTATATGGACTCCCAAAAGTCCATAAGCAGAACACCCCAATACGACCAGTCGTTAGTTACATATCGGCTCCTTGTTACAAACTAGCCCGATCAGCGATTCAATTATTCAATAAAATGGGTAATTTCAAACCTTTATTTACTATTAAAAATACATTAGAATTAATAGAAAAAATTAAAAATACATCAGTACCGAATAACGCTAAACTTATATCCTTTGACGTGGTAAGCTTATTCACTAGCGTTCCAATAGACGAATTAAAGCTTGCTTTTGACGATCATCTTGATTCCTTAGTATTGAATCCAGTTCAAAAACACGAACTAAAACACCTGATATTCACGTGTTTGGATCAAAACTATTTCAAATTTCAAAATAAAATTTATAGACAAAAACAGGGGTTAGCTATGGGTAGTCCTCTGTCACCGCTGATGGCAGATTTTTTTATGAATCATCTAGAAAAAATTATTCAAAACTTACCTCTATTTAAAAATCTAATCTTCTATTACCGTTATGTAGATGATATTATAGGACTGTGGGTAGGAACAGAGAGACAGCTCGACCAATTTTTAAGAGAATTGAACAACATTAACAAATCAATTAAATTTACGATGGAATTCGGAGACAAAAGCATAAATTTTCTAGACATTAATATAACTATACGAGACAATACTCTAGACTTTGACATTTTTAGAAAACAAACATATACAGATAACCTGATCCACAATACATCAAAACATCATCCATCACAAAAACTCTCTGTTTTCCATTCTCTTCTCCACAGACTCCTAAATGTTCCACTCTCCATCGACAATTATAAAAAAGAACTGAACACAATAAAAACATTAGCTAAAAATAACGGTTATAATAAAGAATTAATTGAAAAACTACTAAAAAATAAAATAAAAAAACGAAGCAGTAGACTGTTAGCTCCTGGTCTCTGCCAAAATAATAAAAATAATTGGATATGGAATAAAATGGGGTACGTTAATGAAAAAATAAGCAACAAAATAAAACAGACTCTAAAAAAGGTAGAAATCAATCCAGCTTTTTACAATAATAAGTCATTAGGAAAAATTTTAGTAAATACAAAAGACAAAGTAGACATGATGGAAAAAAATGGAGTATATAGGTTAGATTGTGATTCATGTAAAGCTTCTTACGTTGGTAAAACGAAACGGTCTTTGAACATTAGATTAAAAGAACATATATCAGCCATAAACAATAGACACCCAGATAAGTCGAATTTTGCCAAACATATCATCGAAAATAAGCATATTTTCAATAATAGCAACATTTCATTAATACACCCAAACGCAGTAGGTAAAAAACTCGATAAATTAGAAATTTTAGAAATTAATAGATTAAAAAATAATGAAGACATGATAATTATTAATGAACAAAAAGACTTCACATATTCACCTTTATTGAATCCTTATAAAAATCACGACCACACAACATAAATATTTTAAGAACCACGTGTTACCACTTGAAAGTCGGAGAGGAAGGAGGAAAAAAAAAAATCACATAGCAAAAAAAATAACGAATTTTATTTATACTATCCACACCACCATACACCCGTGTAAACAATTTTATTAAATCAACGTCAGCAATCTATTGTATTTTTTTTTAAACATATTTACAAGTTGGTAAACTTGGTAACAATAATAATAAAAAAATAAAAAATAAATGGTACGTTTAACATTTTTGTGAATTATTACTGACCTACTCCTTAAAGAGTTCTAATCAATAATAATATACATCTCATTTTGAAATTATACCTAATCATAAATTAATAAAATTAATGTCCCTTAATCTCAAACTTTTAAATTCTTAGAACTATATGCAAGCTTTATATTTTAAAACAAGGATCAAAATAGGGAAAAAAAACATAATATAAATAATACACAGACTAATGTTTATATAACTGTATTGGTTCCTACACAAATAGGTACTCCATGAAATAGATTGCAAACTGGATCACCCTTAAAACAATGACAGCTCTATCGCCGGTGTTGAAAGACTATTACTTTAATAAATGGTTTCCACTTGTTTCCTATTTTAAATAAAAAATAATAATAATAATAAACATTCTAGGAATGTGGTTGAAGTCGTACGTACCCACTTACCAAACACTGTTTATTTATTTATTTATATTTTTTTTTTTTGATATTCAAATAATTTTGTTGTTAGAATGTGCCTCTTCTCTTTGTTAATATGGATTATTTTTTATAAAAAAAAATTTAAATGTTATCTGCTCCTCCAAAATTTTGAAATTTTTTTATTATTATGTTTCTCGGAGTCTTTTTAAAATAATTATAATAATAATTAAAAAATATATGTATATGATGTTCTCCATTATTATAAATTTTAACTGGAGGTTCCCTACCTCTCTCAAGACATTTATAATTATTTTTCAAATCAAAACTTTAGATAATGTTCTCCATTATTTTATTATTATCATTATTGTTAACTGTACTATAGCCAGAAATTTGTAATTTATATACTTATATTATTTTTTATTTATTTGACGTTTATACTCTACTCTATGTATTATGGGAGAAAAAAAAAATTCACCATTATTATTATTACTTTTAACTATACTCTACCGCTGTCTAGATAAAATAAAAAAATATATTCATTTTACAAAACAAAACATTAGATAATTAATGTTCTCAATTATTATTATTATTTATCTGTTATTATTTAACTGTCTCTCTCCAGAAATACATTTAATATTCCAAAATGATAATATTATTGTCACAAGTATATAGTTTACCTATTCTTTTTATCTAAATTAAAATAAAAAAAATAAATAAATATATTATATCTTCCATATTCATATTTCTCTATTTGCTAACACATTTTTATCTTATTCGTTTATATACTCTGTATTCAAAATCAGCTGTAGACTATTCATATACTAACATAATATGTAAGCATCTATAGTAGGTACAACGCTAACTCATCACGGTACCAAATCTTAGCTTTAGTTTCAAATAACCTGTGACCATGAAGGGCGTGCCCCTTCGAAACATGTCAGGTACAATAAATTTGTGGAATAGTTAAAAAGTTTTTTATTTAAATTTGATTATTTAAATTACTTCCACCAAGAAAAATGCATGTTCAACAACTTATAAATTTTATCATATTATCATTGTTGCCGGTGGTAAAAAGTGAAATAGTCCACTGATGAAAAAAAAAGGACGCAACGTTTAAAAAAGGCTGCAAATCGGACTAAAGTCCGTAAAACGGCAACACTGCATATTATTAATTTTCCTGTCATTATCTGCATAGCCGTTCTCAAAGAATATAACATTAAACGTCATTATGAAACAAAACATTTTCAAAATTACTCAAAATATACAGGAAGTTTGCGGACAAAAAAAATCGAAGCTATGAAGTGCGGATTGAAATCGCAGCAATCTTCATTTACAAAACTGAACAAGAGGCTGCATCTCGTGCCAGCTTTCGTGTGGCTCTTGAAATTGCAAAACGTTGAAAACCATTCACCGATGGAGAAATGATCAAAGAATGCATAATTGCAGTAGCCGAAGAAATGTGCCCTGAAAAGGTAAATTTATTAAAAACTGTCAGTATGTCAGCAAACACTGTGGCTCGAAGGGTAGAAAACATCGCTGAAAATATATCCTCTCAACTGTTCGACAAAAATGGACTTGTTGAGTGGTTTTCTTTGGCCTTGGATGAGTCAACGGACGTGTCAGATACTGCTCAGGTGTTGATTTATATTCGAGGAGTAGATAAAAGCTGTGAAGTGCATGAAGAACTTCTTGATATGTATAGTATTCATGGCACAACTACTGGTACAGATATTTTTAAAGGAGTTGAAATGGCCATTAATCAAAAGAACCTTCGATGAAAAAACTTGAAATGTATTACAACTGGTGGAGGCAAAAACATGAGTGGGAAAGATAAAGGAGCGGTCGCTCTTGTGTCAAAGGCTGTAGAAAATGACGGTGGTTCAAAACCATTAGTCTTATATTGTATCATTCATCAACAGTCTTTGTGCGGAAAATGTTTGGATATGTCTGTAAGTTCTGAAACCAGTCATATCAACTATTAATTTTATCAGATCTTTTGGACTGAATCACCGACAATTCCGACAATTTATTGAAGAGATTGGAGAAAATGATTTACCTTATCATACTGCCGTACGTTGGCTTAGTGGTGGGAAAGTCCTTCAGCGCTTTTTTGAACTTCGAGCATCAGTGATCGAAATTTATTATTTGAATGAAAAGCATCGCCCTCTTACTGAATTACAAAACAACGCATGGCTGTGGAAGTTAGCATTCTATGTTGATTTGACAAAACATGTGAACGAACTGAATTTGAGATGGCAAAGAGAAAACCAGCATCTTCCTGATTTATACACTAATATCAAATCATTCCGGAAGAAATTGATAATGTTTCAATCACAACTACGAAGTAAATGTTTTTCACATTTTAAAACATGTGAAATATTTAGCCACACCACTGAGACTGAGTTTCCTATCGATTTTGCAATCGAAACTTTGAATGCTTTGAAAATAAATTTTGATACTCGTTTCTCGGACTTTGATGCCATTGCGAATCAAATTAAGATTTTTCAGAATTCTTTTGATACTGACATTGAAACCCTAGCCCCGGAACTTCAAATGGAAATGATTGATCTACAGTGCAGTGATATGATTAAGAACAAATATCAAAACTCATCTTTGTTGGAATTTTATAAGAGTCTTCCACTGACACAATTTGATAATTTGCATAAATTTGCTCGTGGGCTGTTTTCTGTTTTTGGTACTACTTATTTGTGTGAGAAGACCTTCTCCAAAATGAAGTACACAAAAATGTTTACAGATCTAAATTAACTGATGAGCATCTTAAATCTCTTTTAATAATTGGTACAAGTAAAATTAGTCCACAACTACAAACTATCGTCAGTGGAAAATTTCAATTACATAAATCTCATTAATATTTCATAATATGTCATTATGCTTGTTATATAAGTTATGTTTTTATTTAAAATGTATAAAATGTTAGTTGGATTCATTTCAATAATTTGTTAGTCATTATATACTGAAGTTAAATTTTCTGCATATTATACATATGTCTTTACTCATTACAATTCTGTGTTTCTTTATCCAACTTATCACAAAAACAATAACAATAAGCCTACAATAATGTTATGAGTAGTTAGCCCATGACCATATCAATGTAGATGTCATATTAATAATTTTTCAACATAAAATTAGAATACTTCAGTAAACTAAATTTAATTTGCTATAAAAAATATGTTCTCTAAAAGGAGTTTTCAAGTATGCTAACTCTCCGCGGGCCGGACAAAATCTGTCCGCGGCCGGATGTGGCCCTCAGGCCGTAGTTTGGAGACCCCTGTCCTAATGGATTAAAAATTCTTCTTTATACCTGTTATGAGTGTATTTTTCTTCAAAATTTCATCTTCCAATAAGAGCTGGACATTAATGAGTCAGACGACCTCTAAAAGATAGTTAAAAAAACCTTAAACTCACTAAAGGAATAGGTGTTCGAGAATAATATTTCAATGTAATCTGATTAGTTTCAAACTGTGTTGTTTCAATGTTCCATCAGGGCCCACTTATTATAACAGGTACTGTTTTATCATGCTGTCAGTCAGATTGTTTTTAATGACTAAGCTGCCATAAAACTTAAAAATAATAATGAGTTAACTGTCAAGTATTGCACAGTTAAATGTATTCCAGGAATGAAATCTTTGTTGTGAAAAAAGCTACATAGAGCGGATTTGTCTACCTAAGAGAATTTTCACCAATCAGTCCATCATTTATGATGGACTGATGCTTTAGCATTTTATCGTGTAAGGCTTTGTACTCACTTGCGCCGCGAACGCGTGACATTGCATCAATTTAATCGAAATGTTAGCGTAATCGAGCGGAACACATTCACCCTTTTTATAAAATTGATGTAACGATACACGTTCGCGGCGCGAGTGAGTACCGTGCCTTAGATAAGATAAACAGATTATTATACGTGTGCCTAATAAATTTATTTCACTAGCACATGAAATTTATATAATTTTCCAGGTGAAATTTCCATAAGTGCCTCTTGAATTACTATAATAAAAAGGGGCTGTATTGAAGTTGAAGGACTAGATGAAATATTTTGGACAAAGAAAGTATCTGCATGAATCAAAGAAAAAATAACAAAAACGAAGTGTAATAATTAATCTATTTTATTCTATAAATCAATTGTTTTAATACACATCATTAAATTACACTTAAAATAATCATGACACACTTTATAGTAGTTACACAGAATGAAATAGCCAAGTTATTCAGAAATATTACCTACAAGCTACTTAAAAAACACTTAATTTTTAGAAAATATCATTAAAATATGTAAGGGAATTGATTAATAAAAATAGTAGGTAAGTAATATTAAAAAACTAAAGTTTGGACACAAATGTAGCTAAAAATATCGATCAAAACTTCACAGATGTCAAATGACAGTATATAAACCACTTATAAGTGGTATATAACAAGTGACACAAGCTTATTAATTTGTAAACCATAGAGAAGTCGCAGAAAATTGGTGGGAATAACCACTTTATCGCGGAATATTTTTTATTTGAAAAAAAAAACCCGCGAAATCAAGGAGTAGGAATTGCGACTCCGTTTAAAAAAAGATACTTATCATCACAGCTGAAAATAATTATTACAAACATTACATGAACCGCTACTTAACTGTATCAGTATGGGTAACACTAAACCAGCTTTGGAAACAGTAAGCTCGAGATATTATCTCTATTTTGTTTGAAAATATTGCAGTTATAATCGATTTTAATCTCCATTACGATCACAGTAGATTTCGAATTTAATTTGTAATAACTTTTCCTTCTTCCTGTGATAATGCTGCCGAACAGTTGGCTGAGGAGCGCGCACCCATCACAGGTGATGATCACCTCCTTACCTCATAAACAAAAATGTGACCATTTCTAACAAGGATGTAATTTCAAATAGTTACACAGGTCAGCTTTAATATAAGCGAATATGAATAAATATAAAACACATGCCAACAATACGTATTTAGAGACGGCTTCGGTCGTGTGTTCTTCAGAGGACTCGTACCAAGATGGTTGCTGGAGTATGCGCAGGGGATATTCCACGCTGTTCTGCTTAAACTTTTTGTCTCTGTTTCCACCATACTTGCGGTAATCCCATTTATTCTGCCTTCGGTAATGCCAATTATTCTGCCTTCCAAGCCGCTGATAAGGTTGTTCAGTTTCCAGGTAGCCCGGATCTGCACTGATATTTCCTCCAAAATGGATTTCACCCGATGCCGATGGCGCAATATTTTGACACATAGACGGACCTACGTAACCTCCAGCCACAGACCACATAGGCATTGCAACATCACTCATTTTTAAACTCACGTATATAGGGTATCGTAAAATTCCTTAATTAAGGTTTGTCACATATATCACACAGTTTAACAATGGTTCATCTGAGATAAAATTTTATAATTTATATTGTAGGTAGTTATAGATTAGAAAATATAATTTTGTACCTGAGATCCAAATTGTCCTAACTCAAAAACAAAAGTTTTTTTTTTTTTTATTACCCATCACGCCGTTTCCCGAAGGGGGTAGGCAGAGAGTACGGATTTCCATTCTTTCCTATCCAAACAAACCTCTTTCGCTTCTTCCAAACGCATAACATTCCGCATACATGAAAACAAAAGTTTGCAGTCTCTTATTGGCCCAGATGGAATATGCCAGGCGGTCAGCGTGATCGACCGGTCGATTACCAGTAAAAAGATGGACGATCGCGACGTTTTTTAAAATATCCATTCAACTCACATTCGAAATTAACTATTCCCTATTCCAAAACAGCATATAGCGTATATATTCCCTATTCCAAGACAGCATAATCGAGTTACTAAATTTGACGAAATATTCCAAATGATATTCTATTAAGCCCATGCCAGAAAATGTATGTTCCAATGTAAATAATCATTAAAAGGTTGGATCTTCGATATTTTTGGGCAGAAGTTGCTTGTTGGTAGTCCATTTCAAATAAAAATGAAGGATTCTTAAATCGTTCTACCACAAAATGTATTATTTAAACATCGACTGCTTTTCCGTGAATATCATCTTCATACATCTCCTAGCACAGGCTAACCTATTTGGGCAACATTGTAATTCTTTATTTAAATTTTTTGTGATAAATAAATTGAAAAAATAAATAAATTACAAATGTTTAAGACTGGATATTTATGGGGTTCTGGACTCCCCTTAACATCCGAAATTTTTAAATTCGCGAATAATATGATGGAAAAACAACCCACTGCACTAGAATGTCTGGATAAAAGAGAATATTTTTTCCTATGGTTTTGGTGCTTGGATTTTTAGTTTCTACATTCAGACCTAATGCCGTAGCCATCAGTAATTTATTGGGGAAGAGGGAGTATTAACATAATAATTAATTAAGTCTATTGCGAACTTGTATTTCGAATATGTATTTAAGTCACTTCACCAAAAAAATGGAGTTATGACAAGCTGGCGGGTCTCAGGTATGTAAATGATATGATTGATATGTTATCAGCTGATAAAATACACAATTGAATTAGCTATCTAATCTAATTGGCTATCAATTGTTTCCTCTCAGTTCACCTAATTATCTTCATACAAGCCTTCTCACCCTCGCTCTCCCGAGGGGTCATTAAATTTCAATTATACGTTTCTCCATCTATAAGTTTAATTCTTCAACCATTTCCGAATTTATACAATTTCAGAACACTCCTTATTATGGACATAAAAAGTTCATTTTGTTTACTTCAAAGAGCACACTTATGTCGTGTGCAGGTCTTTTCAAAATTTAATCACGTCGGTTTGGCGCTTTGTAAATTCGTTCTCACTTCTTGCTGTCCAGGTGATTTGAAAAATGCACATCTAGTATCCTACAAATCAAAAATATCAAACTCTTTCTTACTAGCTTTCCCGACAGACGTCCTGTCTTTGCCATGCATATTGAATTCGATTTGTATAATGATAAATAACACTCTTCTAACACAGGTGTCAGTATACCCGGCGGGACTTAATTGCTTGAAGCATTCTGTACCTGTCAACCGGTCCCGTCCAATCAGAGACAGGATTCCAACCCCGAGTAGAAATTTCAAGTGAAAAGCACATTGAAAATATCTGACCCGACCGGGAATCGAACCCGGCATATTTAGATCTGAAATCGGAGCTTTTGCCACTAGGCTACCGAGTTTATTTATTACCCATTAAATCAAACTAATACCGTCAGACGCATATTCTGTTCAAATGTGATGCGATTACCAAGGGAACTAGGTTTCCATGCATTTTCATATTATATACATACCTATATAGATATTAAATTTTCCTAGTATTAAATTTCTTTATTTGTAGATTTTCGGGACATTTTATATAGGAACTCACAGACAGTTTTTAATTGCCATACATACCTATCTATATCTTGTAAAATATTTTGGAATAAATTGCGAAGGGGAAATAAAGCATATTTTCTGATAATTTGCATTCGTAAATTTGAGATAAACATCTCATATATCGATGATGACAATAAATTATTGTACAAGTCATAGCTAATCAGGTTACAGTAAGTTCTCAAGAGTAGTCTCATGGTCACTCAGGCAGCAGAATTATTTTAGGACGGATTCTGTAAGCACATGCACATCTAAAGGGAAGGAAATAATGTAGACAATATGAAACAAGATCAAAATCAAACTTTTCTTTTTTTTCCATAAATAAATGGCGAACCGTGTGTTATAAATCTGAACAATGTGTATTTACAAATCTAAAATAAAATCTCAAAAACAAACTTCTCAGTTTAGAAGCATTTTCTGTGGACGATGGATGGGCCAGATTCATCGTACTCCTGTTTGGAGATCCACATCTGCTGGAAGGTGGAGAGGGAAGCCAAGATGGAACCTCCGATCCAGACAGAATATTTCCTCTCTGGTGGAGCGATTATTTTGACTTTCATTGTTTGAGGAGCTAAAGCCATGATGTCCTTCTGCATCCTGTCGGCGATACCTGGGAACATGGTAGTGCCACCGGATAATACTGTGTTGGCGTAAAGGTCCTTACGAATGTCTACGTCGCACTTCATGATGGAATTGTAGGTGGTTTCATGAACACCGGCACATTCCATACCCAGGAAGGATGGCTGGAAGAGAGCTTCTGGGCAACGGAACCTTTCGTTTCCAATTGTAATTACTTGACCGTCGGGAAGTTCGTAACTCTTTTCTAAGGATGAAGAAGACGCGGCTGTGGTCATTTCTTGAGCAAAGTCTAATGCTACATAACAAAGTTTTTCTTTGATATCACGAACGATTTCTCTCTCAGCTGTTGTTGTGAATGTATAACCTCTTTCTGTGAGGATCTTCATAAGGTAGTCTGTAAGATCACGGCCAGCAAGATCCAAACGCAGGATAGCGTGTGGGAGGGCATATCCTTCATAGATGGGTACCGTGTGTGAGACACCATCGCCAGAGTCCAGCACGATACCGGTGGTACGACCTGAAGCGTACAGGGAGAGCACAGCCTGGATGGCGACGTACATGGCTGGGGTGTTGAAGGTCTCGAACATGATTTGGGTCATCTTTTCCCTGTTGGCCTTGGGATTCAGTGGGGCTTCGGTGAGTAAGACTGGGTGTTCCTCAGGGGCGACACGGAGTTCATTGTAGAAGGTGTGATGCCAGATTTTCTCCATATCATCCCAGTTGGTGACGATACCGTGTTCGATGGGGTACTTCAGGGTGAGGATACCTCTTTTGCTTTGTGCCTCATCACCGACATAGGAGTCCTTCTGTCCCATGCCTACCATCACTCCCTGATGTCTCGGCCTTCCAACAATGGATGGGAATACGGCGCGGGGTGCATCGTCTCCGGCGAAACCGGCTTTGCACATACCTGATCCATTGTCTACGACTAATGCGGCAACTTCGTCGTCACACATTTTGGATCTGCAACAATTTCAAGTATTTATATTCAGTATCCAGGAGAGGTATAATTGAACTTTATTGACAAAACTCGGGGTTATATAACATATTCCTTAACATTCTGAAACACCTAAGTAAAGGTAAACAATATTAGATGTAGAACTGAAGATTTTGTCTTCAGTTGACAATACAAAGGCTCAGGAATTCTATTGTTCTATACATATAACATAATGCAAGAGTTCGAATAGTCCTATGGTTGAAATTTTATAAGTTAAATATGATTACATAATTTGTTATGTCATGTGATATCAGTTGGGGCCACACCCGTAAATATCAAATTATTGAAATGAATTTTACTTTGAGAATACGTGTTAATATTATGATATTTTTGGATGCCACAATAATGAAAAATTAAATAAAATTAATGAAAATTCTAAAAAATGCACTCTGTACTTACAAAAGAATGGAGAGATGTTCAGAAATATAATTGTACAAAGTTCACCAACGAAATGATTCGAGAATCAATATGATAAGTCAATATAAAACCAATATTATCGTGTTTCGTGGAATAAAACAGCTACGCAATCTTATCGACATAGTCTCATCTAATCTCTAAAGATCCCACTTCTTGGTTGAAACTGATAATTATTAATTAAAACGGTACCTTTCATGTAAAAATATGAGTAACGTTTTCGTTTTAAAGGATTGTGAATAATGCTTGCACATTCAGGGTTCACCGCATCGATTTGTAAGTTTGTATTTTGTAATGAATGTTTCCTTAAAGAAGGGAAATTTACGTAATAAAATTAATCGACGAAAAATGACCGAACTGAATAATTTCATTGAACCAACAAAATATACACTCCAGAAATATAATACACTCCATAATAATGTAGAAGTGTGAAAGCGACCTTGATAACTCTCAGTTTGGCTTCAAAGTGTTGAGACCAGAGAAAAGATGCCTTCGCTTGCTTCATAGCTTATGAAAAAGCATTCGACAGAGTGAAACATGCAGATTTGATAGCAATGCTGCGGAGCTCAATATGGTTGACAATAAACTGAAGATGAAAAAACTTTTCTTGGAATCAACAGGCTGTCATAAAATTAGGAAACAGCACATCAAAAGATATTCCAATTCAGAGAGGTGTCCGACAGGGCTGTGTTTTGTCACCTTTCGATTTCAACCTTTACTCTGATTATAGCATTTAAGGAAATCCTGATTCTTGAGTGATACGATTTAGGGGTTAAAGTTAACGGCGTTTATGTTAACAATATAAAGTAAGGTGACAATACTGTCATTTTGGCAGATAGTATTGAAGGCTCTTGTCAGAAGGGAAGTGGTTGAATAGAAAAAACTAGAAATACATCACCTCCGGAATGGAAAAAACTAGAACTAGATACATCACTTTTGCAGCAAGAAAATAGTTAAACAATGTGGAGGCCTTAATGTGGAGTCTTTTGTGGGGAGGATTTATCAGTATTTTGTCTTTAAATTTTCAAGCCACAACATCCATCAGCTTATGAGTGGAAAAGATGCCAGCCATGAAAAAGACATATTAAGAAGAACGTAATGCAGGATTCTCTATTCACCGATGAGATTTTTCATCAACTATTCAGTTTAAAGCGCAAGATAGATGAATGATCTTGCAGCACCTACAGTATGCACATAATGTAGTGTTTCTATCTACATCCCTGTAGCGTTCGCTGGTTGCATCATTATGTTATAAATGTCCCAATGCTTGCGTATAGTTTTATCTGTTAAAAAAATCTATCGTCTCTTCAAATCTAGAATAAAATTATTGATGGTATCTATCTTCTGCAGTAGATAATGCGAAATTTCAAATAAACTCTCTCCTCAGTAATATTATACCCTTGAAGAGTAATATAATAATAATTATCTCTGTGCGTAATAATTTTTCTTGGATTCTTATCTGGGTATGAGATTTAATATTTTGCAGAACCGATTCCATCAGATTTAACGCAGAATAATGTGAGAAAATTCAAAGAGGGATAAATTTAATTCAGCTAGTGTATAATGCTATTTCCAATAAAGTGCAGCAGGAACATCGTTCTTCGGAATACCACAAGGCTTTGCACTTGGACCATAACTTAAGTGTTTTCACAGTTCACTGAAGAGGTCAATTATTCACGTGGTACCTTCCCCGAAATTACAGCTATTACTTCTTATTACGCCTACGTCGAAAATGTATTTTGATTTATTTCAGTGAATTTGTATTCATTCAAAAAATGTTTCTGAATCCAACCTTGAAAAAGTCCAAGGATCGTGGAGGACTATTATACCTACCCGCGCGGTCAAATTACTCAAATTTATATGCAAAAATAATTGACAAATCTTACTACCAATCAAACCAAATTTGGTCTATGGTGTATGAATAAATAAATAAAAAATAATTAATTAACATTTCCATAAAAAGGTGGGACCATATTATGTGCTAATATTTTTCTCAACGCTAAGGTCGTTTCTGTGTAAAAAAATACTTCCTCTAAATAGTGATTGATGAATAAAATGGTAATGTGTACAACATAATAAAAGTAATGGCATGTGGCATGAGGCGGTGTGGATGCGTGGCGTGCTGCAAGTGGGTCAAGTTGGCACGATGAATCCATTGCTGAGAGTCACGGTCGCGCTCTGCGCCATAGCGGCTGCAAGGGCCACAGGCAATGCTCAAATCATACGAATTTCTTCTGCTCTCCCGATTGGAGCCTCGGCCGCTAGCCTTCGCTTCCCGACATATCTATCCTTAACATCGTCCCTCCAATTTTGTGGTTCAAGAGGCGTGTAGCGTCCATAGATAAAAAAGAAAGGAATTTTGTCTACTGAATGGAAAAGATTCAATGGGTAGTATAAAAATCCTCATAGAAAATAAGATCCTTTTGTAGATAGCTTGTCTTTTTCATTCTTCAACTTCGATAGCAGTATTTATCACTAAAAAGGCTGTCGGAAAGTTTGCTGGAAGCTGCTGCTTCTCCACCGGTTTGTATCTTTCCTCATCTCACTTTGGGAGAATACGACGTATAAATGTTCACACACGTTTCTCCGAAGGAATCTATTTTTCAGAGACCCCGTGTTCCGTCATACACAGAGTGAAATTTCGTTATGTTTTTTGCCATTGTCTATATTATACGGTTTGATAACATTGTAATTTTCTATGTCCAGGACCCTTAACGTTGTTGTTCCATTTCTGGCTTTTCAAGAAGAAGGCTGTTTCTATGGACACTACTCGACACAGTCTATGCTTAGTGAGGGTGTCCGAGACTGCACTTGAATGTGTTTATTTGTTTTTTTTTCGTTTTTTTTTAAATGATTTTTATTTTGTTTGTATTGTTTTTCATGTACCATATTTGTTTGTAATAAAGTTTATTTATTTATTTATTCATATGGCTTGGTTGCCATCCTGCCTCTGATCTCTTTACACAGCGAGCCACATAACCCGGCCATATCCCCTTTTTACAAGTATTTTTCTATACTCTCTCACATCAGGAGACGCAAAGGTAAGAGCCCAACCAGCATCACTGCGGTGTCCCCAGAGCATGCAAGCACCCAGAACTATCGACTTTTCTACACACTGTTTGTTAGTGACAAATTATTGCAGTGATCAGATATTAGGAATGACAAGCAGCATTTTAAGACGTTGTGGGTACTTTCGATTAGTGTGGTTGTCTATAACATGCGCACTACACCTGTACTCCGTATTAAAATACTTTCTGTTGCCATGCAGACTGTGAGATTTGATCATACGCTAAATGATGAACGCAGATTCCTCAAGATGATGGCATTAATATTAATTAGCATTACCAAACCGATCTAATAATAAACCAGCAGATGAGACTACCGACTGCATGCAACACCGACTGCACAATAGGTACCACCTTTTGTAGCAGAAGCATTTGATTGCAGATAGTTTCCAATTCTTTGTGATTAAATACTTTCATTTCAACGCGAATGTCAGGTACAGCAGGTGGAGCTTATCGCTACACGCTACTCGGATGTTTTCATAGAAAAATTTTGGTCAAATTGACATGAAAGTCAAACCATGATTAGCCACAAAATATAAATGAAGAAGACTCGGTTATAAGGTCAAGAAAACTGTGGATATCAGGATTGCACGATTGTGGAGTCTATGCATGCATACATGCTCCATCTAGGAAGTGGACATTAATTAAAAGATGGAGAGGTACAAGGAAAAGCGAAATAATGGTAGCCCAGCGTGTCAGTAGCCGACTTTCGTTATGAAAGTCATGATTTCGATCCCGGTGCCAACAATCTACCGCTTTCACACTCTTTTGTTTGCTTAAAAGATATCCAAAGTGTGGATGGGTTCTGAAATTGTTTCAAAAGGAATTCGACTTTGTTGAATAT
Organism: Mystacides longicornis; assembly: GCA_963576905.1. NCBI lineage: Eukaryota > Metazoa > Arthropoda > Insecta > Trichoptera > Leptoceridae > Mystacides > Mystacides longicornis. Next base: position 24,495,348 of record OY756425.1, on the reverse strand, counting down.
ATAGAATGGTCTTCACGAACGTACAAACAATAAGCACAACGTAGTTTGAGAAAGTAATTCTCCCAATTAAATTTATTGTGCACGAGGCATTTTGTTAAGAAGAACAGATGATAATTTGGTTAGAAAGACTCCAAATTCAATGCTATAGAATTTCAAACAAACCTGGAACATTTTGCAATCCAGAATTGGTCAGTTTTTCAACACTATCAGGAAGAAAGTTTAAATAAAATAACGTGTGATGTCTTGGACTTAGACACTGGACTTGCCAACACATTGAACGTAGTAAATACATCACATGCTACCGCTAGATTCAATAAGATCTCAAAACAGTTAATTGCTATGGGAAACGTCTGTAACAGTAGTTGTCTACGCTACGGTACAAACTATGTCGTGATGATAATCATGGCGTATTTGAGATGATGTCTTTGGTTTGTTTCCACTTTTCGACGTTGTCTTTTCTGTGTCTTGTAAGCCTAACGCCGTAACATTGATTATCACCCTGGTAAAATTATCCAGAACTTGATCAATTTGAAGTCACGAGTATTGGTCCACGTCAAGCCAACAAATTTTTCCCATGATAATCAAATGCAGCAAATCATATTTTTGAAAAGGAAATCTGCTTTCAGAAACTGTTGTTTGTCTGCAACTGTCTATCAAATCTAGGTCTATGCAAAACTCCTATAATCATGCCTATTAATTGTATCTGAAGAAATCTCTGGTGTACTCACTGGTTTTTTCTTACATAATTTTTTATGGATGTTACATGCTAAATTAGGTTTGAATCTTTACACTTTTCTAACAAGAAAAACTTTCCTCGCCTCTTCCAGCGACATCTTATTCCTCGTTTAGCTTTCATCTCTTGTTTCTATCGCATGTTATTATTCTCCTTTTATTTTCGTTGCTTTATCTAAGATTCGTTGGTCTTCTTCTTCTTAGCAGCCTTTGCCATCCAGTGCTGATGATGGCCTCCCTCGCATATGATGTCCAGACATTTCTAAACTGGACGTAATTTATTGGTGTTTGGCGTTACAACTGTTACAACGCCACGATTGCCAAGCGGGTTATGGTGAGAACGTTCTTCCACGTTGGCCCATGGGTCTAAAGCTACACTATCCACTGATTATGGTTACCCGCCGAAGGATATAATTTTATGGTTTCCAGATGAGATCAGTATCGAGGAGGTGTGGATAGGTACTTGAGATCAAATGAATCCCTGTGTACAGCATGTTCACCAAATAACGGCGCCTAATGCTCCACACGAAGAGTAAATATTATGATCCCTCTTTCCACCCGTTCGTTGGTCTAACATATTTATATCTGTCACTTTGTCAAGTTTACTCATCTTCTACCTAAATTCTTCACATTATTTTCAATTTTACCCATAAATACGCAATGAGAAACTTTTCTTATTTCTACTTCGGTTTCCGATAATTGTATAAAAATAACCAGTTTAGTCAATTGGAAATCACAGAGCCTTTAGTCAATCTACACCCGTTGTCGTATTGATGGTTCATTCTTAATTTGAACCGATTCAATCATTGTTTTTTCTATGGATTCATTAATCAATGAATAAAATCTCCGTGTGCAGCAGCACGGAGTGGGCCATAGATAATAATAATTCATTAAAGACAGACATGGAGCGCCTATCTACCCGTAAAGCATAACACTCCACCGCACATGTTATAAACTGATATTTATACACCTTGAAATTTCATTAAAGTGACTTACATATGTATAATTCGATTGCAAACCGTTAAACTAACTGCCCACGAATGAACAAGATCAAAATTAGATACCTCAGTCGGGTGTGAAACATATAGCTACCTACTATGTATAATAATATGTATTAGAAAGTTTATAAGAGTTGGCCATAGACGACGATGCATTTTGTTAAACCTAAGTGCCCGTAAGAGGTTCTTGATCTGCAAATCAAGGATTGCGGTATAATATGTACTTATGTTGTTTGAAAACACAAAGAAAAAAGAAGTATAACACCTAATATGCAAAAGTGTCATCATCATACTGATGTTAGATCTAAACACGGGTTATCTTGCGGTAGCGACTTTCTGAAATGTCAAAAATATAGATTTTGTTCAAGAACGAAGAAAATTCGATCGGACCAGCATCCGGTAGCAAAACTCGTACATTGGAAGTGTTGGAACAGAACTGTATTTAAAAAAAAATGTAAACACAGCCACTAAAAAAAATTCTCGAATTGTCCGGTGAATCAGTCCCATTTGATTTGCCCAAGGAGTTTTAATAACTTCGGATAAAAAATAAGCAGAAATACTTTTAAAGTAAGTACCTAGGTATAATAATATAGTTTGGTTTATTGGAAAAGAAGAAGAAAAATTCAATGTCAGCCTGTTATCTCTCTTAACAAAAGCAAAGAAAGGGCAATTATATTTTACCTTAAATGCTTAGATATAAATAAAATAGGTCGAAATTTATGACAGCATAGAGACCATAGACTATAATATTGATTATGACGCAAACCTATAAGGTAAACCATCTGACAGAATCGAAAATGGAGCGAGGCTTGGCTAAATACATTACCATATAAGTGGATGTGAGCTGTAAAGAGATTTCAAAGCGAATATGTATGTACTCTATTTGATTAAAAACACAATATGATTATGTAAGGTAGATGGCGTACCTACTCATTCAGCTGATTATTTACTATCTGCGTTATGGCTCTAGCACACATTACTTTATTTGGAATGGACTACTATATAATATAGAGGTACCTACGCATGTAACCAACCTATACCTACAGTTACATAGTCTATGGATTTGATTCGAATCGTAGAACAGAAGTAGGTACTTGGTACAGTAGGTAGGTAATATCCTTATTAATTTCAAATGAATATAGGTATATTATAGTCTATGAAGTGGGAGCATAAACAATATAAAATAACCCGCGTATTTTTGACTATCAAAGACTGTAGGTATTATTAAATATCTAAATAGTAAAGTTTCATTGCCACAAATTAATCAACTAGGGTGAGTTGTCATTAATAAAAACAGTTTCTGAGTGTTTATGTTTCTATTATTAAACATTCATTTTTGTTTCATTACAAACTACTTACGTGCCTAAAAATCACATAGGGGTTATAGGAGGAACATCGGTATAACATAATACAGCAGGGGTCACTGAGACCTATTCTTCGAAAAGGTTTATGATTTTCAATAATTTTATTCTTATTAACTAGGGTATATTGCCAGTGGTTTTCGAGTTATTTACTTTTTAGCCTTTTTTTAATTTTTCACTATTTGACTTAGAACCGAAAATTGTGAAAAACTTACGTAACTTTGGGAAATAAAAAAACATTTTTCCAATAGCTGATGACAAAGGTCTATTTTTCTAAAGCTTTACGAAAGACATTTGCACCTTTTAGGAAATCTTATGAATCGGGGAACCTTCAGTGTAGTTTTTTTTTACACCAAAATATCATTCCTTTCGAAAAATCGAGACTATAATGAAGAAAAAAACTGACTTTTATATTTGAGAAGGTTTTTGAAATTTTTTCTTATTTTTTTTTTATTTTAAACATTTCTCCATTCATCAGCAATGTTCCCAAAATTGTGTAATTTTTTTCACTACTTTCAGTTTATATTAAAAGGTGGAAAATTAAAAAATGAAAATGAATAGTAGGTAATTAAAAAAATATCGGTTATTTTCCGCAATGTAACAAAAATATACCAATAATAATTATTGTCTCAGAAGAATTAAACACAAACCTCAAGGCGTAGAGTTTGCAATATTTGAAAGGATGTGGTTGATGGTGGAATAAAAATAAAAATAACTAAAGTATAAAATTATTTCAATGTAATTAAATTAAAATAATTATTTATTTTTAACTTTAAGAATTAATACTTATCAAAAAGCATAATGATTATTAATAATTATTATGCATTGCTAATGAATAAATCAAACGAAACCAGACTGTATACAAACCACACTAGTTTTTTTTTTTTAGTTTTGACCGTTGAGATGATGTCATTGAAAAAGATCGTTGAATATGTATATAGGTATTCGTTTTCGTTGTGTTTTTATTCCCTAACCGTCTTCCAGTATGTTATATAATATACCTACACATATAGAAGTGTTTTTATATTAACATCTACCCGTCTATCTACCCAAAACAACAACAATTTGCATGTAGCCTACCCACCTACCTACAACCGAGCTGCGCCGCCTTGTGAATCCAGTACAACGTGCCCATGGTTCTCGACAGCATATTTTTCACAATAATAATATCAACCCGATGCACTTTTTATTCAATTTAATATTGCTTTTAAATTGACTATTATCTATGGTTAATGAATTCGAACGATTTGAACATTTGAAATTTTCGAACGGAATTATTCAAACTTTTGACAGATGTTTTTTAAATGCGTTACAACTTTACACTGTCGTAGTATGAATATTATTTAACAATAATTGTTGTGTTCAAATCAAATTTTTGACAAAATGTGTAAAAAAGTTCGGAATAAAAATGAGGAATTAAATATATATATATATATACTAGCTAAATACCCGTGGCTTCGCTCACGTGTTACTGTATTTGCTTTCTCTTCCTAAACAATGCAGAATTAATTATATTCGCATCAAAATTAATAATAATAAGAAACATCATCAACATTTCTTTTTTTAAATATATATTCTAAAATTTCCATTAAATTACTATATTTTTATTTATATTTGTCGTTATTAATCTGTATTTAAAAAATATGTGCTTCTTATACAAATAGAATCAGCCCGCGAACTTAAAAATTTCGCTAACTTGACTGACATTGTTCTATGAGAATCCCAAAAAATAACTCGAATAACTTTTATTCCATCAAATGACGTTATTTGAGCCGAATCACTCGAAAACGAGTGCAGAGCTAAAAAAAAAAAAAAAAAAAAAAAAATCAATTTTTATATTGCTGGATATGAAGAAAAATATTCAGGTCTCGAAAAGCAATGAAATTAGTGATCTTTAAAACACTTATTTCTATCTGCTTTGGGCATTTTTCAAGCTACAGACGTTTTTTTAACATTTCAATTTATATCTTTCACGTTGATTTGTTGTTGTTTGTCTGGTCGTAGGTTCGAAATTTAGTTCATAAATATCTTATCCTGAGCAAACACAACATAAAAAGAATAAACGATATCGGTCCAGCCGTTCAGGTCGAAATAAATAACGTTAAACGTGAAAACTGTTAACGTTCCGAACGTTAACGTTAACCAAATTGAAAATGGTTTCCAAACAAAAAAAAATGCGTTTCGTCTTCAATATAATAGCAGCGTCGTAATACTTCCAAAGATTTTGAGGTAACGTTTAACGTTAATTTTGAATAACTGACAGAATTATTTTTTTGACTCGGAATTTGGAACAACATTGTTTAACGCACGTTGAACAACAGTTTTTACGTTATCTCTATGGAAATAACAACAAATTGTTAACGTTGGAGCTGTCGTTAATATTTCGACTTGGCCTCCAGGCGTGATGCGATGACCACGTAAAGTAGGTCTCCATTTTTATTATAACGTAATATTCTCCCTTTTAAGCCCCCCCGCTCACCGCAAACCAGCCCGGAGGAAACTAAACTGCAGCAAACCCGATCCGCACAAAGCCAAACCCTAGCCCGATTGCCAAAAAGCCAGCCGCACACAGATCACGCCCGTGGCGGTTCTCCCCAAACCACCCCATAATACGGGAGGCCTTGGACCCACTCAGAAGAATAGGTTAGGCATAAAGAACTCTCCATTGCGCTCGAAGTCGTCCGAGGCTCATTGTGCCTTTTCTAACCGGTTGAGGTTTAAGGAAGTGAGGTGGTCAACCTCAGTGTAATTGGGGTTAGACTATAAACGAATTTTCGACAATGTAGAGTAGGAAGAAAATTAACTGTCCACTGTTTATATTTTTTATTAGATGAAACGGATATCGGCAACTATCCGATATCCGGTCTATCCGGCGGCGTAAATAATATCCTGCCGGATACCGGATAGTAAAAAGAGGCATGTTTGGATAACTCATTGATTTGTTTATTAAAGTATCAGTTAAGAAATACACCTTTTAATCACAAAATAAATTCTACAACTTAGAAAATTGATTATCAAGCATAAGGTAAATTATGGAGAGTAATTCTATATAATATTTCGTTATATAGACTATTAGACTATATAGAGGAAAAAAGCAGCTTTGCTGGTCTTCGTAAATAAGGGAAGTTTAATAAAACAACGTTTCGTCATAATAATATATCATCCTGGCTGAAGATGCAGATAGTTTCCGCGATTTTTGGAACAATAACGTTCCGGCAACGGAGTCAGTCCAATTGGTATATACCGCCTACGTAAGCGTAATTCATGCGTTGTACCCATGGTAATTTACGCACTGGCCGGGCTCTAGTAAGGACTTCTTTAGCATTCTGCGAATTTTATAAATTTTTGAAAATAAAAACACCGATATTTTAAGGGGAGCGCTTTTCTTCCTACCGCAAGGGTTCCGAAGACAAAGAAGATCTTCTCATACCGAGAGGGTCTTCCTCGTGTTCTGCTCCTTCGAAGCAGAGCTGAGGGATCTGGAAATGGTGTGTGAGGAGGTCATAATATCCGGCTAACTGCTATCCCTTTCGTCTCTATTTTTTATACGTTCCAGTGGACAGTTAATTTTTTCGCACTATATACAGTGACGAAATGATGTGGTCATTGACTTGCCAGTGTTTTCAAAACAATTATTTACGATCTGTCCTAAAATGATGTGAGGTTTTGTAGATAATTTTAAAATTTAATATTTTGCACATTGACTGCACTTGATATAAAATAATTTACCTATTGACTTCATAATACTATTTACCTTTTTTCAACATATTATTATATCAACTTGCTATTCATGGTTTACGCAATAAATTCAAAGCAAGATTACTCACATAGTTTTTTTTTGTTGCTAGTGTTTTTATGAAATGGCTTCAAATATTGTGACAGATCAAGACATAAAGAATTGCAATACAATCCAGATTCTTTTCGTGAACTTACCGTAAATTATTTTAGTAGAGATAATAAATTACTAAAATAGGTAGGTACCTACATAATGATTTTAATGTCGATCGTAAAAAAAACAATTCAGAATCGCTGTACAGGATGCACGGTACGAAAAATATATTGAAGTAGGTAGGTACGTAAAGTGTTTCTCTGAATTCACGGAAAGTGTATTATCTCTTATATAAAAATGGAACGCTAATTTGCGCGGTCATCGTATGGGTAAGAACACGTTGAAAGCCGATTACGATCCGCGCCGACCAGCTCAAAGATTGTTGTCTATGGTTTCCATGCATTTAAATGGGCGTGTCGGAAAGCGGGTTCCTGCTTTTTCTGTGGGTTTCCCCATTCAAATGCATAGTAACATTCTTTGCGCCGGTTGGCGCTAGTCAGAATCGGCATTCTACGTGTTTCTTACCCTATGAGAACAGCTGAACTTATATCGCCCATTTTTTTGTCGTGTTTGCTTTTGTCTGAAGGGTCTTATGAAAGAAAAAAGTTGCACGGAATAAAAATAAAACTTCCATTATACATTTTTTCTAATTTTGAAATTAAATCAGGCGTTTAACAGGAATCAGTTGTTTGATAAATGATACGATTCACGGAATGCTGATAGAAAATAATATAATGATATGTTTTATAACAGATGCATCGGTTACAGTACCTAGTTAAAAAGGTATTAATGAATGTATCATTATACTAATTCATATTCAATAATATAAGGACCACGTCGTCGTCTGTGTTAAATAACTTTAAACTGAAATCAACTTAAATTTAAACATAAAATCTCGAACATATTATTTATATTCCAAGACGGGACGAAGTTTGACGGGTCGGCTAGTTCAAAACTATATTAATATTATAGATTACGCAATAGTTTCGACACGTGTATTGGAGAAAGTAGGTTGGGCTGGGTAGGTACCTACCTACGTATATATTCATTGGGTAGGAACACGTAGAAAGCGGATTCCGATACGCGCCGACCGGCTCATAGATTGTTGCCTATGGTTTCAATGCATTTAAATGAGCATGCCGGAAAGCGGGTTCCTGCTTTTCTGTGGGTATCCCCATTCAAATGCATAGTAACATTCTTTGCGTTGGTCGGCGCGGGTCGGTATCGGCTTTCTACGTGTTCTTAGCCATACACCGCGGCACCACACCGGCCCAGCTCGCCGAATGAGATCCAACTGTCGATGGCCTGAGTCGGTATGTTTATTGTATGAAACGATGTCGTCAATAAATTAAATTTTTACAAAAATTGTTAAGAAAAGTTTGAGATGTACTGCTATGATGTATGTATTTTTTATAGAAAAATAAATTATCTAGTTGTAGCGTTTCGGCGTTTTTCGATATTTTTATAAAATTCTGAAATATAGGCACTGAAACTCGTAAATTTGTCATAAAAAAAATATTTTTCTTTATAAAAAAAGTTTGAGAAATCCTGGAACTTCTTCATTAAATTATATTTTAGATATTGTATTTTTCTATATACATACACAATTTTAGGGTTCTAGATTTTATGGTTTTCGAGATATATGGAAAAATTAAATAAAAATTCAAAGGTTGATAACCCCTGACTGAAAAAAAAATTTCAAAATTCTGAGTATACAAATTTTGTATGCTTAAAGTATTCAATATTTTCTGAAATTTTAGGATCTGTGCATCAAGCGAATCAAAAGTTATAAAGAGGGGACGGATACACACACATACACGTTGGAAAAGTGCCCCTCACCCCCTCCCCTCTAATTAATGATATCTTTTGAAAACGAAATAGTATAATTTGACTCTTTCTAAAGAAATCATTTTTTTGAAATTTCGATAAAACCAGTTTTAAACTTTTTAGGAGGCACTTAAAAATCATCCCTTTTTATATGTGCCCTTTTTCGTCCCTTTTAGTTAAATTTTGGAAAAATTGCCGAATACGCTAACACTCATTTCTATAGAAGAATTCATATGCCAAATCTCAAGTTCGTACCATGTCTAGTTTCCGAGATATTCGCATACTTTGAAAAACATTCAACCCTATTTTTCACCCCCTTAGGGGTGGATTTTCCAAAAATCCTTTCTTAGTGGAAGGTTTTGTATTGAGACCTACCTGATTTCCAAATTTCACTTCTCTACGATTAGCCGTTTGGGCTGTGCGTTGATGAGTCAGTCAGTCAATCAGTCAGTCAGTCAATCAGTCAGTCAGTCAGTCAGTCAGTCAGGCACTTTCCTTTATTATTATAGATATACATATTTTTCATTGAAGGATTGTTGTTTTGAGTAAACTTTCCGCTAGTTTGCAAATATGCATGAGGTTACATAATATAGAACCTATGTTATATATTATTATTGTGTTGCTGCTATCTTCTTCTTCTTCTTCAGCCCTCTCTGGTCCACTGCTGGACATAGGCCTCTTCGATTTTCTTCCATTCCTCCCTGTCGTTTGCCAGTCTCATCCACCTTTTTCCACCCACAGCTGCAATATCATCGGCCCATCTCTTCTGAGGCCTGCCGACACTTCTCCGATTTTCCCATGGTCTCCATTTAGCACTCTTTGAGTCCGTCTGTCATCGTCCTGTCTTGCCACATGACCCGCCCATTGCCTCTTAAGGCTAGCAACCCGATCCATGACGGCAGTTAATTTTGTTCTGCGTCTGAGTTCTTCGTTTCTTATTTTATCTCGAAGACTGACGCCGAGAATACTTCTCGCCATGGATGGTTGCGTGACTCTCAGCTTGTCTGCGTTTTTTCTAGTAAGTGTCATTGTTTCCAGGCCGTACGTCATTACGGGCAGTAAGCAGGACTCTCAAGACGTTTCTTTTTAAACTAGTCGGGATCTCTCTATTCTCAAAAACATGTCTAAGCCTTCCAAACGCCGCCCAGCTCAACCCTATTCTTCTCGGCACTTCTGCAGTTTGATTCTCCTATATTCTCCTATATTATCCTGTTGCTGCTATATTTTATACAATTGTCTTAATACATACCTACTATTTTTTTTGCAATAAGTCATAGTGGTCCATCCAAAACACATTAGTACGTATTTAGTTTTTAGATAAAAACCTTAAAGCCTGTAAGCGGTATTTAGGGAGGCAACAAAATAAATACTTACCCTTAAATTGCCTTCTTCCTAACCATGTTTAAATCTCTCAGTTCGATTATGAAGGAACGGAACACTATGACCCCTCATCTTCGAAATCTTCATAGAAAAAAGAACAGCGCTCGAATATCCTTTTGTGAAATCCTCAACACATTCTCACTCATCGCAAAAGCGTAAGCTCTTATAGTGAGTGCTGTTTTTTACTGGAAATAAATAAATAAATTTCCCAGCGATTTGTATTGTGGATGATCCTGCGTCGTATGAAGCACATCGTTCCTAAAATGCTTCCGAGACATTTTTTTTCTAATGTCGAAATTTAAGCGTGTATATAGTATATAGTGTGTACCCATAAGCTTTAGTCAAATGCCAGAATTCTTATCCATTTGACATTCAAAAGAGGCAACACGAATGCAACAACAAAAAAATAGATATTATCATCACAACGTTGGAGAGATCAGCAATGGAGTTTTCAAGAATAGCTAAAACTCTTTCACGTGCAACCAGTAATATTTTTAATTTATAATTTTTATATTTTAGGCCGTTGATGAATAAATAAAATAAAAAAACTTTAGAGTCATAAAGTGATAGAGAGATACAGTAATTGTATCTCGTCACCCCAGAACCAAATATGAGTTTCTGCAATAAATAAGTCCCAAGACCTAAAAAAGGAAGAAAAATAGTAAAATAAAATAAGTTAATAAAATTTTAGATCAGTTGGAATTTATCTCTTATGGGCAATTTCGTGGATTCTACGAAAAAATTCAGTACAGTATATTTTATTTTCTAAAATAAAACCCTATGGTTGGTGTGGATGGATGTGGTTAGCGATAAGATGGTATTCCCGTTTCAGTGTTGGGAAGATGGAGTCACCACTCACCAGTCGCCATGTGGTTCGTGTGTAACCAATGTATTGATAAGTAAAGTATGTGCAGTGTGATTCATCGCCATGTTATTTTTATCAGTTAGTTATCACTTGGTTATCACAAGAACTAGTATTTTACCAACAACACTGTTGATAACAGTATATAGGGTGAAGTCGTGTAACTGTGAACAGTCTTCAGATCACACGTGCCCTTAGAGATATCGTCTGCGATGTTAATATCAATTTCAAATCTAAATACACTCATTTAAGAAAAAACATTTTATTTTTCAGTAGATTTCCCAACGGCTGTTCAATGGCAGAGATAAAGAGTAGAGTTCATCAGGTAAGAGTCGCCTTCAACAAAATATCAAACACAATATGTGAACCCCCAATATTGACAACAAGATAACGAACAATTTGATCAAGGCTCTTGTCTGGAGTGTATTGCTTTATGGCAGTGAAACATGGACTATACTGTAAGTCAGAGCGAGTCCGGAGGTCTTGCTTGAGTCCGGTGCTACAGACGCATGCCAGGGCAGAAATCATAGAGGCCGCCCCATAAATAATTATATAGACCGGATGATTGGGGACCGGGAGGTGAAGAGGCTGGCCGGTGATTGGGAGGAGTGGAGGATCAGAGTCGGCATGCTTGGTGCAGACCAGTCTTGGGATTGTAGCTCAAAAGAAGAATAATAAAATAAGAAATAACTATTTAAAAATAGTGCAATGGAATGGAACATAATCAATGCTACTGTCAGATTTATCTCCCACTTCATAACGTCTAAAATACTCTAAAATGTTCATAATATTAGTCATTTACAGACTGTCCACAAGTACACGACCTGACCCTGCGGTTTGCATGTTGATAGAAAATACAACACCAATACAAAACTATATGACAGAGGCGCTCTCTGTACGAAAAAATCATGCCAATAGAAAAATAATACGTCATTGAATTTTGACTTGCCCACTATATTTTCACCAACACCACCTATAGGTATAAGAAGGCCTTAGTGCAGGCGGCCATTTTTGGCCTCCCGCGTCACGACTGCCTGTGTGTAGACAGATATCATAGTGCACAGGTAAGTAGGTACATACAGATATAGGTGAGTGAATGTTGGGCCTCCCGATGTGACGCAGCACTAAGGCCTTCTTATATAGGTGGTGTTGATTTTCACTAGCAAACTTCCCTGCTAGCTGTTTAGCTACTTCAAGAGAATGAAGAGTTTTTAGGATTTATCGACAAAACACGCGCGGTCTTAGAACTTTGCAGTTGGCTACATTTTTTATTCTCTAGGCAGGTGGAGCAGCTGCCCCCCCCCCCCCCTTGCAAATTTTAACGGCAGAACATTCTTTTGCGTCTAATTCTTCTACGTTGAAAAAAAATACGGAAAACGGCCCTGCCTTTGATACACATACATGCAGTTTGATAATTTCACAACAATAGGTACCTACTTGGTGATATTGGTGAGTATATTCCAAATTACTTTACCATATATGGTCATGTTTATGGCAGTACACTCGATGCTCTTATCACCATGTTTGACTCACTGATTAGCTATTCGTTTCAGATTCACAATTTTTACTAAATCGTTCGGCTCATTGATCAATCGATCCTTATCAATTAAAATTAAATTATTGAGGTGATCATAATATAAACTTACTCAAAAAAAACTCAAACAATTGATGCAATTAATTATACCTCCCTCGAATTGCAATGCACAGTTAACTCTAAGACCCAAATAGGGGAAAACCAAACGAATGAAGAGGTGTGATATTGTGAGTCGTATATCCATCAGTCCAAAATCCAATCGCGTTCAAACCATTCGTCCATCACCCGCCAAACGGATCGTCAATGGGATAACTCGAGTGGACGAGGTTCAAGCCGTCACTAACACTTGATTGTCAAGGTTAAAAACTTAGTCCAAATTTGTCTCATTTTGTCACCATCCTTCCACCAGGGTAAATATGTTGCTGTTTTAAATTTAATAGTAGCAAAATACGTGTAGGTATATTAACGTAGTGAAATTTCGTTATAATTGTTGAAAAAAAAACTCAAGTTCCACATCTGTCACAATGGATGTCATCCTTGGGTTGGCTGGAAGGATAAGTCCGCCCTTTGACTCTTTTAAATGCTTGTATAAAATATTGTTTTTGAATTTCACAATAAAGTTTTATTTATTTATCCATTTAGAGTGATTGTGAATGTCCCAGGGCATCACTAAAAGATTTTTTTTTCTAGTGATGCCCTGGGAATGCTTTTAATGGAAAGACAGCTGGGAATCAGCCACAAGAAGAGGTTACTCACTTCTGAAGTAGGTAACCTAAAACAAGAAGTTAATATTACATATAACACAATAATGAAAAGCATTATTGCTAAAATAACATAGAGCCAGAGCAGAATGAATCTTTATGACTCCAAAGAAGGAAAGGCATTGAATCGAACTGCTCTCTCTGGTCTACAGTTCTAAAATTTTCAGATACAAGTCCTATATATAGGAACTCTCGACGTGGTCGTAGAGGTTATTGAAACTGATGCGCGGGATCTAGTGAACTGGTAAAGGCCTTAAAAAGAGCCTTGCTGTACAGAAAATTCACTAAAAATTACAATATCATTCCGAAAATAAAAATACCTAACACTCTATAGTTCGGTATTTTTTTCATTCCTGAACACCGAACATGGTGCAAAAATATCTAACATCTGGCAACCCTGCATACGATGCATTTCATTGTGAATTATTATACTTATTATTTGTCATCCGAAAAAATCACTGCTTTATGCACTTTTATAAAAAATATCTTACCATAATAATTCAGTAAAATTTGGTATTAATGTGGCATGGGGTCTATTCGTTCAATGGTATATACAATACGGTAACAGGTTTCACATGTGATTTATTTCCTACTACACCGCCATCTCTTGGATTTTTTTTTAAAGTAAAGCAATGGGAAGTTTTCTGGGGAGCTTCCGACAATACACACTAGGTGGCAGAACTTCTAATCAGGTCTATTGTCAAATTATGATAGCTGTCAAACATACCATCTAGCTAACCAGTGTTGCCAACGCTGTTTCTCAAACGCAAAGAAGCCCAACTGAAAATTTGGTATGCGGTCATTCCGAAAATTTTGATATCCGAAGAGAGGTGGGAGTTCACTAAAAAAAGGTCATTTAGTATCCCGAAAAGGTGAAAACTCGCTAAAAGCGTAAGTAAGTAACTACGTAAGTAAGCAAGTAAGTTCCAAATAGCCCAAACGGCAGTAAATCGCCCCCTTTGGCAACACTGAATTTGACAATAGACCGGATTAGCAAGGGCGCCTCTAGCGGCATAGAAAGGAAGAAAAACATCCCATTGTAGAGGAATTGTTTTGATTTCAAACTTATGACCCATCGAACTTCATCCCGCATTCGAATCAACGACAACTATTACATAATGCAATAAATTATTAGCTGAATTAAATTAAGATTTTATGACATAAATTGCATTTTGTTCATCTAATAAGTTATTAATTATTTTTTTATACTGGGTTGGGTCAGCTAGTATTATATATTCCAATAAATGGGGCTTAGACTGGATTTTTTTCGAATAACAATATAGGGGTTCAAAATATTGTGGACTCTCTCTGAGTCTCGATCTCATCTACGTTTTTTTAATATTTCATGCGATGTTTTTATCTCGTATACCTATACATATATATATCTTGATGACTTCATAGATCTAAACTCGAACTCATTTCATGTTGTGCGTAGGTATGTTTATGTATTGTTGACATTGTTTTATGAATTTTTAATTGGTATGAATTTATGTTTATCTAATTTTTTAGACAGATATTGAGTCAGTCAGATGACGGACAGAAGGGCTGAAGGCTTACAACCTCCATTGGCTCGGGTTAAATGCCTTTTTACATTGCAATACGAGTATAATGTCTCTGTATCTGTGGAGATTAATTTAATTACAGTATGTACAATGGTAAAAATAATAAGTGATTGCATTTTTGTTGTATACCTAGGTAGAATTATTATGTGTTTCAAACACTAATTCGCAAGTAGGTACTGTATACAGCTTTGTGCAAATATAATTACCCCGCGATCTAGAATACCAAAGTCATTTTACTTACGAGTTCATGGTCATGAATTCATGTTATAAAAACAATATTCATGTATAGAATCCTGACATATTGGGCATTTCGTTATGTACATACCTACTATGAAGCCTGCTGTGGATACAGATAGATGTTAATCACCTTGACTGTAATTCGCAGACTTATTTACATAGATACCATGTGCTCATTATTTTAAAAGCCTTGTGGACACTGCTGTTTCCGCAATTTTACTTCCGACTTCGAATACTATACAATATACTTCACTGGCTTTTATTTTTTCGCTCTAATAGAATACATCGCGTCTTTTATTTATTTTTTGAAGGCTGACCTACATATAGAGTGATCAACTCACTAACGTTAAACAATAAGGATTTCTAAGCAACTAATTTATGCATGCATAGGTACATCAGACTAAATAATGCACTGTTCGATTTTTAAATGGTATATGTACAATTTAAAATGTCCACACATCGCAACTTTTTGTATCTCCAACAAAATGTTGTAGATACAAAAAGTTTTTTTATTTTTAAAGTTGAAAACTTCATTAAAATGAGCTATATACCCTTCGAGAAATGATAAAGAAAGACGGGTGTCAGTAATCAAACGACGAATAGTTTGAAGCTCAGAAGATCCCAAAGAATTTTTTTCAGAGTAACAGGTGCACGTACCTACGAACTATAATCAAAGCCCCCTTCCCCCCTCAGACAAGCACCTCTGATGGACTATACCAGCCGTGCTTAACTATTTTTAAAAATTTAATAGTCTTGCCTAATATTGATTCGCAATGGAATATTGGAGAAATTTCTTGTGAAATAGATTAAAGCAGATACACACAGGCGACTATAATTAATGCAGAGCCTACCTACTCGTTCAAAGTTATTCAGTGGTTCGATAAAACTTTTAATAACTTTTCTTCGGATGAATAATAAGTAGGAAAAGTAGCTGGGATTTACATATTACAACATATTAGTTGTTGTGGTTATTCTTGTAGATCTTGAGATAAGTCAACACCTTCCCAATTACGTCACAAGCAAGTATCTCAACATAATAATTCAGAAAAATTGGTTTAAATGGGTCAATTCTTTCGACGTATCTATACAATACGCAAACATACATCACATGTTATGTTCTTCCTACTACACCGCCATCTATTGGATTTTTTAAAAAGTAAAGCAATTAAAGAGGAATTGTTTTGATTTCAAGCTTATGTCTCATCGAACGTCATCCTTCACCCGAATCAACGATAACTTAACATAATTCAATAGCTTATTAGCTAAAATTATTAAGTTTTTACATCGTAAATTGCATTTTATCTACATAATAATTCAGAAATGTTTTTTTATTTGCTTTTATACCGTATGTCATAGCATCACGCCTAAACGGCTGAACCGATTTCACTAATTCTTTTTTTGTCGTGTTGGCTTTTATCAGTAGAAGGTTCTTATGAAAGAAAAAATTAAGAAAGTTGCGTGGTAAATCTATATAATAATTCAGAAATGTTTTTTATTTAAAAAAAAACTCTATCTTTTAGGATCTTCATACAAAATTTTAATAAACATTAAAAGTGTCATTCTTCTCTCTTTTTATGAATTGTGAAAGTGTAATTCTTCTTTTTCTGTGCTTAAGTCAGTTAAGCAATGAGAAGCTAGACTAGAACAATAGAACCTGTTTAATTACCTACCGATCAAGCCGGACATTCGGAATCAAAAACGTAAAGCAAGACGGGTATAAGCTAGTAAATAATATAAACATACTTACACTAAATTAATATTTGCTTATTTATAACTTTCGTACTATACGGCTATCAAATGAATAAAAACAAGAAAAAGCAGCAAAGTATATTGTGCTGTCATCCCTGAAACGTTCTCATCAGAGTACCTACTTACACTCTTCTAATGAAGCACTGTTATAAGAAAGGTATTGATTGGGTGGCGCTATTCGTAGGCGCCTATGTCAAAACCTATAATTTATAAAAAAAAACGCTTACTTACAAAAAACGTTTGTTTAGGTTATATTTTGTCTTAAAATTAGGTTTAGAAGATTGCTTACCTCCCTAAGCCTTTCAACGAAATTTGAATTTAGAGACAGATCTAATATAGGTACTCACCTAATTGAACTTTTTTCACTTGTCATTTGACAACCCTGGCTTCTGCGTCATTCAATTTTCCCTCGATCTTTCAATCCGACACAACGACCACTTTTAGGACAAACCGACTGAAGAACTCTTATAGACAGACTACAAAATAATCTCCCTTCGACCAGAAGGGAGAAGACAGAAGCCTTCTTTACCCCCCCCCCCCCATTAGCTTTTATATTGAATTTAAAAAGTGATATACCTAATATGTTATAAAAGTTTAAAGACAAAATTATTACAGTGTGTATATTATAGTCCTCCGCTCCTTCAAAGCAGAGCTGAAGGACATGGTGTGGGAGGAAGTCATAAACATTGCGCAAGATCGAGCTCAATGGAGAGCTCTTGTTGCCTCCCCATGCCCCTGAGTGGGGTGTAAAAGGGAGTGTTGTTGTTGTATATTATAGTGAAAAAGTTTGATACACGCATAAATGGCAATGTAAAAATGTTAAATATTATATTGAATATTGTACATTGATTAAAGTTATCTTATCGTGTTCCGCTCCTTCGATGCAGAGCTGAGGGATTTGGACATGGTGCGGGAGGGGGTCATAAACAGCGCAATGGAGAGCTCTTGTTGTCTCCCTGTGCCCTCAAGTGGGGTTTAAAGAGAGTGTGTATATAATATGTACCTATATCCTATAAAACAAATGACTCTATAAAGCCCATATCGAGTTTTCGTCTCCAGTAAACTTCACTTCACCATTGCAAGGGCTACCAAAATGAGGCTGATCAACTCACTGGTTTTCAGCGTCTTGGCAAACCTGGACTCTGAGGGCCCAAGAGAGACGGAGGATTGGTGCATTCAAGAAGTGGTGTTGGAGACGTCTGCTCCGTGTTCATTGGTCTGAACACAGGACTAATGATTCAATACGCAGAGAACTCGACGTCCTCTCTCATTTATCCACAGAATGCGAGCGGCGCATCCTTCGCTTTTTTGGGCACATAACACGGAGAGTGCCGGACTCCCTGGAGAGGAGGATTATGGTGGGGATGGTCGGGGGCAGGAGGGGAGGAGAGGACGATTGCCCACAAAATGATCCGATCACTCCGATCTTGTTAGGCGGGCAACGGGGACCATACTGCATGGGTCCATAAGAACGGCCGAAGACCGGGAGAGATGGAGGGAGTTGGTGGGGATCTTCCAACTGGAAATATTCAAAAGCTTTGCAGCATCCCTCCCGACCTCATCCTCTCACGCGGTATAGACCTACCAAGTATACCAACTTTTCTTCTCCCATCTGGGTGCAAGGCCGTAGCCAGGGGAGGGGGGGTTAGGGGTTTAAACCCCCCCCCCCCCTCTCGAAATGCCTAAACCATGAGCCCACCATATTATACATAAGTACGTACCTACTTCGAAAAAAATCGTAACTCGACAGTCCTAAACCCGTAGTGATCAGATTGAACTATCCATTAGGGTGGGCCGTTCTACTATGGAAGTTAAAAAAGTGCTTCTAATCTTAATGTACTCGTAATAGTGATAATTTGTTGCCTTATGATGTATTATAACTATCTACAAAATTTCATGACAAAAAAAAAACAAGATCTTCTGTCTCCGAATCGACATTGAAGTTTTGTATGGGACGAAAATATCCCATAGGTACTAACTGATATTTTTATAATAATCACTAGAGGTCCGCCCCAGCTTCGCACGGGTAGATAGATTCTTAAAAATAATTTAGTTTTCATACAGATCCCTAACTTTTTCAAAATATTTTATAGCATATATACGGTATTTCGTTCACTACAAAATAAATTTAATTAAATTTATAGCGTCAACAACACGTGGTAATTATGCTGTTAAAATGTAGCTTATATGACACGTTCGTAGATTTACCATAGCAGCGCCATCTATTGATTACTTACTCAACCCAGTCGAAAGGTATCGACATCTGTTAGAATCATTTGGAGTTAACAGATAATTGTGACTGTCAAATAATAACAGACAAATAATTAGGAATAAATTAAAATTGCGACTATAATTTGAGATTTAAACTATCCTATCTCTCAAGTTGGATCGAACTGCACATGGTGTGCGAATTTTATTATAATCGGTTAAGTGGTTTAGGAGTCCATTGAGGACAAACATTGTGACACGAGATTTATATATATTAAAAGATGTAAAATGATTACGGCCTTGTTTTTTTTTTAATTTTTTTTTATTATACTAGGTACTAATAATTCAAGTACATACTTCTATTTTTTTAATTACTCAAAAATAATGAATAAAACCTTTACATTTTTTAATGTAAAATAAGTATATGAAATTATGTTGTTTTGCAGTAATTGTTTTTGATAAATTGGGTTTGACATCTTTTTTACTCGTTGCTAAGATTTTACTCATTTTACATAATCTTCTATTGATAAATTTCTGCATAGAGTTGGTGAGGCTTCTTTGACAATTTCACAGATCGTCAAACTCCTTGGCTATAACAGGGAAAATTCAGGAAACTGTGTTTATTCATCTTCGCCATTGAACGTAATAAATGCCGTAAGACCCTCGTCGGATACTTGTCGATTGGTGTTTCTGTTACATTTTACTGTCTGTTTATAAGGTAATTCTCGTAAAAGGATGCTTCAAAATTTACTTTCGGTACTTCAAGGATCATATTTGTAGTGGTTGGTAACCCAGCGGTTACAACGCCGGCTTTCGCAGTAGCGGACGTCGTGGTTCGATCCCAGGTGCCGACCATCTTCCTCTTTCACGACACAAACTTTCAGTAGCTTACTGTGAAAGAGTCGAGGAGTGTATTTGTGTTCACTTTGAGTGAGCACAGATTCATTAAAAAAAAAAAATCATAGGTGCGTGTTTTGTGGGTGATACGAGCTTTCACTAGCCGGCGAGCGGCTTATTCTCTTACTAGTGTAGTTTGAGCGAAATAGCTAAGTCGGCGCACAAACATTAACAATAAAGATAAGTTAAGTTTATCAGATTATAGTCGTTTATTTTGTAACAAGCACAACAGAATTTTTACTGGAGGGTATACCTATAGAATTGTGGATATTGGCATAGATCACTCTCTCGAGAGTGAATTGCCACATCGTAAAGAAGAAGAAGTTTATCAGATTTTCTGAATGAAACGCAGTCGCAGAATCCTATTAGCTTAGTTTAGCAATCTAACATGGAACATTTTTCCTGGAGCTCTGTTGCCTTAATCATTAGAAAATGTTCTTATTGGTATGACTGTGACTATTTGGAATCCGTAACTATAAATTGATCTTTTCGTAGATCTTAAAATGATTATATAGTAGTTTCTGTTCTAATCACCTGGAACATATCAATTGTTTTTTTTTACATTTTTCCAGTTGTTTTTCAATTTGGTCAGTATGCATATTATTATATGATGATTTGAGAAAGCACTATCAACATATACAAAAAACTAAATAAATATTACTTGGCGTTTTTTTGGGATTGGGGTTACTCGTCGTTAATAAAATAAGAAAATAATTCATTCCAATGGTTTTATTACCCTTTTCTCCTGCAAACTAATTATTCAATCATGTTTTCCGACATTTTGTATACTTTTTTTCATCACATCAGACGACTAGTAAAAGATCAAATGAAATATTGCTTTTTGCAGAGAAATCTGTAATCGATCTCTCTTTTCGGTTTCGGTGTTCCAAATTTTCCATAAATTTAGAATCAGTTTCCTTTAACACTCTCTTTTACCATTGTTCATCTGTATTTTCGACCACTTTTTCTAATCTCTAGCCTAAAACTTTGGCTTTACAGGCATCAAAATACAATACTGGTATTTGTAACCCTTTTCTCATTTCATGAGATTTTCTCTTGTTTTTCGCGGCGCTCTATGTAATTTGTTGACATTTAAATTGCATTATTATGCTTTATATCATACATAACTGATTATTCCATCATTTTTATGACACAAAATCTAAAAAAAATATTATGTTAAAGATATTTTTACTTTCTTTATACCTGCTTCAAAATACGATAAATTTAACAATTTTTTGAAACTTCGAGCTCAATTCGGAGACAGAAGATATCTTTTAAATTGAAAAATATTTTGTATACGTATTTTAAACAGCATATAGCACTAAAATATAATTATTACGTAAGCAATATCGGGAGAAAAGGAAATCGACCCGCCCTACTATCCATTAAATGCGAATAAATGTGGAATGTTATCATCAAAATATGTACTTGGTTGATTATTTACTTCATACGTATCATATCATATACGATAAGTATGATTTTATCGGAAGGTAATTTCTGAAGAGCAAGAGAATAAAATACTTATTTCATATTATTGTTAAATTCAAAGAGGAGATTTATGGCAGAACGCTCTGCTTTGCATTCTGGCATTGTTTAGTGTGAGATTCTCGGCTCTATTCACATCTACAGATTCCCTTTCACTAATTTACATTGATATTGCTTCTAAATTATTGCTCTGATCTGATACATACAGGTGAAATTATATCTACAGAATCTTCACTTCCCATAAAAATAAGTTTAATAATTTGAGCAAACTTTAATTTAGGTACATTCATTAATGACAATTCTTAATTTTCTGAATAGATCACACCGTTTTAATTACTTGAAAAATTATTAAATTTGTAACTAATAAGTAGATTTGAACGAAAAAGCGAATCAGTAATAATTACTTAAATATGGATAAAGTTCATTATGAATATACATAGGTACTTTTGTTTGGTGGACGCTACCGCCATCTATCCTAACCCTGTAAAAATAAAACCTTGGTTTTCTTCATTATTGTTTATGATCTTTGTACTCAGCTGATATATTTAAATTACCACAACTCGGTAAGAACTTCGCCAGATAAAGCTAAAATCCACTACATTACACAAATGTTTACGAATAAATTTAATAAAATGTAAATGGATAAAATAGATAAAAATTAAATAAGTAAGTTTAAATTATTACTTTATATTCAAATGTTCGTTTTTTTTATTTTTGTAAACAATGAAACTTCATTACCATAAACTAAGAAATGACATTTTATTCACAGCTTATGGCAACAATATTTTATTTTCGAGTATTTTTATTGAATGGCGTTTCGTAGTCATGCTTTGAAACTTTTAATGTCATTTGATATTTCGGCTTCAACCCCTATGATAAATTGCATAAAATAAAACACAAGTTGATCTTGCATCTGATTGTTTAACGGTTTTGATTAAATGCGTGTAAAATGACAGCCGTAAGTGATAATAGGTGAGTTCGACTCGGAATTATTTACAAGTTGTTATATTCAATTAGTACCTATTTAAATTTAAAAATGTCATTCTTGCATTCTCTTATACCTTACCTTCTTTTCCTTGCTGGTGATAAACAAATTGAATTGGGGTTTACGCAGTTTCTTTTTCGACGTACTAACATTATACCTACTAAATTCTTGTTCCCACAAGCAAGATCTTTTCCTTGTTTACAAAACATGAACACGAGATTGACGATTTTAATTCATTTAAGTATTTTCTCCAAAATACATTTATAACGATTTAATTTCGGCATAAGTAAGAATCTCAAATGTATATTAGATTTTAATCTTTATCTTTTTGTGATAACCTCAAACCATAGATTTTGGAGTATGTAAGTATAACTGAAAAAAAAAACCGAAACATTTCTTGATAACATATTTTGCTGAAAATTCCAAAGAAAAACTAAAGTGAAACACTTGGAAGTGTTGTTCATGATAATTGTTATTTGATTTCAGAAAAAGGTCTCGAGAAGATGACAACTGCGACTTCATGCCCTTGTCGAAGAGAATAAACAACCTACATATAAATACGCAAGTATCCATGATTGTGAATGCCCAAATGGCAAATCACCATCCTGCTTCATTAGGAGAGGCATACCGGGAATCCAATCTCCCGTCAGATAATTTAATATCACCATACAACCCTGGAGTGACATCATCACAAAGTACTTATTATTTTGACAATAAAATCTTATATGAGTTGTACATGGAAAGATTACAAAGAAATGGACAGCTTAATCCTTATTAGTTGTGATAATTTTTATTTACATACCTAAAATATTTTATGTAAGTAACTGTATAATAGTTTAACATTATGCAGTATTCCTTTCAAAGTGTGTTCTATATTCTATAATTATTATTCTGAATACAGGTCAAGTTGTATCACTACTTTCAAAATTGTAAAAATCAATTTCAAATTCTTAGTCAATCTTATGACGAGTTATTTTGTGCATGACAATTAGATACATGGTAAATTTAGTCTATCGAAATATTATAATTTTGGATTCCATATTTATATTGAGATATGATTGGTTCACACTAATTTCTGTTTAATATTAAAACATTTATTTATTTACTTATTTATTCTGTATTAGTTTAAGCACTTGACAATGTCTGTTGTAAAATCTAAATATGGCTGTGCCATGATGTGTTTCCGTGTTCGTGGTCCATAAAAATGTCTATTGGTATTCTAGCGATAATTTTTATATTTGCATGCTGTAACTCATACCTAACTCGCCAAATGTAGATAGATATAGGAGATGCAGAGAAATCTGGTTGAGCTCATTACTGAGACGAAATGTAAATCAGAAATCATGGATAATGAAAGATTACCTTCGATCCCAAAAAATAATTTATGCTGAATGTGAAAATTTGATATGTTCATGGAATGCGAATGAGTGTATCGTATTATGTCTTGATATATCAGGGTTCAAGAAGAACAGCAAGGTGATTCACGGAAAATTTTATAAGTTTAAAACTACTCAAATATTTGAATCTTAAGGGTGCTTTGCACCAAAATACCCGTTTTTTGTCACATTTACTTAATCGATTTTAGTTTTTGTTTCCACAAGTTCTTAATATTTGAAACAGAATTTATGTTTTATTTTAGAATGATCTTTATTTAAATGGTTTAGCTAGTTTGGCGGGCTTTTTGAGTATTTTTTTTTTCTGGAATGTCTCAAATTAATTTCGATCCATAACTAAAAAAGTACAATACTTATAGATACGTATGTTGCAGAAAAATGTGAAAATTTATTAAAATACTACTGATTGATTGAATTTTTAATGTAACTTTTTCGAGAATATCCATGCTGATGTGAAATAATGAACTGACTTATTTATTTATTATTTTATTTATTTTCAATTTTTCTTACATCAGCCGGCATTACAGTATTAACCTATGCACCGGCAGATGTCAAAATATACATAATAAACTTGTTACAAAATATACACTTTGTAAATTAATACTTATGGATCGAAATTTTCAATACAACAAATTTTGTTTGTAAATAAAAAATCTTGCATATTAACAGAATCTCCGTTAAACGAAATATGATGTGTATATTTTTATAAAAAAGATATTTGATAAAATGTTTCAAGCTCAATCATTGTTAAAAAAAATAATTCTCTATGAAAATTGAAAAAAAAAAATTTGTAATTTTCAACTGGTCCAGTTTCTTATGGTATTTTGTTTCCTGTGATCATACAGGGTGTGTATCTACAAAATGTGACAGGAGAAATCAACCTCTGGAAAAATGCTAGAAACAATGCTATTTAAACTTCCTTCCACAAAGAATATGAATATTTTTCAACAACTTTTGAATTTTACTTACTTTGTACAGTCAATCATTGTGCTATTTATTTAATGTCTATTTCATCTCTATTTGGAGTTTAAAAAGCCATATTTGACCCTAGTGTATAATTTTTCACCTAAATATTTAGTATTAAAAATCATTAAAAAAATAGTTATGTATATCATATGTATTTTAATAATCATACAAATTCACCAAGTGAAAATGTTATTTTATCTTGAATGCTACATATTTTAAGATTTTTGTATTAAGTAATTATTATAATGATTCGTTTTTAAATTAGTTGTAAAAATGGTACCGTTTTTCCGCTATATTTGCTTTATACAGTTTATAATTTACTATCCCTTATCTTTTTTAAATGTACAAAAGCCATAATTCTAATATTCTAAAAAATAATGTTACCTTTCTTTTTAAACACTTGAGGTGTGATTTTCCATATGTTGATAATTTATTTTTATAACATATCCAGTAATGTATAATATGATTACAATATTATTATTTATAATATCTAGTCTTAAAGTAACAGTGACTGCTAATTTCATTGAATACATGCTATTGAATCTCATGTTGGTTTCTTTGCATATTTTGTCAACCAAATCCTTTCTCAGAAATGCTCACGATGTATTTGAAATTAGTGTAGACGAATTTGGGCTATCAAATACTGTAAAATATTACAAGATAGGATTCCTTAGTTCGGTCAAAACCCAATCAGTTAGGGTTGCCATGTGTCCAAGAAGGAGGAGGAAATTTCCTAATTTTGCATAAGTATGCCGTGAGGTTGCCGGCTAAGAATAGCACCTCTGTTCTTTTCGCTGGTTCTTCGAGCATCCTGTAAGAGGCAGGAAATCGAAAAATCAGATCGGGACCGTGAGGTTGACCACCTCACGTCCTTAAATCTCAAGTGGTCAGAAAAGGCACAATGAGCCTCGGACGCCTTCGAGTGCAATGGAGAGCTCTTGTTGCCTCCCTATGCTCCTGAGTGGAGTTTAGGCCTCCCGCGGTGTGGGTTGGTCTGGTCTACGGGCTGGTTTGCGTTGTGCGGGGGGCCTTAAAGGGAGTATGTATTAAAAATGAAGGACTCCACATTAACAGTTTGTATCCTACAAAAGGTACCTAATTAAAAGAAAGTCCAGTTTCTTTACAAATGTCTGGAATTTCCATTTTTTATATGGTAACCCAGTGGTAACTCAGTGCTGTTGAGCTAATGTTGTAAACCTTTTCAGCCGTACTAATAGAATTTTATTCATCAAATAAGTGCAGAATAAGAAAATCTTATCTTCAACGACAATGTCCCCAATGGAATGCAGCCAAATCTACTCATAAATGCTTCAAATAATTCTTATACCAAGGTTTGATATTTGGTTCGCTGTTTATGGAAGACTAGCTAGTTACCCGTGGCTTCGCTCACGTGCTTTTTGGTTTCTCTTCCTAAACTGGGGGAACGCTGACACCTACATTCACTGTGTATCAGCATTTTCTAATTCGTCAAAGAAGATAACTCTTGTATGTATCGTGAGTAAACTAACGAAGAGGCGGTTCGTTGATATATCTGCATAATGTGCACTGTGCTCCTTGCTAAAAATACATTATTAATTCATCTTATTTAAACTAATAAATTAAAATCATCATTAAAATATTTCGGAAACAACATCCATATTTTATTTTATTCGTATCCCAGGTGGGAACAAATAACACTGCTTAAAATAAATCTTTGACAAAACAATGAAACCGGTTGATTTTTATTTTAAAGTAAGAATCTATATATTAATTTACAGCTTTCTCACTTAATTTATCCAAGAGATATGGTTTTTCGAAAAAAACTACCACGCACCCTAATCGGAATAATATAATTTGACTCTATCTGCAGTTGAAATTTCGATAAAACCAGTTTTAAACGTTTCGGCTTTTTTCGATATTTTTATAAAATTCTGAAATAGGTATAGGCACCGAAACTCGTAAATTTGTCATAAAAAATGTTTTACTTTATAAAAAAAGTTACATGTAAAATGAGATCCAACTGTCGATGGCCTGCTATGATGTATGTATTTTTTATAGAAAAATAAAATATCTAGTTGTAGCGTTTCGGCGTTTTTCGATATTTTTATAAAATTCTGAAATATAGGCACTGAAACTCGTAAATTTGTCATAAAAAAAATATTTTTCTTTATAAAAAAAGTTTGAGAAATCCTGGAACTTCTTCATTAAATTATATTTTAGATATTGTATTTTTCTATATACATACACATTTTTAGGGTTCTAGATTTTATGGTTTTCGAGATATATGGAAAAATTAAATAAAAATTCAAAGATTGATAACCACTGATTGAAAAAAAAATTCAAAATTCTGAGTATACAAATTTTGTATGCTTAAAGTATTCAATATTTTCTGAAATTTTAGGATCTGTGCATCAAGCGAATCAAAAGTTATAAAGAGGGGACGGATACCCACACATACACGTTGGAAAAGTGCCCCTCCCCTCTAATTAATGATATCTTTTGAAAACGAAATAGTATAATTTGACTCTTTCTGAAGAAATCATTTTTTTGAAATTTCGATAAAACCAGTTTTAAACTTTTTAGGAGCCACTTAAAAATCATCCCTTTTTATATGTGCCCTTTTTCGTCCCTTTTAGTTAAATTTTGGAAAAATTGCCGAATATGCTAACACTCATTTCTATAGAAGAATTCATATGCCAAATCTCAAGTTCGTACCATGTCTAGTTTCCGAGATATTCGCATACTTTGAAAAACATTCAACCCTATTTTTCACCCCCTTAGGGGTGGAATTTCCAAAAATCCTTTCTTAGTGGAAGGTTTTGTATTGAGACCTACCTGATTTCCAAATTTCACTTCTCTACGATTAGCCGTTTGGGCTGTGCGTTGATGAGTCAGTCAGTCAGTCAGTCAGGCACTTTCCTTTATTATTATAGATTTAATGACATTCTACTAGTATGGCTATTTTATATTGCTTCTATCTATGCGAATCTGCTGGATTGCATGATCTCCATACAAGCTTTGTTACATCTGAAAGAAGCAGAAAGTGTATTTTTTCAGGGCCGTCGCGTGGTTTTTAGGCGCCCAAGGCGAGACTTAAATCAGCCCGCCCCCCCCCCCCCCATTTGGTAATTTTATTCATCCCAATTTGCCGCGACAAGTGTGAGATGCAGTGTTGCCAACCGCATCACAGAGTAAAACTGTAGATATGCTTAAAAAAAACTGTAGAAAACTCTAAATATGAAATTTGAAAACTTTAGATCCATAATTTTCTAAGGTTTTACTCTTTTAGTTTACCTGTCGCTCCGCCTGTTCTCTCTATTTTTATTATGCGCTCGCTTGTATATTATATTACTGACACTACTAGCATAGAATAAATCAGCGGTCGCCAAAC
Source organism: Mystacides longicornis (assembly GCA_963576905.1). NCBI lineage: Eukaryota > Metazoa > Arthropoda > Insecta > Trichoptera > Leptoceridae > Mystacides > Mystacides longicornis. The sequence goes on along the minus strand of OY756425.1, from coordinate 24,467,211 downwards.
TTTTTGACCTCACGGACCAGTTAATTCATCCCGCGGACCACTAATAGGATTTTTTAAGTGTTAAATATATTTATAAAAAAAAATTGTGATCAAAGAACACATAAAATGTACCTAGTTAATAAAATGAAACTATTAATAGTAACCAAGTTATGAAAGCTTTATTAATAAACCATAATAAAATACTTAACATGATGAGTAAGTATATTCCACATTTTTCTGCGGACCAGCGAAATTTTCTCGCGGACCACCACTTTGGCAACCGCTGGAATAAATAATAGGTACATTAGGTATTCATAAAATAACTAGTTTTTGAAAGGCGCCCACTAACTCAATACGGCATTTAAATCAAATGAATTAAGTCAAGATATGATTTGGAATAAATCATCTTTATTGCAAACTTAAAAAAAAACAACTAAAACTTTTTATTTCAAACTTGGCATTCGAATAGCTTTCCTCCGCGATGATTTAGCATATTATGGGTGTTTATTAAACTTTTCATTGAAAATATTGCATTCGTGTGGCTTTTCTCCGGGATGATTTTGCATTTGAGTGTAACTTTTTATTGAAAATATTGCATCAGCATTTGTATGGCTTTCCTCCGGGATGATTTAGCATTTGAGTGTAACTTTTTATTGAAAATATTGCATCAGCATTCGTATGGCTTTCCTCCGCTTTGAAATCGAGACCAAAAGCCAAGCCAAAATTTCCTGTTGCTCGCTCGGTTGCAATGAAAATCAAGGATGAAATTAAAATAAATTTAGATAGAGTTTTTATAAGATTTAAATTTAAAAATTGATTAAACTTTTTATTGCAAATATTGCATTCCTTTGGCTTTTCTCAGCTATGCGAGTTCGCATGTGAATCCTTGGACTGTACTACAAACAAAATAGAATTTATTTTACCCACGGCCGGCGGCGCCCCTCGTATCGCGGCGCCCAAGGAGACCGCCTCGGTTGCCCCACCCACGCGACGGCCCTGTATGTATTATAATGACGTACAGCTTGTCAGTAATATTTGTTTTTATGGCAAGGGGAGGATATTCGAGACCAATGAACGAGTGACCAATCTTGGATTGATGATGTAGACTTGTAGAGTGTAGTCATACTGGAGATACCTCCTTTTGTTGAGGAACTTACAAAAGCCTGTCTCATTAGCAATGAATAATGTTACTTTCTGAGGAACGAAAACTGCATAGGCATTACATTCTCATTGATGGTAATTATTGTCTGAACTTAAAAATAATCACATCTCAATATTTTAATAAAATACTTGGAAGTCATCAGCGGTTGGGGGAGTAGAACATTGGGTATGCACATGTTCGTAGTGCGCCAAAAAATCTTAAGTACCTACTTATAGAAAGGTTAAAAGTCTCCTTTTCCAAGAAAATCAAGAATCTTTTTCTAGTATACATAAGAAACTTCGGCTTTGCTGCGGATTGATCTACTACGGGCTGGCTTGCGGGGGCCTTAAAAGGGAGAATGTTATGTTATACATAATAAACTAAATAGCTAATATGTATTTCAAGTTTTAAATGATAATTACTATAATAAATACTTTATTATGAGCTACCTAAATAACTTATTCATAAGTTCACATAGAAACTTTGTATCTTATACAAAATAAAAGTTTTCAAAAAGTAAGACACAACAACCAACGTAAAAAGATTAATTCGATTTTCCTAAACTACATTATTTTTTAAATACTTTAATTTGATGTTTATTTCACGAAAACTATAAAAATCATGTCGTATTGTGTATGTAAAAAAATAATAATAGTATTTAGTCGAACACAGAGCGAGACGGCGCTACACATCTAGCGGTGAATGAATGAAATAACATTGAAGTGTCATGGCGATATTAGTTTGACGCAGGTGTTGGTGTTTTCGGGCTTATAACGACTTCAGTTAGATGTTTATTTTGTTTCAATAAATCCTGTCTTAAATCATTTTCTGTTAGAAAAGTGTATTATTATACCAAGGTACGTATGTGGTTTCATTTATTGCGAGGGTTAGTGAATATGTTGTGTTATATTTCTCTCGTGACCTTATTTCCCAGACGAGTGACTTCTTTGTACCGTTAGTGCATGTGCGTCGAGACACCCTTAAATCCGGCGATGGAGTGATCCTCAGGTGGCGTGCTTAGTTCTGAATGCCGGACAGATAACACGGAGTACGACACAACTCACAACACAACCCCTCCTCTTGAGAGTGACGCTTCCTGGGTAGAGGAGTCGGGACAGACCGCTACAATTTGGTGTATTTTACGCATATGGAGGGGATCAGCCTGCACCTTGGTGGGGATGCGTTGTAATGGAAACTTTGATATCTTGACCGAGGAAACTTGATTGGTAGGGGGTGATCAACCTTTCAACTTATCTTCAATTCAATCACATCATTCACTCCATGCATTCGTCTTCCGCTGGACGTGTCATATTGTATCATATCTATTCACATGAGGATGATGGCGTCCGTTAGGTTAGGTCTATTCACAGAAACTTAGTCACGATCTACAAATAACCTTCTTTTAGTTACAGTAGAAAGGAATTAATGTCATTTAAAATCATAATTATGACATAATACTATGATTATTACACAATACTTCTGTTTAAATTTAACTACAGTCATCTAGATCATTACAGTATTATGAATCCCGTTATACGGAATAAGATCGCGCAAGCATTTTAGCTGAGGATTGAAAAAATTGAGTTATTTAACAATAGTGTACATTCAACATGACTTTGAACAATATAAATCTTATTTTAACAGTACATAGGTACCCTACATAGATCATACCTAACTATTGTGTTTATGAGTTGTATAACTTGTACTTTCTCTTCTACTGTGGCTCACAGTGTTGTTCAAGTGAATACATAGTTTTCATTAACCAGATTCAACTGTTGCACTCAACTCTCAAATTTACTACAACAAAATGCTCCCTATTGGCTATTTTCATGAACATCTGGAAATTATTTTTAATAATAATTTCAATATGGTGATGATATCAATTCAATATTTTATTGATAAAAATAAATTGTATTGCTGTGATACGTCACTGTGAGCCATAGTATGGTAGCCAGTTCACAGCACAACTTTCTTTTTGTAGCCTACTTTCTGTTGAGTGTTTAGTATCCTCTCACTAGTGAAGTAGACACTGTCTCCTCTCATGCCACTGCACTAAGCTAAACAAAGTGACTCAGTAGTGGCTATCTTCCTTCCACTGGCGATACTCCATTGGTGGTGGCCCTTGGAGAAGTGGAACCCTTCCTCTACCCCATATGGTGGTGGTGGTGGTATATTGTACTTGTAAAGTTTTGTCACCAGTGAAAGTGTCTGTGCTTTTGTTTTTTTTAATTTAATGACATTAGAGTGGGAAAGGCCTGAAAAAATAGCAGAGCCTTGATTTATATTTTTTAAGGTTTGATTATCCTGTAATATTAATTGGAATTTTCATTAATTTTTTTTTAATTCTTATATAATTCGGCTGTTAGTCAACATTCGTTGCTGTGAAAATAATTTAGTGCTTGTGGGAAGAAATATATTATAATGATTGGAGGTTCCCAGGGTTGCCACCCGTCCCGATTCTGCCGGGACAGTCCCGATTTCGATGCTATTGTCCCGCGTCCCGACGACCTCTGAATTTTGTCCCGATTTTTTATAACACGCCACTCGACAATTTTTGGTTAATAAAAGTTATTCGAGTTATTGTTGACGTCATTTGGTGTAATAAAAGTTATTCGAGTTATTTTTTGGGATTCTCATCGGACAATGTTGGTCAAGTTAGCAAAATATGGTGATTTTAAAGTTTTCGGGCTGATTGTATTTGAATTAGAAACACATATTTAATTTAAATACAAATTGATAATGACAAAACTATAATAAAAATATAGTAGGTAATTAGGTTATTTAATGGAAATTTTAGAATATAAATTAAAAAAGAAATACTCAGACAGTCTTGGAAATGGGACAAGATGTTTTTTATGATAATTAATTTTGATGAGAATATAATTCTGCATTATTTAGGAAAAGAAACCAAATACAGTAGCACGTGAGCGAAGCCACAGGTAACAGCTAGTCTGGGGGCGTCCATTGATCACGTGAGCCCAAAATGGGGAGGGGGGGGGGTCTGGAAATAATCACGAAAGATCACGTAGGGGGAGGGGGGGTCTAGTCAGAAAATCACGTGCATTTATTTTTCTGATGAATTTGAAGAAAAACAATTCAGAAATTTAAAAAATTGACCAAGTTTAAAATCATATGTTTCGTAATTCTTTGTACTAAAAAAGTACACGAGATTTTCGGAGAGGGGGAGGGGGGGGGGTTTCCTGAAACATCACCAAATATCAGCAGGGGGGAGGGGGGGGGTCTAAAAAGTTGCAAAATACATCACGTGATTAACGGACGCCCCCTCTCCTATAATCGGCTGAATGTCCCGATTTTATTTTTTTGAAAGGTGGCAACCCTGGAGGTTCCTCAACATACAACTGTAGTTACGGGAAGAAATATCAATTTGTCCACGGTCCCCAACGTGGTAAAGTAAAATTGAAAACTTTTAAGGAACGATACAGAAAAATAAATAATAGATAAAACAAAATTACAACGATGAAATTAAAAACATAAAAAGGATCAAAGAGCAGACTTATCTTGAAGGAAGGAAGGATATCTTTCAGCCAACCCAAAACCAATCAATCAAATAATTCCCCTTTTCTACGCCTGTTGTTAGATAGGTTTTGCTACTACTAGTTATAATATAAAAGTGAAGTTTTTTTGGAACCAAAAATATTCTTCCTCTTTTTACTAGGCCTGTTGGCCTTCCTGCTGTGTTGTTAGCCCCTTGTGACGAGGACTCCCAACTATCCTTCCATCTTTTGGGTGGTCGTCCTGGAAGCCTGCCAGGTTGTGGAATGCCTAATATCTTATAGCCTAATAATTTCTAAGGCTTTTACTAAACAAGTTGTATTGTTGAAATATCGGCCCATTAGGAGGCAAAACGTTTTGGCAAAATATTGATCACGGTGTATCGAGCCCAGAAAATCAACAATACAGCTCTTGTAGCTTGTGAAATATGTTAATTTTAAGATACTTTTTGGTTTGTGGAATGACAAACTTGACCGGTTTGTTTTCTTCTGAGGGTGCGTTTACAATAAACGAGCAGATTATGTGCCCCAGACTTCTAGTTCTTGCTTGGTGTCAATATCAACGATAAAGAAAAAAATACTCCAGCTATAACAACTATAGGCTCGTTTGATGTAAACGCACCCTAAGATATTTATATTTGTGGATTAACCAATTTGGGTTTTTATATTTCAGGTGGATGATAAACTTTAGTAGAGAATCTTCCTGACATAGAATGAACTTCACCCCTTTCAACGGGCCTTTCTCCGGGGCGCAGGCCAGTGCTGTTCATCAGTTTGCCACTGCTAAGTTTACTCAGAATATCACTGGCTCCAATGGGGGACCAGTCGGACAGGTACGACTTTATACTCCACTCACAACATAACCTTTTTTTCATACATTCTTCTGCCCAATTATGGGGCTTATTCCCTACTGCTGGTTTGAAGACTAGCTTAGTGTGATCAGTGTTACGCCAACAATGTTGTTTCATCTATTGGATCAGTGGAAGTAGCGGTTAAAGCAAATCAATACTCACATGGACTTTATATTATCCACTTTATCTTGTACTTGGAGGTATATCTGCCAGGAGATTGATGGTGGGTGATTTGGCGCTCTAAAGCTTCATATTCAGTGACCGAGACCAGCAGAGTGATAGGCTACAATAGAGTTGGACTTGATCATTTGAAAAGCAGGAAAATTGCCTTTATTTTGAATGGAATATTTGTTTAAAAATATACTACTTATATTTTTTATACTCATGATTTTTTCTTCTTCTCAGTTTAAATTGAAAATTCATCCTTAATTTTCTCTTAAATAATTAATGTAGCTAGGCCTTTGCTTTTTTGTACAGCATCACATACCTATCTGAACCCTTGCATTTATTTTATTATTTTTATTATTGAGTTTGTCACTCTTTTTTGGTTTAGATTTAAAGTCTGAATGAAATGTAAACTAAGGTTCCTGAAACATAACAATTATTTTTGAAGTGAAAAATAATGAAGTGTTATTTATTTAGGTGGTGGGGGTATTATCTGGTGGAGAAGGAGGAGTCCATTATCTTCGCTCCGTGGATGGCAATGGAGGTCTACAATCCCAACAGCAGCTCATCACAGTTCCTATTACCGTACCTGGAGTTAAACCAGGTAGCATTTCACTTCATCATTACAATGATATCTAGTTGGAGGCAGTCAGAAAATGATAACTTGTAAAAAATAATGAATGGTTCCAGGTGATCCCCAACAAACAGTACAAATCCAGGTGATGAGTCCAAACGTGTCGGGCCTCAACACACAGACCACCCTGCAGCAGCCCAAATATCAAATGGCGCAGATTCCCATTCAAACCTTCCAACAAGGAGAACTAGGTAAGGAGAAACTCTCAGGTCTTCCCTTTTTTGGGGTTTATTGCAATAGTTTCAAAACCCAATGTTTGGTTTGAGTTGGCAAAAAAAAATATAAAAGTGTGATTTTATTCGGAATCAACCTCGTTTAGATAATAATATATTGTTCTTTTGATAAATTGTGTGATTGTTTTCAGGCACAACCCTTCTAACACTAGCTTATGCAACACCAGACAATCAAGACGGTATGCAGATTTTAGGAAACTCTGGCTTACCCGAAGGTACATTTACTATTAACATTTTTACTTGAATTAAAATTGAGCACAGTGGATGGCTCAATCTCATGATTGATTGATTGATTGGAAAATTTTAATGACTATTGTTTTGATATTGCAGGAATTCAAGTGGTAGCTGCTATTCAAGCACAAGATGTGCAGCAAATGTTGGCAGCACACATGCCCTCTCAAGATGCTGGTGGAGGAGGGAACGGGGCAGCGGGGAATTGCCTCAAACAGGAGCCCTGTCCCACACCACAGGGCATCCAGCTGGGAGCGATTCTGCCCTCTCACCCGCAACTCTCCAACTTGATTGAAGACTCCAAGAAGAATATGAACAACAATAACACTTTTAGAATAAAACAGGAATTTGTCACCACTGAGGATCCAAATATAGAGGTGGGTGCCATTCTATAGAAACCATGTCCTCCTCATGTAGCAATAGAATGAAAACTGTGGCAGATCTTGAATGTAATGGGGATGCATTTATTGATTTTATATAATCATATTATTATTATTTATGTAATATGTCAATTTTTTTTGAAAAGGACTGTAAAGATTGTTTTTATTTTCCACAGATTACGGAAAATGTACCTCAATGGGCAATAACACCAGGTGCTGAACTTGCCGATTATATTTCCCGAGTTCAAAACTGTGGGCAGTTACCAGTTTCTCTTCATCAGTTTTTAAGGTAAATACGTTGTAAACATTAATTGCTAATAATTACACCATCATTGAAATTGGAGAATAGCTCATGATCAATGCATAGCTTAAGGGGTTGGTAGGACCGAGTCCACATTCGGCAACATGTTATCTTTCTGTAATAAGCATATCTATTGTAATAAGCACCCTTGGCAGAAACTATCAAGAGTTTATTATTTTCAGGTTTAATTCAAGTGTTCCAAATATCAAGCGAGAGGGGTCCGTAAGTTCTGTAGTGAGTGGCAGTCAGAGCCTGGAAAGTTCCCAGGATGAGGAGGAGTTGCAGGGAGAAGTGGACATCAACATAGTGGGAGCGGAGACGGATATTATAGAGGAGGACAGTAAGAACCCCAGTATAGAGGAGTCCAATAGCCAATCAGAAATGATTCTTCCTGATGGTAACTATTCTAACTTATCACATGATATGGAACTCAGTAGAATATTTGAGCAATAATTTAGCATTCATTTGCTCTTTATATACTTAGTCATTTCAGATAATCCCAAAGCAAAGAAGAAGAAAAAGTATAAGAAAAAAGCTCCTAAACCAAAGAAGCCCAAACCTGGCCAAGTGGTGATAGCCACCGCCTCAGACGGTACCACACTATTCTGCTGTCCTGAATGTCATATGGCATATCCTGATAAAGAATTACTAGAACAACATTTAGTCGGGCATAAAATTGAACGAAGATACATTTGTGGTGTATGTGGAGCAGGGTAAGACATCATCATGGCTACACATGCTATTCTATTGTCTCAAATCAGAATATTAATATGTGTGCTTTCCCTTATTTCAGGCTTAAACGTAAAGAACATTTAGAGAGACACAAAATGGGACACAATCCCGATAGACCGCATGTCTGCTCGGTTTGCCTCAAAGGATTTAAACGAAAGGAGCATCTCAATCTGCATTACGTTATACACTCGGGAGCTAAGAATGAAATCTGTCAGGAATGCGGTAAAGGTGTGTATTAACATATTCTCCTCTTTGCTGTCTCCTTCTTGGTGTGATGTCTTAGCTGTATTAATGCTCATGTACATTTGACATTTTAGGGTTCTACAGGAAAGATCACTTGAGGAAACACGTCAAGTCGCACGCCACCCGCAGGGCTAAAGAAGAACAAATGTTGCAAAGTCAACAAGTTAGGTTAAGCAATAATCCGCCGCAGCCACCAAATCAAAACAATGTATCGAATCAAAGCAATCAAGTAACCATCTCTAGCAATAACCAGGTCAGGATTTCACCAGAATCTATTGGGCCTATTCAACCTGAAATCACAATTCATGTTAAGGTTTTTATTTTCTTTTGTTTTATTGTTTTTTTATCTTATATGATTTTTCCTCTTTATCTTTGGTTCAACAGTAATTTGTAAATATTTAAAACATCTAAATTGTTTGAGGCTTTCACGACCGGAATCTTGCATATTGGTAGTTATTTTTTAATAAATAAAAACTCTAGACATGACCATAATTCCAAAAAAAAACTTCCAATATGCATTTAAAACATCTTTCACAATATTCCCAAAAAGATACCTCTTTGCCATATTTTGTATTTTAATAAATAAACTAACATACACTGCCCCTCTTGATGCTTCAATTTGGGAGCATATGGTGCCATCTTCTATGCATTCTACACTACTTCAAGAGGATCAAAATTCATTCTATGTTCACTTCCTCTACATTCTGAGGTGATGGTTCTCTAAAAATTATTATATAGAATCTTACCTTAGTGTATTGTGTTAGGGTAAGAACACATAGAAAGCGGATTTCGACCCGCGCCGACCGGCTCATAGATTGTTGTCTATGGTTTCAATGCATTTAAATGGGCATGCCGGAAAGCGGGTTCCTGCTTTCTCTGTGGGTGTCCCCATTCAAATGCATAGATACATTCTTGTCGGCGCGTATCGGAATCCGCTTTCTACGTGTTCTTACCCTTAGGCTGGCATCCTCCTAGGCAGTTGCTGCACTGTGTTCCATTGTGACTAGCCAAAAATTCCGAGCTTATTTGCCCAGGTTTTGTGTTTATTGATCATCATTGGTAGGCACTCTCAAGGAGGTGCATGGGGGTCTCAAGTGACTCTCCACACATTCTGCATGTGTGTGCCTATTCAGCCTATGGTGCCCTGTTAGTGGGCAGATTTTTTTTCTGCTGAGGGGCAGTAGGTTTCTTGCAGATTCTGCCAATATTTTGCCTTTGGTGCTTTGAGGAATGGCTCGGGTCCATAGAAATTCCTCTTGGCACCGGCTCTCGCGATTTTGTCGGCCTTTTCATTTTCCTGGATGCCCTCGTGGCCTGTCACCCGACCTAGAATTACTCTATTTTTAGAATCTAGCCCTAGTGTGTGTGTAGCGACTGATATTGCTTTATCGTTAGTCAAGATAAGGACTACAGCTTGTGGACTATTAAGGGTGTAGTTGTCAGAGCTCAGGTCTGGTATTATGAGGACCGACAGGGACCGGTTTTACCCCTGTTTATATCTCCATGTTTCTGTACATAGATATAAAGTCTAGTTAAGAATACTAAAACTAATATTATGTAATACTTGCAAGTATTTACACTGTAATAGCCACTCCACCAGCCTTGCTTGTAATGGCAGTTGACTCTTTCAAACAAACAAACTGCCTTAAACAATTCTTAGACTTTAAGTCCAATTGACAACTTCAAGTTTCTATCTGGGATTGCAATCCTTTCTCAGATTAGAGTTGACCACTGCTATGCTGCCATACTGATAGCTTTTTATGGGGAAGGCGGATAAATAATGTTTACTGAAATCTAGGACTAAATTGACGACCACTTAAATGGTGAACATTGTTAACGTAAAATGATTACATTAAGCCAGCCTTCCAAACAGCAGTAGAAGACGGTTGTAAGCCTGAAGTGGTTCGAATTTGTATAAAATTTACCTCTTAAAATATAGGTATATCTTCAAATTAAGAAGTTGTTGAACATGCATTTTCTTCATGATGGCTAGATATTTCTTCTTATATACAGTAGAATCCGGATAGAGCGACCCTCAAGGGACCGACAAGATTTCGTCGTACAAAGCGACTGTATAATTTGACCTGTTTTTTTTTCTTTACTTTTTTTATATAAGTTTAATGTCAATGAAAATAAAACGTATTAAAATTTCAAATACTTTATTGATACGTAAACACATGTATACGATCGTAAAAGATTTTTGCATCCCAGAAGAATTGTAGCGCACAACCCTAACCATAAGAAGAATAAAACTGAGAGTGATTTTTGCGCGCCAATAGGGGTGATGCTGTAGGGTTATTCTCGTAGCGGTCTTAATACGCTCCTATCTTGATTGACAATGTTAAAATGGCAGATTGGTATTCACAAAACAAGATATCTAGCAGATATCTTAAAAATTCGTTATGTTTGAAATATTAGTATGAAATTCTATGTAATCGGCATTCCCGTAACTATCTTACAAACGTCAAATTCAAGGGCGACCTGATTGCGATCATGTCTTAATCTTATCGTTAAGTGATTTTTAAATGCGGTTGATTACGGGAATAAGGCTCCTGGTCAGAGCATCGAGGGAGAAAACGGGATGTGAGGCGGGGCGGCAGGTATTGTTTTTGCGCAAGGCCAAGGATGTGATGAAACAGTGCGCGCCTTTCTAACCGGACGATTTATTATAAAATTTGGTCCCTAAAAGCAGTTGGTCACTTAAACCGGAGTCGTAATATACGGATATCCTTTCATACAACGTCTCAATGAAACATAAATTGTGATTGCAATTACGTCGCTAAAAGCAGTTGGCCGTTATAAACGAAGTCGTTCTATCCGAATCCCACTGTATTGGATTCTTAAATAGATGACTTCTGAAATATTTCCAAATAGTCTAATAAAGTTTTTTATTTCAATTCCATCTTTCAAATATTGGCCGATTTATTTAGTTTATAAATATCATTTTGTCATTTATATAATGTTTATTTTATTGTTTTTTTTTCCCTGAGTTAATTTTAATTTTATTTGGCACATCTACTTACACACAATATAATAATATTTTATCAACACCATCACAACAGATAGGTGTAGAATTTAGAAAATGTCTTGTTGCATTTTAAAATGAGGTGGGTGACTAACTAACTGCTGAACTAACATATTGCTTATGGAACGCTTTATTGAAATTGAATTAGAATAGATTGGAGGTGGTTGCTGGATGCACACACTTAGAATGCATAGAAGTTGAATAGTAATTAATACTAATGTTATTATTTTATTTGTATAGGTTCCTAGCAGTACCATACCAGTTCCAGTCCAAATAACAGTTCCACACCACATCGTAACAATGGCTAACAATGCCGTAGCCAATAATCAACAGTTGTCTGTCAAACAAAACGTGAACAATATGTTATTGCATCAAATTAATGAAAACGAAAGAGACCACTAATAGGGTTGTGTTGAGTGGTGCGTGTCTCTACTCTATTTTATTATATTAGTCTCCTTCAGTTTATCATCTTACACTCAAACACCACGTATTTCGACAAATTATTTTATTCTATCATTAAGTTTTTTTATATAAATTTTCAATAATTTATAAGCCTTTTTTTATTTCTTAATATCGAAGACATTTTTTTATGATACGGTTTATTGGTAGTATTATTCTAATGTGTATTTATTTATTTTGAATATAATTTAAACTTACGGAGAAGAGCAAGTGTGTGTGTCTTTGTATGTTAGGTTGAAGCTGTCGTCTACCTGTGATACTTCATAAGCAATTTGAAAGTGTAGGTTAAACCATGGGCGTGAATTTTTACATCTTCTGTATAACAAAATGAATTTGTGCTCTGTCGAATCGAGTTTCTTAGTTAAAAATATAAGCTAGACTTTGGATCTATGAATAAGGAATATAAAATGGAGAACAATATTAATGTATTTTTAATAATTGCATAATTTAATCATCACATATATATATATATTGAATGGTGCATTTTCATCCTTGTATTTTAGTATGTAAGAGGGAGTATTGGATTTCAGTTTATTTGTATATCCTGTTTTATTTTTCAACCTGTGATAAGGAAAAAGCAAAATATATTTATAATGCGATAGATTTTCTAAACTAACAGATTATCACTATCTGGATACTATTTTAATCACAAATCATGAATTTGAAAAACATAATAGTACAATAATGTAATTTTCATCATTATATTGAATATTTTTTTGTGGAAGAGAAATTTAGAGTATTACATCGATGTTAATAATTAATGTGAATATTTATTAATGAACAAATTTTAATTATGGACGATGTAACAAGACTTGCCTGTTAAAAATTGGAATTTAGTTATTATTGGTCTTTTGAATTTGGAGTTTTAATAGAATGTTATTGATTGTAAAAGTTGACTCAGACATTGATCTATGTAAATAATACTATACACAGGCATTTACTAAAAATTTTACACAGCTGTGCCATCATTGCACTCAAAATACGAGTCATGTGTTAATTTTTAGCGCATTTGAGTCATATTTTGTGGATGATGATGGAATATGTTTTAATAGCCTAACTGTTGTACAATTGTTGTGTTTCATTTTATGTAAATAAATGTTAGATTGTTAACACAAGATGATTTATGTAATATTTGATGTTTCATATTATAATACAATGTTCCATCGTCCAACCTATATAATAGAGATTACCTTGCATTTATGCACAATTATAATATCATACAGGGAACTTTTTTTATCAAAACATGTATGGATTACGTCCATTAAAATATTGCATGCTAAAAAGTATTTTCAAATTATACTCAAAGTAATACTATTTTGTTATACGGTTGTTGAGGAGTTGTGATGATTGGGCAGATTTTTCTAGAGGAATCGTATGGAGCAAATCTAATTCCTTTGAAAACTCCTACAAGATACTAAAATTTATAATTTAGACCAGGTTGCTGGTTTTGTAACATTGACATTATCCATTCATTGGAGCTGAAATGTAATGATTTCTTAACAATTCAAATATTGAGTGGAATTTTCATCCTATTTTATTTCGAAGACATTGTGCAACTCATAAAACGGTAACAAAATCTGTCACATAGTGACTATGGGTGAAAACATGTAGAAAGCTGATTTCGACCGGCGCAAAGAATGTTTCTATGCATTTGAATGGGAATACGCACAGCAAAAGCAGGAACCCGCTTTCCGGCATGCCCATTTAAATGCATTGAAACCATAGACAACATTCTTTACGGCGATTGGCGCCGGTCGGAATCTGCTTTCTATGTGTTTTCACACTATGACCCTATATTCTAGTTTTGCAGTAATTACAATTTATGCTTTGCATTTTTAAAGTTACTTTAGGTCAAATCTTGCGATAATCGATTTGGAAGTAAAGAAATTTTAATTTATTTCATTCTACAGCTCATGGTGCATCATATTTCATTTCTCTCAGTTTTGGAATTTATAACTCATCCTAAAATTTTACATAATATTTCTGTAATTTTCACATAATAAATGCAGGATAGCTTATCACTCATTTCCGTTCACTGCAAGGGGGTTTTGGAAATATATTTCCCGTTCTCGTGAATTTTGCTGTACCTTATTTTGATATACTTAATTTGTTTTGTGAGATCTAGAAATGTATTTGTAAAATCTGGATTGATAAAAAAAAATAATTTGCAGGAATTAGTAGGAATATTTTGTTACAACCGTCAAAATGTTAAATTTATGAATACTCTTTAGTACCTAATTATTTTCATGAGATTTTTTATACCTACACAATATTTTGTTCAATAACTAATCACATTTTTTTATCAAACTAGTTTATAACATTTAGATTTATAACAGGATTATATTGTAAACTACTGTTGTTGTATATCTTAGCTACAACTTTTTTTTTACCAGTAACATAATTTATAAAATTGTAATAATAGTTGAAAAATCAGACATTCAACAAAAAAACTGAATAATTTTACCATATAAAATGCTCTCTCAATGTTTTTTTTTAATGTATATTATGTTTATTTTTATCACTAATCAAAGAAAACTATTAAATTTAGCAATTCATCACTATCATTAATGACATTTTAATTGGTGTGATTGATGTCAAAAAATGTTATAAATCACTCGAGATCGGGTGAATTGCCGGAAAAGAAAGAGAGAAAGAAGATGTCAAAAATGTGTGTATTGCATAATCCAACTAAATGTGTTTTAAGTATTATTACGCTATGTATCTTGTATGTCATTCTTTCTTCTAAATCATATTTTTTTATAAAATAAATCTATTTCTTAAAGCTGTGGTGGAGCTTATGTTAAATAGTTAAGATTTGATTCAGTTGTTGATTTATCGCCAATCTTATATGTATAAATTTTACATTGTACATATTTTTAATAAGAAAATATAATTTTTTCAAATTATTTAATTGTTTTTTCACTCAACACTCACCGTTCCTGGGATTTGTATCTTATCAACTTGTCGTTGTCATCAAACAAAACTTTTTCCTGTTGGTTCATTCATTTAGAACTCAAATCCTGTAATAAAGAGATGTTTTCAGGCGAAAATCCAATGACAGCCCAAGATCATTTAGATTTGAAAAAAACTATAGATATTTTGGTATATTTTCTAGTTCCTTAATTATAAAAGGAAAACATCATCTTTCGTACTGCATCACACCTAGTGCTCCTGTGGTTTGAGGTTATGTCAAGTAATATTTTCAATAATGGCAACCCACGCATAAGATTCATGTACATAATAACAACAACTAGATACGAAAATGAATAAAGAATTGAATGTGCATTCTTGGTGGAATTATTCGAATAATAAAATTGAGATAAAAAATTCAATTTGTTTTATTATCCTGCTTAGTTTTATCATAAGCGGTCATAGGAGATTAGAAGAAAAATATAGTAAGCCCACAAAACTAGAATATTGACTGGTATTCTCAAATTCACGTTCCAACTCAACGCAAGAAGCTCTTGCTTAAAACTTAATTGGTTGCCAGTAATTAATGTATTTGATAAAATGTTTTCAGAATACAGAAATTTCAAAAGTTGCAATAAAAATTGGATATGACGCAACTCAATTGTCTGTTTTTCATTTCAGAATAATAGTCAATTATCTACAAAAAGTGGAAATACAAAATAGATTGTGAAGTTTTTTTTTAAATAACATTTTGACACTGATGGCCTTCAGTTAAAACATACATAATACAAAGCATAGCATTGAAACATTTGATATTAGATAACAATATTAATATAATTTTTTTGCTAATTACAAAAATAATGTAGCAGATAACTTATTATGAAAAGTAATGATAAAATATTGGAGCCAGAAAATTCCCGCCAAAAAATTGTCTAGTTGGTAAACTTCTCACCAGATGGCATTTCATTCACTATGGGGGATGGGGTTGATGTTTGCTGACTCCAGTAGAATTTGTCACAAATACTGTGATAAATTAAGGGAAACAAAAGGAAATGGTTTAGAGTCGTTGGGTGAGAATGGTGAATATAATATATTTAAATAATATTTAAGCATTCTGGTTATTTGTTTAAATTGTTCAGTGTTACTTTAGTATATCGCCGGTGAAATGAAATAAAAAAACAACAGCTTTTTAATGGGGATGGGGTCGAATGGCGGGGGTTGCGCATTTTAGATCACTTTCGAACGTTGTAATTACTTTATGTACTCGGCGATGTGATTAGTGTGAGAGTCAATTTATTATTTTTTGTAGTTTGAAGTATCATTATGTAAATAAAATGGTAAATCGGTGAGTGAAAAATTAGAAGTGAGAAAAAATCGATGACCTCTTTAACATTGGGATAGGCTTCAAGCTAATTAAATCTGTTAATTATCCGCAGAATTAGGTATTACTGGGTTCAGCAAGACTATAAATAATGAACTTCTCTCCATTTACGGGACACTTTCCGGCTACAATTCCGACTATCCACCAATTCGCGGCTAAATTTGGTCATGAGGGATCTCCAGGTCCTGGTGGTCTTGTGCAAAGCAGTGACAGCTCCAGATACCACGGGAATAATGTTACTCATTTCAACCAACACCACACATCTCTAGGCATGACTGTAAACGTTGGAAAATTCAGGCAACCTGAAAATGTGGTAGTGAGCCTGAATAATGTGCCTAACTCCGTGGGAGCCACAACACAACAAAATATGCACACAGGTATTTATGGAAAACATGGTTATGTCATGGAGAGGAAAGTTTGCAAAGTATTTATCAAACTTATTAAAATTAATATTTACTGTGAATGTTGGAGATGTATTCCATTCAATTTTGAATGATTTGATATAAGCACTTACAAAAATAATCTCTACTTGGTCTGCATTTTTTCATCACCATGAGTTTTAAAATATGCTAGCGGATGCCAGACTATTGTTTGTCATGATGTGATAACCACAAATAAATATTGTTAAAACTTTCTGTTGAGAATGACAGATTTGTTTTGTTATAATACTCGGTTTACCTTTGTAATGAAATCGGTTTGGGGCAAATCGACTGGACTGTCTACAACGGACATAGAAACATTTTTTTTTATTGATATTCATTCATTTTCTCTCTAATTTCTATTACTTATAAGTATTATTATGATTGATTCAATTTTATTCAACGAAATGAAAATAGTAGCAAACATACCATTGTCAAAACAATGGATTTTAAGTACTATGTACCAGAATAGACAAACAGTACAAAACACTTGAAAATTTTGGTCGCTGTTTTTGTTTATAAGGTGAAGGGACGTTTCGAGAAAGGAATAGTAGTGATTACGTAAAAAAGTAATCACAAAAATAGTTTATATTAGTAATAATGCTATGCTTTGTTCGAAAAAAAAAATAATGCTATGTTAGACCCTTATAAGGAAAATATGCTAAGGTGGAGTGTATTCGAATGAGCTGTTGTCTCTTTCTTTTTTGATATTTTTAATTATTATAACAAGCGGGATAGCAAATAAACAAACTTATGATACACAAATACACATTATTTTATGTAGAACACAGGAACATTCAAAACGCATGGATGACTTTTCAGCATACAACACGTGTTAAGAGAAGATGTCTATTCTAGTATGTAGTGCATAAAGTTCATCATCTCTAAAAAGTATTTTTCATGGTAGGTTGTAAATTTAAATTACAAAATAAAGTAGTGTAATTTGTTGATGTTTTTCTATGGTGTGGGTAAAATAAAATGTGCATAATTTATACTCTGTTTAACAGTGAATACTGGCACAAAGTATCACAGTATAACTACAGCTACCACCTCCTCAACAGTAGGTCTGAATAACTTGAGTCACCAGTACACGGGACAGATCGCCATCCCATACACCCAGCAGAGCACCACCAACGACGCCTTGCAGCAGCAGCAACAGCAGACGTTGAAGGTAGACAACAGGAAAGACACGGCCAGAGAGACGGCAGCCGCACAGCACTATGACCAAGACATGATGAATGCTACTATCTTGCACCAACATCAAAGTATGACTTCAAGCATTTTGCAATATTTTTATTATATTTGAAGAGAAAAATGCTAAAACAATTTCTTTTTACCATATTAACCAGAATATACAGTGTGTTAAAATACAGTTGATCTCGGATAAATTTGGAACTACATATTTTTCATACTGGTAACACTGACACGATACTTCAATTCGTACATGATTTCACTTTCCTACAACCACTTTTTTTTTAAATGTTTATAAATAAAAATAACTTTGCAGTATTACAATAGGTTATATATTTTTTTCCGAAATATATTTTCGGTTGACTATGCGACCATCGTCAGGGGAGAGTTTATTAGTCTAAGTTATTTTTATTTATAAACATTTATAATGTCTAAGTATTACAAAGTTGAAAATAATGTGTTTGAAGAATTACTTTTTTTTTAGTCACGTCGATGGTTTGGTGTGAACCTTTTGCCAACCTACAACCACTTGCATATCCAGTGTTACCATATGACAAATGAAGCCCCCTCATCGAAAACGAATTCTCTGTTTTGACAGACTGTAGTACGCCCGATTCTGTTTCAATTTAAGTGCGCACTAACTAAAATAAGAATGTTCCAATTTTATTAAGCGCACATCGATATTCTATAAAAATTAAGAGCGTTCTTAATATGACTATTATTGAAATTAGTTCATTTTGGTATTCTACAACACTATTTAAGTCAATTTTAGTGCGTTCTTATGTCAAAACGTTCTTAATTTTAGTGCACACCTAATTGTATGCGACTTAAAAAATATCTGTTGATATTTTTATAATAAAAGTATTATTTTAATCTAATAAGTTTAAAACAAGTGTTTAATATTTTTATTAAGGTAAATAAAATCACAAAATTGATTTTTGCGCGTGTTTCTTTATGCCGAAATCGAAAGTTTGAGGTTAGTTCAAAATCACTACTTTCATAAAATACTTTTGCGTATATTACAACAAGAGGTTTGCACTAAAAATAATTATACTTATTTATTTCAAAAGGAAATCTAAGAGTTGGTCTGATAAAAAGGCAAATTTGAGATGCTTCTAACCCATTTGGTCACTACTTTGACACTCGTATTATTTTTAATAAACAAACATTGACAATTGCGCATGCGCGATGTAGACCATAGACAATTATAATTCATATTTTTGTTTATGGTGAACTAATTTAAGTCATTTTAGTTTTTAGAACACATCGCGAGTTGACTACTGCAATGTTCTTCTCAGTAATCTACCGAAGTATCAAATCAATAGAGTGCAATCGATAATGAATGCAGCAGCGCGACTCATTTTCCGCATCGACCGTTTCTCACACATTACACCAACACTGCATAATCTCCACTGGCTAAAATGTCCAGAGCGCATACAATTCAAGCTATGTCTAACTACTTTTAAAGCCATTCACAATATGTCTCCTTCATATATATCAGACCTTTGTATATCTCAATTACCCAATGACAGACAAAGCTCATTAAGATCCCACACAGACTCACATACAAAACTTCAGGAAATCGACACTAGATTTCGTCCCAAGTATGTCGATAGGGCATATAGCGTCTCTGGGCCCAAGGCTTGGAATGAGCTACCTTCTCATATCAGGAATGCTGAGAACATTAATGACTTCAAGAAACTTTTAAAAACTCATCTTTTTACGCGTTCTTTTCCAGGCTATCCTTGATTTCTTATGTATCTTCTAATTTTATCAATATGTTTTTAGTTTTTATTTAGCCTTAGTACCTTTTATTGTAAACTTTAATATTATTTGTTCCTTTCTATTTTTAGCTAGCGCCCTTGAGGTGGCTTTAATGTCACAAAACGGCGCTATATAAATCATCCTATTTATTATTATTATTATTATCGCTTTATAGAATACGAATTTTAATTCATATGACCTTAATTCTTAAATTTTGGAACGTTCTTACTTTAGTTCGAACCGAAACAGAATAGGGGGTAGTGTGGCTAAAAAGTTTCATAAAGATATTTGGAAAAAAAAAATATTCATAAAAGATTTCAAATAATGTAAAATTCAGATAAGCCTTTTTTAGGCAATTAAGTAACTAGCATTTCCGACAGAAATTGTCCTGCAGTCCTAACTATGATTATTGAATTCGAATTTGTATTATGACAAATTAATTATCTTTTATCCAATGTAATTTCAACCGATGCGTCTGTTTTAAGCCATTTTTCTTCCGCTTTATGTCAAAAACTAACATTTTCTAATTTCAAAATTAGAATTAAATTATATTGTAAAAAGCAGTATCTCAAAGCAAGGTAACTCTTTTTTCCGCCATGATATCACCAAAACATTTCCTGGAAAATGGTAAAATGAAAAAAAAAAATGAAAATAATTTTCAGGTAGCGTAGCACAGAATCAGAATCAACTGCAACAGTTACAACAACCGACGTCTTCACAGCAACTAGTGGTAGTGGTGCACGAGGCTAAGGAACACAATAACACGGCTGCCAAGAGTATCAAACAAGAAGCTAGAACAGACAACAGAGAGAGGACAACCACTAATGGAAGCACTGATTTTTTAGGTATGTCATTTTATTATTGCTGAATAAAAAAAGTGAATCCATCCATCAAATCCGCTTACCTACCCATATTCCTTGTGCCAGGTGCTCCGCTTCCCAACTCCTCTATTTCTTGTCTCATCCGAGTTGTAAAATAAGCTGGCTTGGCCTACACTGTGACTGAGGTAATGGAAGGCTGTAATGTTCTTTCACAGATGGTGTTTTTTTTTTAAAAAAATCATACCACCTGATTCCCAAAATTAGCAGCAAAGCCTTTGTGAAATGTCCGAACTTACAGCTATAATTGAGATGATACACATTTTCAATAGGCGACATTTATTTTGGG
Organism: Mystacides longicornis; assembly: GCA_963576905.1. Taxonomy (NCBI): domain Eukaryota; kingdom Metazoa; phylum Arthropoda; class Insecta; order Trichoptera; family Leptoceridae; genus Mystacides; species Mystacides longicornis. The sequence goes on along the minus strand of OY756425.1, from coordinate 24,446,493 downwards.
TTTTGTGGAGAAATTGTTGGACCTTCAAATATTTTTCATACCACTGAATGAAGAGCTGGCTTGGGCTACTCTCATAGAGAGCTCTTTTTCTTTACTGCCTTATGGTGTTACACGTGCTCCCAGATATTTGAAGTGGTCGACATTCTCTATAGCAGGGGTTCCCAATCTTTTTCAGCCCGTGGTGCACTTACAAGTTTAGTATTTTGTCACGGCGCCCTACTTTACAAAGCTATTTGGAATAGATATAGTGACTATACATAAAATATATAGGTACCTACAATAATATTAGTTGTGTTAGGTAGATAGGCACAAATTTTAAAATTCCGCGGCATGAGTTTTACTATAGAACAACAAAAAACGCTTGAAGTTAAAAATAAAATACGATAATTACTCAGTGAAATCAATGTGATTGATAAGCTTGATGATTTCCCGACAGTTTTTCAAAGCGGAGAATAAAACAGACTGCTACTCTCATTTCTTTCTCCACATTGATCTTTGAGCAATATTTGCTCTTAATCACAGCTACAGCCGAAAATCCAGCTTCACATATATTATATGACCAGGCAAACGGAATGAAAATGTTTAAAACTCTCGAGTTTCTTCTGGAAACGCTCGAAACGATAACCAAAACTCACCAATCGGAAGTGGTCGATCTAGTTTTGAGCCTGATGTCGCAAAAGAGTTCGATGGGACTTTCTTGCTCTTGTGTTGTAAATCCTGGCGGGGATTGTGGGTGGAATGTATCATGGAACTGCACAAATTTTTCGACATCATCATCTGCAAAGTTTTTTGAAAATCATTCGGTGGGCTTCGATAAGTGTTCCGTGAGTGAAAAGGGCCATCAGCTCTAATAAGACAACCAATTCATTAGATGCTCCATATTTATACAATTGCGAGAAGCAATCTTGACCGCTGTCTTCATACAGTATTTTTATCCACACTTGCAGTTTCTTCCTAAGCCACAATCTTCTACTTTCAGAATGTGCATGTTGTTGCCTTGTAAGAAGTAGCTATGCTAGTTTTAGCAAAATATCTGGTTCAGTTATCTATTTTACGCTTTCATGACGTTCTTCTTGTAAAAAGTTTTTCCAGCAAATTTTTCATGTAATTCGAATTTAAAATGGTATTTTTGCTTTATTTACTCGCGAATAGTTGTGGTTTTGGATGGTAAGAGGATCGACTCACGGCGCCCCTCTCTACTTTCCACGGCGCACCAGGGCGCCGCGGCGCACACTATGGGAACCCCTGCTCTATAGAGTCTTTTCCCTTTCCCGTCTTTTTCCTTTTTAGAGAAAGAAAGAAGAAGAAATGATGGTTAATACCGGTCTGTATCATCGGTGATTCTTCTTAAGTTTATATTATAAACTTGTGTTAGTTTTATTTTTGACTGTATAATATTGCCTAATAAAGAAACACAATGTGGGTTTTTTCACAAGAAGATAAGATAGTGGGTATAATAATGATGTTGATGTGTTTTGCAGGAGGCGGCAGTATGACTATGCCCGCATCTTGGCAATCCCTAGCGGCTCCTGGCTCTGCAGTAGCTGACTATCTCTCACATCTTCCTGCTTCCACATTACCACTTTCTCTGCACCACTTTCTCAAATATTCAGCTGACTCTATAAAGAAAGACGACACCGTCAATCTCATCACGGCTGCAGCCAATGTCAATGGATTAAATAATGTTGTGAGTTTTAACTTTTTTCATTTCTCTCTCACGAGCTGTTTCAATAAACTATCCACCTTCTAGCATTTTCTAAAATTATGTACCTATTTACGGTGTTTCAATAAACAAATATAAGGTAGAATTTCTGAATTTTGTATCTATCTTTCATTTCACGTTATTTGTGATTATCTTTCTATGGTTTTGTTATCCCCTAAATTTGATGGTTTGGTGTCACTTTTTTATGTATCCAAATCCAATCCAAACTCCCTTTAGACCCCACTTAGGGGCATAGGGAGGCAACAAGAGCTCTCCATTGCGCTCGATCCTGCGCAACGTTAATGACCTCCTCCCACACCATGTCCAGATTCCTCAGCTCTGCCTCGAAGGAGCGGAACACAGTATGAGAGGGTCTTCCTCGTCTCTGGGACCCTGATGGGAGGAAAAACAGCGCTCTCCTCGGCCAACTGTCATTCGGCATCCTTAACACATGTCCCAGCCAAGTCCATCTCCTCCACATAATAGTAGAGGTGATGGGCTCACGCTGGGTGCGTCGGCGTATAGCGTCGTTCGTGATGCGGTGGTACCATCTTATACCCAAAATTCTCCTGAGGCACTTCGTATAGCATCTTATGTATAGCATCAAAAAAAAATTTCCAATGACAAATGCGATTTAGAATTATTTGAGGCCAGAACGAGTTATTGATGCAGAATAGGTACCTTGTTTTTTTAATATTTATTTTATATCAAAATGTCCTTATTAAATCATACGTAACCTTTATGTTTCAACCAAAATGAACCAATTCATGTTTGATCACTTCAATTTTAATATTTGTACCTACCTAAAAAGTATTCTTTGAGTATTTTCTTCAAAACTTCATTATATTTCCTATAAATTTAGTTGGTTCCTCATGGTTGTAAGTCCTCGAATGATTACGGGAATGCATATTTGCTTTATTTGTTTAAATTTTCTATGATCGATATGATAAACCTAAATATGAAGGGAGCATATAATTGGAAAGGAAAAAAACTCAAATAGGTACAGTGTATTTATTACAGAAAGCGTTCTTGTATACTGGAAACAGCTGTGAGTTGACGTAAAATCCAACATGGCGGGTCAAAAAATACAGAGATCAGCTCACAATCAAGCGATTTGCATTAAACTATCTCGATGACAGCTTGATCGTAATATTTTCTATCGCTGAGCTATTTTTTCCATTGATCGTAGGTAGTTTTTTAATCAAGCAGTTAGTGATTTGTTGATAGAAATAATGCCAAATTTGGATATCTTAACCATTGTAACATAATACATCGTAGATCTCAGACGTATACTTGTACAATAAAATAAAATACACCGTACTTACCGGATAGTAGTTCTATCTATCTTGAGAGTGACTATCTTTGTTTATTGAAACACGGGTGATAGTAAAGTAGTAGCATGGTTAATTGTTATAACAGATTACTATGGATACATTATTGAAACTGGCTGTTTGGCTTTAACACTCCGATGGTAATCACTTACTGACTTTTAATAATTTTCTGCAGATGTCTTCGAATACAGTAAGTAGTGTCGTGGTTCAGTCTTCTGGTTTGGGATTGAACCAAAGTATCAATAGCAATCCTAACAACGTAGTGGTGCCCAATAAAAAGAAGAAGAAGAAAAAACCACCGAAAGAAAAAAAGCCAAGACCTAAACCAGGAGAGATCCGTTTGACAACTGCTTTAGATGGCAGTACCTTGTACTGTTGTCCCGAGTGTCATATGGCCTACCCCGAAAGAGGAATGCTGGAGCAACATCTAGTTGGCCATACAATGGAAAGAAGGTATGGATACAATGACATGTACTTAATAATAACATTGTACTAGCTGATCTTGCAAATACAATACTTTTATAGTACTCGCATGATTTTTCTCATAATTTAGCCAAAGTCTCTAAAAATCTCATGATTCATTGAACTTTTTAACACAAATATTATGTTCTCTTTTATTTATTTTCATCAATGTGAATTATATAACTAAACATGGCAACATTCAAGACTTAATATTTTAACAAACCTATGCATCAAAGACATATTTTCGAAAAAAAATGTCATGTGGTTTTTATTCGTGACAAATTTACAACAATAATGTCTCTAAGAGTCGTTGTGTATTGTGATTTTAAATCCTACTCCATGAAAAAGGATATCAAATGTAGAAATATATTTTTTTAAATCCAATGTATTATTTCTGAGAACACGGAGTTTAAAAATAAAATGTTTTTCAACTTTAAATATTGTTGTAAATTTCTTTCTTATAAAATTTTTATGATGTTTTCAGATTTATTTGTGATATTTGTAATGCCGCTTTGAAAAGGAAAGACCACTTAACTAGACATAAACAATCGCATAACCCCGAGAGACCGTACGTGTGTTCTGTTTGTTTGAAAGCTTTTAAGAGAAAGGAGCAGCTGACCCTTCATTTTGTCATTCATTCTGGAGAGAAGAGGCACGTGTGTCAAGAATGTGGAAAAGGTATTTATACACTTGGGATATGTTTATAGAATATTAGTTGACCCGCCTGTTAAACTTTGACCTAACCCAGAATATAAAAAATAATTTTGACTTATTACATGAATTAAATACAGTTTATGACATACAAACTGAATTAAATTTAACTTATAATATATTGCATTATGTAATAATTATTGTTGATTCCATAAGCCATAAGTTTGTAATAAAAAAAAACCTCTACAATTGCATAACTTTTAAAAAAAATCCAAGAGATGGCGGTGTAGTAGGAAATAAGTCACGTGTAAAGCGTGTTACATTATTGCATATGTTGTTGGATGAATAGACTCCGTTAAACCCTAATTTTACCGAATTATTATGGTAAGATAGCTTAGGTACTATTTTTATCATGATGATTTACAAGTTAATGTTCAAAGGCAATGAACAAGATTTTAGTGTGGTTTTTTAATACAGTAAAACCTCTTTATAATGGACTAATTGGTCACATCCATTAAACAAGAGTTGCAGTAACTAAGAAGTCAAAAATAATCCAGCCCAACAATATCGATACAAAAATTTATTCCTCCTTATAAAAACATAAGTATGAAGAATCATGATGTACGGTTGTGAGACTTGATACTTGGTACCTATATGAAAGAGATAAAAGGATACTGGAAGCTTTTGAGATATCGTCCTATAGAAGACTTCTAGGTATATCCTGGAGAGACCACATAACGAATGAAGAGGTTCTTCAAAGATTTGAAATATCAAGGCATCTGCTCAAAACGCCGTTGCTCAGAAAGCCGTGCTAGATGGACAGCACACTCAGTATGTAATGGTGGTTTCGTACATACCATTATTGAAGGGATGACCAAGGGGAATAGTTAAGAATATCTGCAAGATGAGTATTCAGATATGTGCTAGTCCTCCTGCGACGAACTGAAAAGTACTGCAACAAATAAAGCGGAGCGGGGAGAAAGAGTAGGGAAAATGGTGCCAACCAAACCTAGGATTGTGACCAGAGAAGAAAAATGGTGGGAGAATTAAAAGAAAATAAAAAAACTTGTTTTAAAAATATACTCTGACAGTCCAGGTAGCGAGATGAAAATGTTTCAAATTCTAGGGCTAGATGTCAATGCCAATATAAACTGTTAACGTAACAACACATAATTTATGTTAACAATTGCCCTAATTCTTTCCATTTTATGGAGGTTTTACTGTAATTCTCTGCTAATTTGCCTGTAATCCCAAACAATGGAAGAACCCTGTGATATTTTTTAATATCATCAATGAACTTTGATCATTTTGAAAACTAACTAAGGTTATGGTTACTGTTTCATTGGATTATACTAGCTGTATTGTCAACATTGTCAACTAAGCACCCATTTCGAATGTTAACCTATCTTGGATTTAGACGAATGAGTATCTTTAGGTTTTAATCACAGTTGTATAAATTTCAGGGTTTTACCGCAAAGACCACTTAAGGAAACACACTAGGTCACACATCGCTAGGAGAGTAAAGGCAGAGCTGAGTCAACAAGGAAGTGGCGGGGGGACGGGAGGTTCTTTATTATCCCTAGCTGTTCCGGCCCCGGCCCCACCACCTCCCTGACCCTTGCCAGGCCTCCCAGCGCAGACCAAGCCTATAGACTTTCTGGCCTTTGTGTCTGCGGCTAAGGACGCCTTTTAAACATCGACACATTCAAAATATTCTCACGAGAGATAACAGGATGGTACCTGAGCAATTACAAAAGTAAGTACAAAATAATAAAGAGAAAAACATAATTTTAATGTCAAATAGTTACGTAATAATATGCAAACCTATTGATATATTTTATTTTAAAGTACTACATGCATATTTATATTTTAAGTGGGGGAATATTTACATCTTTTTCGTAAAAAGTACAAAATTATAAATTGTTAAATTCAAGTTAGTGTAGAATAAAAATTCCAAAGTTATATTACAATCGATCTCTTACGTCTTGAGATTTCATATTTATCTGGTGTGCGATAAGTAAGCCTTTCAAAAACTATATACTTATATTTTTTATTGCAATTAATTCCGCTGTTTTAATTTAGGACAAGAATTAGGTTATTTTAATAATTAATAGTCCAAATCACTAAAATTTCATGTGCACCAGATAGTCTTTATTATAAGAATTTTATTTTTTAAAGATGTTTGGAAATGTTTTAACTACATATTATTGTACAAGGTTTAATTCAATAACTGCGACAAAACTAAAATAATTTCTTAGTTTTGATCTAATATGTAAACATTCCTTTTTACACGAATCATGTAAAACTATAAAAGATGGAACATATAGAATGAAGTGGACAAGGCTAGAACGAAACGTGACAATCATAAGTGTGTGTTAAAATTCTCAAGCTAAAGTAACTAAGTATGAAAGGTTCGTTCCATCTATTTTATTTTATTCAGTGGTTAAGAATTAAATTCATCCACTGTCATTAGCTTTGCAAATAAATTATCATTTTAACTATTATTGGCTCTTAATTTTACAACAATCATATGGTTAATGTCTTCTCAATGTAATTAAAATTCAATTCACTCATCAATCAATTCACTCATTTCACTTCAATTTAGTAGTCCCTAACGAATCGAATATTCATTTCGCTCATTAAATTTTTATTTTATCCATTGAAGATTATTATGGTGTGAGAAAGGTGATTGATTTGATTGATAGTTTTGAGTGAAAGCTGGAAAAAAACAATATTTTGAAAACTGTCTGTGTAAATATTATATACCTACTTGTTTTTTTTTGAAGTGAAGTATAGAAATGTGATTTGTATACGAGGACTAAAATTTGTGTGTAAAGTGTAATATAACTGTAGGATATACCATCACCACCAAGTGTGTTAAATGTGATATATGGTCTGGTTTAAATTGCATGTAAAAATATTAAATGTTAAGTGAATTATTATGTATGTATACTGTGTTAGCGTAGCCTATACCATTTTACAATTCCATACATTTTTAAAGATGATGTACAACATACGTACTTGTTTACGCCCTTAGCACACCTCCCCTGCTAAACTTTAACAGCAAAACCGAAATGTTTTGTCAGTATGTACGAGAAGTGGAACTGACTGTTCTAGTGCATAGAGTCGACTGTAATTCTATCTCTCCTAGCGGTTTCGTGGTGTGGCGGAAGTTGACGAAAATGTAAAATTGCATTTTTGTTATAAAATAAATGTGGATCAAGAGGTCAAAAATTGACCTATTAATTCTCTACTTATTAAGTCTATAAAAACGATGACATTTCACTCCAATTGTCTTCAACTCTACACTAGATTGCAGTGGAATTCCTAAAGCGGTTTCGCAACCTACGTTTTACGGTGAAGGTGTGCTACGGGCATTGTTGTGGAACCTATTTATGACATGGTACATGAATATAGATTTGCATCCTGGTTAGGTACCTACTTAACCTTTTCGTTCTTTGAATTGGAACAATCTGTGTTTTTTTTAATGAATTCCGACAACTTTCACACCAAACAAAGCTTGTATTGTGAAAGAGGTATGATGATCTTAATTCTTTTAATTAACTTTGAATATACAATTTTATTGATCTTTTTTTTTATCAACAATATTATATTTTTTTGACAAGTTTAAATAATCACTATTTTATTGAATTACTCTAGTCATTAGTGTCAGTAAAAATAATTAAAATGGATTTCAATTATTTGTGCTACATACTATATTTTTAATCAAGTATACACTACTTATTTATTTTTAGGAGCAATCACTATTTTATTTATGTGGTCTGATGTTCTTGAATGGACAAAGATCTTTGAGAAACTATTTATATTATTTTATTTTTTATTCTTATAGAATATTTATTTATATTAAAATCTAATTTATTTGTACAAGTACCCATAATTATTTGATATTATTTTATACAAACACATTCTAGTCTTAGGGTCATAGGCCAATTATTTATATTCCAGTCATTTTTATGTTGCGTGGTTGTGACAATATATTTACGAGAACATTTTTTGTTTATTGTTAACTGTAGTTACCAACATAAGTTCTGAAATTATGAATCGTGTTACCATTTGTGTTTCTGTCCTTTAAATGTGATTTTCAATTTTATTTTGGTTTTAGATATTGTTTCTAAAACAAAAAATGTTTTAAATGTGATCTGTTGCTTATAAAGCGAGTAACTACTTGTTGTTGCATACTTTATATGATTCAATCAATGAAATTTAATTAAAACAAAATGTTTTTTTTTTGTTAACAACATAGTCACAGAGGTACCAAATTCTAAACTAATAGGGGTCCAAAAATATATCGTAATGTACAATTCACAAACTGCTTTATTCCCACTTTTTTTTTTTAATAGTTTTAACGTTGATTTTGTGTTCACGAAACTAGTGAGAGATATAATCAATTCTGGAAATAAAAAGTTAAAATCTTTCGGGATTATATTACGTAAAAAATCCATGAAAAAAAAACCTTAACATGATTCAAATTTTGTGCTAATTTTATGTGAAGAACTTTTTATTTAAAATGTCTGAATATTTTGTAAACAAAGTTAAATTTTTGTGAAGTTTTTTTCAGTTGTTTTATAAAATAAAATTTTTGATGTTTTATCCTTTCTATTTTAGACCTACAAAAAATAATTTTGGTGTTGTGATTTTTACACAAAACGTTTGGTCATGGCCTTGCTAAAACTACATAAAATTTATCTGTTGTGATAAAATTGTATCACTACATAAAAACAGATGCATAAAAAATAGAATGAAAAAAAAACAATAACAACCATTCTGTAAATAGTTTTATAGTAAATAAGTTGAAGCAATAAATATAATAGCCTTAATTAATTTATATAACGACTAGTGATATGATTTGCAATTTGAATTGCTTAGTATGTATTGTCATTTATGTACAAAGAGAATATTATACTTTCAGATATTTTTGGCAGGTTTTTATTTGTTTGACAAATTGTTTAAAACTGCGCAGAAGATGGTTAAAATGATGAAGTACTTAGAATATTAGTTATCGACATTTTTTTTTTAAATTTCAAGTTTCTTGTAGAAACTGGTGACTCATAATAATTAATCATCACTGATATCGGTTAAGGAATTAGAATAGAATGAAAACTTTAAGAAATAAGATAGGTAGTAAGTTAGGTTTTTTAATGAGATATGAATGAATGCCAAAGGTTCTGTTTTGTTTATAAGGCTGTGAGTACTTGAATACCTATATCTGTCGGAACGACACAATGAAGAATACTACTTTGTACAGGCTTTATTCTGTAAAACTTAGAATATTACTGAGGAAGTGAGATTTTGTCAAGATATTCAGAGTTAAAAAAAAACATAAGTTTTACACCAACACTGACCATTTAATTCATGTACAAAGTATGAAATAATTTGATAGTTTTAGGTTCAACATTAAATTCACATTTTTTTTTTATAACATAGTGATTTCTCAATACAATTCCTGTGGTAAAAACATTAGCAATATTTTTATTAATACTGAAAGAACAATTTATTAAAAGCCTGACAAAAAAAAAATATACTTTTTTTCCTGTGCTGTTGTGTAGGGTCCTCGACATTTATTAGACAAAAAGTTTCCTTAACATGTTCCCGATAACATGGTACAAAATGGCCACTGATGTCCATTCACATCAACTGTTAGAATTAATAATATAAAGAAAAACAAGAATTTAAATAGTGTACACATTTGTGTTCGGTGAGCAGAAACAGTTTATTATAATACCGGTGAGCAGAAACAGTTTATTATAATACGCAGATAGGATGATGGAAAAATTCATGCTTCCAATGCCAGGCTCTTATTTAGTACACATCAGAAAATGTGCACTCATATTAACATTTAATAATAAAAATGAAAATAAAAAACAATTAGCAAGATAATCTTAATATTCTTTATTACCTTAACTTGATGCCTTGTAATTTGGTTTTCTGTACATTTGTATATTCAGATGATAATTATTATAATATAAAAACCAATAGATTTAACAAACGAAATGGTATTTTTATAAAATACAAAAAAATAGTTTATGGTAAAAATTTTACAGAATACAGATAATTTTCTAACATTCTACTTAACAGAAAAACTGAAACAGTACAAAATATTAAAGTTAATGAATAGCACATAATAATTATAAAATTACAGAATATATTGATATTTTAATGATTTAATTAAGATGAATTGGGGATAAAAAAAAACCCTCTTCTATATTATCCTTATTGCATGTTAAATATGAGTCATGTGCAAGTTTTATAAATTTCAAATAGCCCGCATTTAACGTGCAATCAATTTTTATTAATATTCATTTTATTGTAAATAAGTTTAAAACATTCCAAAATACAGATATTAAATATCTGCAGTATATATAATAATATTGTGTAGAATTAGGAATATATAATATGATAAATAATAATTCTTGTATCAATATGACGATATTGAAGATTGTTTAGATTGATTGGATATGCCTTGTGTATTGTATTACCAAACATATAACTTACAAACCTAAGTTTAAAATGCTTAATATTAGAGTTACCAATGGACATATTCATACTCGGTAGTTGTTACCCATTACAAAATGTGGATTATTTGAATAAATTGAACACTATAAACTAGTCTTATTTGTCCATTGTTTAGTTTAGTCTAATTTATGCAATATTTGCCAATATTGTGCTTCCTTCTAATTTTGTGTAGCCACTACTATCGCTTATTTTAAAAATAAAGAGATGGATTGATTTCGAAAAAACCCTATCTTGTTATTTCAAACCCTTGTCCCGAATTGGTTCCTCAATAGGCTTTGCTAATGTCTTGATGATTTTGGGGCGTGAATCTTCTGAGCTTAATAAACATGAGATAATCTTCAAAAAGAGAATGAACCTAATGAAACTTGCAACATTCAAGTAGAATTAAGTTTGGCTATAAAGAAAAGTCACCTTTAGGAAAGGCATGAATGAAAATTCTAAGAATGGATATCTATATCTCCTAACAAATTCATCTCTGGGAGAGGAGAGAATACCTAAGTGAATAAATATTATAAAGTAAACACTCAATTATTTTAAATTATCATAATGATTCAAAATACAATCAAGACAGTTGCCTACTTGATCCCATCAGTAAAATTTTATTCATACTTTTTATACATATATTTATCAAGCTCTTTTGGGTACCTTATTTTAGAAGACGGAAAATAATAAAATTGAAATTTTAATTTGCTCTAAGAATAAAATGATTAATTTATTTGAAATCTATGGAAAAAATAATTCCATAAACAAAAGGAAAATATTGTTTCTTTGTCTATGATTTAGCGAACCAATCAAAATAATCCATAGAAGAACAGAAGTATTAATTTTCAGTTTTATAAAGAAGCTGTTAAAAGTTCAAATTTTTGACATATTATGAGATTTACCTGTATCGGGATTGTTTTTTTACGATTATTGATAACATTTTAAAATTCTTGTATTTAGATCTAAAATATCGATGTTGAGACATTTTGTTTTGCCATCTGTGAATGAAAAAATACACAAAGTTTAGTTTTACGTGCTACGTTATTTTACTTTTAACACAATTTACTTTTATCAAAATATTATTTATAAGTTCTTTTATTTAAGTTAGGTACGTTAATAAACATTATTTTGACCTATAAATATATGTAAGTGCAGAGCAAACTTCGTTGCTGATGAACTTTTCTAACCATTAAAAACTTTGAAAGCCTAATTGAATACATTGTTGATAAGTAAAACTTCCAAAATAACAACAAATATTTTAGTTTTTAGTGAAAATGGAAGAATCAAAGTTAAATGTACCAATGCCACGCAGATCTGTAGAGGTAATAAATTCTTTGCGGGAAGATTTTCTTAATTGTGATATAGATGACAATTCTCTCCAAAATGCTGTCTCAACTGCCAATAATTATGATAGGTAAATGATTCAAATACATACTTACATGTTTTTGCAATGCTTTTTAGCAAATAATTTGTGTCATTAGATATTCTATTTTGATTGTTTTTTTAGCTCAATGGATCACCAAGGGATGATTCCGGATAACTATTTACAAAGAAATATGGCTCACAATGACTGTATTACTTATGACGAGTCTTCTTTGGGTCTTTTGGACATTGATAAAGGTATTTATATATTTTATTTGTACTTATTATATTAAAAAGGCAGTGGTTATGTTTGTTTTTTGCCAGAAAAGTTTAAGTCAACTGTTGATAGTTTTAGCAAAAAGTTGAAGTGAAGTGTATTTATCACCCCTCATCACATGTCCCACGATATATTGAGCACCTTCATCCACATTTTGAAGGCTTCTATTCTATTCATTCTGTTGACTTTTAGGGTAGTTTTTTTTTAAATAATAATTTATATTATAATTACTTTTTTACAGATTCTGATGAAATGAATTTGATGTCTAGAATGAAAAATGATTTTAAATCTGTAAGTATTTTAATCAAACATTGTTTGTATATAAATACCGCTCTGAATTTGATATTTTTTAGTCATTTTGAAAATATATTCAGTTATTTTGCTTTAAATCAAATATAATATAAGCTGTGGCTGTGATGCAAAATTAAGTTTCTCTTAAAATTTTATTGAAGGATCTTTGCTATATAAGTTAAACATTTGATAATGGAGATGGTAGTCTCCGAAAACCGGTTTATGTTTGAACAATAAATTTTTGTGTTAAAACTAGATAAGGTTCTTTTTCATTTTATTTCAAACTACAATTGTTGCACTTAAATAATATTTGAGTTTTGTTAAAACTATCCATTTATTACTTCTTCTTTGGAATGTGGCAATCCACTCTCGAGAGAGAGTGATCCATGCATTTATTACTTGCTTTTGATAAATATAGGTTTGTCTGTTTACCCGAGACAGGCTTGTCCTAGTGGGTTGATTCAGTGTAATGTATAACTGATATTTGCAACTTAATAAACATATAAATAAATAAATAAAAATAAAATCACATAATATTTTTGACATTTCAGTTATCGTTCCATCCAAAAGAAATGGCAGGCAGGTCTACGTGCATTCAAAATAATGGAAAGACTAATGCTAATAGAAAGTCATCTGTGTCCTTTGCAAAGAAGTTGAATATTGATGATTTATTACGTGATGCCAATCAACAAAGTAAAGCTGTGGACGAAATATTGAAAGGCAGTGATAATCCTGATGTGGCCAACATTCGTATGTCTCTGGACAGTTACAAACAAAGTTTATCTGGAACAAGATCAAAAAAGGATTCTTGGAATTATCGTCCTGATGATTTCGGACGAAATAATATATCTGAATCCAATTCTGATATGAGAGATTCTATGTTTCGTCCAGCTAATAAGGTATGGAGTACACCGTGGTCTAGTCTAGTAATAATTATGATTTGTCTAGTAATTATAATTTGCAATAACTTTATATTATTGACTGAAAGAATGGAATATTTTTTATGCAGATTGATATGTCAAAAGAAGAATTGTCTTGGATGAAGGAGCATGGAGACCTGCCCTTTTACCAATCATCTGCAACCTTCACATCAGGATCCGATAAAAACAATTCCAACAGACATCTGTTGCCTAATGATTCCTATAATGAATTTGTGAGCATGAGGTGAATCGAAATATAATTGAAATAGTTTTATGAAATATAATTTGTTTTAAAAATTGTCTTAATGTGTTTATGTTTATAACATATTATGATTTAAGATCCAACATCACAAACACGAGCAAGATGTCCGTAGGGAACTACTTTAAAAGAAGGAGTGAAAATATAAAGCAAATGCTATCAGCCCCGAGTCCTGAAAAGAAAGGCCCATTCCCACCATTGTATGATTTAGGTGAATAATAGTTTGATAAAATTATGATATATAAAATTGGAATTATGGTTGTACCACTTATATTTTTATTTTCTTATACTTTACAGAAAATGAATCAGATGCTGTGGATACTGATAGAGCATCTTATATTCCCAAGAAGTTGGGGGAGACGTATCACAAACGCCGCACTACCAAAAGCCTCCCATTTCAGACTATAAGTGATGACTCGGCATTATCTGATAGAGATTTGGAAAGTCCCTCTGCACACACTGATGTTGCTGTTTTGACACACGTCAATAATCTTTACAACTCCGCATTTCCCAATGTTTGTAGAGATATCACTAATGTAGTTGATGATACATCGTATGGCAGCCCAATCAGCTGTTCACAGATACAACACTTAGTTGGTAAGTCCATATTTCTTTGGCAAGTTTGTAGTTGACTTTTGGGAAATAAGTATAGATTTGTTTAATTTGTTTTAAATTACAGAAAATTATGATATGGAAAAGAAGTCCATTCTGTTGGATAAACTATTGGCACAATCCAAGCAAAAACGATCATCAAGAAGTAATATTGCGAGCTGCAATAGGGAAATTAAGGAAAATGTTAAATCTTCTGAAAATTTTCAGCCTCCAATTGAAAATAAACATACTCATAGAAATGATAAAGAATGCAAAAAATCTACTAAACATCAACATTCAGTTCGCGAAGTCAGTCCTACGTTACCTGAAAAGAGTTCCTTTGGTCATTTTTCAAATATTTTCCACAGTACAAAACATGGAGATGAATCGGTCGATGACAGATTGCTGCAAGATCTAACACCTACAAACTTCAAATGTGACAAGATAAAATCTTCCATTAATTCCGAGTCATCTCGTCTGCAAAATACAATCAACAACGAAGAATACAGCTCTGATTTTGTTTCCACATTGAAAAATTATGGCAAGTCCAATTCTGGAAGCAGCGGATTCACGGAAAGTTCAGTTAAAAGTTCGGGCACAGTAATTCAAGTAAAACATGTCAATCCACTGATGCCCATTAGAGAAAGAGATGCGGTAAATACCATTTCATGTAACGACTTAGTGCCTGAGAGAGATATAGGCATTGGTTGCTCAACCATGCAACACAGCCAGGACTTCTCTTTATCCGAATCCAGCAAGGAAATCATGAACTTGATGTCTCCTGCTTCTAGTAAAAATAAATCTCGTGACTTAGAACTCTCGAGCCTAGTTACTGATGAAGGTGTTTCATCCATGAAAGTCACCCTGAACGATTTGAGTGAGTTTAATGTTGATGATTATTTTCTTGCCTTATAAAGTAACATTATGGAGTTTGACTGTTAGTTGTTTTATAGTTACTGCAACTGACAGAATGCACACTGCAAATATAGTTTAAAACAGACGGATAAGTCTGAACTATATTGAAAAAATAATTAATTTATCATTATACCAAATGAATTCAATATTCATAGTTAAGACAGGACACTGCTGGTTCAGCTAGTGAGAAATATATTTTGGTTTGCCATAGAGTTCACAGTGATGTTATATTTTATTTTTTTTTAAGGTAAAGAATGTATCCCCAGCACCACTCCATACAAAACAGAGAGATTCAATTTATCTAAAAGTGACAGTACGCAGCTGGAAAGATCAAATGTCTCGGACTTTTCTATAAATATTCCCAACCCTGGTACAGTATGCCCAAATAATAACTTAACAGTAACAGCAATAATAACTTTTAAGGTTAACTTTTGATCTAAAAAATTATTTTAGGTGATTGGATTGCAGTTGAATCTAAACAGGAATCACTCGTTGTTGGTATGTCTTACTTTATTTATTTCATTCCTGAAATCTATTATTTTTTCATTGTGAAGAAACTAATGTTGATGCTTTCACAGGAACTTCTAACGATATCAACTTGACATTGACATCCTTGTGTCGTCGATGGATTTCAGTAACATTTGTAATAAACGCATTTTATGTCAACGGAGAAGAGTATAACGACGAAGATATAGCTCAAGTTGTGTTGTTGCAAGCACCGAGCAGGCCTCTCCTACTCAAAGCCGATTCTCAGAGTATCTGTAAACTGTTGGCTGTACCACTTCTTCCTAATCTCAAATTGAAAATCAGTCTAACACTCAACCTCATGGATATGGTTACAAAGACCAACTCTAAGATTGTGCACGATATATTTCTAATGACCAAACTTCCCCAGTTTCAAATCAAATGTGATTTTCTGAAATCGGAAGCCATCCATTTTCCGTGCCTGCCGCAAGGTGTGGAGGTGCGCGTGCCCATCATGTTATACAATGATTCCGATATAGATTTCCCCATCAATATAAACATCTGCTGTTCTCAAAAGAATATCTTTTCGATTGGGGGGATGAGCATTATAAGTAGGAGTGAAGCCGAAGAGAGTGATTCCAAAATCACAAATTTAAAGAAGTTGATTGTGACGGAGGATTCTGGGGAGCTGCACAATACATTGACCAATGCCGAACAGTTTATAGTCCCCAAAGCTGATAATGTCTGCATCAAGATATTCCTTCATTATAACCCACCAGTTTTAAATAGTTCTAAAGGTAAATAAAGTCTTTGGTTTTATAAATTCTTGTGCCTTTTTAACGACTAATTTTATGACAGTCGTTTTGGAGTGTGGTTTCATATTGATTTTGTTATGGTTTATGTCAAAATTGAAGCATTTTGAGTTCAGAACTATCTACTGATTTTTTTGTAGAAAGTAGTCTTCAAAACATCAGTAAAAGACTGTAAATATACATAAAGATGATTATACCTATATAGTAATACATATAAATTCAAATAGATACTAAAATTTTCCTATTATCTTTGTATCTAGTAAATTACTTCAAATCAAATATTGTAATTACGAAAGAAGAAATTTTTATCACTAAACTAACATATTAATATGTAATGAATAGAGATACATAATACAGGTGAAATATCATTTTAACAAACACAAAAATAAAACATATTTTCAATTTGCCCCCGAACATTGTCCATAGAAAATGTACTCCCACATATTTCATTATAAGGGTGGAGAAAGCAAAAATGCGCTTGCACAGAAGTGGAGATCCGTTCTCTCTGCCTTCCGCTTAAGGGACACGGCGTTAAGGTTAAAAAAAGTTTATCGAGAAATTGAATAAAAAAACTTATTATGAATGATGTTTTTCAGAATTAAACAGTGTCCAATACATAGATGCCATGCTGAACATCGTAACATATTCCCAGATGAATCCAGACGTGGAGATCCCATTGATGCGATGTTCTTTGGTAGGAGGTGTGGGTGTTATGAAACTTAAATTAGACTGCAAACAGGGGATCAATCCAATACTAGTCAACCAGGGTTAGTTCTATTTTTCACAGACAGTGGTGCCTTGGTGTTCCTCATTTAGTCTATTCCTGGAGGTGCTGCCAATTTAGTCTCCCAAAAGAAATAACCCCATATTCAATTGATGGACAAAAGACTTTATCAATTCTAATTATAATAAGTTAAACTTAACCAGCTTAGTAGTACCTACAAACATTAATATAACAGAGTATAAAGTGTTACAAGTAAAAGGGTTCCACTGTATTTAGGTATATATTTTTATTTATGTAGGTTTTGATGAAAGTATTAAAAAAAAAATATGATTACAGGGTCTGTTGAAGTCGTCACATTGAAAAATTGCGGCACTTTGACTTCATTTTATAAATTATTATTGAGTGATACTATGATAGACCAGCAGACGTCAGTGCCGTCTGAGCATCCTATATTCGTCATAGATCCACACGAAGTGAACCTTAAACCCGGAGAGGAAACCAGCCTGACCATTTCTTACCCCATATCTAATGAGCATGTGTGTGGAGAAGTTCACAGGTAAACTCTACCGTAAAGTTGGCCTTTCAGCGTTTGTGACATTTTACTTCCAACACAGAAAAATAATATAAATGTCTTTACAGAATATTAATGATAGTGAATTCATTCATGAAGGAATCTTACAAGTTGGTGGGGATCACAGCTGCCAGGAGTTTATCTCAACAATCAGTATATAGCGTGGACAGTGCTACATCTCAACCTATGGTTAGTAATAATTTTTAGCTTATCTAGAGAACTCTAGTTGCCTACCTAAGCAGTGTCTCCAAGGGATCATTGATTTGACCAACACCACCTATATAAGAAGGCCTTAGCGCTACGTCACATCGTGAGGCCCAGCATTCACTTGCCTCTATCTGTATGTAGTTACCTGTACGCTATGATATCTGTCTACACGCTGGCGGCCTGGTGACGCGAGAGGAAAAATGGCCGCCAGCGCTAAGGCGTTCTTATATAGGTGGTGTTGGATTTGACTAGCATGAACTAATTCCTTTAAGTTGTTTTTCTTTTCTTTCACAGGACTTGTGCATCAAATCTACCAGACGGGAGATATCCTGGGGATCCTTGAAACTGGGTGCCGGTCGAATAGAGGAGATTTCATTGAAAAATACTTCCTATCATAAAAAAATTAGAATTTTCGTGTCGATTAAAGAAGATTTCTTCAAGGTACGGAGACAGCAGTGCAATAAAAATAGAAATTTTTAAGGCAAAAAGTTGCTTGAAGAATTTTATAAATAATTTTTCTATTTTCACAGCTGATAAACGAAAATGGTTCCACGTCTTCTCAAACATTTACTCTCTTACCACAAGAATGTAAGACTTTACAAGTGGAGTTTCGTCCTAATAAAGCTGGCGGTCATACGGGTGCTTTTAAAGTATTTTGTAGGACCAAAGACACTCTCGTCTTTCTCTTTAAGGTAAGTCAGTGGTTTTACAACCTCTTCCCTTTTGCAGAAATTCCGCTGAGAGTGTTTACAAAGCTATACTGGAAATGTAACTTGTCCACAGGCTCTGCTGCATGGAGTTGGTGATATTTCAACATTAGTATTCAGGGATGGAGTTTTCAAACACGGGGGCTCTCAAGGACTACCTCTAGGACCTTTCAGTGAGTCTGGCGATGTTAAGGACATCCATTTTAGCATCTGGAACAAAGGGACTGCTTCTGCATTTTTCTTATTGAACTTAGATCTCAAATGTAAGTTTAAACCGTGGGTCAAAGATGATTATAGAGCAATATTATTAACAGTGTTGTGGTGAATGTGGGATTTATTTACCAAATATCTTGCAAATCTAGAACTTTTGTTAAATTCGATAACTTCAGAAATAATAGTTGTAGTAGTCCAGAAATGTATTCCTCCACATCTTTAGTCGAAACGATTTTCACTTAAAGTAAAATATATAACTGGTGGCTATACAACAAGTGGCTAAAAATGCACATTCTCTTAAAAACTCACAAATAAAGAGGGTGTATATTTCACTATTGTTTTCATTGCGTGGAGATGTCGACCCACTATTAGGTATACTTAAAATGTTTCATAACTAGACTCGCCGGAATATTCACACTCATGTCTAGAGTCTTCGCGACCAATAATATTTTTATTTATTTATTTTGACAAAACACATTACAGAGGACAACTATACATTAAAAGTAGAAACAATAGAAATTTATGGCCTTACTAAGTTGGCCTCCATCGAGATGTGTCACATGTGCAGGGTAGTTTCTCCCCTCACCTTTCCCACACCACACATGTTGTTTATAAAAGTTTTTAAGGGCATGGTTTAGCCCTTCCTCTTGCGACACATGAGCCATTAAGCGAGTTAGCATAAATGTGAACCGTGCTCTAGTACTAAATGACATACTTAAAATGTGTTAATGATTTTATTTTGTTTCTTCAGGGAAATACAGAACGCTGCGAGACGAAGTCCAAGTTATACCCCAATGTGGCATAATCGGGGCAAATTGCACAATGCCTTGCGTGGTGAGAGTGCCAAAAAAGGCCGTTCTCTTAACTAGACGTCAGGATGGTGATTCAGAAACCCTGGCTGCTCTCACTATATTACACGGAGATGACTCTACACGACAGAGAATCAAAAGGTTTGTATTTTTATCATAAACTAACTGTCTGTCTATTGAACATCACCGTTACAAATAATTGTTTTTATAATATATTTTCTTTTTTGTTTAGAATCTGTTCCAATAATGTAATTGATGAATCGATGAAAGAAAAATGGAATAAGGAGTGCCAAGGTAAACTGAACAGCCTTTGTATGCATTTTCCTGAAGAAGATCAATGTTACGGAAATATAAGTGATTTCAAGGAATCTCCCGTGAGTATTATCTATACTAATATATAAAGAGGAAAGATTTGATTTTTTGTTTGTTTGCATCGAATAGGCTCCAAAACTACTGAACCGATTTGAAAAATTCTTTCACTTTTGGGAAGCTACAATATCGGCGGTGAACATAGGCCATATTTAATTTCCAAAAAAAAGTGGGTAACCTACGAAAACTTCAATAATGTAACCCAAGGTGTAAAAAATTTACCTAAAATATTATTTTTATCGCGAACGCTGTGAAAACTAATGATGATAGAATAAAACAATGTAAGGTGCGTTGGGGTATGTCCGAAAATGGGGGAAGAACGGTTTTGTGAACTTGAGAGGAATCCGGCAACGTTGTTGAATCCTTAATAGGTTACATTTCACCATCAATATTCTATGCATTGGAGTTCAGTTGGATTTTGATCCTTGTCGCGTATGGACGTGTCGAGTGACAATTTTAATGGATGCTTACATTTTCGCGGGAAAGTTGAGAAATCCGGTCTTACCTCATCATTGATATCTAAGGTAGTTTTTAAGTATTTATTGTTTTTATTTATCCACGCGTTTAATTATAGTTGAATGGTGTAAATTTAATTTATTACAGTTGCTAAATCATTATAGTTTCGTTTTTAAACTCTTGTACGATCTTTACCCACCAAATATATTTGGTGGAAGTTCGGAATATGTTATTTCCGATCTTACCTCATTTAAAGAAACTATAGGAATAATCACATTTTCTCAAACTTTTTTCATTAATTATTATGAATTTCGATATGAATATTTTTGTTTGAAAGTTCCTTAGTTTGAACTCATACATAAATGACACTTGTTATTTCAGGTTCACTATGCCTCGAAAATACACCAGAAAATCGTTGCGCGCAACATTTTATACACAACAAGATATAATAAACGCCATCGAAGAAGTTAACAATAATCAGCTGACACTTTATGCTGCAGCAAAGAAGTATAAAATACCAACATCTACGCTGCATGACCGAATGAAAGGAAAAACTGGCAGAAAAAGTAAAACTCTGGGTAGGCAACCCGTTTTACCGTTTGAAACAGAAGAACAGATAGTAGAAGGTATAAAAACATTAGAAAAATGGGGATTTGGCTTATCAAGACAAGAAGTGATGTGGACTGTGGGTGATTATATTCGGCTCAATAATATCAAAACTCCTTTTAAAAATAATATACCGGGCTCCGATTGGTTCATAAATTTCAAAAAAAGGCATGGATTGTCAATAAAAAAACCACAGTCAGTAGAATACGTAAGAAAGAAAATGACGGACCCATTCGTCATAAACGACTATTTCCAACTGTTGAAAAAGACATTGGAGGATTTGAAACTATTAAACAGCCCACATCGAGTGTGGAATATGGACGAGACGTCCATAGCATTAGATCCATCAAGAACAAAAGTAGTTGGCGGAATTGGTTCACCATCTTCCAGAACAACTTACGGTTCTGGAAAAGAAACTGTTACAGTTTTATCAACTGTCAACGCAAGTGGAGGTAAACTAGCACCTCTAATAATATTTAAAGGAAAATACGTGTGGGATGCATGGATGTCAAAGAAAAAGGAAGAAGATGAGTTTGAGATTTCGTATGCGTCGAGTAAAAATGGATGGATGGAGAAAGAAATTTTTTTCAATTACATTAAAAACCAATTCATTCCATGTATAGGGAAAGACAGACCGGTTTTAGTAATTTACGATGGACATAATACCCATGTGGGTCGAATTGGCTAAAGAAAACCAAATTACTATTTTGAAATTGCCCCCGCACACCTCGCACCTTTTACAGCCCCTTGATTTAGCTGTCTTCAAATCTTTTAAAAGTGCTTGGGACGCAAAGCTAGTAAATTGGCAAAGGCAAAATGTTGGCATTAAATTGCCAAAAAACGTATTTTCTGAGATGATATCTGATGTGTGGAGGAACATCAAGCCAGAAACGATTATTAACGGGTTTAGAAAAGCTGGCATTTTCCCTCTTAATGATAAAATTATATCAAAAGACAAATACGACCCAGCAGCGTATACACGCTGGAAACAAAGCCGAGCTCCACAGTTGTTAAAAATAGTACCTTCTTTAAAAGAACTTTCAACGACTGTTGTAAATAACCAATTATTTTCCAAACTTCTATCTCCCTTTGATGACAATATTTGTTTTCTA
This sequence comes from Mystacides longicornis, assembly GCA_963576905.1. Taxonomy (NCBI): domain Eukaryota; kingdom Metazoa; phylum Arthropoda; class Insecta; order Trichoptera; family Leptoceridae; genus Mystacides; species Mystacides longicornis. Next base: position 24,424,165 of record OY756425.1, on the reverse strand, counting down.
AGCAAAATATCAAAATCTGACGAACAAACATCATCGTTTGTGGCCCAAAATTCTTCCGATATTCCGATGTGTTTACAGTCACCCAACCGACGAGAATATATTGAAAATATCGAGAAAAATAAGAAAACTCACAAAGTACAAATATTATCTAATGTTTTAATAAAAGCTGCAGATGAAAAAAAGACATTTCAAGAAAATTTGTTCGAAAAAATAAACAATAATAATAATATACAACACGAAAATATTGAATATATCTACAAAAATAAGAAAATTCACAAAGCACAAATATTATCTAATGTTTTAATAAAAGGTGCAGATGAAAAAAGTACATTTCAAGAAATTTTGCTCGAAAAAATAAACAATCATAATAATATACAACACGAAAATATTAAAAATATCGACAATAATAAGAAAACTCACAAAGTACAAATATTGTCTAATGTTTTAATGAAAGCTGCAGATGAAAAAAAGACATTTCAAGAACTTTTGCTCGAAAAAATAAACAATAATAATAATAATATACAACACGAAAATATTGAAAATATCGACAAAAATAAGAAAACTCACAAAGAACATATATTGTCTAATGTTTTAATGAAAGCTGCAGATGAAAAAAAGACATTTCAAGAACTCTTGCTCGAAAAAATAAACAATCATAATAATATACAACACGAAAAAATAAAAAAAAGACGGGTTATCCGAGGTGCAGAAGTAATAACCCAATCTTTGGGAATGAGAATCTTAGAGGAGACTAAGACAAAAAATATCACAAGAAATCAACCAATGAAAGTAGCTTATATTAAGAAAAGTCAAAGACAGGAGAATAAATGTAAGGATGAAATGTTGAAAAATAAAAGACGTAAAAGAAAACTGAAGGACGTGGAAACTAGTTCTTCATCAAGCTCATCATTCAGTACACACGATACAGATGAGGAATACAACAATATGGATAATTACATCATAAGTGACGTGAGTGAGAATATGGTCGATGAAGATGTTCAAGAAGAAAATGTTAATACGTCCAGTACCAATATCAAAGAAGATGACTGGATTATTGTTAAATTCTCTTGCAATAAAAGTTTGAAACATTTTGTAGGGAAAATAATTTCGATTCAAAACAATATACCTACAGTGAAGTTTGTGAGAAAAGTTAAAAATTCAAGTGTTAGTGCAGGTTTAGGATGCTCTTTTAGCTATCCTCACATAGAGGATGTGTCAGCTGTCAACTTGAATGATATAATTACTATTTTGGCTCAGCCAAATATATCTAGAAGAGGTCAAATTATTTTCCATGTTGACTTTGCAAATTACAATATACAATAAGTACCTAGTGTTTTTTTATTATATCGCATTACTCAAATAAGTATTGTGATTTCTTTTCATCTGATTATTGACAGTTTTTTTATTTCAATGGTTTAATTAGCTTTATTTTCTAAATTGTGTATAAAATTATTGTATCAACTTGTTTTTACCTTCTAAATATTATCTTCGGCATGTCCTTAATAACATTTAAAATTTATTTACATGTGTGTTTTTGGAACTTACATATATTATTCGTCATATTTTAGTTTTATTTACGCGATTTTTTACCAGTAGGTATTGTAATAATAATAAGAATATTGTTTAACCGGACATTGTATTGGTAGATCGCAGGAACGAGAGTAGGAGTAGTAACATAAGGTGGAGGAGGCGACGCAATTTTCCTTTCAGTAGTCACATGCAGTAGTTCAGAGAGCATCGAGGCTTTGTCATAGAAACGTTCGTAAAAAACATGATAGTGTTGTGGCGATGCAGTGGGCTTTTCGTAGGCTATCGTTGTTTTTAAAGAACGTTTCTACGACAAAGCCTCGATGCTCACCGGACCACTGCGTGGCGACTACTTGAAATAAAAATGGCATCGCTTCCTCCACCTAACGTCACTACTCCGCTTTACAGTGAGTGTTTGAAACTAGGGAGTCCATTCTTCCCCACCCTGTATATTGTGATTTAATTTATAAATGTTTAAAACTAAGTATATTTATCAGGTAAAAAAAGATTAATCAAATGAAGATTTACTTTATAATTAAAGTAAATCTTCATTCAAATCTCCTACACGTTATTTTTAAGACTGTCACACTGAATGTTGTATAAAATGTATGATATAAATGTATAAAATATTAACAACAGTTTGAGAAAACTTGTGCTTTTAATAAATATATTGGGTAAGATCGGAATATACAAAATATTGGATTTGATTTGCGTGGCTCTGAGAACGGCTAAGGAAAAAATATTACTATTATTTTGTCAAAACGGCAACAGCGCAATAATATATAAGAATATGAGTGTTCTTCAGTACGTATTTAAAATTTTAACGAATACTCCGATCTTGCCCCACATGTTTTCGATTTTACCCCGTGAGACAATTTGACAAATATTTTTTTTTAAATAATTGTAATAAATAATGTATAACGATTTTGAAGCTGCAAATAAACTAATTTATAAGTATGACGTGTTTTCTTTACCAAAACCATAGGTATATGGCTCTCAACTATACAGATTTACGAGTATGAAACATCAATTGAGATGCTCATCATCTCGCTAAAAAACCATGCGATCTTGCCCCAACGCACCTTACTACAATTTTGTAGAAGAATCATTATTTACAAAAAGTATCGCGACAGCATATGTCTAACTATTATAGTTATGCCACAATAAGTGTTTTTTTATTTAAAAAAAATCAATAAAATGTCACCTCTAGAAAAGGCTCTTTATTGGTATCTTGGTATTACTCCTTATTAAAATAAATTAGTTCATATTCAAGTCTGCTTCAATATGTTTGTATAACTTTTTGAATTATTCAATTCGGACATTCCATTCGAAAGTTATCACGAGTTAAAAAATGTGAGTATTGGAAAAAAAAGCATAGTCTCTTATCATCTCAACTTATCCGATGCAGAGTGCGTACGGGAGCCGGGGAGGGGACTGAGGGGAGTCATGTCAAGTTTAGTAGAAATACCGCGCAAAGTAGTCACGGTGGTAAAGTGACGTGACACGATACATTGCAATGCAATTATTCCAGATTAACTATGCTATAAAATATTTTGAAAAAGTTAGGGATCTGTATGAAAACTAAATTATTTTTAAGTATCTATCTACCCGTGCGAAGCTGGGGCGGACCTCTAGTCTTATATAATTAGAGATTGTGTCGAGACCTTCTTGAAGACATTCTGACCTGTCATATTTGTTTTAGGATGTGCTGGAACTTCTCCTTGACGAGTTGCAGCAGAAGGAGGTGTCCCTTACGTATGACATCAATCTTGAAAATACCATGGTCCGGATGTCCAGTGATTTTGACGAAACTATTCAATTTCATACCATGATTGTTGACAACACCCACAATTCCATTTCGTCAGACTTTTAGGCAATTAAAATACTAATAACACATATTGTAAAAAAATATATTTTAGAATGTAGCTGTACTTAAATTGTAATTTCTTTGCCTTCAGAAACATTCCATTTTAAGACTACTATTGCTGCTGTGATTTTTATTATGCTTTAGCTGTACGATATTACTTTTATGACTAAGTTAATTATTTGATTAAATTTTACTATTTTAAACAAATGTGTTTATTTGGTGAGCCTTCTTTTGTAGCACTCCCACAGCTTGGTCTGATAAATTTTTGCCTCTTTCGCACTATTTTTTGACTTTATAATGCCACGTCCCACCACTACGACATCGGCGTCATTATCCAACATGACATGCTCGGGAGTGTTGTATTGTTGGCCCAAGTTATCATTAGAATTATTCAGCTGGACACCAGGTGTTAACTGGATCAAACCCGGTGACATGCAAACTCCTTTAGATTGGCAAACCACTCCTGCTACAACATCTTCATATTGTTTGGCTAATTTCATAGCGGAATCTATGTATTGGGGATTCGTCAGTGCACCCTGAAAATAAGATAATAAGAATTTCTGTATTCACAGAATATGATTATGTCGATTTAAGGATATGGAGTAACTCTAGTACCTCTGAACTCATTTCAGCGACAATAAAAATTCCTTTTACGTCATTGGTTGTGTGGAATACTGAGGAGAGTCCTTTTAAAACACCAGGTCCTGGCAACACATGAGCGGTCACCGTGTGAGCCCATTCGTTAACTTTGTACAATCCTCCGGAGTGTTGCAGCACTACAGTATTCCCAATATCACCATATTTCCTATCCTCCATCAACATCACATTATATTGCTTTGCCAATGATTGCAATTCCTTTATAAAAGATTCAGTGAAATCTTGTATGATATCTACATGTAATTTGAACATACAAATGTAAGGTCCTGTAGCTTTGAAAATTTCCAGAATTTCGTGGCAAGTGGACAGGTCAGCAGCCAGGCAGAGATTCGATTCTTTTTCAGACATAATTTTGAACAAAGTTTTTGCAACAGGATTTACAGCCAATTTCGAACGTTCTTCAAATGATAACTTTGTTTTGTCTACATCACTCAATAGATTTTCTGAAATAATAAATTACAAATTAATGTTATCATACAATTAGTACAAGCAGGTCTAAAGAATGAATAACTCAAGAATGCTACATTTTGCATTGCATGGTGTTCCGAATGGACAGCGATGGCCATGAAGGTCCCCAAAACAGTGAATGGAGAGCTGGAGTTCAGCATCCCATAAGGCTTCCTTAAATGAATAGACTCTTAAGAGTACAAAAAGAAAAGAAGAAGAATAAGAGGACCATACTTAGTCATTACACCAATTTATAAATGAAACTAACTTTGCAGTATTACGATAACTTTTTATTCCGAAATATATTTTCAGCCGACTAAGCGACCATCTTCACTGTAGAGGAGTTTACAAAAACTCTCCACTGAAGATGGTCGCTTAGTCGGCCGAAAATATATTTCGGAATAAAAAGTTATCGTAATACTGCAAAGTTAGTTTCATTTATAAATTGTTACAATATGAACAGTGAGATTACCCGGAAGTGAAACAGTGGAATTTTTCAAGTACTCTTCCACTTTGGCCACTGTTGCCGGAGAGAGTAAATTATTTTTGACCAGGGTTTTTATCATTTTGGACATGGTGAGCAATGATACAACTTCTATTCCTTTATTTTTCAAATTCTGTAATCCCCCTTGCTCTCTGTCCAAAATTAAAATGGCCTTGTTGACCATAATTTTCTCCGCTCTCAAGTCTTTAACTGTTTCCAAAATACTGGAACCACTAGTTATGACATCTTCAATGATAATGCATGTGTCGTTTTCCTTAAATTTCCCTTCAATGAGCTTTTTAGTGCCATAAGATTTAGCTTCTTTTCTTCTAATGAGCATTGGAATTTTAGTTTTCACAGATAATATTGTGGCAATTGGAAGAGCAGTATAAGGCACACCACATATGGAATCACATTTAAGATTATTTTCTGCCACTCGGAGAAGAAGATCTGCAACTGTATCCTAAAAATAAATTATGGATCAGATCCCTCCATATTTTGTAGTAAAGCTTTTGGGAGATATTGAAAAATTAATGTTCTGTAAATCATTGGATATATCTATGTATGGAATTCAATTCATATTGTTGTAATAAAATATAACATGACCTCTACTGACTACAGTAAAAAAGAGAGGATGGGTTTATATTACAATGAGATTTTTGATAAAATACACCCAAACTTTACACTGTTCAACTCATGTTTTTGTTTTGTTTTCTAACATTTGTAAAAAATACTGACATCGAGTTGATTTTTTGTGTTGTTTTTAATAAATAATAAAAACATACCAATAATTCTGGATAACTGATAATTATCCTTAAGTCAAAATAAATGGGAGAATTTGATCCACTTTTCATTTTAAAATCACCAAACTTAATTGCTTCGCATTTGAAAAGTTTTACAGCAAGTGCTTCAATTTCTTCTCCAAAAGTAGACATAATGAGGATCGAATAATAATGATTTTAGAAAAAAAACCCGCACGATACAGCAAATTTAAACGACTCGTTGCCACCGGCAAATTCTTATCAGTTAAATTCGTTAAATTATAAAGTAAGCAGTTACACCGGCGATTACAATGTGACTCACAGAACACATATTACTCGATGTGACTGATCAAGATCAAACAAAATACAAATCAAATCAAAATAACGTTATGGTACTTTATGGAAGTTATCGATCTTTTTTATGTATTTAGTTTTCAAAAAATCCATATTTTCTATACATTAAGAATTTAATTACGTAGTATGAAATATAAATTTGTACAACATAAATAAAACGAGATTTTCAATATCACGAAACATTATTTTACAATATTTTATTTTGAGCTTTTTTATTACTGGCAACAAAAATAGGGTGACGTGTGGATAAATCACCTGTCAAAATTTCCAAGACACGGGGCACGGATAAATTATCACGAAAAGCTTCCCTCTCTGTAGGTTACGAATAATAACCATTCGCATACGGTTTGCTAGTTACAATCTCTTTTATTTAATCAGTTTTATCAATTATATTTTATTTTTTCATAGGTTAAAACAAAACAATTCGTTTCCGTCAATATGGGGACCTCGGAAGACCCTGTTGTGGAACCAAGTGAGGAAGAAAATATTCAACCTGAACAGATTGAAGAAAGTACAGCTCCTAAGATTTTTACACTAGAGAGTATCCTTTTACCTAGGGATGGGCAAAAAATATCGATATATAAAAATATCGATATTTTTTTAGAAAATAATCGATATTTTTCGTCGATTTTTTTAATCTGGAAATATCGATATTCGATATTTATTTCTGAATATCGGAATCGATATTTTTTTAATGGAAATGACCTTTTTTTTTTTTAGGAAAAGATTTCCAGACACCAAATTTTGGGAACGACCTTTTTTTTTTTTTTTTAGGAAAAGTTCAGTTTCCAGATACCAAATGTTGGATATGACCTTTTTTTTGCTTTGGGCTAAAAAATATCGATATATCGAAATATCGATATTTTGTCCTCTTCATACATCGATACTTTTTAAAACTATCGAAACGATATATATCGATATATTTTTTTCATTTGCCCATCCCTACTTTTACCTATATTTTAGTCGTGAGAATGGAAAGAGTTTTTTGTGTTCATTTTTATGGCATTTCCAATTTCATGAGCCTTTATTATTACATGTTTATATTGTTAATTTTGAAATAACTATTTCTAAATTTTTGTACAAATTATAAAAAAAGAAAAACCTACTATAAATTTTTTTTAATTTAATAACATGAATAATATGTAAAAATGGTGTCACTAAAGATTCACTATGTCGTGTGATTGAAAAACTTTCCTTGTAGGTATATAAAAATATTTTCCTTCATTTATCTTTAATAAGTCCTGAGAGTAATAAAAGATGCTCAACAGCAGCATGGACTTCGCCATGGAGATTATCAACGCTACCGAGGCTATTGCTCAAGGCGAATAAGAAGACTTAGAAAATTATTAAAATTACCACAGGTAATAAAAATATAACATAATTTTGCCAACTATATTTTATCAACGAAGTTCTGAAGTGATTATTTTTGATTTTAGGGTGATAGAAGGCATTACAAGAAAAAAGATGTGACACCAAACTTGTTGGTAGGTCCCAAGGCTGATGAAAGATTCCTGCAGCTACCTCTGGCTCATGCTGAGAGGTGCTGGGCTTATGCCATGCAACTCAGACAGGAAGCTAACACAGAGCCTCGCAAAAAGTACCGTCTTATAGCCAGATTAAGGAAAGCTTGTTTCTACGCCATACAACTGCAAGAGTTATGCCAAGTAAATATTTATTTATTATTTTGTTGACTTCATTCATAAAACACTTGTGAGAAGTTACAGCAGATTTTTTTATATCCAACAGAGTCAGTTTTGTGATGTTAGATCAAAGTTGGAAGTCCAGGCATATGTCAACTGGATGAACGGCTCTCTTTACTTTGAACTCCAGATGTGGAAACCAGCTGCTGAAAATTTGAAGAAGGCCCAAGTTGTATATGAAAAGCTGCTGGCCACACTACCAGATGATGAACAAATTATTTATCGACAGAAGGTATTACGAGTTACAATACTAATAAATTATATAATGACCCATGGTGTAGATAGACAGTCCAATTTTCTGGTTTTCTCCTTATTTGTTCATTTGATGGGGTGTTTTGAATTTACACTTTTCAGAATTCAGTAAAACCATCATATTATATCACAGATTATGTATTACTGTACCTACATATATATTATACATATTATTATGATTTATAGATTGAAGAGTTAGCTCCAAGCTTAAGGTATTGCGCTTATAATATTGGTGATGAAACTGCCATTGACGACTTGCTTCAGATGAGAGGACACGGAATGTTGGAGAATTTGGATTCATTACTTTCTCAAGCCAGGTTGGTATTATCAATTAATTGTAAAGCTGAAAATAAAGTTTTATAGATCTAGACAACGGTGGCTATGGTTTTATCATTGATCGCACACTTATTTATTTTCAGAGAAAGTCATTCTGGCACCATGCAAGAAGTGGAGTGGAGAGGTAGAAAAATTGCTGTTCGTCCAGAGAGAACACGCCTCTTCTTATTAGCTCTACAAGATTTGGATAAAACTTTGCAAAAAGCTACCAACCATGAATCCAAGATTGAACTTATTGAAAATACACTTATGGACTGTAAAGATGCTATTGCTGCCATAAAGGATGAAGTGAAGGTGGATCCTAAATTACGATCGGCCACTGGTGGGCCATCTCCCGGAATACAAAGCCTTTTGTCTTATATGAATTACATTCGTTTGACTAGAACTATCCAAAGAAATCAGTTCTTGGTAGATCAGGCAAAAGAAGCAATTGAAAAGAAAACTCAAGTGGATGGCAGAAAAGTGCGTGCTCATGACCTGACAAGACTTTACGAGATCATTCTTCAAAATGTTAATGAACTACAAACTCTACATAGCTTAGAAGAAGATAAAACTTATCAAGCTGAAGTAGCGGGATTGTCCAAGACGTATCGAGCTTTTAGATGTTTCTACATTGCCGAAGTTCTAGTTGCATTGAAAAGATGGAATGAAGCATTGGCGCTATATGACCGAGCCAATTCTTATTCTGTTGACGCATTGTCTAGAAAAATAGAAGATAAAAAGCTAGCTGAAGATTTATCTGCTTTGCAAAAGAGCATTCATCTTGTGAAAGTTTCTTGTCATGCCCAAGCCATTTTAGCTGAGGATGATGATGAGACTGCACCTGCAGGAAATGTTAAACGCCATAAGAACAAAAAGCCCCTTGCTGACAGATTGGATGAATATTACGAAGATCCACAACTTTTATCAAAAAATCCAAATGTTTATAAACTTCCCCCAGATATGCAGCCGATTCCTTGTAAACCTTTGTTCTTTGACTTGGCAAGTAACTTTGTGGAGTTTCCGTCATTGGAAGATAAAATTGGTGTTGAGAAGAAGCAGGGATCTGGTCTCACTGGCTTCGTTAAAGGATTTTTGGGCTGGGGTGGCTCCAAATAAAATCGATTGTGATACAACTGTTTACTTTTTTACAACTATATCACTACCAGTTTGAGGTGTCACCAATTTTGTTTCACCATATTATTATATAACATTTAGGTACATATTTTTAATTATCGAATGTGCCTTCCACACATTTACGATAATCAATTGTTGTGAATTTGGACAATTGGAGGAAAGCATTTCATAATTTTGTAATTTTTCAGCTAATTGTATTTTATTTAAGGGGCCTTGGTTACAAATAAATCGCTATACAACAAGCAGTAGCCTGTTTTTCTATTTTTTTTTTATCATCAAACAGTCAATACATCTTTTTTTAAATATTGAGAAGAAAAATATTTGTCGAAAGTTAAACATAAATTTGGGGACTGTAAATTCTATATTTTAATTTCATTGGTATTCCATCCACAATAATTATTGTATGAGTTTTTTCTGGAATCAGAATTTGAAGGGGATAAAATTATGAACAGAAAAAATATAGAAGGTATAGCAAAACAAGTTGTTTGACAAGAAACATTATTTATTTTCTCTTTAAAAGGTTTGACAAGACAATAATTGAAATTTCCTAGTTCATCAGGTTAAACTCGTGTCTCAAGAAAGTAAAGTATAAACCCTACCTAGTACCTTGCCTAGCCTAGGAGAGGTATTCTTATTGGAAAAATATAGGTGGTGACTGGTTACCCTCATTGCAGAGTTTCAAGGTCACAATATTTTTATAGCAGAGGTGGATTTACGCACACAAAGGAGGCATGCTGGGCCTTACCATGTCAGGCAAAAAAGTTTCATTAAAAAATTAAAGACGAAAACTTATGAAAAAAATCCCAAGCGATGCTAATCTATTTTGTACAAACCTCTATCTCCTGTTTTCCTTATTCCGCCACTCTTTTTCTGTGTTTGGATTCATTTTTATATTTTTCCATGCTTGCTATCCATATTTTTGTAAAATAGCAACACAACACTGACATAATAACAATATTGACATCTCTCGTTAGAGAGTATATTGTGTTCTGTGATTGACATTTACGTTGTGTGGAAGGGGGAATTAGGGTCGTTTGTGCCAACTTTGTGTGTTGTCAAAGTTATTAGATATATTTATTGCCTGTGCTATTATTTTGTGAAAATTAAGAATATCTTTCAGTGAAACCTAATGATTTTGTGGTAGCCATGCCTCAAACCGATTCTGACAATCGGTATTCCTTAACTGTATGTATATTTTCAAAATTTGTGTTATTTTCTTTGTTTACCAAAGTGCATGACTAATTTTAGTTGAAATTATCATACCTAGGTATTTCATTGATGGCATTAAAGATAATCTTACAAATATGAAATATTTTTGTTTTTAGGTCGGCCTTATATTTATATTTAACATAATAGTTGGCACTGGTGCTCTGACATTACCAGTAGCCTTTTCAAGAGCAGGATGGCTTCTAGGAACTGTTTCAATTTTATTTCTGGCATTTGTAAGTTATGTGACAGCGACATTCATAGTGGAATGTATTGCCTGTGCGAATGCATTGATTAAATGGAGGAATATAGATTTGCCTCGCAGTAGAGTAAGTGGACCAAATTTTATACTTTAAAATGTTAAATTTGAGGAGATCAGATATTGTTATTTTTTTCAATATCTTTTCAGTCGATTCAAGCTGATTCTGCAGATGAAGTTCATAGTTCGGATGAGAACACTCCTTTAAATCCAGAGCAGTCACATTATAATGACGGAGAAGAAAGACTGGTCTCGCAGGATTTGTCTTCCAGATATTATAATTTGGACAATAAAGTTGAATTGGGTGAAATTGCGACAATGCTATTTAGTAAACCAGGAAGGATTATGTTTTATGCTACTATGATCATCTATTTGTACGGGGATCTGAGTATTTATTCCGTTGCTATATCAAAATCTACTATGGATGTTATATGGTAATAAAACATTTAATTTATTTCTGTATTAAAAAAATATAGTCTTAAAACCCGCACTGTGATCTGCTCTTTAATAATATCTGCCTTTCACTAGTATCATATTGCGTGTTATCATTGTTCACATCCTCATGTTGTTTTTGTCTGCATTGTTTAGAGCAGCTATTATGAAATAATTTGTCAATGATTCACATGGTAACTCGTTAACATGTCATCAAAGTTTATTATTTGCATGTTGTATTTATTCAACCCATTGATTGGACAAGGGGTTATTTAGTCAATGTAATAATATAAATGTACCATTTAGGCCCGATGCGTCAATCAGTGGATATCACTTATGTTTAGGATATACGCCATTTTTAAAAGGAGCTTCCAACTGTTGGATAATGATTTATCTCTAAGATGGTTGTCAAAATATCGTTCACTGACGTTTAGGAACACCCAGTAACGCCCTGAATGTGAAGAATTTTTTATGTGTTTTTTTCATAAACCTAAATTTTTTCATTATAATATATATATGAATGGAAGTGAAAACCCAAGATTTGACAAAAAGGGATAATCTTGTCTTTCGAGGTGCATGTTGTTCACATGCATTTCGTGACAAATCTTGGGTTTTCACTTCCATTCATGTTATGCAGCACTCCCCGCTTTCATCGGATTCCACGATGTGTAGGCCATTTTGAGAGATGGTCCTGATGAGACACATGCGCACAATGTCGAAACACTTCATCTTTTTTACAAATCCAATCGCATATTCTGGTGATGGGCACAGCCTCGTCCCATATGCAAGTGCAGTAGCATAGTCTCTGCTGAATTCATCGCAGTGAAAAGGAGTAAACCTTCCATCTTCATATTATTTTATTTATTTTTATACAATCAACAAATCATTACTATATATATAGTATCATCAGACACCAATTCTGGCGCGAAAAAGCTAATCTATTGAAATCAACAGATTTCAGTATAGCAACACTAATCTTCTTGGTATCCATCTATTGGATAGTTTTTAATTGATGCGACTATCAAATTCTTTCCATCACTTCATCCACTACATAACTTTATCTTATAGATGGCTACCAAGAACATTTATCTACACATCAATGCTTTGGGCCTTACTTGATAATAATCTGTTATATTTCAGCGATTACAATCCTGACAATACTTCTTCAAATGCTCTTCCATTCAGTGTGCCCTGTTTCAATGCCTCATACCACAATCCCCACCTGACATCCATGACAAGAGGAAAGGTTTATAAGTTGGTGTTATTATGTTTCATGGCAACATTGGGTCCATTTGTATTTTTCAATGTTTCAAAAACAAAGTATTTACAATTATTTACCACCATAATGAGATGGTTGGGTGAGTATATATCTATTTTTAAATGATTTGATAAATATAAAGTAAAATAATTTCTATATGTAATTATTTTGCTTTCAGCTTTCATTATCATGATTAGCTTGGCCGTGCGTAGATTACTAAGTGGAGACACAAACAAAGGACATCCACCGGCCGTGGACATGAAGGGAATACCCGCTCTGTTTGGTTCCTGTGTTTACTCATTCATGTGTCACCACTCCATCCCTGGAATGATAGCTCCCATCAAGTCTAAAAAACGTTTGGGGATATTTTTATCTTTAGACTTTTTTCTTATAACTTTGTTTTATCTGTTACTGGCTCTTACGGGAGTGTTTGCATTTGCCAATTTAGAAGATTTGTACACACTGAACTTCATTCCTTCCAGCGAGGATGGATTTCTGTTAAGGATGGTTGATTACTTCTTAGAACTGTTTCCAGTGTTTACACTGACCACCACGTTTCCTGTGCTAGCCATTACATTACGGAATACTATTCAGAATATGTTTTTGAATATGTCCCGGTTGTCTTCGTACAACTTGTTTTTAAGAAGAATATGTTTTCCAATTATAACAATCATACCTCCTATTATAATCACGTTGTTGTTTGAAGATATAACGATGCTTGTTAGTTTCACCGGGTCCTATGCGGGCACGGGGATTCAATATTTAATCCCAACATTCCTAGTGTTAGCCGCCAGAAAGCAGTGCAAGAATTTGTTTGGTCACCTTTTATCGAATCCATTTCAAAGTCCATTCCACCATTCTGTCTGGGCCATATTCATCATTCTTTGGTCGTTTGTATGTGTAGTGCTAGTGTCGTTACACTTTTTGGAGAAGGAAACAACCAATCTGGGATACAGCTCTCCTATTGTAACTATTTAGACCTTGTAATCCATTTCCATTCTAACTTAGATCTCAATTATTATGCAGATGGATGTTATATTTTTGCGATTAGTACTAAAAAATTAAATTTGATTTGAAATTGATATTAATATATTGTGTACATAATACTAAAATTGCACAAAATTTTATCCAATTGAAGAATATTTCTTTAGATAATAACCATATTTTAATGAATTTTTCTATAATTTTATTTATCCGATATGTTTGATTTGACGATTTTTTAAATCTCTATTTTAATAAAAAATTTATGCTCTCATTAGATTTTCTCGTTTATTTTGTTTTTATCTATAATGTTTTATATTAATGAATTAAATCAATATTAAACATAGATTTAAATTAATTTGGTTTAATATTGTTATATAATGATGTACCTATAAGACTGAAACTAAAAATCATGTACTACTATAGAAACACCATACGTGTTATAGAGTATTAAGTGAAATAATGAAGTTGATAAGAATGTGAAAAATAAAACTATGTTTATACAATCATATATTTCTTTATTTTATAACAATTTATTGAAGATAGAAACTGACATCCTTATAAATACACAAATTTATTTTATCATCTGAAACAAACAATCATAAATATTTTCCTTTCTTTTATATTCATTTAAATTTATTTTATATATTATAATATAGGCATGAAATACGGCTAAATATATCATTTATAAAAAAATAATAATTAATAAATGTCATGGTTAAGCTTATCTAGCAGTTTTACGTTTTCTGTTTTGTGAAATATAATATGTTGTAAGTATTATCATGAATGTAATCTAATTTTGTGGTTTTTATCAAGAGACAAGAAGATAAATTTGTGTTAAGCAACTGAAATGCAAACCTGTAATTTTGCTTTTAAAGTCAAGCGCCCGACTCACTAAACCATTAGTCATTTTTACTATGGCCGTCCTGCAAAATCATGCAGTAGTTCAAGTGACAAATATGAGAGAAATTGAAAATCAATTCGCTGGTCGCTGAAGCAAGCCATGACGGCATGAATCGGCTGATCACTGAATACAACATGTACTATAACTAAAAGCGTAAAACATAACATTATAAATATATAGTTGTAAAACTATTCAACTGTCACCCTAATCATTTCTACACCAGTTTTATTGCAATATTAAAATAGATATTTATATACAGCGTAAAAATACCAAAACATGTAATTTTTATTTTGTATTATACAGAAGCATTATTGTGCAATTATTTATATATCTGCATAGGTAATTACTCAGTTTATTCGTTAAATCGTTGACCATATAGAAGTTTATACATGGGTATTTATATATAAGGAATATTAAAATGTGACAAAATTAATTGAGTGGATAGATTATTAGTCCTACATTTGGATGAGAATGAGGTTGTTTGATCATGTATAGAGAATGACAAAAAGATCTGTAAATCTAGAATGGGTGCTTGGAGACATGGCCAACCTAGAGCGACGTGGTGCCGTCTTAATGCGGGGCCAAGTCCAGTGTGGAATGAAGCGAAAGAGGTCTAGATAGGAAGGAATAAAAGTTTGTACTCTCTGCCTAACCCCTTCGGGAAACAGTGTGAGGAATAAAAAAAAATGGATTGTTAGGAATCAAATTAGGATATATTTCTTTTAGTGCCAATGTTTGGTTTATTCACTTTCCTTGCAATTAATTTATTTTATGATACATAAATCAAATCATTATTATTATTTTATTGATAGGCTTGCTGCCCCCTGGGGGGTTGCTGTCACTGCGTCCCATAGTGGAACTATTGTGACTAGCCTTACATTAGAGCTCATCGCTCAGTCCAGCCTCCTGGAAAAAATTGCGAGGATTTTGTTGGAAATCAAATCATAGCAAGCCTTCCCAATAATTTTTCACAAAACACAATGATATGAAAATGCGTTAGGCACAATATAAGCACACTTAATAATCTAGGATCACTATGTACATAGCATTTACTATATTCATATTTAATTTCACAATATAATCATCCATCATTTAAATTATTTTTTATTACATCTGGGATTGCCAAAGCGGTAATAAAGAATCTGTTTGGATAGAAAGAGATAATTATATGGGAACAGTCCGTTGTGTTGCATTTTGATAAGGTAATGCAAACCACACATTCCTCCATAATAACCCTTCTGTAATCTATAAGTTTTATTTTTAAAATTAATTTCGATTGACCGCATTTCTTTATATTCTATAATTCTTAAACAAATCAATAAATTAAACTTTTCTTCAGAAAGGTGCTGTCAATTTATACGCGGGAGTTTTGGATAGTCTCTACTAGTCAAGGTAGAAATTTCAAGTGAAAAAAAAAACAAAATTAATAGTATTCTTCTTCTTAATAGTATTCCTTGCGTGATTATTTTTTTTTAAATCAATTTTACATACATATTCCATTGTGCAATCATAGAGATTATTAAATTTATATTTCCTCTCCATATTCATAACAATATTCACAAATTTTCATACCATATTCATTAAATTGGGAAACATGGGGACGGATATGTTGTGAATTAATTATAATTATTTTACAAATCCACAACTTGCAGTTGGAATATGTGCATTTGAATAGAACATTAACTTCTTTACTAAATTTACATCAGATCAATTTAAATATATCAATACTCCTTTCAAGCCTTCAATGCACTCCATCATATACTGTGGGTGCTTTGAGAAGCAGTCAGTACCAGACCTAAATTGTTTAATCACCATCACAATTATTGGTATTCCATTCTTTTGACTAGTTTATTTGCTACTTAATATAAAATGGTTTCTTCATAGATAATACTTCGTTAGCGCACAAGACAAGATGCCAGTAATGTTTCATTATTGCACAGTATACGGACATGTACCGCCTTCCTCGTGGCCCATACATTCAATGCACGGATGGTGAATGGAATCCCATATTCCAGGTCCACACCGCTGACAAAGATTTGCTAATGAACACGGAATCCTGATCAACTGTCTGAATTGATGAAGCAGACCTCGGGCTTTGCGTAGAATCACCTGTCCATCCATGTACATAGCTGTAACCGATGTTAAAAAAAAAATTATAATTTAGGTTTATGGAATGAAGAATGTCAGAACAGTGAACATTCAAGAACTTATTCTTACCTAATGAGCTAAAATATAGAAGCATCTCGTCCGTTCTGAGATCCTGAGCAATCACATCATCGGCATAAACGGCTATTATTGCTAGGCATAAAAACAGATGGAAATAGTCTGTCAGGTAGTTGGCCCAACAAGCTTCCCACATACGCAGAGCCACGGCTTCTGTGAATTCTCTTTTGAAACATCTGAAATCAAAACCAGCCAAGATGATAAAAATATATACGACAACAAAAGAATCCAGTTTTGAAGTTACATTAATTCTACTATACTCACAATAAAATCCATCTATGACAGAACAATAATTCTAAAGCGTCTACGTGTTTTTTCAAATGGTTATAAAAGTGAGGCAACATCACTCGAATGAGTTCCCGGAGATAACTCTGAAAAAAAAAATATTTATTAGGTGTCGAACAAAGCATGCTGTTTTTCTTCTGTTTAAGAGAATAATCAAAGAAGCTTACAAGATTTATATCCATATCGTTGTCTGTGGGTGTGCAGACAAATATGGTCCTTTGCATCAGTCCAACAAAACACCAGAACGCGTCAGCCTCATCGTTTATTTCACACAGCACTGGTGCTAGAAGATCACTCATGCCCTGGGTGTAACTAAAAATATACATAATAAATTAATTATGACTGACGGAAGAGATGGAAAAAGTAAGAATGGTTCTTTCCATACCTATCTGAAAAATTAGTTTTCTTTCATATGATTTTCACAATATTGGCTTACTATAAGAACTTTGAATGGCTTTGATGTGTCCTATATACATTTGATTCAATAACAGATTTAAACTGAAAGTTATATATTAAGTTAGATTTGTTATTGGTTTAGTGTTTTATAAATTATGGAAAATTTACTATAACAAAGTATAAAGAACAAAATCCCTCAAATTCGGATGGATCGATTCAAATAGAGAATAGAAGATTGCATTCTCCTGATGCTAAAGAGAGGAATGGAAAAAACACATTTAAGTTTAGCGTAATAACAAATCAAGTATAATATAGACTTACCCCAGCCGCTTGTTATAGATGGCATAATTCAACAATATGTTTTTCATAATTTCAATATTGGGATTATCATCTCCCGCATAGAAAGGATTTCCTCTATCAGTTCTAACCACATCTTTCTCCACCACACATTGCACATTCTTCCAAAAATTTGCCTGCTCCTCTAACGACATCCCGTGGAGACGCTTTTTGTTGAAGTCTTGATATTCTTTCCTTCGGATTTCCGCTAAATTGGCTCTCTCCTTATACGTGGAATTATTAGGATAGCAATGGAGTAAAAATGGCCACACAAACGAGCGCAAGTCCTTTTCGAGACCACCGAAAAATACACCTTTTCTCAAGGTTAAGTCATCCTCTAACTGACCATCGGAGTTTAGTAAAGAACTGAAGAACATTTCTGTTGTGATTTTGACGACTGTCCCTTCTTCGGGATGTAATTCAGACTTTTGAACTTCAGGTCTACACACCATGAAATGCCTGTATGGTAAGTTGGGTTCATCAGATCCTGCAAAATGATAAGCAAACTAAGAATAGTATCTTTAGTGCTTTGAATTAAGTCATCAAACCTTATCTTAGAAGGTGGTGGATTTTATCAGCTGTGGAACGGACCATTTTCCTCACCGCATTACCCATAACACAAGCTTTTCTTACTGCGAAATATGTCAAGTGTGTTTATATATTCACCTCAAAAGAGCCCAGACTCATTGAAAAGAAGGAAAAAAAACGGTTTTATTCAAATGCACTCAAAACTATATAAAAAAAACAGAGCAGAGATAATAATGCTGCTTAATTTTTCTATCCAGATATGAAGCATTTGGAACAGTTTGGGCGTGTTGAAAGAATGGATACTGAAAGGAGAGATGTAGGAAGGCGTTGTAAACCAAGAATGGCATCAACATATCGATTTCATCCTCAATGAAGACCAGGTAAGAAGCAAAAGGAAGTAGGAGGGGATGATGAAATAAGCGAAAAAAGTGTTTTTGGATAGAAACAGTCTATTTATTCTAACTTCCCCTTATGGAAGACCTCGCGAATAGGTAAAAAAAATAACAACTTCAAGCAAAGCTTTGCCTCTTTGAGTGATCAAATGGAAAGGTTCAAAGTCAAGATGATTTACCTGGTGTGACTTTTATACTATGCAACAAGGAATGCCATTGGTGAAGCACTTGCGCCAGTCTATCCAGCCCGCCATAGTGGAAGTGCAAGATCTTATACTGGGATTCCCGGGAGGCCACCACGACTTGTCCACAGGTGCAGGATTCATCACTAAAGAACAGTCTCAGAGACCTCATTTGGCTGAGATCTACGGAAAATCTGAAACAATAAGAATCTCACGTGAATCTTATTGGAATCTATTAAGCCTACATTAATGGTGATTGTAAAAGCTCTGATTTCCTAGAAAGGCGGTAATATTAATGACGCATGTCTTCCTACAAAAGCGGCCCCACAAAAAAAACGGCCGTAATTTATATATAAACACCATTCATACATACAAACCTCGAACACATCACAGAACAGTGATATGGACTAATGTTAAGATTTTGAAAATATATCAATATACAAAAGCAATATAAAGACACGTTTATTTATAGGTTAGGAACCACTCTACTACATATAGCTGATATAACGGAACTCGATTAGAATTTTCGACCCCTGAATCCCCTAAAAGCTTGAAGATGAATATAAGAGTAATTCTCCTTTATGGCATGTAGGAATTTCACAATTAAATATTTTGGAATATTTAATTCGTAAATTCCTTTGAATCTCAAAATCAATTTCTCTTTTCGACTATATAATGTTAATATACTGCGGTAATACAGGGAAGAACTTGACTCTATATTATTTTTCATTGGAATATTTTTAAACGTATTCTTTAAATGGAGCCAGATTTCAGCTGTGAAACGCTGTTTGCCCAAAAAAGAAAAAGAAAGAGTTCTAAGGAAATATTCGTTTCGTAAGAAGTGTAAGAACATTATTTATCTTGAAAACTACCTCCTAAGTAGTATGTAGACAAGATATTGATCCCTTTTTAATAAATGGTGTCATTTATACTTCATCTATCTCTAGATCTCATTTATTATTATCATCATTTCTTTGTGAGGGTCGCAGAAACATTCTCAGAATGTTAATAATGCGGACAGTACGTGATAAAGGTCACAGATGCTCCAGTGGCGTACCCAACATCTTTCCGACATTCTAAAAATATACCTATTGGTGCCTACCTAAAAGAGTTCCGGAGTATTGTCGATATTTTCAACCATTCATATACTGATGATACAAAACTTTCAACAAAGTAAGTTGGTTGTATCTATACTTACCTAATTCATACGAAAAGGCGAGACTTCATATTGTATGTATACAGAGTGACTGGTAATTCGATACATTCTTTGAAAGGGGTTATACTATACTAGAGCAAATTTGCAACAATTTTGTTCCAATTAAGCAGGGGTCAAATGCCAGTGGTTTTCAAGTTATTTAAGATTTTAGAGTTTTTTCAGTTTTCCGTCTTTTGACCTAAAACTGAAAATTGTGAAAAAAGTACTACACATTGGGAACTAAAATACATTTTTCTAATAGATTATGAATAATGGAATTTGACGTTTGGTTAATGGGAACAAAATTGTTGCAAATTTGCTCTAGTATAGTATAACCCCTTTCAAAGAATGTATCGAATTACCAGTCACCTGTATAAGAACAATAAGTTTCTTATTTTTGTTCTTATCACGTATATAAAGGATGTTTGGTAGAACGTTAAGTAAACTGGTATGGAAGATAAGAGGAGATCGCTTGGAACATATTGTGGCTACTCACAACTTATACAGGTGCTCCTTTTTTTAAGGAATTATATTTTTTTGGGTAAAATCAAAATTTTATCTGTTCCACCTCCATAACTTTTTTGTTTACCTATCAATCAGATCCAACTTATTTTTTTCTTTATGCCAAATATATGCATATTCAGAAAATTCAAAATTATATTCCAGAAAGCATCTTAATAAAAAAAAATGGCTCTTCAAAGTCCAAAGAACCGTTCGCGAAAAAAATTATAATCCATTATAAGCCAGTTTCAAAAATACTTCAAATCTCGTAAAGGCTTCCGTAAACAAAATGGTATACAACAATAGATTGAGAATACAGATTTCCTATCGAAACCTAAAAAATAATATAGAACATTCGGCGATAGACCATAGGAATAGCTTTGCGGTCGATCACGATTCCTCTGCATGTCTCGCAGATAAACACGCTTTGATATTATGTATCTTTGTTTATGTGATTTATACATACCTAATACCTATAAGTAATTAAGTATATAAGAATAATGATCTAATTAGGTACCTACGTCTTATTACTTTTCAAATCTGGGTAAGGCATTCTAATTTTCTTTTTTAGTCTTACCGAATATTTTAGGTACCTACCTACACTTTTCCATCCAAATGTTTCGATATTATTTTAGATATCATTAATGGCAAGATCTAATATTATTTCATATTCCAAAAATACGGTTCACCACATTCAAAACAGCTAGGTCAATTAAAAAATGTCATGCTTGAATATTATTGTATATCGCGTGTATTTATATATCGGCGCCATGTCTTTGGATTTTCCATTGTTCTAACGCACGCCCCTGGCGGGGTGATCAATTAGATTAGTTTGGCTAGTTACTTTATTGATTATGGTTAAAGCTAGCGTCTATTTCAAACGTTCGCAACTTAAAACCAAATTCCTATTAGATTTTTGATTTCAATTAATTCATTAAAAAAAATTAACGTTGTCATATTTATTTATTTCATTTTCCACCATAGACCCATTCCAGGCACTTGGGGATTTATAATAAATATTAAATTTGACGTCCCTGAAATTTTTGTAATCAAACTTTGGCGGAACAAAAATATTAATGTCTCATTGTGCACGCAATATCTAAAAATGGAATTTGTAGAAATTCAGAAGGATTAGAATTTATGCTTAACATAACATATATTATTAGGTATAATGAGCATATATAGCTTAAGTTAAAGTTTACAAAAAAATACATAAATCAACCCTGCCTTCAAGATAATATAATATCTTGAAGGCATGATATTATGTTGATATTTTAATTAGGTGTGTTATGTATGTAGGTAGGTATAACTATTTCTTTCTTATGGACCGACATGACTAAACTCGACAAAAATACGTTTTGTTGTTAATTATTTATCAGTCGCCATCGACTAAAATACTCGACCAATGTGGACTAGGCTTAAGGGACGGCAAACTTTAAATGGCTTTAAACGCTTGGACAGGTAATTAATACAAAAACGCTTTTTAGTTAGAAAATAGGTAGAAATAATTTAGGAATTCTGAACTACGATATTTTATAAGTTCTATAGATGCCTACTGTAAGATGAAGTAATAAATAATTTTAGTATTCATTTTAATTCAGTCAGTTAGTTATATAATACTTTTTTTCTTCGTATTATTAATATAAAATTATGTAGGTATATCTACCTACATAATATAATAATATTATATTTATACATATTATGTACTTCGTTATCAACAAATCTCATACATCGGTATAGGTACTAACATGCACTCATATTACCCAATATTACCTATATTACATAGTTTAGGTGTAGGGTGTAGGTACTTATGAATACAGGAATGTCGGTTTGGTCACCAATTAGGTAGGTTATTGTTCAAATTTTTTGATTGCATGTGTTAATGGGATTTTACCACATAGGTATCAAAAGGTTAAGATAACTCACCTTCGACATTTGGGCTGAGATTTTCTACTCACGACCGGCGAAGCTGTTGCGCTTTCGGGAAATGTGAGATTATGCTTCAGGGCTAAAAATTCAGGGGTCGACATCCAGTTGGGGTTGTTCTCGTCGCAAGAACTCAACGAGAGTGATCTGCAGAATTTGTCGGACATCTGTCCTTCGGGCGTCAACTCCAGATTTTCTATCGTCGGATTGGCTATCGTTATATTTACGGAAGTCATTGATTGGGATCTCGTACATTTCTCTATGACAGGACACACTTTGCTTTCTTCGGGAATCAAAGGCTTAATTTCAATATCTAAATCGTTAATTTCCTTATTTTGGTTATTCACGGCAGAATATTCACTCTCGGAAGCTTTCATTTCAACAGAATTTACACTAAATTTATCAGAATTGGAACTTATACTCGTCGATTCTGAATGGTCGGAAAAAGCACTTCCATTGCATGCAATATAATTCTTCTTGTTATTCGTTTGGTCAGGATAAGTAAACTTGATGTCATTATTATGTTTTTCATCCGCTTGAATATTTGAATCCTTCTCAATATACCCCAGGCTATTCTCCACTGCCGACGGGCATCTTCTGAGACTAGAATTTGGGATCCAGTTTAAAAACAATGTCGGTCTTTTCACATTGTTGTGTTGGTCTGTAAATATTTTGGTGCTGATCGTCAAATATCCTGGGAAATGGATTACGTCATATTCCTGCCTCGCAAATGAAGTAGGATGAACACACACATTATTTTTACAAAACAATACTTCGTTATCCACGTAGTCCTCAAGATGTTTATTTTCTATTTCTTCTCCCATAATATAATGAGATGCACGTTTGAATATACTTGGAATAGGCATTTTTTGACTCGCGTAAACTCTCATTTATATTTTTTGAGCAACACTTCTGTTAAAACATTGACATATGATGATACACAAAAATGAAAACAAGTCAAATTACGGTTTCAGCTAAACATTTTACACAAAATATTGATCCGTTGGAATATGTAGGTATTTCCCTCTCTTTCTTACATTTTATCACACACTGTCACTAAACTTATCAGAAGCATTTAGTTGTGTTGTTTTACCGACGCACACTCATTTGTTTCCTATGTTTATGTACTATTATTACTTACATTTTCCCCATATCATTTGTCACGTTTTAAAGATTAACTTTAAAACTTTTTTATGTTTGATAAATATATTTTTACGATTATTTGTTATTGTTGCAATCATTTATAATTTTCCAAGTTGATGGAAAAATACTTAGATGTCGTTGTAGTCGAATAAAATGTCTTCAAATCTGAAAGGAGCATGCGCACACCTCTACGCGCTTGCGCACAACTCATTAGAGTTTCGGTGAAGTACAAGAAATAGCAATCAGCTGTCACTAGAACTCTCCGCTTAGGAGACAAGTGAATTCGGATTGTTTTTAGTAAATTTCCCGTCGTTATGGCGGGTCAAAATTCTAGTTCTCAAACCGAGAGTCAATATTTTTACGAGGATGAAGTTTTTAAAATTAATAAACGAGGACAAGTAGTTTTTGGGCTAGTCACAGAAAATTTTCAAACAAATTCCAGCGAAGAAGACACAGAGGATGAAAACGGCGTAAAGAAAGGGGAAGTGCATGTTGTGTGGCATCCTCTGGGAACCGAGAGTGTTATTTCGCCTTCTGTTAGTACTAGAATCATTCTGTCTATCACCTTGCCACAATATTGTCACAAAATGTGAAGGTTACGACTATTTTGATTTTTGTTGTTTAGGTTGGCTTAGCCGATAGGTCCTTGATGCCGGGTGATGTAGTTAGAAGAATGATTAAGGGTAAAGACACTCAGCGAGGATATTGCAGAGAGATTACTGTGACAGCTGCTGTTCAGGTGGTTGGAACCAACTTGGTGCTGCCCACCATATCTAGTGAGAGACTTCAACCTTTGGAAGAGTTCACCACCGATTTAGCAGTTTGTTTAGATTCTTGGGTCGGAACTACTAAGGTAAGTATTCTACAAGTCTATGGAAAGAATAGGTTTTTTGAAATACCATTTACCAATATTGTGTATCCACCTTACAGATTGTACATAGTAAAATGAGTTTAGTTACTAATGATGGATCTCGTGTGGAATTTCCCGATATAAATAATTGTTTGTTAGAAGATTACATACAAAGGAGGCGTAGAAGCGCTCGAATGCCATTGGGCTCCACTTATATCAGCACCCCAGATTTCTATCCTGGTCAGATTTTAGCTGGACAGTTGTGTATGTTAGACGAAGCTAACTGGTTACACTGTACCAAAGAAATGAAGGCTGCCAGGAAACACAAAATGAGAGAACAAAAGGTATTCCACGAAAAATAAATTGTTAATGTTTATATGAAATATTGTGACTGAATTTGTTCAATTGCTATCATTGTAACAATTTGAATTTTAGTTTACTGTTGAAAGTGTGGAGACTGAAAGCGTTGGTGTCCAGTGGCAGTGCCGGGCCCTCGGATCTGGTCCACCTAGTCAACCCCGTTTTCTCGTCGATGGAGAAGATCTCAAACGCTTAAAACTACTCAATCTTTTTGAACCTTGTACTTTGCAACTTGGTGCTAGAAACTTTATTAAAATAGACGAGGCTGATGTGTTTGTTAGTAAGGGTCAATGGAAAAAACTTCAAAGTAAGATCATGTTATCAAACATATTGTTAAACCAAGCTATTATATTTTTATGCCATCTGTTCTAAAGTTAGTGTGAATGGTTGTTTCAGATAAAACATATCGAGCACTGCGCAGACAAACAAGGCCTCCAAAGTCCAAGGATTCAAAGGAAGGTCTGCCGAAAGACGGGGCCACTCAACAGGAAACAAATACTTCCTCTAACAAAGTTACTTTTAGAGTGTCCTGTAAAAACAAAAGAAGACTTTCAATATACAATAGAGAGAACAGAGCCACCTTCACAAACTTGCACAACGCACAAACACAATCAAATCAGTTGGATAAAATACAAATATCAAAGTGTGAAGACGCCCATTCTAATAATATGGACATCGATATTGTGATTGTGGATAGTGAGAACCATGAAAATTGTTCCTCCAATTCATTACCCGCTCATTACACTGATGCTGATGCAGTCAATCATGAAAATTTAAAACCTTTGGAGGCGTCACAGAATGAGGATATCCACAAGCTGGATGTACCAGATGTTGTGGTCAATGGAAAAATTAGCCCTGAGGATTCGTCTACTCCGTCCGGGACACCTGAAAGACACAGAAAGATAAGAAAATCAAGAAAGTTAGTGTCCCATTTTTAAATCAATGTAAAAAACAATTGTAAGATAAAAGTTTTATGTTTTTTTGTTTTGATTGTTTAGAAGTCCTTCCAACAATGACTCTGGTGACAACTTACCAACCGCCAATGGAGAATCGAAGTTTTATAAAGCACATAATGATTTAGATTCAGACAATTGGGATAGTTCTGAAGATGTTTCTAATTCCGATAGGTATATTCTTACATCAATATTATTTATTATCTTTACCAACCAACATCTTCAAATTCATTAGTTTTATCATTGTAATTTTTCTCGTAGTTGTGCTACATGGTCATCGCACTGTTCTTCTAGTCCAAACAACTCGTGGCGTGGTAAACGCTTGCCCCAATTAGTAACCAAATTTTTGAAAGGGAAGAGACTTAAGCGAAGTGCTCAAAAAGAACCAACAGTGAGTAAACCTCAACCTGGCGACCGTGTCGTGGTTGAAACATTAGTAACGACCAGTAAAGCAAATGTCATTTGGCAGGTAGGCTATGAATACATCTTGTAATGTTTTATTTCATTTCTTAATTATCACAAATTATTGATTATGTCTTAATTTTTCAGGATGGCACCATAGAATTAGGTATTCCGTCTACTGAACTATACCCAATACATCATTTAGATGGGCAAGAATGTTTTCCCGGAGATTTTGTAATAAGTGGTGCGGGATCGCCATCCATGAGGGACTATGGGGTTGTGCAGAAGGTTGATCACCACGGCCGAACTGCCCTAGTTAAATGGTTCAGAACCTACACCAGTTGTCAGGAGCCAGTGTAAATATTTCTTATTTATATGTGAAACCAATCAATCCATCCTCCCGTTGGGCTGCACTTGGAAACAAATGAAAGCAATGTAATTCTTTCATTGTAGCTCGATATTGCAGTGTTAATGACCTCCTTCTATGCCATGTATAAAATGGATATAGTTAATACCCTGGCGCCATCTACTGATTAGCAGTTGTTAATACACTTTGGTAGCTAAAATGTTCTCACATCTTTCCAACAGATGTCTCTATTTTAAATTAACAAATAATATTATTACTACCTACAGGCTTATATACATGTATAACAATATTGTTATTATCATCAGATCAAACCGCCCAGTGGTCGGTAAATATTTACCTCTTAAGAATCGGACACTACTTAGTAATTGATTTTGTAATTGCGTCTAAATAGTGGGTTCTATAGGACATTATGCTTATAATGTACTGCAGTATTAGAGGGTATTATTCCCTGTCAAATGGATTGTTAACATAAATCATTTGCCTATAATTTAATTTATTCGGCAATCGGGTTATAAAAATAGTGCAATAACAGCTATGTAGTCAAAATAATCTATTATAGGCAAAAAATGATGTCATTATAAAATGCTGTCAATATAAAATGCTATAAAGTTTAAAATTGAGGCTAACAAATCAACATTAAGCAATAAACAAAATAATATACCTACATTATAAGAATTTTTGCATACATGTAGGAAAATTTTGTGCTGCACATGTAATTACGAATAGACTAGTAGTATGGTTTTTTTGTTTAATCATTTTAGACCTCAATTAGTCTCGGAAAGTGAAGTGAGTGTTTACGATTTGAAAGATCACCCTGATTTCCAATACAGACCTGGCACAGTTGTCATTCGGGTGGCCAACTTCACAGGAACTGAAGCCAATTGTACCGCTGGACAGGTTTGTAAACTTAAATTTTTGAAGAATGATATCAGTAAAAAATTATTGTTAATAAAATATTTGGTTGATGTTTTTAGGTAATTGATAATTACCCATCTGGTAGAGTTAACGTTTGGTGGGTGGATGGACACACTAGTATGTGCTGGCCACAGGATTTATTCAAGGTAATTGTGCCAAATTTTTATCTTTATATATAAATTTCTTCTGACTGAACATCTAAACAGCTGGACTTATTTTGTGTTTGGATTAATATAATAATATAGGTATTGTTTGGATAATTCGTAATCTATTTTAAGGTTGGTGAATATGATTCTGACGACGGGGAGCTTTGGGCTGAAGATGGAACTGGATCAGAAGATTCTTGGGAAACACAATATTCCGGGGGATCTGGAGGGGACAAGGGTTACAGAGATAGTAAGGAGAGAGATATTCTGTTAGATAGAGACATTGAAGGATTGGCGGCGGGGGAAGCTTGTGTGGTTGACACAGCCAATACTGGTGAGTGCGTGCCGTTCACACATCCATCAAGTCTAATTTGATTTAGAGTCAGAGTGGTTATATTATGAATTTTCCCTTTCAGGAGGGGAATTTCCCAAAGTGCCTACCTGCTTAGAGCCACGTGCTGCTGCTCACATAGAGAGAGGTCGAGCTGCCATGGCCAAATTAGAAGAAATGTTTTCCAAAAATCCTGCCTTACAAAATCAGGAAGTATGTTTCGCACAATATCATTGCGAATTTTTTTGTTGGCATTATCAAAAAGCTGTTTAACAAATTACTTTTTTTTTATTTCAGATTATGAGAAAGTTGCTTAACTTGTACAAGGATTGTAGATTTTTAGACAGACTTCTAGGAACATCTTTCTTTCACGAGGATCATTTTCAGGTTATCTTTCAATTCTATACTTTGACATTTTCTATCCAGTCTTTCAATTTTTTTCTAAATACTCGGTGTTGGATTGTAGGGTTTGTTGGAACGGGTAAGAGAGAGAGGAAACAGCAGAGATCCGATTCCAAATGGGACGTTGGGTACACGCAGGGTTCATAACCAAGTCATGCGTCTCTTTTCCAATGATGAATCAGACAACCATACATCGGGTGACATACTACTTGGTTTGTATGATTTTGTCACTTCATCCTATGGCATTATGTACTATGCATTTTTCCTTGTCAAATTAATTACAAGTAATTATTTCAGGTACATCATCAGTCGAATCCAGTAGTAATAAACTTGTCAAGCAAACTTCACCAAGTTTCGAGCCTGCTGAACAGAGTAAAGACTTACCTGGACTCACACCTAATGAAACCAAAAAATTAGGATTAGCCACCGACCATTTACACAAAGTGCTGTTTTCTATAAAAGTTATTGATTGCGACGATAGTATTAAATTTTCTGAAACTTGTTGCGATAACAAATTACCCGAAACATCCAAAATTGATATAGAGTCGGTGAAAGATATTTGCAAACAATTAAGCGTCGAAAGTACCGAAAACATAAAAGAAAATATCTCGGAAACTATTCTCAACTCTTCATTCAGTGAGGGTTCGCTCAGCAAGTATATGACACCGGCTGGGAGTACGAGCGACCTTGCTGCACCTGTGCAGAATGAAAAGAGTCCAATAGGAAATGTTTTGTTGAATCCGATGGTCAACTGTGAAGACTCGGGGATAGAAAGTCAGTCCTTGTCTGTTTCCCACTCTGCCAACAATACAACATCCTCTAGTGCCGATTTAGATTCCAGTCTACCCATTGAATCCACGTCTACAGATTCAACACTCAGAGGTGAATATTTTTACGAGTGCATTGTTATCGCATGTTTTTAAATTTCTTATTTAATATATATTATGGTGTGTTTTTTCTTCAAGCGAGCGCAGCTTCTCAAACGGCCCAACACTCGTCTCCCGAAACTCAACTATCAACGAGGAATGTTTGCCAAAAACTATGCTCTCTAATCAATATTCAAATGATGAAAGCATGCGCCGAAATCAGCAGGTACGATTTTGTCTACACCACATTTCCAATCAAATATATTTGAGTGATAGCGTGAAAGAAATATATTTCAATAGGCTTCAAATAATGAGTTGTGTTTCTTGCCATTTTATAAATGATGATTATTGTAAAATATTTTCTTAAAGAACACCTGATACTGTGATGTCTACATGCATGTTCTCAAACACACGCATTTTTATGTTATTCATTGCATGTAGTTTGGCATTCTGTTTGTTTTTCAGGAGGAGATATTTTGCCTTAGCCGATTTTCTAAACAAAGTATCAAAATTTTCACAAAATTCATCCGAAGCACCATTGCCATTGCCTTACTGCTTCTCTGTGTGAGCCTTTATATTGTTTTATTCTGTTATTGCATTGCATACATCTGCATTCATTCTATTTTATGTTTTTTTTTATTAAGTATATAAATTATTTATATTGTGGCCGTATTGCTAAAGAAAATCAAGCAATATTATATTTTAACACTTTTTTTTATATACTTAATTTTACTTGAAAATGCAATGAGATATTATACCGGAGATACAATTCCATACGATTTGTAGTTTGAAAATAGCATCGCAAGTAAATTTGAAGTTAGAACTTTAATAAAAATATGTAATCAAGCATTAGTGACGAATATCTATTTGTCTTTGTCACACATAATACGTAAACGGCTAAAGTACTTGCTAGGTGCTGTCAGCTTCTAGTTAGTTAGTTATCGATAATCATTTATTAGTGTTGTTTTCACTTCTGCATATAATTTGGGCAATTTGAACAAAAATATCATAACTGGATTAACTTGGTTTGACCATTTACCACTACGACCACTTAAAAATTAAAATGCATATTTTCAGTACACTAGAAAAAAAATTATTTTGAAGCCTTGTGACTATTTTTATTTTCTATTGAGAAATCATTTATATACATAAAAATGTATTTTGAACATAGATGTTTTATGAATTAAACTTGTCGTGTTACCTTTTTTCTAAGTTAAATGTTTGATTTGATTTCCTGTTTAAGTACTTATATAAAGTTTGTTGATCTTCTAGCAAAATAAATTTACTAAACGTACTTGTGAGTGTTGGGTGTAGGTATGTCGAAGAGTTATCAAAATAGAAGGAAATGTTCAATCAAAGTAAATTTGTCATAAGTTAGAAGAAATATTTTACCTGAGACCTAAGCAGACAACAATTTTTTTCTCCCATATTCATCTAGAATTCATTTCAGATACTTTTTATATTTTTCAATACGCTGAAAAATGGTAGTTCCATCTTATCATATTTTTCATGATCCCTTATATTTTGTTCAACCAGTAATTCTTATTTACTTGTAGAATACCATAGATGTTTATTGAATTTAGTGATCATGTCATAATTTACATGTTACTTTTGCAGACAATACGGTTCATTGGTTGTTACTATGTCAGACGATCATGACCCTAAAGATAGCCTCCAAGATGATGAAAGTGTTGAGGCAGCTGCAAACGTATTAGAAGATGAACCCGTGAAGGAGAGCGGATCAGAAAAGAAAGAGGCTGCACCCAAAGGTTTGCAAAACTTTTATTACATCTACAAAGAATCATGTTGGATAAAAAACATAATATTGATCTTTGATTTATCTGTGTTTAGGTGTTGACTGTCACGAGTCATGTCAAGAGGTTGAGATGGGAGAAGGATTTGGAGTACTGGAGTGTGCACCCGTCAATCATCATTTCCGATTATCTGTTTTGCAGCCAAGTGATCGCCGTTTGTTTCAACAGGCCATACGCAGAGAGGTCAAACTTTTACGATCAGATCTTCCTCAAGGGGTGTGTACCATTATTCCAACCAAATTCTGTCTTAATTTATTTTTATTAAATAAATACTTACAAAAAATGATGGTTTCAGGTTTGGGTTCGTGGATATGAAGACCGAATGGATCTATTCTCTATAATGATAGCCGGTCCGGCTAAAACCCCGTACGAAGACGGCTTGTTCATGTTTGATGTGCATTTAGGGGGAGAATTCCCAAGAGCTCCTCCTATGTGTCACTATATTTCCTATTGTTCGGACAGACTTAATCCAAATTTGTACGAAGATGGAAAGGTAACATTCATGTACAACTAATGATTATTATTAAGAGCAACCTATTTTTGCCACGTGATCGACTTCTAACCATACCATACCACCCACCCTACGTGAATTTTTTCTATTTTTTACTAATAATTGTTCTTTTAACTCATAAATTTTTGAGTCCAGTTTCCGTAATAGTAATTTTTAAGATGTAAAGAAGCAATTAAAAATGTTATAGTTCTCCGTGAAAACTCCATCACAACACTCCAAGTGTAGCTGTAAAAATATATCGAAATTTAGAGAACCTTTGGGGATCGATCCGGTTTGCTTCAGGACTAACAAAAATTTGCCTTGGGATCAACTGGTTGGCCATCCTTGTTTTATAAACCCTTTTTATTTGTATAGGTTTGTGTGTCCTTATTGGGGACATGGTCTGGAAAAGGAGTAGAAGTGTGGGGTAAAGACAGTTCTCTACTTCAAGTGATTGTTTCTTTACAAGGACTTATATTGTGTGCGGAGCCTTATTTCAACGAAGCCGGATATGATAAACAAAAAGGTGAGATTGATGACTTTAATTATGTATGTTGTTTTAAGAAAAATATGGAAGGCACCGGTTATTTTGATCACTGGTTTTTAGAATCAGCCGCTTTATAGAATCAAATGTCCCGATTCAAAATGATGAATTTCATAAAATTTCAATCGATTAAAAAAATTACATTTTCAGCGTCAACAACAGTTTTGTTAGGGTATTATTATTTGAATACTAGCCTGCAGCCTCCATGGAGGCTGCCGTCACTGCGTCCCATAATGGAACTTTTGTGACTGGCCCTGTATCTAGAGTTCATCGCTCAACCCGGCCTCCAGGAGGAAGCGCAGGATTTTGTTGGCGTTCAACTCTTTGATGTCATCTGGGCACATTAGGAATTTGCCCAGATTTCTGTGTCTGTTATGCATCATTGGTAGGCATTCGCATAGGAGGTGCATTGGGGTCTCGAGTGATTCCCCGCACATCCTGCACACGCCTGAGTCCAGTATCCCTATGGTACACATATGCTTATTCAGCCTGCAGTGACCAGTTAGGGACCTTGTGATGATGCATAGATTGTTCCTGCTAAGGGATAATAGGTCCCTTACGGATTTTTGATTGTAGGCATTAATTAACGCCTTGGAATGTTTTTGTCCCTGGGTTTCAGTCCAGAGTTTAAAAGAGCGTTCATTGTAAATGTCCGCTAGAGTTTTGCGTTTTGTGCTATGAGGAATACCAAAGAATGGTTCAGGCCCATAAAAATTCCTCTCAGCTCCGGCCCTCGCTAGCTCGTCGGCCTTTTCGTTGCCTGCGATGCCTTCGTGTCCCGGTACCCAACGCAATATTACCTTATTTCTGTTACCTAAGGTGTTTAGTACATCTTTACAGCTTTGCACTAGCCTCGAATTGGTTGAGGCCGATGTCAAGGCCATTAGGGAGGCCTTACTATCCGAGTTGATGTAGATTATTTGTCCTGAATAGTTTTTCTGAAGGTTTATCATTGCGCATATTTGTATGGCATAAACCTCAGCTTGAAAGACAGAGGGATGCCTACCGAGGCTTATTGCCGCCTGGTATCGTGGCTTCTCTCCGTAAATACCACTACCTGCTCTGAGGTTGTTTTTGGATCCGTCAGTATACCATATCAGCGAGTGGCCTTCAAAGATAATCTTGTCCTCTAGCCAGTCGCTTCTTTCTGGTAATTCGACCTGATAGTACATCTTGAAGTCATGACTGGTTGTCATAACATCTGATATCATGTTTAGAATTGGATGTTCATTTATTGAGTCCTGTGTCGATCTCAAGGTCCTGGACATCCAGTTGTATTTACCTGTTGCATTTAGCCTTAACATCGCCGATTCAGCTAGCATGCGCACATGCAGGTGTAGCGGCAACAGGCCCAGCATAGCATTGAGTGCTGCTCCAGGTGTAGTTGACATGGCACCCGTGGCCAGGATGCATGCAGTCCTTTGTAGGCTGTCTAGCTTTTCCATGGCCGTTCTTTGCTCAGTCTTTCTGTACCAAACGACAGAGGCATATGTTATCGACGGTCTTACTACCGCTGTGTATAGCCAGAGAGCTATGGTAGGACTAAGTCCCCATCTTTTGCCCGCTAGCCGACCGCAGATGCCTAGCGATATTTTTGCCTTATGTACTATGTTGGTTAAATGTGTATTCCAGGTGAGTTTCTGGTCGAAGGTCACACCTAGGTATTTTACTTCGTGGGAGAAGTGGATTGTTTTACCATTTACGGAAGGTGTCTTGAGCTTGTCAAGTTTCCTTTTGTTGGTAAATGGTACTATTATGGTCTTGTCAGGGTTAACTGACAAATCATTGTCATTACACCATTTGTGTATAGTGTTTAAGGCTTTTTGTAACAGGTACGAAAGCGTGTCTTGGCAGTCGCCTCTTATGATGACAGCCAGGTCATCTGCATAACCCAGCGTGTCAAAACGGAGGTCCGCCATCCTGTACAAGAGCTCGTCTATTGCTAAGGTCCATAGGAGGGGTGATAAAACTCCTCCCTGCGGGCATCCTCTAGTGGTGTTAAACTCAAGAGAATGATTGTGCAGGGATATCTTAGCATGTCTATTATTTAACATAGATTTGACCCATCTTATGGTAGTTGGGTCTACTTCCTTCCTAGACAACCCTCCAACCAGGGTTCTGATTGGAGTGTTATCGAAGGCTCCTTCTATGTCGAGAAATGCGCAAAGCGCTATTTGTTTATCCTCAATCGCCTTCTCGATTTTGTCCGTGAGATCGAGTAGAGCTGTCTCCGTCGATCTCCCTTGTCGATAGGCGTGTTGAGTGTTATGTATTGGCATAGTTTTAGCCACAGTGTCTCTAATATGGTAGTCCAAGATCTTCTCCATGGTTTTAAGCATGAAGGATGTTAGACTTATAGGCCTGAAGGACTTCGGATTGGATTTGTCTCTTCCAGGCTTAGGTATGAATATTATTTTGACTTTTCCCCATGCCTCTGGTATATAACCCCAGGCGTAGCTAGCCTTGAAGATTTTCACCAGATGTGGTAAAAGGATATCCACTCCTTTTTGCAATAAAGCAGGAATTACACCGTCCTCCCCACTGGACTTATAGGGTTCGAAAGAGTCAATGGCCCATTTAACCTGTTTTGGCCTGAACAGTTGGGCGGCCCTTCTCCAGTCTTCATTTCTGGGTCTTGGAGTGTGGGTTCCCTTTGCCGTACTCCCAGATGCACACGGAATGGCGCCCGGGAAGTGCGTCTGTTTCAGCAGGTTCATAGTTTCATCTAGATCAGATGTAAAGTTGTTGTCGGGCTTTTTTAATAGGCCCACCTTGTTTGTTGATTGGGATTTGGAGAGCACTTTGTGAATTCTGGCCCCCTGCGGCAGAGAGTTGATCTCTCCGCAGAACCTCGTCCACGATGCTCTCTTCGCCTTCCTGATCTCTTTGTTATATTCTGTCAGAGCACTAGTGTATTCCTCCCAGTTGGAGGTCTTTTTAGCCCTGTTGAATAATTTTCTTGTTTTTCTCCGCAGGTGTTCCAAATTTTTGTTCCACCAGGGAGTTTTGCTTGCTTTGCTTTCTTTTAGCGGGCAACTTTCTTCGTAGGCATTAATAACCGCCTCTGTCGTTGCCTTTACCGCTATTTCAATGTCATTTGTCGTCCTCACACTTTTAGGAACATTTTGAATGGCGTCGGATAATCGTGAACGATAAACGTTCCAGTCCGTTGCCCTCGGATTCCTGTACGTGTTGGGGACGACATTTTGACTAGTTGTAACTCTGAACATTATATGTCTGTGATCAGACATAGATGATTCGTCGTCCACCCTCCAGTCGGTTAGGCATTCAGCAATGCCCTCCGAGGCCAGAGTAATGTCCAGTACTTCCTGTCTATTTACAGTTGTGAACGTGGGCTTGGTACCCTCATTCAGGATCTGTAGACCTTCTGTTAGAGTGAAGTCATATAGCCGTTCTCCTCTCGGGTTGGTGTCCGTGCTGCCCCACATAATGTGGTGAGCATTGGCATCGCAGCCCATTATGAGATCGGCCCCGTTCTTCGAGCTCCAGTTTAGTACTTCTATTAGTTCAATTGTGGGGTCAGATTTCTCCCCTGGTAGGTATGCCGAGCATATGACTACTTTTCTCCTCCCATCTTGAGGATTAATGCAGGCGGCCACCAGGTCGTCCGTTAGTAGTTCCGGTATTGGTAGATAGTCCACACCTCTTTTGAACACAATGCATGCTCTTGGCCTGAGACCGTCGGAGTTATATAAAATTTCCCCGGCAGAACCCAGTCCTTGGATGCGTGTTCCATTTATCCATGGTTCCTGTATTAGTGCTATATCTATGTCTTTTATCTTCATACACCTCTCCAACACGGCTGACGCCGACTTCGCATGATGTATGTTCGCCTGTAGGACTATAAAACATGGGTTATTTCTTATATTCATTTTTTTTTTTTTTTTTTTTTTTTTACTCTGTATGGGCACTTGTCAGAGGGCAGGGTGGCCCTTGTTCCCCGGATGGCTCAGGCGGGTGGGGACTTGCATTGCCATCCCCTCCCCCCCCAACCATCCGCGGTGCTATCGCGAGCGAGACAGGCACGGCCTGGGCAGGGAGAACTTCCATCGAGCTCCCCCCCCCCCCCCCCCCGCGCCCATCCACCCTCACGGCAGCCACCCTTCTTACCAGCTCTGCCTGCGCCCGTTTTTGCTTTTTTGTGAGCCTTCTTGTGATTCCAAGAGAGGCCTCTGCCGTTGACTCATCAGAGTCCTCGGCCGCCTTCATCCGCCAGTTCATTCCAGAGGTCCCGGCACAAGGCTCGACAGGTGCGGGCCCCGCACCTGCCGCGCAGGTAGCCGGTCTCTCCATTTCTGATGGTCCAGTAGTGTTTGGGACTTTTCTTTGGATTCCCGTAGGCTGGACCTTATTTTGTCTCAGCCCCGAGACCGCAGCCGCCCCCGCAGTCGTCCCACCAGCACCAGTCGGCCCGGCCCTTTCCCCTCGGAAGGTGAAGGCAATGGTGCCAAAGTGGAAGTGCACTCTTCCACCCCTCGAGAGGACGTAGCCCTTAGACTTGGCGTCCATGTACACTGTCATAAGGACGCCAGCACTGACCTTCTTGGTGCCGATGACCTTCCAGGCGGTCGTCTGCAGCCCCGGGTTGAGATATTCGATTACTTCGATGGCCCTTTCAATGGACCCGATGCCCGCGCTCCCCGGAATGAGGGCGGTCCCCACCGCAGGCCTCGGAAGCTCATCCCTCCCCATCAGAGAGAGCTGAGCCCCCGGCCACGGCTTCAGAGTGGGGATCACCCTCTCCAGCCATTGGAGGCTGTTTTCACCGACGCAGGTCACCAGGATCCAGCCATCGTTGGGTCTGAAAGTCTTGAGGGTTGGGCCAGCCTTGCGGTTCCTAAGCCTTGCCTCAGCCAACACCACTTCGGTGATGGCCTCCTTGACTTTATTGATATGCCCCAGGTCCATGGGAGTTACATTTCGAACTCCGACCTTGAGCATACTTGTTGCCTCACTATAGCTAGGCCCAGGGGTAGGATCCTGCACTGGCTCGGGTGCTAAGGCACCCGTCTGCGCCGATCCCAACTCACTTCGGCCTGCCACGCAAGGCACAGCCCCCATTTGTCTTTCCCTGTTTGGGTCAAACTTCTGGGGGCCCTTTGCGATTTTGGAGCCTCTCCCCTCCGGGGTTAGGCCTTCCGATCGGGGGCGCTTTTTGGCACCCCCGCCCGCGGCCGTCGCCTCATTGATGAGGGGCACCAAATCTTTGAGCTTGTTGTGGCATAGCCGGATGGACTCCTCGTAGTCCAAGCCGGCCTCCCTCAGCTTTGCGTATCTCTTCTTGGCAGCACCACAAAGCTTGACTTTGGGGCGCCTTTCACGAAGAGACTTGTTTTTTGGAGGGATAGTGCTGGCCGTTGCCGGCGAAGCGCTGCTGCACCCCTGGCCGGCCGCATCCACCTCCATGTTACCCACGTTAGTGGGTAGTATTACTCCCGAGGGAGTTGGTTCCTCACTGGACGGATGACCATCCAGTGTGGAGGGCATTATTAATAAATTTTTATTTAAATTGGACTCCATTTTTGTTCCCACGTAAAGCTAGGGAAATAGAAGTCACAACCGCCAGAGCACCGCATGTCGGTTGAAGGGCGAAGGTTGATCTCCGAGGCGCCCAGGTATCGGAGATGCACCGTTTAGGACTGGGTAAACCCCCAGCCATTCATCCCTCGGCACGGTACGCATGACACCTTGGATTGGTGTTGTCCTCTTTGCCAGTCCCGGCATAGCCCGATCCCTCACGCGATTGCAAAGCTGCTCTCACGGGAGGGGCCCAGCACCGGAGACCGCCCAGGATGCACCACGGGGAGGTGGGACAACGTTCGCATCCCTTTGTTAGGGTAATAAAAACTTGAGCCTTGAAGCAGGAAAGTGTAGTATTTTTGACGTCCATCAGCATCGACAAGCTGATGACATTAGTGACTGAAAAGAGTCATTTCCCAGATGTTTTAAAGGTGTGAAATACTTGCCGTTGATGAAGTTACAAATATAATAATGAAGTCATAGATTTTCAAAAAATATCTGAGACAATGGGACGGAGAACTTAAAAAAAGTCACTCTTTTTGGGCACTAATTTTTTTACTCACACAAACCTTATTTTATAATATAGATCTATTTTTTGTGAACAATGTATGTACCTTCATGCAAAATTACCGCCACTTATTAAAATCAAAATTTAATAGACTAAAAAAACATGGGATAAAGATAGTGTAGTTATAATAATATGGTGTTAAATTAAAATTTATCTTTTGCCTTTGTAAAATTTTTAGGTTCCCAGCAAGGTATGGAAAATTCAAGAATGTATAATGAAATGGTGCTACTGAAATTAGTTCAATCTTTAACCAAACAACTGGGGAATCCTCCCGAAGTTTTCCGAGCAGAGATCTTCAAATTTCAATCTCAACACGCAGCTGGCCTGTGTAAACGTTTAGAATCTTGGATGCAATTGTCGGAGGAATATGTTAAATTAAACTCACAAGGATCTGTGGCCGGTGATGATTTGTTAGCTGCAACGGGGACACGCGAAACTCTCGTCCCAGATTACCCTTTGCTCCCCGTTAGTAGAGGATTCTGCCTCACTCTCAGGTCATCATTGGAGGCGTATAGGCGAGCTCTGAGGCAATCTGGAATAGCCACAGACAAAACCTTATAGTTACGGTTTGGCCTCGGTCCTTAGTGCTACTCACGTGTACTGGTGATGTTAACGAACCTACGAAGTTTGATAATAACTCAAATAATTTGATCGAATCAACCTGATCGGGCCTTCAGATGATGCCTTGTATTTTATTCGTAATATGTTTGCCGATATATCTGAAAGAAAAATGTCGTTGTATTTATTAGTTATTGCTTTTACGCATTCTGATTATTTATTATTTCGTCTTTATAATGCTGCGGAGTTACTTTGGTTATGTTATGGATGTTGAATGTATACAACTATTTGTGTATGAATAATTTTAAAGCGACGCGCTTGAGGAATAAATTGTAACATAAATAAAATTATACTAATGATAATCCTATAGAAATTGATTCATAGCAATAATTACTATTAATAATATTATTATTGATACGAAAAATAAACAAGTTGAAGATCTCTTCATTACACTGTTTTAATTTCAAAATGAATCTCATATCAAGTCGTCAGGTGTTATTCATACATTTCTACAAACATAATTTATATGTTGATGTTTCTAGTAATTTTGTGATTTTTTTATAATCCGGTATCTCAAATTTATCTCTATATTTCTTACAAAAGCGTGATTTTTACATAGAAGTAAACTAATTTAGTTAAATTAATGTAAATTAAATTTAATAACGAGAAGTTTGCACAATGTCCAATTATTATTGATATGTAATGAAATAAATAATTTATTTTTGCTGTTCATAATGAGAATTTCTTGTGATACGAATTTATAAAGGTTAATTTGTTTAAAATATAATATTATGTAGTTTCAATCAGAATGTTTTTTTTTTTTACTTTCAAGATTTTGTTACATAATATTATTTCATCCATCTGTAGTAACGGATTTTATGTGACTTGAATGATAATAATTGTGAAAATTCACTATTACGTAAAATATAACATTTTTCATTTATAGTTTTTCAGCGATCTGACTTACATCTAACGTCTAGTTAATAGGAAAACGAGAACAGTAGTTCTTTTTAAATTTCTCTAAAAAGAGTACTTTTTTTTAATTGGAGTTCTAGAAGCTGAATATAGATTTATCTGTAGTGTATTATTTATTTTTCTTAGAATTTTGAAAGTGAGGCTATCAAGAAGAGATTACTTAAGTTGTATCTCCACCTTATATGATAAATTGAGCTGTGTAGCGCAACAAACGCCTAACCCACAATTTAACACATGTTCATTTTATTTTTGGACTATAAAAATGCCATATTTTATCGCGCAACAAACGAATATCCAATTGGTAGAATGTAAAAATAATAAATACAAAATATCTTGAACCATTTTAAATCTTTTGTACCATTTTAAAAGTGGGTTAGGCGTTTGTTGCGCTAAACAGCTCAATTTATCTTTGATTTTCTATTACTTACTTGTATTGTAAATATCAATATGCCCTTCACATGTTGCAATTATTTTCATTCACTATCGTATTAGCTAAAAACAAAAACTAGTCATCGTCAATGAATTAACAAGTCTTATGAATACCTGTTAATTATTAGTTCTATAATTTTGATCTCATGAATTCTCGTCCTTATACTTTTTACTTTACTCTCGAGGGGCATGGGCAAATTTTACCATGATACCAAGTAACGTCCTGTATACCCACCACATAGATTTTGAAATTAGTTACAATCCCATTTTTAAATTTCAGTTATTCAACAGTGCCAATTACTAAACTATTACAAAACATACATATTATTATCAAAACTCATATAATTATTATATTACCTACTACTTATATACCTATAAATACCTTCCATATAACATATTAGTGCCTCATCATCTATTGCTAGTGAGATTTGCTGGAACTGCTAATGTTCAACATATAAATGTTGTGATTTAAATTTTTTAATTCATTTTATGATAATTTCTAACTATCATTATCATTTCATACTCATTCTATTGTAAAAATAATTCATAACTTCATTGTAATCAAAAGATGGATTTTTTTACAATTAAAACTGTTTTCATTTGGCTTAATGCATCTTGCCATACACGTTTATGTTAAATTTTCTATCACATGTTGTTGATTGTTTTAAAACCATAATATTATTGAGATAGCTAACTTTAAAATATTGATATAAAGCAATTGAAGGAATGTGTGGCCTTAATATTTAGCTCTGAAAAAAAAAACGAATGTTTGATTGCTTATATACTAATACTTGGTTCCGACATTCTTCTATTTGAGTGATCCACTATTTATATTATTGATTTGAGATTAATAAATTAGTAGCAATACATATTAAATCTAACGGCCAACTTCTTCAAATATTATACTTCATTTTGTTATACCATACAGCACTTAAAAAAAGAAAACAAATATTTTTCAGGAACAAGACATTTTTATTATTACCTATCATCATATTATTAATAATTGTTTATTCAAAACCATGTGATAACAAGTTTCTTTAATCTGTGTTTAAGTTCACATTTTCGATTTATTATAAATCAGTATTAAAATGATATATTCTACGCATAAAATATAAGAATAGCATTAAAAGAACCTTGTTAAAATGAATATGTGCACAATAAAACTGTTGTTACCTATCACAAGTATCTTTATTTAACAATATTGTTTTACCTTTTTTGATTGAGAAAATAAGTCTACAGGATTCATGATTCCATTGTTATGAACAAAAAGAAATTTTAGGGTTTATTTTATTTATTGGTTAGTGTAAAAATACTGGGGTCAAAAGGCATATTTTTGAAAGGAGAACCATCGGCATTCCAAGCTTTCCTAAGTGTTTCTTGCTTTTTTATTTCTTCCGACGTAGGTTTCCCTGCCAATTTTTGCATTTGATTCCACTGCAACTCTCTCACTTTAGCAATGTGCTCTTCAGGCAGTTCATCAAGTGGTCTCGAACAATCTATTTTTTGTGTGTCAATTTCGGGTTCACTTTCAAGGAGAGACGTCCACCATCGTTCTTCTGATTTTTCTGTAATCAAAATAAAAAATAAATTGAAAACAATCATAATAATAAGATTGCTGAATTAAGAAAAAAAAGGTGGTATTAAAGGAAATTGCAATAAGATGGTACCCGCTACATCATGAACGGTTTTATAATTTGGCTCATCTCCACTATAAAAGAAAGGCGTATAGGAATATGCCTTTAGTTGGGGGAGGATGGCAGTATTTTTTCTCCTTTCTTTTGAAGCAGAGCTAAAGGAACGCACCACAATTTGGGAGGTGGTTATTTTTATATTTAACACAATGGAAGAAGGTTATCACAACCGCACAAGATTGAGTGCAGTGGGGGCCTCTTGTTGCCCCCCTATGCCCGTAAGTGGGGTCAGACAGGCAGTATTGATTGATACAATGGAGAACTCTCGTTGACTCCTTATACCATAAGATAGAATTTAAGGAAGAAGTGAGTGAATAATAAGATTGGAAGTCCAAAGCATCAAACATTTACATCTCTAATATTTTTGTTGACTACATGTTTCGACTTTCACGAGTCAATACCAATGTGAATCTTATGATCAGCTTACCCAAGTGAATCCTCAGTTTTCCTTCACTCATTATCCACACTGTTTCGCCAGTTTTAATTTTAAATGATAAATTTTCGTTAATTAAGGTTTTCCATTCATTTTCAAGGTAACATTCTATACAAAAGACACTTGAGGAAATGTTGACTCTAATTAACTTGGCCGATTTGATGAGAGGAGACAACGGCACTGTAATATCTACAATAAGGACAAATAAAATAGTCAAATTATAATAATTCAAATTTTATAGCATTTGAGATGGGTGATGGATTTTTCCTACCTAATTCACCTATCTTCTGGGACCAACTATATTTGTCCCTCTTAGCTCCATTGTATGTTTCAGAATCCTTCTGAGATTCCGCAGTATTAAACTTGTCAATTTCTTCACTTCTCATCGGTTCTGGTTCATATTTAGCTTCGCAGGTATTATTTATTTGCACATTTTCACTACTGCTGTGGTTTGTTTCTGAGCCGTCTAAACTTAGGTTTTCCATGGATAAAATTTGATCTGACTGTTGAGAAACTGTATTAGGAATATCTTCACTTTCTTCATTATCGTGAAATTCACTAGTTTCTACTTCAACTTCTTCCGCTACAACATTTGGGACGTGGTCATAATTTGGTTCAGTTTTAAAGTTCAAGTCCTGATGATAGCTTTCGTATGGATTACATTTCCTCAAAATCTGTACGACTAATTCTTCAGCAACTCCAGGAGGAAACCCAACGCCTTCATTGTTTTCTCTCACCATGTAAAAATCTGTTCTGAAAGTTTAATACAATATTTCTCAAAACAAAAAACAAATAAATTAATCACCTTTCTTCGACACAAAGGATGTTTACAAGGAAATTTTTTCTAATCAACTGGTTTCGACCAATCTCAGAGAGGCCAACCTCAAGTAGAAATTTCAAGTAAAAAACAAAAGAAAAATTCTATCTCGACTGACATGAAATTTTATGTTCACAAAATGACATTGACATATTATTGATGTACAGGTAACATTTTCATTTTGTATTTTGATAAAATTTGTAGGCTTATCTTAGAAATAGCCTAGATTGGTGTGGCATAGTACCTATGCGAGTAAAAATAAACCTCTGAATATTATAAAAAAATAACCTGGAGGTTTTGGTAACTGTGCCTTCAAAAATAAGTGTTTTGTGCAAGATAACCTCAAACCAAAGCACTTGGATTGAATATGTAATTAACAAACGTGAAAATCATAAATGATCTTACGCTATTTCGAATGTGTATTAGAGCCCTACTGAAAGTATCTAGTTAAAGAATAGGGAACTTCGCAAAAGGAAGCCAAAGCAGAAAATAATAATGATAATTACATAGAAAATATAAACTTACTTTCTTCTAAGAAAGCCAAATATTGAAAACAAAAAGTTAACTAATGTTTTGTTTTCCACCAGTAGATTCATCAAAGCGTCATCGTGGGTTTCAGACAAGCAGTCCGTCATTTTGTAATATGTTTATGCACGTGATAACACTGGTCTAAATTTACACTAGAGAATATAAAACAGAGACGGATAACAAAATAAGTATCGACTTGTAGCAAATTATTTTCAAACGCAGCAACAGAATTTAAGAAAAGTCTTCTTTTCCGCAGTTTTGTTTCTAATATTATTTGACATTGACAGCCGAATGACAATTGAATAGATTGACATAGGCAAAAATATTATCTCAAAATAATGTGGAATAACAATTTTTTGTTATTGTACCCATATTGTACCTATTTTGGAATAGAAATTTATATGTGTAGAGAGAGAGATATAGGTGGTGTTGAGAGAGAGAGAGAGACCTAGGCTAATGCGGTGTTCAGACGGGGCGAATATCGCCAGGACACCAAAATATCGCCAGCTAATTGAACCGTGTGAACAGATTGGCGATAAATCTGAAACGATAAAAATGATTGAAAGCGATATCGCCTCAAGTTGAACGCCTTTCAACTTTTGTATCTGGTGGAATGATTCACGCATGCGCAGATATGCGCGGAGTCCGTATGTTCTGTTTCTTGACAGTTGACAGCACTGCTCTAAATTTATTTCTCCTTAGAACCCAATTCCGCACCCAATATCTGCGTTTTTTTTTTTATTTTTCCTCAATTAGGAGTCTTTTTATATCGTCTAAAACAATATTTTCAACTAACTCCAATTACTCCGCGACTTCTACCTCGACGTCCGCCTGAGTCCGCCATTTTTAAAACAATCAGCGCACCTGACAGATTGAATGTATGTCGGTGGACTCGTGTGAACACATCAGACGATCAATGGGCGACCGAGCGATATTTTTTTTATGCAAGCGAAATCGTCTGGCCTTACATCGCCCCGTCTGAACACCGCATAAGAACACGTAGAAAGCCGATTCCGACCCGCATCGACCGGCGTAAAGAATGTTATGCGGTGTTCAGACGAGGCGAATATCGCCAGGACACTAAAATATCGCCAGCCAGTTGAACCGTGTGAAC
The DNA here is from genome assembly GCA_963576905.1 of Mystacides longicornis. Lineage (NCBI taxonomy): Eukaryota > Metazoa > Arthropoda > Insecta > Trichoptera > Leptoceridae > Mystacides > Mystacides longicornis. Next base: position 24,379,423 of record OY756425.1, on the reverse strand, counting down.
AGATTGTCGATAAATCTGAAGCGATAAAAATGGTTGAAAGCGATATCGCCTCAAGTTGAACGCCTTTCAACTTTTGTATCTGGTGGAACGATGCACGCATGCGCAGATTGGCGCGTCGTCCGTATGTTCTGTTTCTTGACAGTTGACAGCAATGCTCTAAATTTATTTCTCCTTAGAATCCAATTCCGCACCCAATATCTGCGTTTTTTTTATTTTTCCTCAATTAGGAGTCTCCTAATATCGTTTAAAACAATATTTTCAACTAATCCCAAGTACTCCGCGACTTTTACCTCGACGTCCGCCATTTTTAAAACTATCAGCGCACCTGACAGATTGAATGTATGTCGGTGGACTCGTGTGAACACATCAGACGATCAATGGGCGACCGAGCGATATTTTTTTTATGCAAGCGAAATCGTCTGGCCTTATATCGCCCCGTGTGAACACCGCATTACATACTTACTATGCATTTGAATGGGGATACTCACAGAGAAAGCAGGAACCCGCTTTCCGGTATGCCCATTTAAATGCATTGAAACCATAGACAACAATCTATGAGCTGGTCGGCGCGGGTCGGAATCCGCTTTCTACGTGTTTTTCCTATGGCGTAAGCGAAGACAAAACATTTTGTTAAAAATATCAATTTTTTTTTCTTATTCTATAGCTGAAGATTTTTTTGGATAAGTAGATTTATTGTATCAAAATACTTTTTATTCAATGGAATTTTTGCATGAATTTTCACGTAAATACTTCTTAACTGAACTGTCGTGCCTACCTATAATAGTTATATTCCGCTGTGTGCCTGTATTATGTTTGGGTACCTATATGGAACTGTCGTGCCTACCTATAATAGTTATATTATTTTGAACCTGCGCAAAAATACTCAATGTAGTGCACCTATTTTGTCGACACAACCCGCTCAGATTGTTGTATTAAATGTTTTTTGTTTTTGATATTGTGTTTGTCTCTCATTGCTCAGCGCAAAGGGTTTGTGCCTGTTATGCTGAGTAATGATTTTTTGATTGTATAAAAATTAAATTAAAATTATAGATTGAAGAATATCAATTTTTAACTATTACTTAGTTGATTACAATATGTCTAAGGGAGTCATTCCTTTCACGATAAAAATTTGTTAATAAGCATTATTTAATTTTTAATCTGTACCTATTTGAAGATTTTTTGTAGTTTTATACTGAATGTGAGGTGTGGCAACATTTTACAAAATTGCCGCTAAACTGGAAAGTTTTAAACATGATTATTTACTATGGATGATTGTATTATACAGGTGTATCTTTTGTCTGTACATGTATTATAGTTGCCGCTGTGTTACCTACCCACTCACGACAAACTCGTCTACCTGTGTTGAATACAGTTTCTTGAAGGTAAACCGCAACTTGGAAGTGTTTTTGATTCACGTTCATTCGAGTCGTCGGTCGCGGTTGTGTGTATGGTTGGTGTAGTAATATTATAGTGTTAAAATGTGTATGAAGTGTTGATTTCAAATAATATTTAAATTAAAATAATATTTCAACGTGGTGGAATAAATAAGTGATAGGATTATTATAATTTAAGTGTTGTTTGGTTTTGTTGATTGGAATTTGTATTTTTCAATATGCCTTGTTCAGCGGTGACTCTTTCTCTAGCAACTATTACAGCTATAGTTGCTGTTGCTTTGATGGCGATTGCCTTTTCAACAGATAATTGGCTGTACATAGAAGTTAAACGAAACAGTATAAAGGTAATAAAACTTCAAATTATTATAATATATCATAAGTTTGCTAAATATTTTCAGAAAAATATATTATTGTTATAAAAAATCTCCGATGTCATGTAGCAGACAGCTTCATAACACAAATAATAATCGTCTTTAAATCTTATATCTCTGATACGCTTAGAAAGGTTTGAAACTTAAAAAAATGTGGGTTCAAATTGCTGTTTGAATTTGACGACGAAAGTGGGTTTAACACATAGCTGTTAAATTTGAAAAGATTTCTTAGAATTCGTTCACCTGCATAATATTAAACTGAAATTCCAGAATACCTACATTAGGTAGTGGGTGTCGGATCCATTATTTAACCATGTACTAAGTACATAAATGTATTGGTTTTTACAACTAGGTACCTATATCGAATGGGTTTGCAATATTAGTTTTAAAATTTATGTTTGTGTTATTTATCAATCAATGAGTAGCTATGTTTTCTGTTTAATAAATTGATTGAATTTGATTAAACAAGGTCGTAAGCCCGTTATGGTTCGTTAGGTAAATTAAATCTGATTTCAATAAGTAGGTATAGGTACTTCAAAAGTTGGATGAAATATTTCTCAAATCCATTATATTATAACAATATTATGTAGGTATTCTGTTTATTTTATTACGATGAAGAATTACCGAAATAGTTTTATTTCTGTGCTACATTCATCTATTATTCATCAATCAATTAGTACTTCCTTTGAGACCCCAATCAGGGGCATGGGGAGGCTAAAAAAGTTCACTACTGCGCTTGATATTGTTCAGTTTCAATGACCTCCTCCCACACCATGCCCTAACCCCTTTAACTTCTTTTGATTTTCATCCATCCACACAACCACGTTATTAATTTCCATATCATGTCATGATGTTTAAAATATCAGGTTCTCGACTGTGATGTTTTTTTTTTCAAAAGAACTTTATTTTTGTGTTGATATTTTGTATTTCAGAATACTTTAGATATACCTACCTATTAAAATTTATGTGTCTATTCAACTATTAACTATCTTGGTTCTTAAATACACTTTAAAACTTTACAAATACTGTTGTTGAACAAATCCATAGCATTCGAATTTGTCAAAAAAATATTTGGCAAATAGGTAAATATTATCCCTGTTATAAATATCTTTAGTACTGTCCCTGTTATAATTATGATTATTCACTTCCGAAACTCACACGAATTTTGTATGGACTGCAGACTATATTATTATTATTATAGTCTTGAAGTATTCTGATTTTACTATTTAGGTACGCCAGCGCTGATGTCATGGAGATTCAGCATACGGGTTCTCGACACAAAAATATATTGCGTTGAAATAACTTCTTCATTTAGTTAGATAGTTAGGTACCTACATCAAATTTTTGTTTGTACAATATACCTATACCTAAACTATTAAACTTAACTCACAAATCAAAATCTCTATGTGGGAAATATAATCCAAATAACTCCATATTTCGGCCTATTGTATAAATAAATTTACGCATTAGTTGCTGATTAGACTTATTTTCTAAGACGATTCCTTCCAGAATGTCTGGGTTGAAATTTAAAGCGTGTATAAAAATCTTAGCTGACCGAAATCGAATCTCTAATCTCTTGTTCAAAAGTTTGTTGCCTTTAACAGAAATTGAGAATCTATTTTCTGGGAGGTTTATTTCCGCACCCATAAGTTCAACAATGTCATTGGTTCATCTCTGCGACCTTCCCACAGTTCTCTATGAAAAAAAATTTTTTTTTTAGAAAAGTAATTATTAAATTACTATTGCATAGATACCTACATTGTATAAAATTTCACGTCATAAACAATATTATATTGCGCAGGTGGAGGTCGAGGTGATGCCATGTACAATCATAATTATTATCTTTAATTAATTAGTCATTAAGTACCTACCTGCATTCACTCATAACTTGATTCTTTCCTACGTGCCAACGAAAGCCGCAAGTTACGTTTCATAGACAAACGTGAAAGTTGACATTTGTAGCTATGACTATTCAGACTTTTTTTCTCTTTGATTTTTGTTTATTAATTATGCATTGCGCGTCTTCGGATCCCTATAGGCTCGCAAGGTTAAATCAATACGTGCCGACCATATTGGGTAGAACGAAATTTAAAATTTTGAACCGATACGTTCGAAAGAAATGAAAACATTGAAAGTTTCTTTAGACATGTCTGAGCGTATTTTTATTTTGGAGTGAAACTTTAAACCTATTCACAGTCGAACATGACTACTACCAATCTGTATTCTGATTACTAAACATATAGACAATAAGTGGCTAAACATTTACAATCTAATCATCAAAATGATCTTAGGCTGAAAACTTCCAGCCGAATTAAACCAGCATTTCACATAATTAATTTCAATTATGTATAACTATTTACTTGTATGTACTGCAGCCCTATTCACGAAAAAGTTTGAATCGAACTTCGAACTAAACTTAGACTTAAACTTTTCTGAAAACTTTTCTAAATATCTAGTCATATAAGTGGTCTGTGATCTGTCAGATTTACTCCGACTTTTCCAACTTATTGAGCTGTCAAAAATTCTGTCTGTTAGATATGTACATTTCGCCCATCTAAATTTCTTTTTCAGCCTTTATAATTGATTTATTCCGTATTTACAAGCCACATATGCGTGTTTATTTGTGTCCAAATCCCTTAGCTCTGCTTAGAAGGAACGGAACACAGTGTGAGAGGGTCTTCTTCGTTTTCGGGACGAAGAAAATGCTCTCCTCGGCCAGATTTAATGTTTATTAGGTACCTACATTTTATGTAAACAAAAATGTTGTTTTTTGCCAACCTCGAAACAATCTCTTAACGGGGATGAGGACAGGAAATCTTTATAATATTTTTGGCCTCGCCTTATTTATGAAAAGGGGCTTTCCTCGCACAGTAATTACCTTTAACAAAATATTAAGTCAACATTACAAATCTGTGATTATTTTGCTTACTCTTGACTGTCTTTCACTTGAGGTGACATAAAATTTTCAAATCAATTGGTAGACGCGACTTATTGTAATGTTTTCTTCATACATCCGTCAGAAATGTAGGTATTGATGTCTATAATACGTGTGATGGAAGCATAACATCCATCAGCAAGCTCATAAAACTATAGTCCCGCCTGTAGCAACAACATCATCATAGAGGATGGGCTGGCTGCGTTTAGTAAAAATCTCATTGGAGCTATGTCGTGTTTTATAAAACCTGTTCGGATAGAAATGAGACCATGATTCAACACAGGCGGAGCTCACCAAGTCGCGCTCGGTTGCCAGTAAACACACGGCTATAATCAAGAGACCTAACCGGCACCGAAGTGAACTCAATAGGAAGTCGTGGCTTCTATTCTGTTCTATTCGATGTTGCTAGGAATAAAAAAAATCGAAATAATTTAATAGCTATTTTTATGAAATGTTGATTTGTCCACAAAATTTCAAGTAATGATATTTAGTAAATACGTTGAAAACATTACCTGTAAAATAGAATACCGAATAGATTACCTTCTGTTCTATAGGACCTACATTTACGTGGTACCTATATTGTAATTTGTAAATAAAACCTCAATTTACTAACCGGATGAGACTTAAAAGTTTTCAAAACCAAATAGTACAGCCAGATTCCAAAATACGTGTGATTGCAATATTAATAATCAAGCTTACTCATTTAGGCAGTATGGCTGTTACGAGATTTAAAGCCAATTATTATATATCGATAACATTCTACAAATCTTATATAGTAGATATTATGATATTTTTGTGTCGGTCGAATTGTTTGACAGCTAACATAGTATTGAAATTCACAAATTTGCAGCCGATGATCGCGACTATCGATTCCATGATCCACGGTCATGTAACTTATGATAATTGGAGGAAAACGTAGTTGCTTACATCAGGTACCTACACATAAAGAAAAACCTAGTTTTGGACATTGAATAACTTTTGTTTTTACTAAATATTAGACGATATTCACTACAAACTTATCCCTATAACTAACCCCTGTTTGAAGGGTTTTAATCAATAAAATTTCAAACGTTTGTTTATTAAATCGTACCGCCAACCAATGGCTAGAGGTTGCATTATAAAGTATATAATTTCAATTTGATCGATACAATTAAATGATTGCGAAGAAAGCGTTCGTTACAACTTTCTTACAACAAGAGAGCTAAGAGGTTGTTAAAGAGAAATAAAACAATGTAGGTATCCATCAATAATAATGCACGTCGATAATAAATTGATATCTTGGATTGGAACATTAAAAATGAAAGTTGATGGACACGTACGTATTACTGTAATCTATATATTATTATTCACTCCAAGAAACATTATTTATTATTATGATCGGTACATATTTTTTTTCTAATTCAATAGTTTAAATGATTCTTACTGTGGATTACCTGACTAGAGATACTATGAGTATAGTCATACACAATCTAAGCAATAATGCACTTTATTGGTTGGAGTTTGAAGTTTACCTGTAGGCAAATTTAATATCGTCAATCATTCAGTAGGTATATAAAGAGAGGTTAATTATTTTTATTGTTTCTGAAATTTTTTGTAAGTAGTGGGTGTATGTACCTATGCAATATGTTGTTAGCTCTAGAATTGTATATTTTAAAGGTTGCTAATATGTTGCATTATTAAATGAATAATTGTAGAAAATCTGTAATATAATTGTCAGTTAATACAACTCTATCCTTTATTGAATTCTTCAGCTCAGTCATTGACGATGTAAATAATAAGCATATGTCATTGTTACACTTGAGTTTAGAGGCTTTTTTCAGATAGTTTCAACTTCTTCACACCCAAAAATATTAACCACTTTATTATAGGTAATTCTTATTCTGACTAATAATTCTTATTTCTAACTAATCAAAGTGAAAAATCTATACTTAGTGAGCATTTGTCATAATAATGTGATCTGTTGGCCATTCAAAGCACTCGACATTTTGATTTTCAATCGATGTCGTTAAGCATAACCTTTCTTTATATAGGTACCTACTTTTAACCATCTGACCCTATAATTCTGTCTCCCGTTCCTTTGCGGTAGAATGAATGGGTTTGACAAAGCGTATTGGTAGATCACTAAAGTTGCAGTGGATAAGAGGATAATAATTATTGATAAATGTTGTTAATTGAACAAATATTTTTAGTTTTCTAAATATTTTCGTAGGCAGGAAAATATAAGCAATAAAAGAATGTGGAATAACGTAATACAATTTTATTTAAATAATATTATGAATTCAATACATTTTAGGCTTTAATAATCACCCGTTTCATAAAATAAATTAGAATATTAAATTTATTAAACTATCATCCAATTTATTCTAATTATTTTAAAATGCCCGCTTTATAACATGGCAGAAGAGTAGGTATGTATACGGTTGTTGTAGGTCGCCATTGGAATTTTGACGACTTGGCCAGCGGCACTCGATAAGTCCATTAAGTGTTATGAAAATTTGTTTAACATGATTGTAGGCTTCGCCGTACCGTTACCTCCGCAGAGGACCCACACTACATCACTCTGTTATCCTCCTGCGGTATACGAACCTGTAGTACACGTCGGTATGCCGGCGAGAAAGTTGATGAAATTATAGGTACGTAGCGATGTGTCCCACATGAGATAAAGGTATGAAGCAACGCACTACTACACCTTAATGTAAACGTAACATCGCACTATTTCATTTTATGATACAAAAATACGATTTTTTGAAAAAAATTGCGATATTTTTATTGGTATCCAACTTTACCAACAGACGTTGTCCTGTATTTACTATGAATTCGAATTGGTATAGGTATATTATGATAAATTAATATCCTTTTAACCAATGTAATTCCTACCAATGCATCTGTTTTAAACCATATATTTTCCACCCGCATTCTATCAATCGCACCAACTATCAAACAACTGTCAGTTTATGTCAAACGCCAATTTAATTTCAAAATTAGAATTAAATTATACTGTAAAAAGCACAAGAAGGTTGCCAACTTTAAGTTTTCTTAAATTTTCTAATGTTTTGCGCAACTTTCTGATTTTTTTCTTTCATTAAAACTTTCTGATAATAGCAAACACGACAAAAAAAAGAATTAGCGAAATCGGTAAAGCCGTGCACGCGTTATGCGATGACCAAAATAAACAGAGCGCCATTTTTATACACAGAGAAAGAGAAATATTGTTTCTGTTTGGCATAAAATATCCTGCAAATGACCCTTACGGTTCTGACAACATTTACTTTTTATATTGTAAATTTCCACGGCTTTTTTCATCGATATATGATTTGTTTAGATCGACGGTTTCGGCGGCACTCTCGTTTACAGCAGCAATGTTTTCAATGGCTACCGATATGTTGACACAAAAGGAGTCAAATTGTCTACAGTCGTCCCAGTTTATTCACAATTTTGACAACTCTTCGAATGGTTGCCGATTTAGGTGCTCTTGTTCGACTGAAAATTCTGCACATTCTGTGAACGGTCTCAGTTTTTCTAATAAGTATATTCGAAAACAATTATCATAACGCGATGTATCTATCTACATAATAATTCAGAAATGTTTGTTTGACTTTTACCGTATATGTGAGCATCACGCTCAAAATACAAATGCTACGTGAGATATGAATCTGCGCAGAGCCGTGCAAACTGCTTGAGAAGGTTCTTAAATACAATTTGCTGCATTAACTTTAATATATTTAGAGCTATTTAAAAAACTCTATTTTTTAGGATCTTCATACAAATTTCTCAAAAAGACAGTAAGCCATCTTTTGGAAACAAAATTACTCATGTAAACGTTGAATGGAATCTTGGTATTACGGTATGAAAATGTAATAAAATAATTGTAGATTGATTTGTTATACATATAAATGTTATTCAAATCTTATTATTTTCAATAAATAAAGATTTAATGAAAAAAATTGCAAAATGATTCCTCCATTTTGAGGTTTGACAGATAGCACAAATCACCCTCTATGGGTGGAATGCCTAATTAATTATCAAAGTAGGGAATGTAGCTAAGATTCAAACCACAGAGCTCTCTCTCTCTCTCTCTCTCTATGAAAACTTGCAAATTATGTCGGTAGGTTCGTATAATATTATGAGGTCGGTAAAACAAAAATTGTAAAAGTGTCATTCTTCTTTTTCTGTGCTTATGTCAGTTATAGAGGTCTGTTAAGCAATTGGAAGCTAGACTAGAACCTGTTTAATTGGCCTACCGATCAAGCCTGACAATCGGAATCAAAAACGTAAAGCAAGACAGGTTCAATACGACAAGACAAGGACGTAAAGCAATACTGAATTCAAAAAGTGCGCTATCTCTGAGACACCTTTTATATTTAAATTGGTATGTCTGGTGTGGAGTGATTGACATTTCTGTTGGATGGATTTTACCAAGAAGTTGGTGCGATTCGAGTCACGTCCTTGCGCGTACCCATTTTGGATAGACTGTGGGCGAGGACTGCGAAAAGCATTTACTCGCCTTCCTTCAAGTTCCTTTTAAGACTGACAAGTAGGTACTCTGATGTGTGCAATTCCATAGATTTCATGTTGATTTTAATTTATGTTATTGTTCCTCATTCCTAGAATTACGTATCTATATTGTTTTAATGTTTCTTCGTTAACAAAGGTAAAATTGTTGAAGATATATGTATACTAGTTTAGTTATGTTGGTATTGTTTATTTTTCGTGTGTCATCACAAATACCATAAACAGCAGACTTTTCATTCGATTTTAATTGTCGATGAGTCCTTTCAGATATACTTGTAGTACCTATTAGAATAATTCCATTTTCTCGAATATAATTACTTAATCAAAGTTTATTATTTCTAAAATCACAGTAGGTATGATCTTTACGGAAATATTTCAGTAAAAGATATTGAAAAATATTGAAATATCAAGTTAAAGTACTTACTTTTATGAAAATGTTTAATAATAAAAACTGCTTCAATGATGATCAGATAAGTGCTGTATATCTCGATTTTGGCTTTTATATCTGTAATAACTAATAGTATATGAAATGTCTGAAACAGCAATAGAAGACGGTCGTAAGCCCATAGTGATTAGAATTAAATTTTAAAAATCGTTCATAATAAAGTATCAAATAATCGATCATTTGTAAGATCTAGTCTTGTTAAAACGGTACGAGAAATGTATAAAAGATTAAAATATTGTGTCTCATCACGTAAGATTATAATCATTCTAAGGAAGATTAACTTGTGGATCACCCAGAAGAAAATGCAAGAGGCAACAGGAACTTCTTAAACAAATCGATAAATTGCTGACAGTACAAACACATCTCAACATAACGTCTTACATCACGTCTTCAATACATAAATAATTCTTCAAATATTTAACAAACGGTTAAAATATTATTAAATTCTCTTTTCTGTTGACGCAATTTACATAAACAAATAATATAAAATTTTAGCAGCAGAGTAAACAAAAACGCAAAAAGAAATTCATTCATACGCAACAATATTGCTGTGTAATTAATTTCGCAGAACTTGGCTTCAAGTTCATCCGGAAAATACTTGTAGTAAAATATCTATGTAATGAATCGAATTATATTTTCAACGGAGAAAGCAGATATTCGACTACATCGCTTTCAAATATTTTTTTTATCTTAGTAATCATTGTGACTGAAAATATTATTGTTGAAGTAGCGAGTTTAATTCAAGCCGCAAAAATAATGATATATCTTTCTTTATTAGATTAACACAATTCATTCGTTCCTGCATTGAAATGCTTTCTTTGATACATTTATTGAAATGTTTATCTGCTATCTTTATTTCATTCGGGCGGCTTCTATCCTACATTTTATTTCTTTGTCAGGGTCTAAATCTTAACCTATTTACCTATAATTATTATACGTTCTTCAAGAATTGAGTTATGAAACTCAAAAAGGTTTTGAAACCAGAGATTTTCACGTTTTTAAACAAAAAAATGAATCTACGATTAAATCTTACCCAAAAACAAAACCTACGTTCAGTGAATTTACGTACAATTTCATTGGATCGTTGACTGTTGAAATGAATTTCGTAAAATTGTCGGTTTCTCGCTTGACTAGGCGTCGATGTCTTACAGAACCAACTCACTAAAATTTCTCCAGATACTATTTTTTTGTTAATAGGAATTGTGTAAAAGTTGACAGATGTTTATATTAGTAAACGGGTAAGAATGTTTTCGTCTCACCTAATTACTCCGGCGGCGCGGCGTTGGGATGAGGTCGTATCAAGTTTTAAACTTCGAGGGTTTTTTTTTGTTTAATTTCATAACAAACTCCTATTCGCATATCTGTCATGTGAAACTAATTATTGCCAATAATTACTGAAATTAGTTACACGTAAAGATGTTCAATGTATGCATTGTGATCAGTGAAGCGAGCCAAACACGATGCCTTAATCTTCCCAATTTCCTACATTTGTTTTAGAGACAATTCAGCTTGGCTGCGAGGCGAACGGATGTCGGGTTAGACAATGAGAGCTGTCAAGGTCGCTATAACATAGTATACACAATTATAATATGATGCTGTAATGTCCGTATGGCATGCAGTGAGGCGTGTGAAGGTGTGCTCCTAACATGACTCTGTTTAAGGTGTAGACTGGGAATGCATTGCATTCCAGGGGCCCAACTCAGATGTTAAAAAAATAACCGATACGTTGATGGTTTAACCGTTTAACGTGACCAACTGTCAAATTTATAATGGAATTTTGTGCAAAATTACGACATCACGTTGGATTTACCATAATAATGTTGACGGTGGCAGCCATTTTATTACGTACATCTGACTAAGGCCACAGATCAGTTCTTAGTATCCCTTTGATGACTTCAAGTGGCTTGAATTAATCAAATATTTAGAAGATTTTGCCGTTGCACTTTCACGAGCTCGACTGCTTTCGTCAATCTCGAGTTGTCATAATTAACATATCTTGATAGGGAATTAGTAGAGCACCTAATCTTAGAGCTATTTCGCATTACTTCGTGAATCGCTAATCGATAAATCGTATTATTGTACAATTGAAACTAATATGTTGATATTTCAATAAACGGGCATGTACATATATAATGTCTCTTCTTTCTGCCCTTTAAATGACATAATTAAGTTGCATATTATTGCAGTTTCAAAAATCCAATTTAATATTCGTCGACAGCTGTTACTTACAATACAATATATGTATGTAGATGATTTCATTAGGTATAAAAAAATGAAATTCGCCAATCATAAATTTTAGCCCTATAGGTCTGAAAATATTAGTGTTCCTGCCAAAGCAATTTTGAAAAGTGGTCTATATCTTAAAGTTAAGAGTCTATAAAATTAATAAGTTCTTGTTTTGTTTGTCTTGGCACTCGTTTATAATCGGCAAATTTTAATACTGCTTACTACTTTTTCAAAATGTCTGTTAAATTATATAAACTTAACTTGACAATTCTTTTAATAAATAGGTACCTACTTGAAATCGATCGAAGGGCGGATTTTTATTAGATGTTCAGCTCAGCGCAATCAGCGAGGACGTAGCTCAGCGAGAACGAGTTTTCCATACAAAACAATACTTGCTACAATGAATTTAGTTCAGCTTTAAGAAAGCACTTGCGTATTCCAAAAGTTCTAAATAGTTTAAGTGGAATGATGGTTGAAAATATGCACTACCTACTACTAATCTATGTTAAGCATTTTTATTCAAAATCGTAAAAGGCCGGTTGGCCGTTAAACTGAATAAAGATAAAAAAAATATATTAACAGCTTCATGGTTTCAAAGATATAATCATATTGTGAAACAAGAAACTAAGTTCTACCATTGTTTCAAACATAATCATTATTTTAAAAATTGTTAACTCAACAATCGACTATAAACAACAGAGCTAAGGAAAAAAATATTCACAAAACAAACCAACAAAAAATTATACTCAAATTGATGTTGATTGATAAATAATCGTACAACAAATTATTCGCAAAACATCGACGGAATTTGAAATATCTCACACAAATTTAATCTTTAAGGGAAATTAACTTTTGCTTTGTCAAAATTATATCTTTAATTTATCTTTAACAAGATGACCCGTCAAACTTCGTTCAACATCTTCGTACGATTGTTCTTTCCAAATATCTGCTTACTCTCTGAAACATCATGGGAAATAAAATCTGAAACATCTTTCTGAATGCCAAAAAATGCAACGCAATATCCTTCACTAGAGGCAGAAGTCCGATACTGAACAAATACCTAATCAATGGTGAGAGCATTGAAAGATGCACTGAGGTCAGGGACCTTGGGGTAATCCTCGATACAAAAATGACATTCAAACTCCACATTGATGGTATCGTTGATAGAGCCTTCAGATGTCTGAATTTCATCTTAAGGACGTCGAAACCATTTAAATCCACTAAGGCTATTAAAACTCTATACCAAACTTATGTTCGCAGCATCCTGGAGTTTGCCTCTGTTATATGGTGTCCCCAATACATTTGCTACATTGATAGGTTAGAACGGGTCCAGAACAAATTGCTGAAACATCTTAATTACAGATGTAGGGTCAGTTTCGATAATATCTTGCAGTCTGCACACTACCACAAAATTATGACTTTGGAGAACAGACGGACTGTTACTGACATGTGCTACTTATTTAAACTTGTTAACGGGTTGGTTGACTCCAGCGATCTTCTCGGGGATATATGTTTTCGATGTCCTGTGAGATCCTTACGATCTCAAGCCACATTTGAGATGCCAAGATGCGGAACTAATTATGCACAGAACTCATTCTTAAACCGTTCTACGGGCACCTACAATTCATTTTTCAACAATATAGACCTGAATAGCTCTTCTCTTACGGTTTTCAGGCAAAACGTGAGAAGACACTTGACGTCAGAGCAATGACTTCTTTATCTTCCTGCTTTATTCCATGTCCCTTATTCCTATCCCACACTCTTTTCCTTCTTCCCATTACTCCCAGCTGAGCCTGCACATATTGTTACATTAGTTTTTCTTTTTCCTATTTTCTGTTGTTTGTCTTACTTTTAACCCGCTCGCTGTTAATGTCTACGTATATACTTTACTGGTGTTCTTATTGTCCATACTATTTGTGTAATTGTTTGTTATAAAATCACTGTTTGTATATTTGTTAAATAAAATAAAATAAAATAAAATAAAAAAAAAAATGACTAATCAAACTAGGTAAAAAAAAATCCGATGACAAACGGCATAACCTGATGACAATTAATCAAACTTAACTCACCTCTTTTTATTCACTTACCAGGTTCCAATTTGTAATCAAACTAAAAATATCACTTTTTATTGACTTTCTGTTTTTTAATTTATAAAAAAAATATTCGCTAAAAATATGTTTAAATGTAAAAAAAAAATATTTCTCAAAGCTTGAAATAAATTCTATCAAATATTTCGTACTGCTGCCGGTGTTTTGAAACAATTGAAACTCAATGGTTGTCGTAAATAAAAATTGTGCTATGAAATTTTCAAAGATGGCGTTGTTGTTAGGAAGTTCGTTCCATACTAACTTTAATATTATATGTTATCCAGTTTTCAATTTTTTTTTAGTTTTTCTGTTATCCGGAGCGGAGAAGAATCCAATTAACTAACCGTGATAGAAATCTGCTTAGCCGATCTCGAGTTATAAGTGTTCGCACTAACCCGACTTTCTTTTATATAAGAGATTTATGTGGGTTAGTAGATAGTTCCTTATTTTGAGTTCATAAAAAAGCAAGTAAAAATGGCGTATGTTCGATAAAAGGTCGTTGCGTTTTCAAAAAAGTTAATTTTTTTTATTTAGATAACAAAAGTCGGAAAGAGGCAACAACAGTTCGAATAAATTTGTGTTCACTTTGAGTGAGCACAGATTCATTTTTATAAAAAAAAAAAAAAAATAAAGCAAAAATAATTAATGCATGGTAGCCTGTACAGCCGGCGGAACTTATTGCCTGAGGCAATTTTTCTGGCCAACCGGTTCAATCCCAGGTAGATATTCCAAGTGAAAAACACACAAAAATTCTTACCTGACCGGGAATCGAACCAAGAACGTCTTGATCTGAAGTCTAAGCCTGATGTACCACTAGGATACTGAGGTTACTCAAAGTATATTCAATGAAGAAAATACGTTTTTTGTTGAAATAGCTTTTATATGATAAATGCATGTTAACTTAGAAATGTGAAATTTTCCTATTTCATCCTTATTCGCTTTCTGAAAACCATATTCTGTGCCTCGGTCGGTGTCAAATTCGTAGAAATTTCAAAACAATTTTCTACATGTCCAACACGGGATTTTAAAATAAGAATAACTCGAGGAACAATATTAAAAATGAGTACCTAAGTTAGAACAACTCATGATTTGTAAAAAATAAAACCATTTTATTACAGGAAATAACTTCTTGCAATTAGTAGTTCATTTTATGAGAGAATAGTTTTAAAATTAATCTGGTCAAGTGGTCTATGTATGTCTATAAATGGAATTAGAGCCAAAGGCTTTTGTTGACATTTGTACGTCAGCTAGACTCTACCGCTGTCCGCCATCTTGAATTCCTCATTTGATTTGTAAGTCATTCACAGTCATTTTATTGTTGGGTATTATTTGTCTTAAAGCCATCAGATAATGCAACAGTTTATAATTATCTGATCCCATTACGTTAACAATAATCCTTAGTACCTTCAACTCTCACACTGATTGCATTGTTCTACTCGATTCATTAATTTATTGTATTTTTTAATAACAATATTGTGTCAAATGTTGATATTATTTATCAAGTCTAAATTCAAAGAAATAAGATAATTTATTGGTAGTAAAAAAATATATTAACGTGCAATTTTGTAGAATTATTCAAACAAAACGATTCTATTTGTTAACAACATGATTGATTTCGTATTATCCTGACTCAGAACCACTTAATAAAAAATACAGGCAGTCTCATAACACTACGTGAAAACCATTCTTCCTCGCCATTTTGGATCCATCCATCACTGCTTTTGTATTGTTATTATTATTGTACTGATTTTCTTATTGTGCCTGTTCGAATTGTGTTTTCTCAATTAAATACGAATAATATGGTTAATTATTTGACCGCGAATTGTTTCAAAAGTTCGTCCATCAATTAAACTAATTACATATTTTGTTTTGTTTTATACTTAAGATCATTAATCTTAAAGAAAGTGTAGATTTCTGGCGATCAACACGATAATTTGATCACAAAAGGGAAGGTTTGCATTAGAAATATAAATGCAATACTTTTATGCATTGTTAAACTTCGCAATCTTGACAAATTTATACTTCTTCTTTTTTGATGTGGCTAAACATTAATATATTAAATTTAACATTCTTGAGAGAGTGATCTAATGGCATGTGTACCTACAGGCCATAACTTATTCATATTTTCAATACAAGTGATGTGCTCGATGACAGATGTTTTTATAGAAGGAAATACATACATATTTAAATTTGTTTCATACAGGGGATTTTTTGGTAGAATTCTTTGAATAAACTATTTACAAATACGTCATACGTTTGAGACTGCCCTCTTTATCCTTACTAGTAGCGTAAACATGTTCCTTACATGGTCACAAGAAGCTTAAACTTTTGATTCTAGAAAATTCATGATTAACAAACTAAAGATAGCATTAAAAAGCCTTCTAGAAGGCAGATGAATATATGGATTTTACCTTATGACTGGGTTTCCAAGCATTGTTAAACATTTTCTACTGACTGGTAACACAGCTAAACAGATGCTCAATCCACAGTTTTAGTAAACTGTTAGACAATGATAACTCTTGTGTGGAAGGTTAGGTTAATGTTGACAAAGTCTTAAAAACTAGGGTTAAAGGGTTCTTGTAGATTCCAATAATGATTTCCATTTCCTTACGTAGGTACTTCTGAAATTAAGATGCTTTCTAGAACGAATTAGTTCCTACCAGATAATGAAAAATAATAGTCAAAGATCACGACACGAAAGAGAGTGGATACATACCAATGATAATTATTTTCCTATGATGTCTTGGCCTCATCACAACACGGAAGTATTGTTCAGCCAGAAGTGACAATACCAGCACTGTATGGAGACGCCTCAAGCGTGGAAAATGCATTTTCATGGATACGGTTCGTTTAAATAGCTTCAATCTCATTCTCGTTTTGAATGCATTGAACTCACAAAACTACAACCATTAAAATAATTGACTTAAAAAATAACACCGTATAGATTCTTCTATTTGAAATAAATCTTTGTTGTTTATTCTTCTGTTTCGAGTGCCATTTTGGGTTACCATGAGCCATATTGATCGAATGTGGTTTTCCGTTGCCTTTTCTGATTGATTGGTATGTAAAAATCGCCATTCTTCTTCATCTTAAGTAAATGCCTCTCCTGCCTGTTAGGGTCGCGAACCTATTTACCTTCCATAATTAAAAGCATACGGCTTTTCTTCCTTTTACAATATAGTCAGCAGCTCTCTCTTCTTATTTATTGCTCCCCGATAAAACCAGTAGTATTTTGTTGGTTTCAGGTAATTCAGTGTTTCACAAAATTAATCGAGTTTTATCTTCTAGCAAGATCTAAATCACTATTTATTTTTGTTCCTATATACTAACTCCTAGACGTATATTTTATCAAATGTGAGCTATGCAACTGTGTCCATATAAAATATCTAAATAAAAATGTCTCTTGTGTACCTATGTACTAACTAAATAGTTTGGTAAAGTAAAGCAATGTGTGGAATTCTATTTAAGGTTGGAATGAAATTAAAATTCTTCCGTGTCCCAAGTACCTACCCACGATAATATTCCTTTTTTTTGGGGCGGATTTAGTCTTGATGTCCGGCGCCAACTAATAATTTGATAGATAAATTATATTAAAACCTCCATATACAGTGTTTTTTTTTATCATAATAATATATTATTTAAATGTGGGAAAGGTTATTTGTTAAGTAGATCTAGTAAAAAGTACCGACTAGTTGATTAAGGAGAGTTAATTTATCAACAGTTTCCGGGTCCGATTCTCGGTCATGTTACAAATTTTCTGTGTTTTCATTAAAAATTTTCACCTGCAGTCGGCCACCTCAGATTAAATGGGCTCATTCTAAGTCGGGTTCGATTCTCGATCGAGTCACAATTTTTCTTGAATTGTCACCTGGGGTTGGCATTCTGTCTTTTGACCAGATAAAACAATATGTCTCAGTCGTATATATCTACTGGTTATACTGACACCTTTGTACAGAAAAACGATAATTGATTTAGATATTAATACAACGCTGTCAAATTTATTAAATATAGAAGTATATTGAATAATCATTTTTAATTTAATTTTAAAAATATGTTCTTCTTTCTCTTTGGTTAGGCCTGCTGGCCTGTTGTCCCTGCTGCATTATAATAATATCTAGTTTGGAAGCTGACAGTCAATTTCAATGTATTGTTAGTCGTCCTGGTTTCCCTGTGGTCCCTGGCATTTTTTGAGGCTCTTGTATTCTCTATTCTTGAGCCAGGGTCGTTCCAAAACCGTCTTTTGAGTTTTTTAAAATTTGCTTATTAAAAAAATTTAACGTGTATATTAATACATATACCTACAACCAACTATTTGACCGCAATCATTAAGCAATGATTGGCATCAAATCGTTATTTTTGTTGTAATGTTTATTGCTTTAAATACAATATACACCTTTGTCGTTTAAAAATTATTTGTTAAGCAGCTCAAAGTAGTCATAAAATAAAATGGTTTATACTAACATTTAAATTAATTGTTATGTAGTTAGTGAGTTCTGAGAAATATTAAATTGTTTTTCTTTTAATAATTGCATTTGTGTCTTTCTAAGCATCTAAGAGCTTTTCCCAAAATAAACCTGTAGGCAGACACCCACGCATAACAGTTGAACCAACACATGTCGACCTTTTTTTAATTTGATAGAAATCATATGTTTGATATAAAGGAATGGAGCCATTCGTTTTTTTGTTGGCATGTGTAAGCACAGGTGTAAATAAGGGAGAGTATATAAGAGATGGGAGACTTGTGTGTGGGCAGGTAGACGCGGCCATCACAAAGAGATTCAGGTATACCAGCGCTATCAACATAATGCACGCACCATCTCAATAATAATTGTACAAAACCTGTTTCTTGACAGAAGAATCTCTACGCCGTACTTGCAGACACTCCCTTGATAGCTCAGCTGTACAATGTGACAGCTCGCCGCGGGGAAATGTATGTAAATAAATTGTACGTATATAGTCTTTGTCCGCCTATACAATTATTATAGATTTCTTCGTGATTTTTTGTAGTCTGAAATTCCAGCAACGAATAAAAAAAACCACAAACTGTTTTCTTTGAAAAGAGATAATATGCTATAGGGATGCAATGCTATGTAACTGTCTTAATTACCCGAGTGCGTTCTGTAAATTTCCTGAAAACAGAATACAATAATGTACGTACACTCAACTTGTCTTTTTCTTGCGTCTGTTTTAAAGCACTAAGGTTGGATGTACCTATCGTTGGTTAATTTTATTTGTTTTTAAATAAAACTCTGTTTATCCTCTATAAATTTTAAATGCCAAAGGCTTTTCGGTCATATACAACCATCTTCAGTTCCATAAATACTTAAACGTTTAATTTACAAGTGAAATTAAAAGAGATTTGTTAAAAAAAACAAATAAAATTAACCAACGATAAGATGGAATTTCACAAAGTTACCCTCGAAAAAATAAGTAAATTATAATTTAAGTACTTTTGACAAGTTTGATATCATAGGTTAATTTTTAAGGACATTTAAATTTAGAACAAAGAGAATTGTTTTACAACTTTTTTCCATTGATTGAATCATTTTTCTGCGAGCAAACAAGTTTTTTTTAAATTTTTTTTATTATAGACCTCCACCCGGACTCGAGTGATTTTGGGAGCAAACCAGTTGTCTATGTGCATACCTATACCAAGAATACAACTATACTGTACCTACTCTTATAACGTTCAATTTTCGCGCATTAATTTTTTTTTTGGATAAACATTCCTTATCTTTCTATCCTAAGATATGTCCAACTTTTATCTCTATTTTTCATTTTATTATTAAATTTCTACTTGTTGCATACATGAGATTTTTCGACATGTTGAACATGTTGAGAATTCTCATGATTAGGAGTTTCGGAGACAAACATTACCACCTAATGGCGAACGTTGTTAACGTAAAGTGATCACACTAAGCCAGCCTTCGAAATAACAGTAGAAGACGGTCGTAAGCCCGTAGTGGTTTGTTCCATTTAAAAATCGAACATTAGTAATGAATTTTTAGAGTCATTAGTTGTTATTTTTTCTTTAAGATCTAGTCCTGAAAAGGTCACAAGAATCTAAACATAATTAGAACGTTGTGCACCAACAAAGCCAATAGGCAATAAATATGAGACATCAACAAAAATGGATATAGTCATATCCTGGCGCCAAATACATGACAGCAGTCGCAGTCTTTAAATTTGGTTGCTCTCTTGTTCTCAACAATTTCCAACTTTTATCTCTATTTTTCATTTTATTATTAAATTTCTACTTGTTGCATACATGAGATTTTTCGACATGTTGAACATGTTGAGAATTCTCATGATTAGGAGTTTCGGAGACAAACATTACCACCTAATGGCGAACGTTGTTAACGTAAAGTGATCACACTAAGCCAGCCTTCGAAATAACAGTAGAAGACGGTCGTAAGCCCGTAGTGGTTTGTTCCATTTAAAAATCGAACATTAGTAATGAATTTTTAGAGTCATTAGTTGTTATTTTTTCTCTAAGATATGTTATAGTGTATGTAAAAATGAAAGTACTTTTAAATAATATTGTAGTTTTGTGTTTTTTTTTATACATTGTAAAAAAGTTTTGTAAATTACACGCGTTGAAAAACCAAACAAAACCGTAATTCAAGTAAATCTCAGGAATGGAACTGTTTTATGTTTCTCTCTTACCAATTTGATGAAAAGGTTTGTCCTAACTGCAAAGAAGTGTGCAGATTTTTGAGTCCAATTGAATATCTATATATGTCTGATGTTAAAATGAGTTTGTGTTTACAAAATAAACATTACATTTTA
Organism: Mystacides longicornis; assembly: GCA_963576905.1. Classification (NCBI taxonomy): domain Eukaryota; kingdom Metazoa; phylum Arthropoda; class Insecta; order Trichoptera; family Leptoceridae; genus Mystacides; species Mystacides longicornis. The sequence goes on along the minus strand of OY756425.1, from coordinate 24,358,664 downwards.
AAAAAAAATAAGCATAGTAAAATTGAATAAACGCTAATTTAAAGAACAATTTTTATGATGCCAATTTGCCGCTAGATCAGAGTGATAAATTTCATTACAACGTTAACAGATCATTCTTCTGAATATCGTTTGAATAAAATTTAACACAAAGTTCCTATGTTTATCTACACCAAGTATACTATGCTGATACTATGTTATTATTTCGTCCATAGCGTTACGATTGGGTAATAAGATACCGAGTCTTTATCTGACTTTCCCATGAATATCTTTTGACTGTCGGCAACGGATAGAAGACCTTCAAGCGTGGTTCTGACCCGTTCAACCATGAAAAATGGAAATTCATTTCAACCACTCTTTAATAGAATTGACAATTTCAACTTGGAGATTTCTATCTTAAACAATGATTGTTATAAACTAGCTAACCCGCCAAACTTCAACCCGCCCCGGAATAGATATTGCGTTAAATTAAAATTTAAATCTGAATTTAATTCCGATTTTAATCAAATGCAAAAAGAATGTACCAATTTCCAGGTGAGAAGGTAATGCCCAAAAGAAGGTACATTAAAGTTAATTCATTTTAGGTATCTACGTTTTTTTCAACAATGCGTTTTTAAATAACCTTTAATCTTTCGCAATACTTAGGATATCAAATTGAAAAGGAACATTATAATCAAATTAGTAGTTTCGGAGTTTTTTTATTGCTAAAATTTTACTTGCATGAAATTTCGTTAATGTTTTTAACAAGTATATGTAACTTTACATGTAATTTATACTTCTCAAGTTTTTTTTTTTAATGGAATATGATTGAATCGCCTTGAGACATTCTGTATTCTGCAATCCTATCCATAAAATGACAAAAATGTCGTTTCTTTGTTATTACTGTGACACATCAATACCTAATTCATGCACGGGAGTAAAGCTTTGTATGGGAAAACAAAATTACCTATATTTTTTCTATTTTCCTCGCATTTTTCCACAATTTCTCACAGTTTAGAAATACACCAAGCGTAATCGAATATTTCGGAACCAAAATTAGCTAAATCGGTGCAGGCGTTCTTGAGATTGAACGAGACACACGCACAGCTTATCATTTTTATATAAAAGATGTGTTGTAGGCTTTAGCAGTGGCGTCCTTGCTGTATTTGATAAGCACTTATTGAGTGATCTCTGTCAAATTAATTATTAAAGATTTGTAACAGTACCTAATGAGGTTAATGACGATGCCCACACTTTGTCATTGTTGTGTTAATTATATACAATCAATTTAATTATATCGTAGGAAATATTGTGTACTCATTCAGGGGCGTAATGTGTCTATTACAGATCTAGTTTATTGTTAAACTATTCCGTATATTTTGATTTTGAACAAGTTTAAAAAAAATTAAACTACTTTTTACGGATTAGATACCTATATGTATGTTCAATCCAATCCAACCAAAGGCGCCACTTATTGCCATACCGATACGTATCGGGAGCTTAGCTCCGAGGTCACTAGTGAGTGTAAAGGTTCCTCCCATCAGGTACTCGAATTTATTCACCCGGGAGACCTGGTGACCATCGATGTTAATGACATATATTTCTTAATAATAATAAAAAGGACATCTTATAAAGTGACGTTTAGTGACAATGTGTCTGAGTGTCGTTCCCATATCCTCTTATTTACAAAGTCCTCGACCATCTCCCTCCAACCTTCCCTGGACCATGATTTTTGGATTGCAACAGCAAAAGTTACCTCCACGTCTTAACCTGATCAACCCATCGCGCCGGTCGGTGCTCATCCTCTCCATTTGTCACCCTCGACACGTCCCACCATGGCGGTCATGGTGTTCACGCCATGTGATATGGACGAAAATAGTAAAATTATTTCAGCGCAAAAGGCCAAAAGTTTGCTTCACATCGACCCTTCGTACCGGGCACATTTTGTCTTGCCTTGCTGTCAAGGCATCAGTTCGCTATTTGTTTCTCGATTTCATAGTTCATGTCGTCTCAGTTTGATGAATATAAGCTCTCCTCTTTCTAAGGCTGCAAGTTCTTAGTTATGTCTTTTCATTTGACTGTCCTTCTGATTTAAACCCTCTTCTTTCGCATATCCACACTCTTTGCATTCATCATCCCATGATTTTGTGATATACCTAATTTTTATATGCTAATGTAGATGTCTTACTCTGTCTGTATTTGGGTGGACAATAATTGTGGAATGGACAGCTGGGAGTCGACCTCGTATTCTTTAGTTAGTGAACCTTCTTATCGTCATATTTGTGTACCTATGAGTGGGAATATCTCAAGGTGTAATAATGATAGTATGTTGTGACGATTGTCAATATAAGCTCTCAAAGAATATCGCGAAGAAAGTTAGCGAAAATGCCGTTATCTTTCATGGTAGAATCGCGTGTTTGAGAGGCACTTACTTGGCTTTTGGTTCAGCTATTTGAATGGCCTCACGATATTTCGATCGCCCAGGGAGATATGCGTTTAGGAATCTGTTGAATGCTCAATTCGTGCGATAAATAATAAAGTAGTGAAACTGTTTGTCAAATCTTCACTCATTTTGTTTATATGTCTTTTTGTATAAAAATGGGTGGTTCTAATGTCGCCGTTTCTTTTTTTTTGTTCAAGATTTTCTATTTTAACAAAATATCGAAGGTTTTTTGTTTGATCTAATCTTGTCACTAGAATGGTGGTCCCTTGATCATAGATCCTGAAATTGAGAAAAAAGTTCACAGTACACAGGTTTTTTTCACTATTTATTTGTTTATTAACATACTGTACCGCACGGCGGCACGCCCAAGAAGAGTTCGTATTTATTAGTTTATACCTATGTGTATTTTTGTGAGATTATAAATACCTATTGGGCAAGGAGACACGAGGCATTGAAATTGTTTACTGCCGCAGCGTGTGCACCCGAGTCCAGTGAGACGACCACAGCCGTGGCGGGTACACACAGCTTATGGGCAGGCGAGGGTGCCTGCCTAGATCCCTTGTGAAATGCCTCGTCTTTCCAGCCTAGTAGCATTGCTGTAATAATGATTGTGTACTTTAGATTTGAAGGTAATGCTTGTTGGTACTCGCCTTAGCCAATAATAAAGGAAATACGTGCTATGTATATGGAATTGGCTGAGGTGAGGACACATTCGTGTATATTATGTTGTTATCAATATGAGGCTGTATTGAATTACTATATATTGATAACATATTTCTTGTTTTGATATAAATATTGTGCAAAGTGATTAAACCTTAATTTGTACTTGCATTATATTACGTTTGAGCTGTGTGTGTTCTTGAGGGTGCGCTGACGCGAAGTAGTGAGCGGAGGGTTGGGGGTCACTCCTATACGTGGCCGACCTCCGCTACGATCGTCGCTTGCACCGCCTGTAGCGGGGAGGCGCACACGCATATCGTCATATTTATAACTAGGATGTTTTTGGTGAATAAATTGGTACTGTTCTGGATCTCAACGTGTTTCATTTCAACCTACCTGCTGCACCCCACTTTGACTTCTCTCGGACTCTGGCTACTCTCTTGGACCTGGCTTCTCTCACTGGACACCGTTGACTTGGGCTCATCTCACCTGGACTACTATTAGGCATACTACAGAGGCACTAGCCAGTGCCGTGAAACGTCTTGCTTGTTCTTGAGGCGCTTGCCAGCGCCACCTTTGTTGGAGACGTTTCGCGTGAGTGCTCACACTGCCGTGTGAGTGAATCTCGCTTGTAGGTAGTATTGTAACGTTTCGTACGCACGGTGAGGGCACTTTTCAGTGCTTGATATTGGAGCAGCAACGGCAGAGCGCTCGCACATCGGCGTATGTGCGTGAGAATCTCGCGTCGAGGAAGCAACCAGGGGAGCCGCCGCAGCCCGCAGAGAATCTACCTACCACCTACCCCAGCAGCGAATCAACGTAGCCCTGATTTCGACTCCACACCACCTTGGAGTTACAGTTCATGTACGCCGGTACCGATTGGGTCGATCGGTGCGGTACAATACTGTCCTGTCCTCTTTTTCCCTTTCCCAGTATCTGAGCCGAGTACTTAAAATTTAGGTACTTTGTATTTTTTCATTTAATGTGTATATGTACTTCATTGGTGTATAAGTTTAATGTAGGTATATACTTAACTGGTGTGTGTTTCGTAATTGTTTATGTACTGTCTTATTTTTGTATCAATTTCACTGTCTGTATATTAATGTTAAAATAAAAAATATATAAAATACAATTATACGTTGTAGAAACACCAAATCGTCATTTCACACGAAATATACACTTACCGACCTCGGTAGCCTAGTTGCACTAGCGTGGACTTCAGATCCGAGGTTCCGGGTTCGATTCCCGGTCGGGTCAGAGTTTTTCTAAGTGTTTTTTTCACTTGAAATTTCTACCCGGGTTTGGACTGTCTCAGATTGGATGGGATCGGTTGACTGGAAAAATTGCCTCAGGCAGTAAGTTCCGCCGGCTATACTGACTTTTTGTATAGAAAGTGTTATATTATTATTATTATAGAAATATGAATCAAGTGTAATTTTTGTTACAAGCAAAATTTGAATTAATTGCAAGTTTGATTCTGATAAATTTAGTGCAATCAGAAAATGCATGGATTGATATTACTCCACATTTCATGCACACCACATCCTTTACCATCTTTTAACTTTTACGATATTATGATGTCGTACATAGGTAGCATGTTGGAAAGTTGTGCGTGTCATATGCGTAGACAAGTATCTGATTGTAAAGTATACTTACTTTAGTTATTAATATTATTAGCTACGCACGACTCTATTAAAAGAACTTTCTGCGAGTTATCTTTTTAGCACTCGCGACAAATTGACTTTCGATTTGACTTCATTTAAAGATAAATAATTACCTGTCCATTGATTAAGAAACATCACACATTACGGTCCATTTAGCCGTGCAAATTATTCACATCTATTTTGTTGGTTAGTTACTTACCTATACATCTATCACAATGATAGTTAACTCTGCATCTATCAATAGATGATGCGAGTCATTTATTTGATGCTTATTAAGCAATTGCTATGTAAGATTTTGCGTAAAGAATTTTTCGATCTTGACTCTAAAAGCATTTTCTTAAGACCTTAAACCTTTACCAGCATATTTTACCTACATTTTTTAGTAGGTACAATAAGTAAAAAGTTGAAATAACGTACACCTCACACTATTTATAGGTATAAGTAAAGTTTATTATAGTAATGAAAACCATAATAATTATTAATGAATGATTCTTGCATATAATTTATTTTTATTTATTTAGAACCACAAACGCCCAGTTACTAAACGCTTGTGTGAAATGGAGATTTTTAAAATAACGTTCAAATAAAAAATTGTTAAACTTTTCCACAATTTTTTTATTATCCTGACTAGTTTCGTAGGCACACGTCCTAAGACTAAGAAACTTTTTTTTCTTAGTCTCCTGTGACCATGTGCCTACAAAACTAGTCAGGATAATAAAAACAATGTGGAAAAGTTATACAATTTTTATTTGAAATTTATTTTCAAATAAACTCCACTAAGAAATGCATGTTCATCTAGTAAATTTTATGTTATGGAGATTTTTGCTTAAGAAATGCACTATATCGTATTGGACAGTTTATTTTTAACAAATTAGCCGCACTGCTGTTGCCGTATTGAATTCGAGAAAACTTGTATTGTACACGCATTTTTGTGATTAAACAAATTTTCTTCATTCTGCTGTTTTTCAAATTTGCAGAAGTATTTCTTCTTTAAACTCGCACATTTTTTTTTCTGATATCCATCTTATCAAAAACCTTTGAATAATGGAGATGTTCGTTGGTTTCAGAGCGCCGCAGGAAGAGGGACCGATGCCAGCTCTCAGACGTTGCTGGATCATTTGAACACGAAGTATTTCTACTATACGAGAACTCGAGGGTTGTTCAGGATTTGTTACCCCAAAGAGAGGCCTCCGAACGGTGAGTTCTTAAGTATTTTGTTACCACATGCTCAGCAGGTATCCGTTGCAGGATATTAAAATAAGGTATCTTATTCCTACATTAGAATGTCATATTTCCCGTGATATAAAAATATTTTAAGTATATCCTGTTGTACTTAAATAACTTGGAATTGTAAGGTTGTATATAAACCAGGGGTTTATTTTCCGCTATCCAAGACACATCCGGACCGGATAGCATCGTGTTTGATGTTATTAATACCTTTGTCCAGGTTGCACAATGGTTTTGCATTCAGTCAGAGCTTAATAATTATTTTCATGTTTTGTTATTCATTTGAACAGAATCTACTGAAATTTGTATTTTGTTGATTTAAACTTTTTTTTAACTTTATTTATTTATTACGAAACATTTGAAAAAAAAGAATAACAATGTTGGCCAAATAGGCTTAGCCTGTGCTAGGGCAAACTTAAAAAAGCTTATAAAAATATAATCTTACAATAATATAAGTACAAAAGAAAAAAAACATGACAGACTCTCTCTCACACACAAACACCCTCGTTCACTCACATTCGAATACACAGCATATAAGTGAGACAACTACTTTATAAAAAAACAACCACACTTTACATAAGTAAGGCAACCACTCTATATACATAAATAATACAACTAATCTATACTTAGTTAGGTACTAGATAATTCCTCTAAGCATGTCAAGCAAGGATACGACAGACAGACCAAGAACCCAGCCGGAAACTCTGCCCGAGAATACAAGGGTCAGTTATTTCGCGAATGCTCTCAGGCAGGCAGTTAAATGTTCTAGGCGCAACATTAAAATACCTAATCGAATGCTTAACTCGAAGATATTACGTTAGATAGAACATTCTTGTTACAACTGGTTAAGAATATCTTAGAACTATACAAAACGTACAAGCTTATAATTATTTGTAAGTATGTTATTTTTATATTTGTATATTTTATCAATAAAGGCTTTGTATATTATATTATTATATATTATTATATTATTTGACACAAATCATTCAACTACAATGCGTTCATTTTTTATAGCGTAATTTGAACCGTTACGGGCTCACAAATCACAATTATCCACTCGAAAATAGAATAACCATTTCATAAAGTTTTCTTAAATTTAAAACCGCTTCTTTAAATATAAAAAGGTTCGCATGAAATTGCTCTTTCTTTAGCAAGATGATGATTCATTTTGGACAATGAAAATAGCTTGGCTAGATGTGAATTTGATTTATTTGAAATACATCAGTTAATAAGCCGTGGAAAATTGTAAGAAATTATTATGTCATTACAGAATTTACTTTCCGCAAAGGCCTCATATATTAGCTACGTACCTACTTTCTTGAACTAGACACCTACTTACTTACTAACTCGAATGACTCAATGAATTAAGGCAGGTAGTTGATGTTCTAAATTGCCATTATTTGACCTCATATATGTGACCCACAGACACACTCGCATTTGAATGTACTTTTATATGCACTCTGAATGTAATTACGTATTTAAGCACCAATGCGTATTACTTTAAGATATTCAGAGGTGTCATTTAAATAGTATCACTATAAATTGATTGGTGAGTTTGTGTTAAACATGATATTATGTTAGTTGATTTTGTACATAAACTAAATATGCTAAGTTGAAATCGTATGCATAGACATACCTAAACAAAGTTAAGAACTTAAATTTTAACCCCTGACAATACGCTTTAGTTCTATTTTTTTAAATTCTTTATAAAATGTGTAAAATAAGTACATAAATGCAATTTTCGCCCTTTTCGCCCATTTACTTTAGCAAAAAAATGATTTCACCCAGATTTGTAGAGCGAAGACGTCTTGCATTTAATGGCCATTTTGCTTAGAAAATACGGCGCTATCTTTTTTGATAAGTTTTCAACGCTTTTTTTCTAATAATAAGTACAACCCACTAATGTAATTAGTAAAACCCATTTATTTAAGTACCTATCAACCCACTAAACTCTCCAACGTAACCCATTGTATCTTTATGTTCATTAATGTAGCCACCATTAATTGTTTGGTGTCACTTCTTCGTATTAATGATGATTACCTACTCTTCATGAGCAAATCTTCTTGACTCCTTTTGACTCTAATTTCTTAGAAAAGATTCTTATTTAGCGTGAAGCGTCACTTATAGAGTTTTATGAATATTATTATGTTCACGCACCTCAACTAAAGGTTAGAAGTAGGTAGATATCTTGATATTTTTCTGTCCATTGAATATTCTGTCTTCGTTTTTGGCTATCTTAACTACAGTTTGATGTAAATTGAAGATGCTTACTTCATTGTATCTTGGGATTCAAAATATTGATAAGGATGTTCATCAGATCAGCTAAGGCCTAATATTATAGACTCCTGTGATAAAATTGGACCCTTTTAGGAGGTAGTCTGTACACATAATCATTCGCATTTAAGAACTCTACCTGTGTCTATTCTTACTCTCCTCTGTGGATTAGTTTTTTAAGAAATTTTAGACCATCTACATTAGACAGATAGGAAACGTAGTGGCATTGATGCTCTTAAGATACGCTTTAATAAGCGGATTAGCTTTGTTTGAAAGTTTTCTCCATTGAAGTAGTTTTTCGTTGAGTGACAAACATGAGAAATCCGATGACCCTATACTACCTACAAAATATGGATTTTATGTTTCAACAATAAAGTTCCAAATTCAAATGAAGTGTTGGTCAATACTCAATATTGTCTATGTTTGATAAAACACAGTGTTGCCAGTATGTTCGATTAATTGAGACACATTGCTTGTTATATGGACAGTGTTTCTTTAATAACAATAATTTATTGTATCCGAGTGCTAGGATTTATGGGCAACAGTTTTGAGATAATAATATTTAGTTCGATATGAAAGGTGTCCGTGGGAACTACAGTGCAATGGAAGCTCGTGTGAAACGGTCTCATTGATAAGTGTTTAGTGGATAATGAAGCGGCCCGCCTGTTGTGGCCTTAATAATCATTCACCTATGTTTGACATTTTCACACACATGTTATTATTTATTTTATTGACGTATAGAATAATATTTCTTTTTCTATGGCTTACTGTCAGATTGTGACTAGCGCTTCTTAAGCGTTACTTTGGCTTTTCCGCTTTAGATTTTTTCAACATGCGGATGCCCGGGATGCCAATGTCTTAATTAAGTTCATGCCAATGAATAAAGACACATAAACCCTTAAATGGCACCCATAATTTTAAACGGACTAAGTAGATACTGTTAAACACCTTTTGGCCAAAACATCATCCACGAACACTTTAACAATTAATTATGATCACGATTATTATGTTTCCTCTTTGATTGTGCTGACGGAAAAACTGTCATTTGATAGATTTGCATACTCGCATAATCGACACAATTTCATGGTAGGCACCTACCTAAGGATCTATCATTATCTATGATAATGGAGACGCATTATCTATGGTCGTGTGATTGACATTTACCGCGCCTACTTCGGCGTGACAGTTATCATGTATTTCCATACATTGTTTCATATTATGATATGTCATGTATTTAGGCGTGACATCACGATTACAAATAAATGGAGGTGTTTTTATACCGAATAATTCAATACAATAACAATTCCTATTTGAGAAAATATAAATATCTATTTTATAAACGGAAGATGGCTGTGCAGTTTACACGAATGTCATTGCCATTGTTTTTTCTTTCTTATTAAGAAAACAATGCACTTTAGTTTAAATAATCCAGGTAGTTCAGAGACCTTTCTTTTTGTTGCAGAATACTAATTTATTAAATACCTAATAAGTACTTTTTTCTTCAATTTTCCACATTCTCACATTTTGAACAACTGATTTTGAAGAATAACAACTAATGACTCTAACAATTCATTACTGATGTTCGATTTTTAAATGGAACAATCCACTTCGGGCTTGACGACCGTCTTCTACTGTTATTTCGAAGGCTGGCTTAGTGTGATCACTTTACGTTAACAACGTTCGCCATTAGGTGGTAATGTTTAAGTCTCCGAAACTCCTAATCCTTACCTATAAACGTTAATATTCTCCCCGTTTTGTATGGAGAATCATGAAAATGTTTACCGACCATTTTGCTTTGAAAGATTTTTTTAGGTATGATGCCGTAAAGATAGTTTAAATAAATTTTCAGGGTACATAGATTGATAAATTGGCAAGTTTTTGAAAATAGTTTGAAGAAAAAATGCATTTTATATTTTTTAAATCGTCATCATAGTTTTTTTTTTAATATTAAATTGAACCCTATTTTGAGATTCAACATTTTTTGTTTGGCACGATGATATCAGATAGACCCATCATTGTTTTTGGATCTACTAGGTATATTATTAAGTTATTTGAGAAAAAAAAATTATGCATATACATACATACCTCAAAAATTGGTGTCTCTGTACTTAACCATTTATATCCTGTAAGTCAGGGTTCGACAAAAAAGTATTGAAATAGTAATAACTCAAAAACTATAAAAAATCGCTGAACATAATAATATGTTGAGGTATTTAGATAACCCTAAGGGTGGACTTTCGCTGTCGTACTTTCTAGGAAACCCTGTATATTATTTTAAAGGCTTAAATTAGAAATTATACTGGTATTGATTTTGTTTTCTTAAATCGAATGTGTAACTTAGATAGAAAATGTAAAATCTGTTGAAACAAACAAACTAATCTACAATAATTCGAAATTTTCCAAAACACAAATAGTCATCGTAAAACAAACAAAACTTACTCTTGTACCTACAAAATTGTGAAATTACCCAGATATCACACAAAAACAATCAGTTTTCGTCAATTTATCTTTTAATTGCATGTAATTTAGGCGTCTGATAAAAGAATAGGTTAAAGTTTTATTTGATTTTCTCATAATTTTCGTATAAACAGTTACTGATCAAACGTTTACAAGAGATAATAATAATATGGTAGGATTTAAAAAAAGAACAACGTTTATTGTATTTTCCCATTTTTTATTTTTCTATGTAAGTCTGATGTTATTCTTTATTCGTTTCTTTGATAAGTCATAGAGAACTAAATCATAGAAATCCAACTCGCATAAGTATAAAACTTTATCATCAAATCACAGCGCTATTTTGATAGTAGGTAAATTTATCATACAATATTTTGTTATTTGATTAATTTGACAAAACTATCTGATGCTGTTTTATTAAAAAAAAAAAAAAAAAAAAACATTATCAACATCATCATTTCAGGATTTCTCCTGTTCATCATGGCCATACCCTCAGCGGTCTATGGTACCTCTAGGTCTCTCTCCGCTCCGTTTAGCAATCTCAGTCTTGGGCCTGGGCGCTAGAGCTTCCAATGTTTATTCACTTCAGCGGGTCTCCCTGAGAAAATCTCTTTGAGAATGGACGGATTTTCCATACTAAGATTTTACTTAAATAAATTAATTTTTCGTGTTGATTTTTCCTCTCAACAGGGCTATTTTTTGAAATATTTCCGACGGCTATATGTAGAATTTTGAGAACAAATTACCTATTTATCGAATTATTTAAATTCTGATATAACAATTAAAATATTTTGTATGTAGAAACTCGTTTAAAACGAGCACCTGAACAGACGACTTTCAAAATTATTCATTGCCTGCTAAAGCCAAGATTGACGACATGGACGTGTGTTAACATATAGATGGAACCTACCGTAGTTTTTTGTAGGTCGTAGACCGCGCTACACGAATATGCGCGCTATGCTCCATCGCCCATGTCTGCAAAGAACTAGATTAGTTGTTATTGGTCGAATGTAATTATTGCTCTTAACTGGTACAGGCGAGTTGCAGTGAAGAGAGTTTAGCTCTGAGAAACTCAAGACTCAATAATCCGTCTATTTATTGGCTCAGTATGGAAATTACCGTACGTCACAAACATAAGAGTAGTTATTTTAATGATAATATGTATTATTGGATTTAAATTGCTCTTAGAATTAAAGAGTGCTTTTATTGATCTACTATTGATTTTAAAGATAACGGATTTCTAGATGCTTGAGCTCATTTTAATTTTGTCAATCTACGGCATCTTTTTAGATCGTCGATTGCACCATGCGTTTCTTTGATGGCCTGTTTTTTAGGCGCTTTAATTTTTTATTTCAGCAGACTGATTGGTGAACCTCGCCTATGCAAATATAATTTAACAATAAGTCCCCAAAACCATATTTCTTGAGTAGCCAGATTCTATAATTCGTACCAATATTCTGTATGTAGTAATTTAGATTATTTAAAATCATGTTCTGTTTTAACTTCTAGTCTTATTCGATATAAAACCAGGCATTTTTTTTTTGAACTAGCAGGAATGTACAGTTGAACACTATAATAAATTAACGGAAGGGTACATGACAAATGTGTGCTTATATCCATAAAGTCAAATCACTTTTGATTTGACTTACTTAACAGTGCCCAGGAATATGACATCGATATTCTAAAGAACACCAAAGAGAGTTTTTTTTAATTTTAAATTCTAAAACAATGGAAGATTAAAAAAAGAACGTACAAAGTAGGTAGGTACCACAGATACTAATTGTTAGGCATCACTTTGCTATACAGTAGTAGATTTACCATAGACGAAAAACAATGTTAATTTTCTCACTGTAAATCAACAAAATGCCGTTTTGTTTGTGTTCTTTGAATAAATAAATACTTGGTAATGATAATTTTATATTTTTAACATGGTAATACAGGTGAGTGCCTCTTTGGTGTATAACAATGTAATGTAATGTCTAGTTGCGTCACTCTGTCATAATGCGTCTACCAATCGTGCTGTATATTAATTCATTGCTTTAATTTGTTCATGTTTTTTTTTTATTTATATGATAGAATTGTATTAAAACCGAAGAACGATACAGTATTACTCAAAAATAGGGACTCTAATATCGCAATATCTTTGGAAGTATCGTCTGTTAAACAAAGACTGCCATTTACAATTAAGTAAGGCGAACATTTTTCATTAAAACATCCTTCAATTTTCTCAAGAAAACGACATTTCGTATAAATTTTCTAGCTGGGGCACTGTTTATTTAGCGAAGCCTTATCGTAGTTTACCGAAATATTTTGAAAATACCGAGCTAAATATATATATATATATATATATTTTTTTTTTCTGTGAAGATGTGATCACGGAGAGAAATATATGAAGCGTACGCGAAACGTTTTGGGTACTCCGTGTACTCAGGTTGGCTCTGAAAAGAGCCGTTGGTCGCCCGACGTTTCGATTGGATTCCACCAATCATCATCTGGGGCAGATGGGAAGCCGCTGGGAAGCAGCATTTTATTTGGTCATAGGTTATGTTTTTAACAATCTAATGTGTATAAAACTGCTTGTAGAGAAAAATTAATATTTGAACCTTAATTTCTAATGTACGAGAAACAAAAATACACATAAAAGCCAAAACTAGCAACACACAAAAAAATTTTGACAACACGTACATGTTGTTAATTTTATTGGCAGTCTTGCATATCGGATGAGAACATTGCAGGCAGATCTTGAACATCACCTATGTCTTCTTCATCACTGTCTTGACGCTGTATAAATTCAGTCTGATATAAAAAACTCATATACCTACTCAATAGCCTCCTCATTGTCCGATTGATCTGCAGCTAATATCACCTTGGTCAATTCTTCCTCAAAAGATAGATCGTATTTTTTTTGCAGGTTGCTCACGTGACTTAGGGCAGATAGTTTTGTATGAGAACAATAATTTTCCTTAGCATATTCTGCCATTTTGCACAAAAATCAAATTCAATAATAAAAACTCACTATAAATATTTTGTTTGACAGCTATGGACATAGAGTCATACAGGCTCCGGTCAGATTTTCGATATATATAACTTACCTACTATGCAACCCACGATATGTCTTTTACATATGCTTGCCGGTCATCTCACTACTAAAACTGAAGCTACTGAGCCGCTGGGTCCCAAGGAGAGGGAGGAAGTGTACGAAAAGAAGAAACCCGAACTATCGCGGAGCCTGTGAGACTACACGTCCATACTTAAAGGTTAAGAATATATCGCAGCCTGCAGACAGATATAAGAAGATGAGATGTATTGGATTAGGGAATAAGACAAAGAATGTCTTCTACGCATCATGATTTTAATAGATTGTTCATTTTTATGATGGTAATTAACTACCACAGCAGGCATCGTCCCGTTATGATACCCACTAAGCTTATTCATCTTGGTTATGTCATTTTGTTTCCATTTTGTTAACAGTTATTTAGTAATAATTATACAAAGTTCGTTAATGACGATGAAGGTGGAAGTAAAGGTTAGGGATTGCAATCCGGAAAACCGGATCCGGTATTCCGGCGGATCCGGCATCAAAATGCTCATATCGGATCCGCCAAAAATTGACGGATCCGGAGATCGGATCCGGTTTATCATATTTAGGGATTTTTCGACACAGACCGGACTCGAATCCGTATCCCTAGCAATTCCACAGGATTGTTCTAGGTACCTATAAAGGTAATAAGAGAAGAGGAGGCAAATGCGTCACACTGAGCGCAGTGTAATGCTGTTTTTGCCTCCCTGTGCCCAAAGTGGGGTTAGGAATGTTGACTGATCGTATTGATTGCATTGACAATCCGATGAAAAGTCATCTCGTAGAAAAATGGCGTGAGCATGAAGCAATAATAATTAACCAACAAAAAATATATTAACCTATTTAAAAGCAAAACTATTATGATTGTTATCTGGTATACATTAGATTGTGTGTGCAGTTATATTCAAGGATAAAACTGAAATAATTTCTCAAACATTTATTCTCGATATTGGAGTGTCTCTGAATATTTGCGGTTATATGTATTACTTCTAGGACGCGGATGTCTAACTGCACATCCATCTCTTTGGTGCTCGTCCAAGGGTATTTTGGTTGATGTGATTTCATCCTCTTATAATTACCAGAATCACCGAATCCGTTTTGTTGACGTGATCATTCCAGTAACGCCTTCTATTGCCTTGCTACCCCATTGCCTGCCGTTCTCGATATAGCAGAAGCTCCGAATTCGGAGTTTCTAACTCTGCCTCGAATGGTTTATTCCACAATGGGTTGGAGAGTTTTCGAGAATCTTTCTTTATCGTGGTGTCGGTTCTCTGAGAATCTTTCTTTTCAAATCATGATCAATCAAGCAGGTTAAAATAAATATTTTTGTTAAATTTGAATTTGACTTTCATAATACGTAATCTAATTTGTATTTTTTTTCTTTTGAAACTATTTTTTTTATAGTTTTTTACCATTTAAAAGTAGTCATACCCTTATAAAATTACTTTCGTATATGTGCTGTTTTATTTTTAGCCTTCATTATTGTTAAAAATGTCAATTAATCAAGGTCATTTCAATCCGGTCGGATCCGATCGGATCCGGCCGGATTGACGAAAATCCGGTTGGATCCGGCCGGATTCAAAATGAGACCGGATTGCAATCCCTAGTAAAGGTGTTATTCTGTGGTTGAAACAATCTTCTATTTCAAGTCATAATTTTATTTTATTTTTTTATTAAATGAATCTGTGCTCATTCAAAGTGAACACAAATACACTCTTTGACATTCACAGTAAGCTACTTAAAGCTTGTGTCGTGAAAGAGGAAGATGGTCGGCACCTGGGATCGAACCCACGACCTCTAACCTAGACCTAGACCACCAATCACCAATTACTTAATTATATTATGCAGAGCTGAATTTGAGAAAAATGTGTGGCTTAAATTGGTTTGGTTGGGTCATATAAGTTTTGATCATAATACAGGTAATAAACATTCGATTGGTTAAAGAACATAGGTAATAAACCTTCAAAGACATTGTTCTTAAACATATTTTCTATTACTTTGTTCCAGAGGCCTTTAAATTAAAATTTTATAAATATCTGTTTAGAATTAATCCCAAAATATTGGCGAATTTTAAAATATTTTGTTTTATTTTTTCATAACGGAATAAAGAGAGATTTATTCTCTATAATATATCCGGAATAAGGAGAGAATAAATAGGTGAATTAATAGAAAAATGAAAGCATAGATAAAAACATCGAAGTGCCAAAACTAATAATCGTATTAAATAAAAATTGCTGTAACAACCCAAGTTTAGACATAAAACCGCAGGATTGACAGTGTCGCATGCTGCGAAATCTAACGAAATCTAGAGCATAGGTAGAATTAAACGTGTTCAATTAACGAACATTTTTTTTGTTCGAAAAATAAAGTCTTTCAAAAGCGCATGGAGACTGAACCGTTGAACAACTCAACCACTGCAGTTTCATAATAATTCATAAGACTGTTCCATATTATTATTATTTCCATTCATCTCCTCAAAGAGCGTAAGCCAGGTTTCCGATGTTGTCGGATATTTTTCCTGAATAATGACGAAACAATCATGTAGTAGGTATTAAAACGATTTGTTTTCTTAGCCTATCCCGTAATCCGTAATGGTTATACTGTGACGATCTGCTGAGGTATAATAGTAGGTTACAGTTTTCTATGTAGAATGTAATGGTTATACTGTGACGATCTGCTGAGGTTTAATATTAGGTTACAGTTTTCTATGTAGAATGTAATGGTTATACTGTGACGATCTGCTGAGGTATAATAGTAGGTTACAGTTTTCTATGTAGAATGAAGTCGTTAGTTGAAAAAAAATCTCATACGTAAAACATGTTTGTAAATGACTTTTCTATACTTGCCTACCTATATAATAATTTTCCTCAAGAATGATGAAACAATCATGTAGTATTAAAACGATTTGTTTTCGCCTATCCCGTAATGGGTAGTTATACTTTAACGACCTGCTGAGGTATAATAGTAGGTTACAGTTTTCTATGTAGAATGAAGTCGTTAGTTGAATAAAAAAATCTCATACGTAAAACATGTTTGTAAATGACTTTTCTATACTTGCCTACCTATAATAAAGCAATATAAATGCATTCACAACATAATCTCATCGTATTTAACGATATACGAGGTTGAGATCCAGATAATGTAGGTGAATGATATGGGTGTGTGTATGTCTGACAGCTTGTATACAATACATAGATCTATTCGTTTGAAAATAATTAAAATGTGTAAGTACCCACCTAACCACATTGAACTTAGAATACACAACTGTTCGTAGATACACGTAAAGCCTTATTATCTTTCACGTGTTTCTACGAACACCACAACTTCCTAGTCGGTAATATTTTATCTCAGGCATAGAGGTGTGTAGGAAATGCTGGCGTAGGTATGCAATGTTTTTTGTAAAGGTTAAGGCGTTGTTTTAAGGTGACCAACCTTCCTCATTTTTGAAGTCTTCTTGTGATGTTTGCATGAATTGATTTTGACACGATTTGGATAAGTTTAAAATGTTTTTTCGTGTATTTGCGGACACTATAATATTGTGTTCTATCTAGCGTTTTCGTCTGTGACAATAATTGATGAATTTTAATAAAATTAACGAATTGAATGTGAATTTTTGGTGGAATTATTTAAATACGGTAATTGACCATGCAGGATCTGTGCCTGCGAAACTAGTCAGGTTATTAAATTTGTGGAATAACATATAAATTGTTTTGGAAAAAAAATACATTTTGTGTTCAATATTTTAAAGATAAATTTCAAAGTAGGTTTGAGCAAACAAAATAACCGCATTTATTCCATTTTAAATAAGATATTACCAATATTTTATATATTATTTTTACAACACATCAGATACAAAAAATATTTTCATAAGCAATGGTATGGACAGCAAATTACCAGTAAAGTATAATACTGCACGCAAATATTAATAGCGAGTTGGTAATACAAATAACAGAAAAATGTAGATAATAGTATAAGGCTCAATGGGATGTGTAGGCTAAGGGCGAGGGACAGGAATACGATTTTTTTTTATGGTTGTTTGATTATTTAGCTTAAAGTTTGGTCACCCTATTGATTTCTTCCGGTGCCTTCATCTCATTTATCTAGTTACATAACGTATGTATTCGAAGCATTGTATAATATTGAAATAATTGCTTTTTTTCTATATGTGAAGGTTGTACCGCATTCAATATGTTATAATTCTGATATTTTTATTACGCATGTATTGTGAAACCTCCATAATGTATTGCTGTTTCAATGAAGTAACATCTTTAGAATTAAACCAAAAGCTTGATTTTTTTTAAATTTTATAATATGACCGATCTTTTCAGTTGCTTTACCATTAGGTACACAGACTACTTTTTCATAAAAATACACATGTTCTGATGTTATATAAAGAATATAACAACTTACCTAATTTTAGTTTTTTTTGTATATTCTGAATGTTATTGTGTAATGAGTACACATACATGGATATTGTAAAAAACTGAATCTTTATTGAATATAACGATGCAGTTTTTTACAAATTGATTTTAAAGATCTAAACTCTACTTCGGAGAAGATATTTTTATAGGCACCGCTGAAAAACAACGATTATCTTTCGAAAGAAAAATTCAGAAGTACGTAAACTACAAAATAGCTAGTACGTAGACATAGGTCTACTCAAACAACGTAGTTTTCAATACGTAATTATTTGATTTTATCTGAGAGAAGATTCTAGTGGCATATTTCAGTTGAAAAAAACCAATATTACTCCAATTAAAAATGAATATGTATATTTTATTATCTTTATTCAATAGTGAAAAACGAATAACATTAATTAATAACTAACAGTTCATAGGTAGTATCTCAAATAACTTCTTTTACGGAAGTCGATAGATCTTTTTCTAAAACCAACTTTGAAAAGGTGAGAAAACCAATTTAATATTCAGATAAAAATCAAACGCTTTGACTTAAAAAAAATGTTGCCACATTTATTAAAACAATGAACAATCACAAAGTAATATTATCATCACTCAAGTTTCGTGCTATCTGGCAATCCATCACTCTCAGTGTTGCCAGAAGTACAATAATTGAGATGATCGCTTTAGACTTAAAACATCGTTTGTTACTTATTTTAAGTTATGGTTTATTTTCAAAGGCCGCGACTTGTTCTCTATGAAATATTTTATAGCGAGGATGGCAATCGCTGTGTTATTTCTCAACGCCATGAGAATGTGAAAGTAGGCGGTGTTCGTTTGTGGTGTTAAGTCTAGTTCACACTGGTCGAGTATTTTAGTCGAGCGTTTTAGTATAAAAACGCGTTGGAATTCTGAACACCTAAAATTTAGTAGAGTAGATTCTTCTTGTCTGGTTTCAATCCTAAGATTGGTTTGCAGCAATTCCCTCAATTCTTCTCCTCCATTCTTCCCTGTCTTGTGTGGCTCTTTTAAGATCCACATATGACTGGCATCGCACGTCCACCAACAGGTCCTCCAGGTACTCTCGGCGTGGGCGCCCCCTCGGTCATACCCTCCATTATGACATGCAAGAGGCCTTCTTGTCTTATTATATGGCCGATCCATCTTGCACGCCTTTCGGACAAGATCCTGAGCAGGTGCCTTCCTCCTTCGATTCTTTCTAGAACCTCCTCGTTTGTAATGTGGTCTCTCCAGGAAATTCCGAATAGTCTTCTGTAGGACCACATTTCAAAATCCTCTAGTCTCCGTTTATCTCTTTCAGATAGGCACCATGTCTCGCAGCCGTACATCAAGATACTCCATACATAGGTGTTGATGAGGAGTATTCTCAGTTTCAGGTCAATATTATTCGATTCTATTATTTTAGACCTTTTATTAAAGGCAAGCCTAGCCTGATGTATACGGCGGTCGACCTCGCTCTAAGAGCGACCGTCCCATGTTATCTTGCTCCCGAGGTAGACAAACTCTTTGGTGTTCTTTAGTGGAACTCCTGACATCAACACTCTCCTAAGTAGATTAGCCTACAGTTAAGACACCAAAGAGTTCGCTCAAACACTCCATTTTGTTCTTATTTCTTTGGGCGAATACCATCCCTCCCACACGTCTCTAGTCGCTGTCTCAAATTTACAATTTTCTATACAAAGCCGGCGGACCTTATTACCTGAGGCATTTTTATAGTCGACCGGTCCAAGTTATAAACACAGAAAAATTCTGAATTGAAAAGAAATCGATCCTGGGAGCGCTTGATCAACAGTTAGTGTCTATACCACTAGGCTACGGAAACGTGTGTGAACCTTTGTTTTCGGAAACGTGTGTGAACTTTTGGTTTCGGAAACGTATGTGAACTTTTGGTTTTGTCGATTTTATTAGTTGCAACAAAAAAATGCGTTTAGCTGGAGTGAAACTGTATAATATTTATTCATTCACTGGGTTCATGGCCATAACATGTTATTTTTTATATGTATATAGGTACATTACCGTACATAGATTATTACATCAACGCAAAACAATGATCTATGTACAGAGGGGGAGTTTGCCGATATATAGAAAGAGATGTCTTCAAACTAGCCCCTGCATTGTCTTGCAGGCTGATCCTTTTTTAAACCCTCGACACTATGTACTTATAAACTAAACTTATTTTTGGTCGAGCGGTGAGTTATTTAGGTACTAAATTACTCGCTTATCAATCTAGTGTAAACTAGGCATGACTGTCTGCCGCATGTGTCTGTGAGGTATCTACAGGTATTGCTGTACCACGCCAACGAGCCCGCAATGGTTGGAATGTCAGCAATGTTGCTGCAAGTTTCGTTATTATTGGTTCGTACAAGCTACAACTTCTCTTTATGTGGAAGGCAAGTCTGCGTGAACAAGGATGTCGAGTAATAAGGAATCAATTCACTGTACGCCACTATCAGTTTGCGGATTAATACCGTATTCGAAACGATATAGTGTAAACACGTGAACTCTTTTTCGAATGCAAAAATGTTACTATATTTATGAAGAGAACGATTAAAAAATATACGAATTTGAAACTGTTTTGCGCAATTAAAGGCAGGCCGTTGCACTTTCGTCCAATAAAAAACGCTCGTCAGTCAGGTGTCACTGATGGGTGTATGATAAGCAAGGGCGGATCCAGCCTTGGCACCAGGGGGGGTCACAAAGTAAAAAAAAAGTCATCTTAAAAATTTGGTATCTGGAAATTACACTTTTCCTAAAAAAAAAAAAAAAATTGTCATTTTCAAAATTTGGTATCTGGAAACTACACTTTTCCAAAAAAAAAATGTCATTTCCTAAATTTGTTATATGGTACTTTTGCTCCAGGGGGGGGGGGGTCATGGCCCACTTGAAATTATAATTATGCTAGCAAAATAAAGATTTTATTAATAAATATCACTGCCCTACTTGAGATTACATAGCCTAGGGGTCATGACCCCCCCCTGGATCCGCCCTTGATGATAAGTGGGTGTGCTCCCTATTTAATTGCGCTAAAAGTTTGAAATTCGTGTGTAGTTACCTATATTTATTGCTGATTGTGAATAAATCTGATTTTATAAGAAATCAATATCTCAGAAAACTAGGCAACAAAGTTTTGCACCTTTTAAATTAAAATTAGTTAGTTACCTAAGTTTAACCGAGTTTTTAACATCTCCGTCCAGTTAAGTTTGGCCCGATGTTTAAAAACTTCGATGAAATATTGATACGAAGGTATTTATTGTAGATTGATGCGGCATTCATAAACTATAATAGAAGAGTATCGAATGTATTGAATTATTTATGAGAAATTATGCTTCAGGTTTCGCTCTTGCCCTACAACTTTTGATTTGAATTTAACCAATGTAGAAAGCTTTTGATTATTATTACCGCTAAATAAGATTTAAAATTATAAAATTTTGACCGAATTTCCCTTATCGTTAACGTTGACCTTAAATTCTATGTAACAAATAATTTTCAATTTATTGTAAATGTTGTAATAGTTCAGATTGTTGGCAAAGCTTGTATTAATTAATTTACAAAAAATATTATCTACGATCTTAAAATCTCGACTGAAGATGGTTAGATTCTTACCATGAGTTAGATACTCGCCTACCATGCTTTTTACATATTGGAACGAAAACATGAAAGAAGACCTTCTCTTGAATGCTTATTGAAAAAAACCCTTTCTTCCACCTGAGGAATTGGAAATTCTTTTTTACTCGCATTATAATATTATAAAAGACCAAGGAGGGTCTGCGACAAAGCTGCAAGGATCTACCTTGACATTATAGCATTAAAATAAACAAGGATCTTTATGAGTAGTTACCCAATTACCTATACCTATCAAGTTTTAGTTGTCTTGCTAGATCTTGAATATATTTTCTTCTTTGACATCGAGTTGGTTCTCATGGCCATGAATAAGATACGCATTATTCATATCTTCCACAACAATAACTTCTTGCTTTCAGAAGAGAAGCGAAAAATTCGTTGCAGAGAGATATCGAATGACAGAACAAATCAATTCGTACGAATTTATTGGTCCATAATTTATAATATGGCAACACTTTCACTCAAATAATTTCGTGTGATTTTCATAGCTAATCAACTTGTTAATATTTGCCGATTGTATTTTAGATTTTTGACAAGTTCTCACACACGCTCTCTAATCTTTCTCTTTTGCATAGATCTTCCATCGACCGATAGAGCGACTCTATTAAATATTATTATAAGTGCTGTGTATTTACTTATTGAAGTGGTCGACATAGCACACTTGGAGATGAAAGTAACCCGCAGTTTCCGGTTTAGTGATGGTTTTAGATATTCCACTTGTACGGAATGCAACTGGAACCTTGTCTTGTTCGTTTTTATGAGGCCCTGAGTACCTTCACACTTCACACTCACAGTACCTACACAGACATGTTGATGATAGATGAAACGAACGCCTATGTCATGAAGATTATCTATACGGTCGAGCATTTATAAACTAAGGGCTTACGACCGTCATGTGCTATTATTTCGAAGGATAGCTTAATTTAATAACTTTTAGAATTACAACTTTAATTTTCAGGAATTTTTTCGACAAATTGGAGTGGGAGAACAAATTTGAAATGTGGCGCGAAGTAATATCTCATTATAAACTTGATTTCCCGAACGTTGTCCTGTGGTTGTAACACTATGAATATTGAATTTCATGTTGAATTTAATATAAGAATTTCATTTAGTTGCATTAGCGAAATTGGTCCAGCTGTTTACGCGTAATGTGATGACCTAAGTAAAAAGGGCTCTATTTTTATTGATAGCTCTAGGGCTATAGTCGCTATAGGCTCGTTCTGGCTGAGAATAGCCCAGTCAAAAAAAAAAGTATATGAGGATAAACCGTGGTAATATTATATTCATCATATGATTTTCTATTTCATCTGAAGAACTTCATAAACAGTTGGTTGTATCTGACGATGTTTGCATATTTAAGATATTATTTGTTGCGACATTATCAATTATTATAATATATCTACTATGCACATCGGTAATAAACTAACGTTGTGTTCTCATAAAATTTGTAGCACATATATTGGAAGAAACACTTCATTTAGAGATTTGTATTTAGTATTTTGTACTATCTGCCAGTTTTGCAATGTCTACTACTGAATCATATTATCGTTTTCACACGGTATTGCATATTTTATACAATCATCGCATACAGTGGAGTTTGTTTTAAAATCAAAACCATCATAGAAAATATTATGATATCAAATAACTATTGTTAAAATCATTTTACTTATATCTAAGGCCTTTTTGTGATTATAATATATGCAGATCTTTAAGAAGTGACGTAACAAAAAATCACCCGAATTATTTTTTTGTATTTGTACTAAACCAATCTTCGTTAATGATCTTCATTATAATTTTTACAAAAAGAAAAAAAGAATATACACGGTGAATGCAGTTTTAACTTCTCCTTCTTCTGTTAGAAGATGCGGGATACATTGATCAGCAAGTCTGTCACCTTGCTGTCTTCAACATGTTATATTGAAAGTAATCCAACATTACTATGGTTCCTAAAGGTATAGAGATATCGTTCCCCCTATATTTGACAGTTGTATCGTTGTCTATGGTTAAAATGTCAAGTTGAATAAAACATAAATAAGTAATTATTGTAGCAATAATTATACACCTCTCTCCAGTGACGAATAGCTGATATCGTTAAAAGCTCAATGCCGTGGTTTGTGATTGTAAGGTGTATCGAAGCAATACATCGGAATTCTATACTTTGGTATTGTTTAACATATACAATCTTGTTGTAAGTATATACATAGTTTATCTATAGCAACGCACGGTCAAAGAACGGTAAATAAAATATCGCGCAGCTTGCCTACCCAGGCAGTATAAGAACCCGCACCGCCTGTCTGTACGTACAGCAAACACTCCGCATTGATTAACCAGCAGATCTACAGCTGTTGTGCGATAATTATTATTGTAATGATTTAATTACCAATATCCTCTCGTTACATCTTCCTGTTCGCAAGCTAGTTCCAAAAACAATTATGTATTGTCAAATAATAATATACTGACGGATATTTTAATCTTAGTATTAATTTAAAAAAAAAATTATAACATACCTATGTTCGAATTTTCAATAGTTGATATTAAACGACCAAGGGCTAAGAACTTCATATTTTCTGCTGTTATTTTGAATGTGGAGTTTAATAGTCACTTTCGCTTTTAGTTGGTAATTTTGAATGCTGTGATTTTGATGAAGTGTTTGAAAGTGATCACAGTAACTTCTTCATGTGCCCTGTCAAGTCCCCCCAACGCGACGTCGGCTACCACTATGGCGTAGGCTTCTCTGTCCTGGGCTAACCGGAACAGTTCTTCCGCTCGCTGGATTCCGGTCAATTTTCTGATATTTCCCAGCCAGGACATCTGCCATCTACCCACACCTCGACTTCCATCTACTTTCCCTTTCATTATTAAGGACTTATATCATACTAACTCTAACATTAGGTATTATTATTAACTCATTTAGCTCAATAAGATTAGAAGATGTAAGCCGAAGTGTTTCAGTGTAAGTCGTTGAAAAATCGAATGGTATCTGACCCTAACCTATGTATTAGAGCAGTGGTTCTTTTTGGAGAAACCGAACCTCACCAGTTTTATATGAGAATTCACCGAACTCTTCTTAATTTAAATAGGGGTTCAGTGATAAGTTCTTTTAATATGAGTCGGGTGTGTGTCTTTACCTCCGCCGAACCCACGAGACTGATTCACCGATCTATCGAACCCAGGTGAAGAACCACTGTATTAGATACTCGTGCCAAATCACACAGAAAAAGACAAAAATTAAAAGTCTGGCAAAAATCCATTGGTATAGACAGATGCTCAGCTTCAGCTTAAGGTTTGAAAATAATCGTTAATATTTGCAAATCTGAAATATAGACACGCGCTCACCTAGACAGTAGCATTGCAGTTTATACCTAGTATCAGGATTTTAAAAAAAGAAAACATTGAATAGCTAAAGAGGCATCGGATGAGCAAAAACCGTGTAATATAACTTTAACAACCATGTTAGGGGATGACAATATAGGAAAAGAAAAGCTTGGAAGAAGCCTTCGTTCAGGTGTCTACTGGTGAAAATGAAGAAATGGGTTTGAAAGCGTTCTTGACATGTTATTTACAAAGAGAGCACAGAAAAAAGCATGAATTTTAATAATAGAATAAGTTAGTTTACTTATAGAAAACATTAAGATCGAATGTAACAAATAATTAGCTTGTACAAGGCCGTTAGGAAGTCAAATTCCTTTCTAGCTATTTAAGACGTGTGCATATTATATATCTGTTCCACCAGCAGGTCTGTCTGTCGGGGCGGAATCCAATCGCAAATTTACTATTGGTTGTTAATAATAAATCTAAAACAGGTTGTTCTAGCAGTGTACGTATTTTCGTTACAATCGCGAACCCCGGTGATTAAAATAGATTGGAATAATAACGAGATACACACCCGCCATGCTAATTGTAATAATCGTTGAAAATTTTTAACACGATGCCAAACATTTCAAAATACGAATTTTCAATTCATTTAATTTTGTTTATTTTTTTGGCCTTGCCGATTCTCAATACTGGCAACATTGTTTTCAAATTCAAAATTCGAATCAAATTTGTTCCAATAAAGTTTTGATTCGATATAAGAAACTACTTATTTCTTTTTGATTTTCTCTTTAGAATCAGAGTCAGGATATACCTATTGAAGTTTTTTTTGTAACTGAACTCTTCAATAATAAACAAAACAATTTATTACTATTTACGAAGATTATTAGTGCGTTAATGAGTTTCCTACTTAAATATGTGTATGTCATTGATAAATGTGTTAATTGAATTTTAAGACACCGACAATCAGTAATAATTTGTGACAATTCTGGCCAGTCATCTTGAAGGTTACTCATTGTTGTAACAATAACAATCCTAAATAATTATTTTAAAAATGAAGTTTGATGCCAATGTCATACGGCCACACGCATATTCATTTGAACATAAGAACGGTTTTCGTGCAGGAAACGCACCAATGACCTCGCCACCTTCTGTCAATTATTATTTCTGCTTACTAATTTGTCTATGGTAATTAGCTATATTACATACTAAAATGCATTGTTGGTAGTTGTCAAATGTCGTATCATTACGTCTACAAAATCTTATTATATTTCGGCTTTGAAGATTTGAATAATAATATTGTACTACGTACCAGGGTTGTTTCTGAAATAGGGTTTTTTAATATCGGCGGATGCTGATTTTTTTTCAATAAGTATCAGCTGATGCTGATGTTGATTTATAAGCTGCACACACACGTATAACGATTTATCTTTACGATTTGACCGGTAATCGCTAAGATAAATCGTTATGTATGTATGCGGTTATTAATTTAATGTAGGTATTTTATATTGCATAAAATATTTTTGACTTATTACATGAATTAAATACAGTTTATGACATACAAACCGAATTAAATTTAACTTATAATATAATATTGCATTCTGTAATTATTGTTGATTCGGATGCGGGATGAAGTTCGACAGACCATAAGCTTGTAACAATTCATCTATCTATAGTATAGCTGTTGAATAAGTTTAAAAAAAAAAATCTAAAAGATGGCGGTGTAGTAGGAATTAAGTCACACGTGAAGCGTGTTACATTATTCTTTATGTTGTTGGATGAACATACTCCATTTAACCCAAATTTTACCGTAATTATTATGGTAAGATATCGATAAACTATTGAAGCTATAAAAAATTACGAAAAAGTCCAAATTATTACAAAATCTATATTTTTCTATTACCACTTTCTATATGTACTTCCATTATAAAGAACTTCTATCTTCCATTTTTTTTATAATTACATATTAAGCAAGTGGGCAGATTAATAATTTTGTCATTCATTGTCACAATGTCTTAATGAAAGATAAACATTGTTATAATGAAAGACAAACATTCACCTTGAATAATGGTTTCGTTAAAATAACACCCATTGTTCTGTGCACGAGCTAATCCGTGATCTACCGACTCCGTAAATGGTTAACATTCTTTCAACGGTGATTTGTGTAAAGTCATATAATTGTGGGTGCGACTATTGCTCTTTAATAGACAATTGGCTGAACAATTCACTCTTTGTCACAATAATGGTCTATTGCCAAAATGTTGGACAACATCATTATGGCAACTAAAACGGTGTCGATTACTTTAAACGCGCAGATTTCTTATTTTCTAATTTTTTGTCGCTTCTAGGCGACAAAATGTTTCATCATTAAGTCTACTCTGAATTTATGTTCTTAAGGTCTGATAATTTACTGAATAATATTTTTTGTTTTTAACTTCTATTAATTTCAAGTTATTTAATTGCGTTATCAGTTTCAATTAGATTTTTTAGTGATTCTTTTTTTTATGTTATGACATCAAGCAAGATCCACGTTTCTGTATAGGATGACCAGAATCTTCCATAAGATGACGTGCTCACTGCTCACCTCAATGCTCTGATCAAAGATTATAATTTTATTCTGCGCGATTCTTGGCAATGACTCACTTTAGAAATCGGGACGTGTCTGGCTTGTTCAACAAATCGCATACATAAAACTAGTTGTTTCGTCTATTGTATGCTTGTATTGAACGGTTACATTCCTATGTATAGATTCAAATTTCCATACAGAACTTTATTGATTTGATTTATTCCTTTGTTATAGGTATATTGTTCTTATTGGAGTTAATTTTCTTAAGCACGAATTGTCCATGTTTTAAGTAGGTATATTTATTCTATAGAAAATTTCCTTTTTTAAATTTAAATAGTGCATAGGTCGGGGTTGAGCTGTAAAGGGCTATGAAAATCTGAATCTAAAGTATCAATATGGATTGCTGAATTTGCTACAATAAAAAATGAGGTATCTATGTGAAGTTTAATTACAACAAAACCTTGTATTTCATATTGAAACATAAATAGAACTTAAATTAATAGATAGGGCCAATGAATAGGGTGAAAGTTGTGAATGTTCCCCACAGAATCACTACCCCAAATTTACAATTTCTTCGATGTGTCTTTTGAGGGCTTACTGTGAAATATATTTTTATGTTAGGAAAGAACGACAGCTACTGTTTTAATTGTATTTTTTTAGCTACCGGTTTCGTCTACCAGCCTTCGTCGGACCACACTTAGTACTAGATTTCTTTGTGTAAGCAAGCTTGCACTTAGGTACTCAATGTTCTCTCACAGTACATACATTTTCATCAGAAACAAAACAAGTATTCGCTAGCTGATATGAAAAGCAAACTTATCTAAGGTAAAAAAACATATCCAACAGCATGATATAACTAGTTCTTCATTAGGATTCATCTACACTCTACATAGCACGCCTTCACTTTGGTATGTAGGTATGCGGCGTCCTTAATAACTGCACGGTTGCAATGCAAATTAGAATGAAATCATTTCTGTAAATAAAATCATGATCTATTGCAATCAACGGATCCCGTATGTTTTTCTTTTGTGGATTTTTTCTAATATTACATAAAATTATAGGCATATTTGAGCTTTTTCATCAGCTGGTCCCGTCTCATATTCTTTCAACATCTTTTAAGTGATTCCTTACTCTCCCTAAAATATTAGAAATCTTCTCCAGGCTAGGCTTTTTGTAGCTACTTTAACGTATAGAGCCGTCTGGTTTATCTAATCGTAATCTTCGTGCTTAATGGTGCTCTTTGATAAAGAAACTTTATCGCAATTTCAAAACATCTAATATTTTGCTTTTATCGGATGTTCTATTGTTTTTAAAACAGTCTTCAATTGTTTATAATGTTTTCCATAACCATCTATACATTTACTTTACTCTAAAACGGTGCATTTGAATGATTTGCGCTATCATTTTGTAATTATCTAAAGTCGTCGGGTTGAACCACGAAAATACTCTTATCTATCAACTGAATCTAAACAGGTTTAGCTACTCGGCTCACAGATCAACAATAAATTGACACTATTTTTATACAGCATTGAACTTGGAACACGGGCTAGTCACTATAATTGAACCAATTAAACTATCTGCCTACCTGTCTTATATTAGACATGTGTGTTAAATCCATTTGAGTTGTATGTTTTAATTTTTACTGTACATAGACATTTTTTCAAGGACTAAGTTCCCTCTATTCTCGAATATTTTTCAATGAACTTGAACAAATTTTGTACACATACCACCAATCAGTGTAACCATGTCACTAACATTCATTTAATATCGATGAATTTTGTGTTTTTGTGTTCCGTTTAAACCTGTGTTCCTTTGATTGTAATTATTTCAACATTGCAATTTGGTTACTTTATGGTGATCATCTACTCCAGGGATGGGCAACCGATCAATCCCGAAGCATATTTTGGTCGATCTCGGAAGCGTCTCTCAATTTCGAAATTTATTTAAGTACCTACTTATTGTAATTAATTTATTTAAACCGGTGTTGGAAAATAAAAATGTATTCTAATTCAGCTCGATTCGTAACGCTTTATTTACGGGATAAACGAGTATTCAATCAAAACAAGTGTTTGAATACGGTTCTCTGGGTGTAACAGAATATTTTCATCAGCTTTTTTACTAAAAATTCGATGTTGCGACGGAGTTGTTTTCGAACAGCGCTGCTAGAGCGTTCGACACTGTCCTTGAACATGTCAAAAGAAGATATCTATTTTTGTTTGTTGAAATAAAGTAGAAAATAATTTATAGCATTTTTAAATGCTTCGTTACATCCTCTACGAAAACTCGACTAAAAATATATCAGTTAATATTGATTGTCAGCTATTACATTTATGAAAATACCGAAACAGGTAGGTGTGATGTATGCATTTAAAATTTTGTAGTTTTTGTTTTATTTGTGGCTTAACTTTTTTACGTATTTAGTATGAGAAAAATTGTTATTATCACAAAACCAACTTTCTTTTTTTTTAATCTTTCCTCTTTGTATTCATGTACCTACCTGATAATATAACCCAGATTCGTAAAAAAAAAACAAAAATTGATATAAAAAAATAGTTAAGATGAAAAATGTTATTTTGACCGCAAATCAAATTACAATCGCTGATGATGATCTAAACATTTCAACCACAACTCACTGAATGATTTTAATATCACTTTTTTTATCGTATATGATATTGCTTTTTTGTACCATGTACCTACATGATTATTATTCAGAATGGTATGGGTTTGTTCTTGTTGGTATTCTCCGCGCTCCAAAGAGATCGAAGCAGACTGCGGCGGTATAATAATTGATCGCTCGATCGATCGGAAAACCAGTCGCTGAAGGTGGGACGTTCGATCAGACTAGGTGGCAACATTCTTCAACTTATGTTATATATTGTGTATTTATATCTACACCTACAGTAAAGATTTTCGATTAATCGATATCTTATATTATGTATTATTATAATTATTGGTAGGTTAGTCTGTATTTAGGTGTTTTCGTTGAAATACTGTAAAACAAAACCGATTCATCTACGGGAAATTCATACTTTAAGTCCTTATTCGTTGCTATGACAATAATAAAAAATGGTAACCGTGTAAAATATTAGATAGATACATCTTACAGACGACATCGGTAGTCTAGTGGCATAGGATATAGTGAAATTTTTCCTCGGGTTCCAAATTCTGTCTCAGATTGGCTGTCTATACTGACACCCACGTATAGAACAGTGTTATTTATGAATATCGATGAAAGATGTGATACTCGATTAGAGGTACCTTTGCTATGAGAAGAAATAAAAAGCGTCCGCAGATCCTAACGTGGGCGTGGGAACGTTAAATTGGAACGATATAGATACTTAACTCACTTATAAAAAAAAAATCGAACAACCTATGACCTTTTTTTATGCCTGCCATCCGACAGGTTTTGCTGCAAGTATTAAAATAAATACCGATTATCTAGTACAACTGGATGATTTGTTCAATTTTACATAACGCGAATAATTATAGAAGTATTGACACTAAACTTGTAGATTAGTTCTTATAGACGTCAGCGTTCTTTCCGAAAAACTCAGGTTCAATTCACAGGAGAGTTAGAATTTTAATGTAATCCTGTTTCCGATATGAAAAAGAAGATTTCGCTTGTGAAGCAGTGTATCGCCATTTGTATTTCAAACATTCGAGCAAGATTTAATGCTTAGACCGGGGTCTTACATGTAAATAAACGGTGTCATATTGCTTTATCAGGTGCAGAATTTTTAAAATTCATTCTTATATTCGTATTCAAATATCGAACATTTTTTAAAATAATCGAAGTTTGACACAATGTGAAATAGACAAAAAGGTGTTTGGTGACCACGTCACCTGTCAGTTACTAGTATCTACTTAGAACAGAATCCGTATCTATTTATTGTTTTGAATGTTGAGTGAAAACATTTATTAAAACGTTTTCACAAATACTCGCGTTCTTACTCGTTTTAAAAACCTGTTGGCTGTAAAACATGCATTTCTCTCTCACACATGGTGACAGACAGAGATGAAAATATGTTTAGTCATCTGGACGATGTCTCCTTTATAGGAAACGCTTCGAATTTTTGATTTATAAAATTTGATACGAAAATTTTTTGTCGTTGAGTAGTAAAGTAGGTACCTACTTATTTCCGAACGGTTTTTATTTGTGTACAATTCCTTGTAAATATATGAGATTTTTTATTTAATAACTAAACCATGGAGAATTCCTGTTCAGTACGATAATTTTAACAACTATAATAATATACACGTATGTCATAACTCTGTGGCGACCCTGTTCATGACGACATCATCAACCAATAGCGTTCGACCCTGTTCATGACGACATCATCAACCAATAGCGTTCCTTCAAGATGTCGTCATCCAGTAGCAGCCTGCCACATCGTACAAGGCAGCACACCAACCATCAGTCACCAACAAATCGGCATAGAGTCAACACGCACTTTCCGTCTCGCGACTCGCATTGCGGTGCGCCACACGGCGCCCGCTCGATAGTATTTTCTGTATTCTGTATAACATATTAATTCTACAATAAACCGATCCACCATACAAAACCTGTGCATTCTCACTCTACCAACCACCAATACCCATAGTGGTGACCCCGACGTGATATGAACACGCATTGACACGCAACCAGCAACCTTCTGAAGCGCTGTCCTGCCGAAAGGATAGACCCTACATGGAAAACTAAAAAATGGGTATTGTAGTAGAGTGCCTCACACAAAGTGAAAATTCAAACAGTGCTTACAACCGGGACATGAGAGAAACCGACGCAGCAGCCAACGCAATGTACTGAACCACCCAGACTTCCGCAAATCTCGGACACGTAGCAACTAGCATCTGTACACCACGTCACATGAAGACTCAACTGTCTACATTTCTTCAAGAAGTAACAACAAGTACGAGCAAGAAAGGACATTCCAAAGTAAGAAACATTACTTAGTTGTCTCTAAGCTTAGCAACTTGCACACTTCAACATGCTGTGAGTCATTCAACAATGTCTTCAATGAACTTCTCATTTTCGCCACGATATTTTTCATCATATCAACATTTCTCAATGTTCAAATCGTCACACATATCTATCAGACTTGGACATTTTACTTGTCAATAGATAGTGACCAACATAGACAACAACAAATAAGCATCCTCGCATCACCGCTGCAAAGGACTGCTTGCCTACGCCAGAAGAGACACTAGGTAGCAGCAAGGTTATTCTTCCTACGCTGGAACTTCAAATGACCATCGCTACTCAAGATCCTTATCAGCAAACGCCACTTTGAGCACGACGAACGACGTCACTCATTAAAATATGAATACTGCATCTCGAGTACACACGCTCTGGCATATTCATATGGCAGCACCCATAATTCGACATGAATTATTGACTAGCAAGATATAGTCAGCAACAGCAACCAGGATCAGCACTTCTTCACTGGCACAAACTCAAAATCTATGTAACGAACAAGAAAAAAGTAATCGTGCAAAAACATGACCCAGCATCAAATCCAGCAACAACTAATGCTTACGCAAGCAATAAGCAAACAAAATCAGTTTCGACAGCAGAAACAGCATTTTATTAAAGTGCAATACTTCGTGTTATAAAAAATATCAACATTCATAGTGCAGTGCAAACATTTTACATTCCGTTCTCAATTCCGTAATATTATGATTCTCAGAACGCCGATAATTAACATTATTCTTCGGTGAGTTGACACTTGCAGTAGATATCAGAAATCCATCCGTGAATATTGTTGTTTTGTCTACAGTAATCATATTACAACACTTCGTGACAATCTTGCTTTTGTATTACTAATAATCATTTATTATTTTATCATTTTTGCATTGTATAGAATTCTCATTACTCACACAGTATTGAACACCTACACCTGCTAACCAGGGGTGTAAAACCTTTTGGTCGCGACTGACATAGATGACCAACATTTTTTAAGAAGCATTATTTGTACCAATCTTTTTCAATCGCATTGGAGAGCAGATGACCTAATCGAGGATACCTTCCAGAAAACGACAGTTTCCACGCTGAACCTCGTGACTCCGTCACTTGGGGGGGAGTACTGTGGCGACCCTGTTCATGACGACATCATCAACCAATAGCGTTCGACCCTGTTCATGACGACATCATCAACCAATAGCGTTCCTTCAAGATGTCGTCATCCAGTAGCAGCCTGCCACATCGTACAAGGCAGCACACCAACCATCAGTCACCAACAAATCGGCATAGAGTCAACACGCACTTTCCGTCTCGCGACTCGCATTGCGGTGCGCCACACGGCGCCCGCTCGATAGTATTTTCTGTATTCTGTATAACATATTAATTCTACAATAAAACTAATCAGACCTCCAAAACCTTCTATCTCACTCCACCAACTACCATACCCATAACTCTAAGTATTTTTATGCTACCTATCACTTTAGTTATTAATAACCTATCTCGAGTTCAAATAAATTTGATTTCAACTGTAGGAATGCAGATTAGAACACGTAATATTTGCATAAAACTATTTAGTTACTCAAAGATATTAATTTGCATTCCAGATTTAGAAAATCTATTGCATTATAAATAGTTAAAACCATGTACAGCCAGAGTAATGTTTAAACCTACATCATAGATTGATAAGCATTAAATTGTAATTTGTTTGTTAAAATTATACTGTACGATTCAGTAGACTTATAGGTACGAGACCTTTAAAAATTTCAATGGGACTAGGATCTTATTAGAACGTATTGGTAAATTATTTTCGTAAAACTCTTAAATGCGCAGTATTTAAAAGAACTTTCTCTTCCTCTCTGGTATTTTGCCCTTCTAATAAGATCTAGATTTATTACAATTTTTCTTGTTTTCATTCTGAACATTGGTGTTTACGGAGATGACCAACCTCACTCTTCGTCAAATGACTGACGATTTCTTGCATCTTACAGAACACTTTAGTTATAGGGTTTATACTTCTTCGACGTTGCACTAAGATCTAAAACACCAACGTCTCTCTACAAGCTAAAAAAGTAGTACATAACGCAATCCTGTTATCATCAATGTTGTATTGATGAGAAATGTGGAAATGGATGAAAAAAGAAGAATTTAGTATAAATGCTGTAGAAATGAAAGCTCTGTTATGATGTGGATGTGAAAAGACTGTGGAGAATGAAATATTACCTATATGAAAGTTAGTGTTGTGACAAAGATGAAAGTCAATATGTTGATATGGTTTGGGAATCTGGTAAAAATGGATGCAAACAGAATGACAAAGATAATTTTCAAGGCTGAAAGGTGTCAGAAGGCGTGGTTGACCGAGAATGACGTGGTTCGAGTACACCGATTCCGTCCTGAAGAAAGGCCTTGGTAGAAAAAGAGTGGAGTTCCGTTCTCTCTACCTAACCCTTACGGAAATGGCGTGATGGGTAAAAAATATTCTTACCCTTACATGATACATATTCTTACTTATCACAAATAAATTAGCCATATTCTCTATCTCCCGCTTATTTTTTATAACGAAAAAATACTATTGTAGTCGTTTCTTCCATCCATCAATACATTGACAAACCTCCATTAGATGCGATTTGTACTAACACTGGCATCGCGGAAAAGATTAGGTGTCCACACTATACTAGGACCTCACCCACAGTGAATTTATACCCAAACCTTATAGCCAATAATGTTATTAATTTTTTGCGGTTGCAATGCAAGGCTGACTACTTCGTTGGTACAGGATTTAGATTTATTGTTTGGTTGTAATCAGCCGAAATAAATAAATTTATTTATGATGTTGTAATGGTTTTATTTTTTTTAATAATGGCTATCAAAGGTATGTGTTTCCTGGTTTTAACCATTAACCCACCAATTCGAAAATAATAAACAAAAATGTATAAAAATAGGAAATTGTGTGTTTACACATTTGCATACAGCGGGCGAAAATGGGTAAAATTGTTCATTCATATCAAACCGGACGGTAGCTTGGTTATTAGGACTATTGACTTTCGAACTGCTTTTCAAACCTTTTTGTTTCTTACTTAACTCAGTGTAGATGAGGCTTTTTGTAATTTTATTGAATGACTAGTTTTCCTGACAGACGTTGTCCTGTGGTTTTAACTCTTAAGTTATTGATTTCGAATTTGTAAAATGAAATTTTGACCAATGTGATTCCGACTGACGCATCTGCTTTAAACCATATTTTCCATCAGCATTCTGTCAATCGCACCAATTATCTTACCACTCACTGACAGTCTCTGTCAAAATGAGAATATAAATATAAAATTGTAAAAAGTAGGTACTAAAAAGGCTACTTACTTATTAGTTTTCTTTAATTTATTTTTCCACGCAACTTTCTTAATTTTTTCTTGAATATCTCCTGATAAAAGCCGACACAACAAAAAAAGAATTAGCGCAATTGGTCTAGCTGTTTAGGCGTGATGCGATGACCACGTAAAATAGCTCTCCATTTTTATAATATAGAAGATTCGAAAACGAAAAAAAATGTTGCTTCCAGATGTCCGATAGCCGTTATATCAACAAAGGACCAATAATTTGATATTTGAAAATAAGGGGCTTATTATAATTAAACATTATAAAATTCAGGTGGGGGGTAAAAGTTTTTTTTGTCATTTTTTTTAGTTCATAAAAATTGCATGGTGCAGGAGAAACAGCGAAATCTTATGAACAACAAGAATGGGGTTTAAAAGGGGACAAAAAATTCTTTGGAATAATTTTCTCCATCTACAGTAACCATGCGGAACATGTATAATGCCCTTATAAGGTGCCATTTGGATTACGCTAGTTTTATATTGGATCCTTTACCTGCATATTTGGAAACTAAGCTGGAAGCAGTACAATCAAAATGTCTACGATTGATTATAGGCGCAATGAACTACACACCAATTAATTAATGCATTACAAGTGGAGTGTGTTGAAATGCCACTCTCACTTAGAAGGGAAAACTTGGCATTAAGATATTTTCTCAAAAGAGTTTCTTATAGTAATCATCCACTCTTTCAGAGTCTTCGTACTTCTCGTTCGAGGACGTTGAGTACCCAATTAATGTTCAATATCTGTTATCTTTAAAATCTTCGTCAATTAATAAAACCATAATTGGTTTAATATATAAGAATTTTGTTGTTTTGTAAGGATTTTTATATTGATTTTTTTTTATTATAAAGGTTGTATTAAATAAATAGTGTTTTGGCACAAAAAATCCTAATGGATGAATTGCCGAAAAGGTTATATAAAAAAAAAAGTTAATTTTTTTAGTGGAAACGTTGCTTTATCACGTTGTCTGGTAGAAATGTCACGCAAGAACGTACACACATAAGTTATTAAACACATTGCATATTTTTTCATTGTGGCTTAGTTCACGTAATGGGCATTTAATGTAGTACACAAGACAATGTCTTGTTGCAAGAAGAAGCGTTCGCATGTCACGTTCGATTATTTCCTCATTAATATGTTTTATTGCAACTCAATACAGTAGTGATATGTCAGGTGGCAAATTACTATTTCTGACATCTAGAATTACGTAAAGAAATTACGTTCTGACATACGAGGAAGTAGTTGATTTTCTTAAATTGCTATCTTAACACGTACAACCAATATTTTAACATCATCAACATAACACGAATTGCTCAAAATAATAAATTTAAATAAAAAAGCGAATTCGTTTAAAGAAACAAATCTCTTTAATTTCTAAATTAAAATTTTCTTGAACGCTTTTAGAGAAATCTTTATAAATACATAATGTATCTCTCTAATATGTAAATTTAAATCAATTCTTTTTCTTGTCAAATTAGAGATCTAATTTAAATTATATACCTACCAAAAGAGAATTTATTAATTGTATTATTTTATTTTTTCAACTTGTAGGTATTATAATATTTTTATGAAGATATACTTCAAATCAAATCTCCCTTTGAACTCCACTTAGGAGCATAGGGAGGCAACAAGAGCTCTCCATTGCGCTCGATCTTGCGCAATGCTTATGACCTCCTCCCACACCAAGTCTATTTCCCTCAGCTCTGCCTCGAAGGAACGGAACATGTTATGAAAGGGTCTTCCACGTCTTCGAGACCCTGATGGGAGGAAAAACAGTGCTCTCCTCGGTCTACTGTCACTCGGCATCCTCAACACATGTCCCAGCCATGCCCATCTCCTCTCCGTAATGGTGACCCACTTCGTTTCGAATGCAGATACTTTTTGTGCCTGGGCTTTAGTCAGGTGCCAGGACTCACACCCATACAGAAGAATGGGCAACACACACGCATCAAACAGTTTACATTTCGTCTCGACACTAAACGCCGACGCCTTCCATATCTTGGTCATGTTGTTGAAGGCGCCACTTGCCATACCGATAATATTTTGAACTAGCTTATACCCGTCATGCTTTACGTTTTTGATTCCGATTGTCAGGCTTGATCGGTAGGTAATTAAACAGGTTCTAGTCTACCTTCCCATTGCTTAACAGACCTCTATAACATAAGCACAGAAAAAGAAGAATGACTTTTTTACCGACCTCATAATATTATACGAACCTACCGACATCATTTGCAAGTTTTCATAGAGAGAGCTCTATGGTTTGAATCTTAGCTACATTCCGTACACCCTCTAATGTGTGATAATTAATTAGGCATTCCACCCATAGAGGGTGATTTGTGCTATGTTTTTGAGAAATTTGTATGAAGATCCTAAAAAAATAGTTTTTTAAATAGCTGTAAATATATTAAAGTTAATGCAGCAAATTGTATTTAAGAACATTCTCCACCATTTTGTACGTCTCTGGGCATATTAATATCTGACCTTAACGTCTGTTTTCTACGATTGATGCGCCTTCAAAAATATAAACGGACTAAAATATTATGTAGATAAAATAACTTTTGTAAACCTAAGGCAGTTTGTTTTAATTTATTCGTCAGACGTTTTAGCAAGGGATCTTTTTACCAATTAGGTAGTAGTATTTTTCACAAATTAACATCTTCTTCTTACTACGGGCGACATTAAATAAAACCTGTCAAAATTTTGATAAAACCGTCCAAAGAAAACTTGTTTGCTGGTGTTGTTTACTATAAGGTATTTAGTAGCCCATAGAGAACGATAGTGAAATAACATCGAAATTGGGCGCGCTTTATCAGTTCATCATCTGTGAACGAATTTACGTAATTTGAAAAAAGAACATTACGTAGGTATTCCACGTATCGTCCGCCGAGAACAATGTGCTAACAATTTGTTACCAAGTAACTAGGTAGGTAGGTACGTGATTAATAAACAAAGTAGTCAAGTACAATCTGTCTATTTATCTATGTGTACAACTGTTTGTCTATGCGCGTGCACTGGGTAGGCACCTTCAGTACAACCAACAGAAGAATGATATTTATTTTGTTTTTGAACCGATAACGATTTGTTTAAACAATAGAAGATCACTTTTCATAATAGATATCATATTTCCTAATATTGTTCTTTTAACTTGCATGACCCCGTGAAATGGTACTAAATATTTTTATTTTCCGAAGACTTCCATGAATAATTCTGAAAGGTTAAAACACTGCTCAAGACATGAATAAGCAGATGATGTAATGGGAGGTTTTCTGGGGAGCTTCCGACAAGACACATTAGGTGGCAGCGCTTCTAATCAGGTCTAATGTCAAATTATGACAGCTGTCAAACATACCATCTAGCATTGACTGATGAATATTATGCTAATATATCTCCTCTCTTCTTTGTTTCCTCAATTAAACAATTTAACGTTTTAATTATTGATGATTGCAAAAGTGGCTTTTTCTAGGAGGTAAACCATAATGTGTCCTTTTACACTACACACAAACAAAAGCACTAGGTATGTATTTGTCTTCAAGGGTGGATTTGCAGTACTGTTCTTTGAGATTAAGTCTCAGTGGTGCTGTTCTGTATCTTCTTGTTTTACTGTTTCCTGTTACGGTATTTTTTCATTTGTATTTAGGTAGGTACATAAAAAATAAAATAAGATGAACAATTTTTTTATTTGTAATAGTATGTAAAAAGAAATGTTCATGATTATTCTAAACATATGGTTGAGGTTATAAACGTTAATTTGACCAGTGTTGCCAACGCCGTTTTTCAAACGCAAAGTAGCCCAACTGAAAATTTAATATGCGGTCATTCCGAAAATTTTAGTATCCGAAGAGAGGTGGGAGTTCACTAAAAAAAGGTCATTTAGTATCCGGAAAGGTGAAAATTCGCTAAAAGGGAAGTAACCCAAGTGGCTACCTGTCGCCTTTTAGATTTTTTCGTCGCCTATTCTCGTTCCAAATAGCAGTAAATCGCCCCTTTTGGCAACACTGAATTTGACAATAGACCGGATTAGCAAGGGCGCCTCTGGTGGCACAAAATGGAAAAAAAAACATCCCATTCAGTGACACACCTCTTTCTTTCCATCATACAATATGTTTTTGTACCGGATATTTTTTAAGATCTTAAGTATTTTTATTGTTCTTATTCATATAAAAATTGTATTTACCTATATAAAAATAACTTCTATTTGAATCCTACTTTACACCTTTTTATGATACAATTGAACCCAGAAAGTGAGTTGAAGTTCACATTGATTAAACCTCATTTTTTTCGAAAATAACACTAAATATTAATAACACATCAATATAGTTTAACTGTTTTCTATTATTGAAATTTTACCTACTAACTCGACCTCAATATGAATAATAATTATTATAAAGGTTTTAATTGTTTATTTCCTTATTCTGTCTTCTTGAAAAAAAAAACACGCGTGTATAGAGGCAAAAAGCATCTATATGACGGGTCATCAGCTGTTGTGGAAAATAATGTAGACATTTATCTCCATAATAATTATGTTCAATTCGAATGTATTCTTATAATACCATATAAAATAAATTAACATATTTCATATGTGAGTTGTATGTTACTATACCTACCGCCATCTCTTGAAAAAAGTTTATTACGGTTCTTCTTCTTCTTTGAAATGTGGCAATTCAGTCTCGAGAGAGTGATCTATGTTTATTACAGTTACACAATCGTAAATATTAATAAACATTTTTGAAGAGGAATCGTTTTTATCGTAAACTAGAAGAGCCGTCAAACTACGTTTCGCATCAAAATAAATAATGCGGGAATACTTGTTATTGGAGCACTGGAGATTTTATGTTATTGTTTCATGATAGGAAAGAATGTGATATGGAACTAAGTGTTGTGACAAAGATGAACGTCAATAAGTTGAGATGGTTTGGGCATGTGGAAAGAATGGATGCAAACAGAATGACAAAGAGAATTCATAAGGCTGAAAGGAAAGGTGTAAGAAAGCGTGGCCGACCTAGAATTACGTGGATTGAACACATCGATTCCGTCCTCAAGGAAGGCCAGATCAGAAGTAAGAGAATAAGAGAGGTTGTATGAGAAATGGTTTGTCGGTAGAAGTAGCGAAAGAAGTAGTGTGCTTTGATAGAAAAGAGTGGAGGTCCGTTCCCTCTGTCTTCCCCTTACGGCACACGGCGTGATGGGTAATTTTTTTTTGTGTTGTTCAGTGTTCTGTTGGTGCCTCTAATTCATTCATTTCATTAATTCTCCTTTTAAGGCCCCCCGCACACCGCAAGCCAGCCCGGAGGTGACAAATCCGATGTAAACCCGTCCCACACATAACCAACCCTCTAGTTCGATCGAAGCAACCAAACCAAAAAGCCGGCTCCACACAAAATCCGCCGTGGATCCCCCCCAATCCAACCCGCAATACGAGGGGCCTAAACCCCACTTAGGAGCATAGGGAGGCATCAAGAGCTCTCCATTGCGCTCGAAGGCGTCCGAGGTTTATGATGCCTTTTCTGACCTGTTGAGGTTTAAGGACGTGAGGTGGTCAACCTCACGGCCCCGATCAGATTTTTCGATTTCCTGCCTTTTACAGGATGCTCGAAAAACCAGCAAAAAGAGCAGAGGTGCTATTCTTAGCCGGCAATCCCACGGCACGGTGCCTCTAATAAATAAATAATAATAGCTGCATTAACTGAAAGAAAAAGAATTATTAAGAATCATCGGAACTTGAAAACAAATTTCTCTTTGTCTGAGTTCAGTTTGTCATTATTTATAAGATGTTTTTATATCCTTACTTTTTAATGCCCGAGTTTGAGACTTTTCAAGGCTGTGACATACAAAACAAATTTCATCGATGTCAGAAAACAACGGGTCAGCTAGTATTATAATAGATGGAAGACGGATGTACCGCGTGCAACCGAACCTACATACCTACTTGCGTCAAGTTATGCACAAACACTCCCAAGACTAACTGTTAAATCATTATAATAATATACACAGCGCACTCGCGATGTTTCCAACCTACAGTTAATTTTTCTGCAATTTGCATACCTAATGACTCTTTTTTACACCTTCAAGATGGAAGCTTTAAATCAGCCGTGGATAGACGGCTGTCGGCTTGGGTTGTTTCTATGCATTCGATTTTTAAATCCCGTTAAGCAAAAAGTATTATATTATTATTATCTATGCAGTAGGTAAATTTAAACCATAGATAATAATGATCTCACACTGCAATCAAGTCTAGTAATAAACAATCAAATTTTTGCAATTAATACAAATTGCATGTATGTATTTATTTCTCGACATTTAAAATGGAGTCTTAATTATTCAAATTTCTCAATTTAACCTACATAAAGCATCGTACTCACTTGCGCCGCGAACGTGTGACATTGCATCAATTTAATCGAAACGTTAAGTGTATACGTGATTCGAAAAAGCGAACGCGAGCGGAACACAATGACATGCATCCTTTTGATAAAGTGAGTACCGAGCTTAATATGGATATGTGTCACACTATGTACCTAGTCAATTAACTATTTTTTATTGTAAAGTTCCCAAATAATATTATTTCGTGACTTGTAGAAATATAGAGTTTGAAATTTAGAGGAAATATACCTATATGGTCTTGTCACCAGACACTTCTGTATAAGTAGAGACTCAGTCTAAGTATTTTTGTATCAAAACTGAAAATAAAATTCAGTGATAAAAGTGTTGTTTTCGTGTCGATAGGTTGTTCCGTAAAATACAAAATTGTGTACAAAAAAATCTCTATTTACATCATAGGTACTTATATGCTATTTGAAAAAATTAAGAGAAATTCACACTTTGCCATTATTTAAAAAAAATATATAGAATATAGGTATTAATATTAGAACGATTATCAACATCCTATATTTGGCTATCATTATTTGATGTGCTATCAAACCATTCTCAAGGAGCACTTCTACATTTTACAAAATCTTTTAGTCTTTAAGAGAAACGAAACAGGTCAATACTCAATAGTTACTCCATTGAAATTGTAATTTTATACAAATGGATGAGTTCTACAAGAGTTTGGGATTTTCACTATTTTTAATTTTTGGAGCCAGCAAGAAAAACCTGCAGCAAGTATAGTTTAATCAATGATTACGTTAAAATTTTTAAGTAGTATTATTATACTCTATGGTTCAAATCCAAACGTATTACGAAAACGATGCAAACAAATTATTTAAATCAATTCCACTTTATAATCTTTGTTTATACCTACTTTGAAAAGAAATCATCATGTTAACACATAAAAATAGTACCTAACTAATCTATGCTAAAATAAACCTTTTTATTGTGTATTTAAGAAGACTCCGAGGTCAATATGTATGTATTTTTATCTCAACAAATTCACACGAACTTCAATAGCTTTGATTTCACAATCGGACTTTTTAAAAATTCTTTGATGTGTTTATGAATAGATCATTATTATGTACCTACGTTCCTATTGAATAAAACCCGTAACCATAGACAAATAATTTTTAAAAGGTGAAAAGTTGGGTAGGTAGGTAGGTACTGGAAATGTTCTATTATCTCTTTGAAAAGTAATTTGAAAATGTCGTCATTCTGATGTGATTATTTCGTTCATAATAATAATCATGATGTCATTTTAATGCAATGTGGTTAACCCAAACCAACTGAATGTTAGTGGGTGTTGATAACTTTACTATTAAAGACAAGGCAAATCGTCACATCCACCTTTTTTATCATATAGGTATACTCAAGTATAAATATTAAACAAATTGTATCAGTACCTTTACAAAATTCTGTTTTGGCACATCTTTTTATAATATTTCGGTCAATCTAAAATACGTGATAATGAAGTAACTCTTATTAAGCAAACCATATATTTTTTAAGTAATATTGTGAAAGGTACCTACCTATATCCCAAGTAAGTAATTAAAAAAAAAAAACACTTTTCTATACATAAATGTCAGAATAGCCGGCGGAACTTAATGCTTTAAGCGTTCTTTACCAGACCTGTCCAATCTGAGACAGAATTCCAACCTCGAGTAGAAATTCAGGTGGAAAAACATAGAAAATCTCTTACTCAACCGGAAATCGAACCACCTCTTGATAAGAAGTCGGCACCTACGTCAGGCTACCGAGGTCGGTCGGTAGAAAACTAAGTAGGTACCTACTCATTTGAATTGAAAAAAAATCGTATACGTAAATAAATAAATCGTTTATATATAAAAATGGAGAGCTATTTCCCGATGTCATCGCATCACGCCTAAACGGCTGGACCGAATTTTGCTAATTCTTTTTTTGTCATGTAGGCTTTTATCAGGAGAATTTCCTTTTAGAAGGAAAAAAATAAGAAAAATGCATTGAAAATTAGAAAATTAA
Source organism: Mystacides longicornis (assembly GCA_963576905.1). Classification (NCBI taxonomy): domain Eukaryota; kingdom Metazoa; phylum Arthropoda; class Insecta; order Trichoptera; family Leptoceridae; genus Mystacides; species Mystacides longicornis. The sequence continues at coordinate 24,314,283 of OY756425.1, read as the reverse complement.
GGAAAACTCTACGTAGACAACCATATTAGTACTTTTTACCTTATAATTTTTATTCCAATTTTGAAATTTTTGACACAAATTGGTGCGATTGACAGAATGCGGATGGAAAATACATGATTTAAAACAGACGCATCGGTCGGAATCACGTTGGTCAAATGATAATTATTAATTCATCACCATACAAATTCCAATTCAATATTCATACTTAAGTCACAAATCACTCTTTGAGGGTGGAATGCCTAATTAATAAAAAAATCATAGTTAAAAACACAGGACAAGGTCTGTCGGGAAAGCTAGTAATGTTATAATTCAAAGCAACGTCTTTCAACGCTTGATGGATTTGTACGAGTATGCGCATCAAAGGTAGTAAGCACACAGTTTTCTATGGTTTTTTATATTGCATCAAAATTAGGTATTATTTTTCTGTACATGTGCGCTCATTGTGACATTACTATGATACCATTTCTGCTTAAGTAGGTACTTGTTTTGCACCATTTTGATTATGCAAATCTTTGCACAATAATTGCCCGTGTTTAAAACGACATAATTGGCACGTTTAAGAGTTGTCATAATACCTTCATTATTTCATGTCGACGTTATGTGTCCTCAAACGTGGTAAGTGTTTGTGAAAAAAATAGATGTCAACATTTGGTACGCTCATAACGTGACCGAGAAGTTAATCAATCAATCAATCAACCCAAATTGATTAAATTGTTATTTTTAATCATTGATTCGTTATTAGTTCGTTTTCGGGAAAAACAATAATATGTATATTATACAAATTCTTTATACTTATCAGAATTCTATCTATAACGCAAGTTTCTTCCTTAAATTTGACGGTCAACTTTATTTCTAGCTAGGGGCTGCTATTTTTTTTTTAATTTCTGTAAAAAAAGGTTTTTTTCACCTGAGTACTGTTGCCTTATTTGAGTCGTGTTTTCCAGTGACTCAATTCAATATTAATAAGTATGTGTTTGAATCAATAATATACTATGTAACCAGAGTTGCCAGGTTTTTTCCAAAAATATACCGAACCATGTTCCCAGGAAAGATAAAGATGAAAGTTCCCAAAAAATCATTCCGAAAATAAAAATACCGAACACTATATAGTTCGGTATTTTTTTCATACCGAACATGGTGCAAAAATACCGAACACCTGGCAACCCTGTATGTAACACATCTCGATGGAGGTTAACTTAGTTTAAAGCCATACATTTCTATTTTTTCTACTTTTAATGTATAGTTGACCTCTGTAATGTGTTTTGTCAAAATAAATAAATAAAAAATATATATAATAAATGTGGATCGTACGGAAAGTTGATGGAAGACTATCAAAATTTGTTGCTCTTGTATCATCAATACTTATTATAAAAAAAAACTAAAAAAAATATATTTAAAAAGGAGATATTGCGCGCGGCAGAATTAAAGTGCTAAATGTAGTGTTTCATCTGGTTTCATCAACAAAAATAGTTTAAATAATAGTATCAATGAAGTTAAATCGAGAGCAAGGTATACTTTTTCAGCTAAAGTCGTCTATTTACACTGAAAAATCAAGAGCGCTTTCCGCTAAAAATACCGTTTTTGGAATCTTTTGGACAATCGAGTTAACGAATACCGACATTGAGAATTTTGGTACAGAGATAAATAAAGGAGATCACCGTGATTCTGTGTCGTAATAGGGAGATAAAATATCAAGTTAGTGTTGAAATAAAATAATGATTTTTTAAGAATTAACAATAGCAATTAGCGCGCTCAGCGTAGTAGAACCGTGAAGATGACGTGCGTTACATAATCGTAATGCAACTGTATCTTAATCCACCCACTACGATTTTATCTTGATGTTTTAAAATACGTACAATCAATTCAAAACAGATTTAGATTAATTTGTTTCAATATGTACCTATCTTGCTTTTATATTCTTTAAGTTTAAAAAGAATGACATAATATCTTAAATGTTACAGATCTACTTACATTTTTCTTCTATGGTGCTCGGGTCCAAACCAAACCTTAGCCTTCGACAATCACCTCTATCTTCAGCAGCATTTCTCGAACGCCTCAGTTGCAGAAAATTCTTATTCTTCGTTTTCATAATTTTACAACAAGGTACCAGTTGAATAGTCCGGATTTTTAATATCTACCCCATGTTTTTTATCAAGATATTTTCACTATAATTTATTTATCTGTTACAATAATATAAAGCTGTAAGTTAACAAAATCTTGGTTACAGTTTTAATGACCGTTGATCAGACACATGGATGGTGTTCAATTGTCTTCTTCTTTTTTATTTATTCCTCACCTCTAAATGGGGTATCCCTGCCTATTAAACGTCTACGAACTTCAACTATGTACTGCACGCCACAGTTAAAAACTTACCACCAAACATATTTGGCCAAAATATGTAGGTACATAATTATTAGCTTAATATTAAGTAGGTACCTAATTAAAACATAGACAAGCGCAAAATATCGATACAAAGTTGTTTTTTGACGTTTGACTTTTCGTCTGAAACCTAGCAATGCTGATTTTTTTTTAATGAATCTGTGCTCACTCAAAGTGAACACAAATACACTCCTTGACTCTTTCACAGTAAGCTACTTAAAGCTTGTGTCGTGAAAGAGGAAGATGGTCGGCACCTGGGATCGAACCACGATTTTATCAATTACCTACTGATTTCATGTAATACGGATGAAAATTGACAATAATAGGTGCGAATACCCACTCGATACATCGTTTTGAAGATTACAACCACATAATGCGTCACGTCTCATTAGTTACCCACATTACCGGTGTGATAAAAATATATTTTCTTCCGTTAAACATTACACGGATTTTCCTGTGATTATGCGCCGTTGAAAAGTAGGCAGCCATCTTTAATGACGACTTTTCATTCTTATTTCCTGTTTCGTTGTGAAGAATGTTTATGGTGTGTAACTAGAAGACAGGCTTCAAGTTGCTTCAGTACCTACGTGCATCGCCGACATAATGCGGAATGTCACAGCTAGATGCACTCCTTGAGATATTTAATATCAATTGTAATTTAATATGTATGGTTCGCATAATAATACATACATATCTACCTTGTCTTTGTATAATATTATTATAATTATGTTTAAAGATTATTGTTATTATAATTGTATACCCCGACCAGAGCAAATGCACATTATTTAATGATAAAGTGCAAATCATTCACATGCTTTCTCTATTAATCTCACATTGTATTCCGAAGACGTGTGTAATAATATATAACTACTAATCATATTAAAATGATATGTTGTCATGGTCAAGTGGAAATTTAGACGGAAAAATAATTACGTATTGCCAGGTTAAAAAAAATCACTCATTAATGTTCTGATTGTATTGTAGAATTTGCATCTTTCTCATTTAGCCTTGTTTGTAAAAAAAATTGGAAATCACCAGGTTTCAAACAAAAAAGGTCGGTGACTGAACCACTAGTACAACCAAAATAAAATCCTTCAAAAAATGTTTTTTCTTTATTTCTCAGAGACAATTAATTATTTTGTCGTTATAAAATCATATTATCATCCATTACTAATAGTGGTCGAACAGTGCTCGAAATTCGACCATAACTTATTTAAATTATAAGTTTGAACATCGTCCATTGTCAAAGAATGAGCGAGAGCGAGCGCTATTTAAATTTTTCTTTTAAAAACAATGACATGGATATTGGAAACGTCAAATTTGAAACCATGATATGTACAAAGTTTTTTCTATTATTTTTAAAGATAAACAATATTAATATCTCAATTTGATCTCATATAAAAAAAAATGCGTCTGTGTCAATGTCAAATACATCGAAGTTTGTGTGAGTATCAAATACATAACATCACACTAGTGTTTGTATTTTTTATTGATTTAGGTATTCTATTTTTATGCATAATTAAAAAAAATATTAGCTAAAAATGGTCACAAAGTTTTCCTTTACGTATTAATATATATATTAGATTTATGACATATTGAAGAGGTTACTTTACTTTCTAGATCTCTGAACTGTGATTGGTTCGATTCCCAGTCGAGTTGGTTGGTATTTTTTTACATAAATTTATCAAAATTGACAAAGCAATAATCTCTTGAACTTGACAACTTACATAAAACTTTTGACACAACATACATCATCATGGAGAAATATTGTCTGTTACTTTTTTGTTTTTTTTTTTTTAATCAAATTCATTTCAACTAATTTTTGTTTGTCTTTGTTTCAGTTGAAACTTACCTCTCACCTGTGGAAACCCATTGCAACAATGTGGACTATTTCATACCTGATGAGAACAACATCACCAAGGGATTGTCCGAAGACGCCATGGCCAGGTATACACAATTCTTCACTACTTACTATTTTTTTGTATATTCACATTAATTATGGAGACTATTGCTAATCTAGAACAGGTATTCAAAATTTTCTCTTCCATAGATCTTTTTTCCTTTTTTGAAAGAGTTAAATTTCTAACATTTTTACTAAGTACAGTGAAGTAAAACAAAATGAAAAGTTATAAAGCAAACAATTCGTAAGTCTTAAATTATCATTTATTCGCACAAGCCACAAGCATCATGGGCATCGCCAACACAAACAACCAGATATGACCATTGATAATAAAAATATAGATATATAGCAGGGTGAAAGAATATATCAAAAGCTTTTAATAAGTATACTCATGACTTGTAATTTATTTCAGACTCCATATGGCAAGATCTACAGTGGCCCTGTTCATTGTTGCCTTCTTCACTGTGTTTATTGCATTTTGGACTGGAGTAGTTGGTTGCTGGAAGCGGAGTCCTGGAAACGTCACTGCCACTGCAATACTCATGCTTGTCACATGTAAGTACTCAAAAGTAACAGCTATTTAGTGATTGAATTTGAATTATCATTAAGTTATAATGATGATTGTATTTTAACCATTGCAATGTCTTTCCGAAACTCACTGCTATTGCTATTTGGAATGTTTCAAGGAAGCAATAAATAGAGACCAATAAAAATGGATGTGTAATTATCCAAACCAAACTTTGGTTGCTTGTAGGTTCTCATAACGTCCAACAGAACAGATGTCTCATTTCAATTATATTCAAGTACTTGACAGTTTCATACACCCAGCTGATTGCCTAAAGATTAGCACCTCGGTGGGGATAGCTAGAGTTAGGTTTCGAATTAAGAGGAATGGAATTTTCCACATGGTGAAGATGCTGAAAACACTACTTGCGATTGGTTGCGGATTTGTAATTAGACTACCCAAAGGCGAACTTTGTTAACATAAAGTCAACCTTTGAAACAACACTAGAAGACGGTTGTAAGCCCGTGTTGATCTGTGGTCATAAATATATATAAAAAATTTGAACATGATTGGTATACTACTTAATGATAAAATCAAATTGTTATTAACTTTTTTAAAGGATGTTTAGTGGAGTTATTAGTCGTAAGGTGGATACACTTACACTTCTTGAAAACGTTTGATTGCTAAGTACTGAAGAAAAATAATGAAAAAATTTATTTACAGGTCTGCTGGCTGCGGGGGCAATGGCGTTATGGCACGGTGTGGAGTATTACGAGAAAGATAAGATAGTTGGGGAAGAATATTACCAGCAGTGGAATAGTGTAAGTTAACCAACTTGTCTTATATTCTAATAGTCAAATAACATGCGTAGTCCGTGTAAAACAATGTTCTTATAAAATTTTAAAAAAGTTTACGAAAAATGTAATTCAACTTAATCTTAATTAGAGAAGACCCAAAGCTGGGTTTTTGGTAAACTGCTACTTTGGTTAAATTACAGTTTCATATAAAAACATCTCAGTGAATGTTAAAAAAAAGAAAATATTTCTTACTAAATATTGTTTATAAAGTTTGACAACTGTACTACAATTTTGAGGATATCCAGATCCAACATTGTATTACAGATATTTAGAAACCATCAGTATGTATGGATATGAAGGGCATATTCAGCATTTGTTCTGAACGTAGACGATGTTGAATTCTCTTGTATCTACAAACATTTTATACCATGTTAATTACATATAGTGGACCCGCGATACTCCAGCGCCCCTTATAATCCAATAAGTCTATTAATGTTGATTTAAGTAAAGCTTTCTGCTAAAATTCAGATTACAAGAAACATCTGCTTTTGAGAGCAGACCTATAGAAAAACATGTTAAGAGAACTTGCTTTGCTCTTTGTCAATCTTGGAATGCACTGACCCCAACGACTTTGAGATCTTAATGGGAAAATCAGGAATATAGGGAGTCTTCAGCTGCCAATTTGTCGGACTGTCGCAGGTCCACTGTATAAACCTTTTCTTCACTAGCCAATATTCAACAGAGCTACATTTGTCAACACCGGCTTTCAAAAAGGATTACATTCGATGTATATGTATTAATATTAACTTATTAGTTTGACATAAAATAATATATATGTTTGTTTGGTTTAAATATTCTACAATATAGGTACTTCAAGATAACACTTCAATATGGTATGATTGGTCGTATATCTTGGCCTGGCTGAGTGTCGGAGTATTTTTCATAAGTTCCGTTATGTTTTTCTGTGCCTCTTCATGTTTGAGCAAAGAGAAACGCAAGGAGCAAGCCACCAACGTTCAGTATATAATGCCAGGTTAGAACAAATAATGTTGGAAACCAACAAATAAACACAAACTAATGATTGGCAGATGGATAATGCATTCTTACAGCCGGCTTTATGGTGAACTTTATTTGCAGTTTGGTGAAAGTATGCTGTACTGTACCATATTATTATTTATGTTACGTTTGTTTACAGAGTTTACATCTTCACACTTTCCTAACTACAAATCAAATATGTGGACATTTCTTCAAAGCGTCTCGTCATTCTTCATATTGTTATTCAATAAACGCTCTTTCGTGAAATTTACTATTATCAAAATTTATTGATTTTTATGTCAACTTTGGAGTTTTGTTTTGGTAGATAGATGTGTTAATGAAATTAATTAAATTCAAACAATTGGCAAGAAAATTTAAAAAAAAAATCAAACAAAAGATAAAAGTTTTTTTTTAAATTACCTATATAATACGATTTTCTTCATGTGTACCATAAGTTGGTATCTAAAAATAGTTTCAGATATGAACCTTTTGAGTAAAAATTCAACTTTTACTTTACAAAAAATCTTCTCAATGACTATGTTTGTGTAAATATATTTTGGTATGTAAAATAATAATACTGAATGGGTTATTTTTGGGAATTTTGTGTAAGTAAATTAATGTTTTGTGAATATTTTTTTTCTCCAATCCTTTATCTTTAAGGGATTGGTTTGTACAATTATTCTCTTCAAACTTTCAATCTTTATTATTATTTTACATATTACAAGTATGATTTCTTTAATTTTTAAGATAATTTTTAACTATATTGACATTGTAATTATAAAGTTACTAACAAATGCTTTTTTTTTTCTTTCTTTACATGTATCTATCTGTGCATATTCTACAATAATGGGAATATAAACATGCGCAATTTACAAAAAAAACTGCTTATTTAACCAATTTCGCAACATCGATCTTATAAAAATAAACTAACAATGATGGACGAATCAAAAATATGTAACCGATGCCGCGCATGTCAACTATAAACACAACAGGTGCTTCGCAATAACTGCAGAATCTGGTATGACTGGTCATATGTTGTGGCTTGGTGCGGTGTTGGTTTGAGTCTCATCTCTGCCATTCTCTTCTCATCGGCAGCCATCTGCCTGAGGGGCGAGAGAGAGAAAGAGGAGGCTCTCAACATGCAATATCTCATGCCTGGTACGTTGCATCTTTTATTTACAACATAAACCTTAAACCATGACAGAATCAGACTTAAGCTAGCTTTGTTACAGTAGTGTGCGGATTTATGGGAACAAGTATCTTGAATACTTTCATCTCAAAAGCAAACTGGAAGTGCAAACCACTCCCATCACATTTTTGACAGTTTCCCAATTCTTCGTTTCTCTATAAATTTTCAATCGGGTTCAAATCAAGTGAATTTTTAGGCCAATCTAACATATTAATTTTATTTTTGCTAAAGATTGATGAGTTTATACCAACAACGGTTTCGGAAATTAATCTCCAAAACTAAAAGAATGATTCAAATTTGGTTTCAACATGAAACAATTAAATGATATTGTAAAAAAATGATCAAATCATGCCAAAATGGTATACAGGTAGTAAAAACTAAAATTAGTAAAATAAATAGGTGTGTCAAAAATAACTTTTTTGATAAAAACATAATATAGCTGTTTTTTCTGATTGGTTTACCCGTATTCACATTAATTAGCACACTATTGTATCAGTGTTAAAATGAGAAAAAAATAGATAGATAAATTTAAGGTTCAGGTTTGAATCCTGCTGTGGATATGATGTTGATCAGGAAATTCTATCATAAAAATTACTTTTTTAAACTAAAAGAAAAAAACACTTGTATGTCTGTAGTTTTAATTAGCTGGAAAATTCTATGTGATTGTAAATTTTGTTATTAAAACCACTTTCCAAAAAGAAACCAGATAATTTCAGATGTTTATAAATTGTAGCGTAGATTGTAATTATTATTTATAGGTGTGTGGCAAGATAATGTCCCTCAGTTTAATGAAAACACGTGTTAAATATACACTAAGTGGGGACATTTTCAAAAGTTTTTAATGTTTATGGGTTGAAATGAAGGTTGAAGGGTGGAATCAATGTGCGAGCTTGGAAATCTATGAGTAATGTAAATATATAAATCAAATTTGTATTCATGTTGTGTTGTCTTGTTCACTTATTTTAATACAATATGGTTTGGGGAAAAATTGTACATTGTTTAAAATTTGAGTACATAATGCTTTTTACAAAATAAATTTGATCAAACTTAAAAAAAAAAACGTAAAATCATTTTGATTAAATTTTACACAGTCACAATTTTAGAAATTTCTAGTGCTATACACTCTAATGATTTATTATTCTTATGATTTTAGTGTATCCTCAGAAGCAGCAGTACGCGTATGCAGGATACCCACCACACTATCCCCCAGGACCCTACTATCATGGATCCCAGTACGGCCCGTACAACTATTGAGACAGAGCGCAACATAACCCCAACCACTCTTCCTGTGTCCATTGCACTTGTTACGATCACAATTACAGGCCCTCCTCGTCTACAACTTCCTCCTTGACAGGCACAACTAACACGGGACATTTTCATGTCAATGGAAAATATAACAGAGAAACTTATGGTAGAAGTCGTTGGAGAAATATGAGAAATTCCTCAACACCTAACAGCAGTTCAGTATGCCGATCTTCCAGGTATACATCAACACGTGATTTATCAGTCATAGAAGAGAATCCGTCCATGCTCAATCATTACAGATCAGAAAGTTTTACATTACGAACAAATCAAGAAAATGGTATTGAAACAATGAATGGAAGAGGTCGGCGTTATTCCATAAATTGCCCAGTATCTGATTACGAAATTCCTCTACCGCGTGCATCTCGAAAAACAAAATACTATCGTAGACATTCCTCGGAAAATCCATATTATATTTTGAAGCCGCAGGAAATATATAAGTACAGTCATAACAATGTAGAGGGATTTAATAATAACAATTTGCCATGTTCTTATGATCGTAAAGTCAGTAGATTTAGAAATAACAGAATAGAGGTGCAGCCTACCAACAATCCGTATCCCGGAGGTGTTTTGTTAGATCTGCCACCTTTTGTATCATATAACAATTTGTATTTAGCATTTTTGTACTAAATGTTAAGACGACATTTCATTCTTTTTGTATTGCACCAAACTTTACTTTATAAGTTGGTTGAGGTTAACTCAAAATTCAAAAGAAAAATGTTAAAATAAGTACAACAAGAAAAATTGTGAGATGTTTTTGGTTTTATGAATGTTGCGCCATAAATATAAAATTTATGAAATGTCCAAATGCGACAGACTGTTTTCAGTTTTTTTCTATTCAAAAAATCTTTGTCGTTTTGTGCCTTGATTGACAAGACTGGTTTGGTCACTGTTCTGCAGTCTTTTTATACTGATTACTTACAAAATGTTTGGTACAAAATAATAATATGATAATTTGACCAAAATTATAAATATGAATTTTCAATACAGTTTATTAATAAAATATTTAGCAAAGGTAGGAATTGTAGGAACAAAGAGAAGGATATTGTTGAACTTACCTCTTGAAGATATTTTAGCCTTTTAAACATGTGTGTGTAATATTATGTGCCTTTATTTAAATAAATAGTTAGGGTAATCTACTGTGACGGTGATATTGCAAAATGAAAAAAAATATTATATAGAACAAACTCCTTAGCAAGAAAGAAATCTCTAACGTCAGCAATCATTATGAATTTATTTTGAAAATATTGTTGCTGGGCAGTATCATCTAATGCAGTTGAATAGTGGGTAATCTTGAGGTTTAGCTACGTCAGGAAATGAAATAAATATGGCCGCCAGATATAGCTTTGACATTTTCCAAAATGTCAAAGCTATATCTGGCGGCCATATTTATTTTTCCCTGATGTTGCCAAAGTTGGAGATTACCAAATAGTGTTTTTGAAATTATTAGTTTTTAATAATTATTGTTGTGGGACCATCACAAATAGTTTCAAACTCACGTATGACTGACAGTTGAATATAAATAATATAAAAGAGAATGCCAAATCTCATTGATAGGGTATTTTTGATATTTAACAAAATGGCACTTTTTAATTTGTATAATTATTATAATAATTGTGAATTGGATTTTTGTTTAAGTTGTGTATCTGATAATTATTAGTTTAAGGTAATTTTTTTTATAAAACGCGTTGAGTTGTACTTAATGCAATGTGAATGTTTAATGAATTTGCGAAGAGTGAATGTTACATGTAATCAAATAATTTATATTAGGAGCAGATTATTTTAAAAAATAGTTATTATTAATTACAATACATATTATTATAATTATATTTTTTGGGTTTATACTTTAACATTTTGACAATGTATTAATTCAAAAATAAACTTTTTTTTTTTTAGTCACGGCGTTGCCGTGACAGATGGCTTGGAAATAAACTTTTTATGCAGCAGTGTTACCAATGTAAAAAAAAACAGAACATTAAGTATCGCTTAGTAATTTCCTTTCATTCATACTCGTTAATGAAATTTATTACGTACAAAAAATGAATTATCTAATGCAGAAATATTAGGTGCTTCCATCATCAAACGATTTATTAATTAATGTATATTTTGATGCTCAATTTTTTTTCATACTTACCTATGTTTTGAGACTATTGGCTGAAACGCTCTATAGTAGAGTATTGCCATTTCTAAAAATATGAATTCGTTTATTTAGCAATGTATAAAATTGGTATTAATATATAGTTTAACATCATAGTGCATTTAATAGCGAAAAGTGACAGTAAATTATTTGCAACAAATTTGAAAAAATACAATAGCTCTCTTTATAGTTTTAATTATTTCAGATTTGATGTTCATAATAATAAAATAGAAAAAGAATATAAAACTGTCATTCCGAACAAATTAATATGTTTATAGATAGAAAAAAATTAAATTGAAATAAAACTCTTTCAACATAAAATAAGTTTTTTTATTCATTTAGGGCTCCTATTTATCAATTTGTAGAATTTCTCTATGGTAGTTATGTTTTGAATAATTATAGAGTAATTGCAAGAAGTACCAAAAATTGCTTGCAAACCTAGTTCTACTCAACTTGCAGTATTGGGAAATCAACTTGGTATAAATAAATAATTCTTCTATACATAGGCATCAGTACAGCTAGCGGAACTTAGTGCTTGAAGCATTCTCTACCAGTCAACCTGACACAAGATTCCAATCCCGAGTAGAAATTTCCCGTTGACTCAATCTGACCCGAATGGGAATTGAACCCGGGACATCTTGATAAGAAGAGCCTCACATGCCACTAAGCTAACGAGGTTGGCTAGTCTGTTATCTTTACTGTTGATTATTTCTTCATCTGTAAGTTTATTAAACGGACATAGAATTTTTTTTAACTGGTAAGTTTCTTGGTGCAAAGTCTTTGTTGGGTTAAAATGAATATGATCCCAGAAAAGTAATGAGCAAAAAGAATCTATTAAAGGAATGAATGAAACGAATGAACAATATAAACATAGTTTCAATACAACATAAAATATGTATTAAATTCAAAGAATAAATAAATACAAAATATACATATTTTACATGGGAAAATAATATATATTACAATTTTCTTAATTCAAGTATAGACAGACAAATAGATGTAAAACAGCAAAATTCAACATCTGATTTTTTTTAAATTTATGGTATAATCTCAATTTTTTAGCAATGACCCATAGAAAAAGATAATTTTAAAGAGCTGTGTCGACCAATGGTCCAGGGTTAGCCAAAGCATTTTTTCGTTCTTGCACAGCTGTCACCAGCTTCCTGTAAGGTCCCAAAGGAAGACCCAGTGATTTCATATCGGTTTCTGTTAACAGCATAAGGGAGTCTAAATCGATTTGTTCTTGTAAGAATTTTGGAGCATATTGCGCTAAGCCCCATGCGGCTAAAAATCTCTGCAATGCCGCAGCTCCTGATTCACCTTCTTCATCTGAAGACTCCGAGGAAGTATCTAAAATGATTTTCATTAAATTAGTTTTGAAATAAAGTTAAATACCAATTATAAGACCATACATTTAGGTTATATTCACCTGATAATGTGTCGTCACTCCAGCGAGGTTTGATGGATCTCTGTCTCGCCGCCAGAGACCCCGCAGACCCGATTGATAACTCTTCATGGCCTCCATTACCTTGCTGATTTGGATTCATTGAACTAAGAGTTGCAGTTATTGATCTCCTAGAAATTAAAAGTTAGATTCTTTTAACAATTTGGATAGAATTTGATTTAATTGATTGAAAATGCAAAGATACTTTCAAAGGCTCCTGCATAAAATAAAATCAATATATCAGCAGAACAATTCAACATGAAAATGTCCACAAATAAAACGAAGAGTCTGGTTACTTCCAAACAGCTTGTAGTAAATACATAATAAGAGGCAATAGAACAAGTTATGCGATTCAAGTACCTAGGCATAAAGTATCACGCAGTAGTGACTTTTACAAAGAAGTCAGGGAACAAGCAAATAAAGCTGCCACTGTAGCTGGATGCTTTGTGGATGCGCCTTTATGTGGCTTGGTGTGAACCTTCCTTAAGTTCCATCAAGTCATAACTTCCTACCTGATTATTGTTCCAATCCTTAATTACCCTTGTGACAATATTGGAGCAATATTCAGTTCCATTGAATAACTCACCGCATACGCATCATCATTGAATCATATTATCAATCGCATCAAATAAATAAACTTAAATAATCATAATAAAAATAAACACGAGCTCGTGCCGGATTAATCCATAAAATTAAACTAATTAAACTAAAAAGTGTAGTTCAAACTAGTGTGAGGAGAGCAAGAAAAACAAGGGTAAGTCCTTTCAATTTTCTTCCATATATCTTTCCTCCTCCTTTGTGATCTCACACCGAAGCCATTAAGGCGTATCATACTCTTTTCATATTGAGAGAAGAACACGCAAATTCTATTCACCAATCGATCGCAATCTACCAGAGCAATCCTAAATCCTATCTACAGTCCACGAAACTAACGAACCAGCGCCAACATAAAATCTGGTCCTTCGAGCCGGATCATAAAAATTTTGTAACTTAGAAAATCTTATCATTTTAGCTCGATTGTATAATTTCATATTCAATCGAATAAACCGCATAAAATAGGATCTCTGTGGATTGTGACGGGTTGGTGAGCAGGTCACATCAATATCATTAGTATTTTTGTTAACAATAATACTGTTAACAATTTATCATCATAGATAGAATATAAAAATAATTTATTCTATAATTGTGTTTCCGCTAGGAAAAAAGAATTGTATCGCATGCCATAGAAGTGTTAATTTGTAGCATTCATTATTATCGTCTATGGATCACATTGTAGAACATTAAAAATACTTATGTTCTATGGTTGTGAAAGTGACATTTCATGTAAACAAACTTGACGTTGACAGCCAATGTCAACAATATTACTAAAGTTATTCGAACTTTGGTTAATAACAAATACCGCACTCATATCATTTAAATACATTACTTGTTATTAATTTATAGATATTAAACTACATTCTATATTAATATTGCAACATTTGTAATATTATTGATAGTTCTACAATATATTTTCACAACATCGCATACCATCTAAAGGTATATTACTTCTTATTGACATTATATCAAACTACGTTCAATCTTAATATTGCAACATTTTGTAATATTGATATTTCATTCATATATAACAAATAACTTGAACAAGTTTTCTAAATACATTCAAAATGTCTCAAAGACGCATTACAAATTTAGAAGCTAAAGTGTCAGCAAACCTTTTAAATATTCAAAAAATAGTAGACACTATAGAAAATATTGGGGAAAACCCTCGATTAAGAAAATTGTTCCTGTCAAAGGCTTCAATTTTAAATACAGTAAGAACGGAATTCATAAGAGATTTAGAAACATTAAATGAATTAAAACTGTCTTTAGAACCGCCTGGTGAAGTTGATTACTGTTTGCTTGGACAATTCGACGAATTGTATGCTCTGATTAAATTAGCGGAGCAAGACTTCACTCAGGAGTTACAGCCTAAATCATTGAAAGAAGTTAAAGATATTAAGGAGGTTAAAGAACTAAAGTTAGTTAGTAGGGTTAGATTACCTAAATTAGAACTTCCGTCCTTTGATGGAAGTATTGAAGAATGGCCTAGGTTCTATGAAACATTTAAAAATGCAATTCATGAAAATATTGAGTTAAACGATACAGAGAGGGTACAATACCTTACAGGCAGATTATCTGGGAAGGCATTAAAATTATGTCAAGGGATCAATCCCATTGGTGAAAATTATCAGACACTATGGAAAACTTTGTGTGATAAATATAATGATAATCGGGCTCTTGCCATATCATATTTAGATCAATTATGTAAATTAAATAAAATTTCTTCTTCTTCCTCATTGGAAACATTTGTAGATAAATATTCAACATTAATATGTGCCATTAAGCAATTAAAAATTGAAAACTTGTTAGAGTATATATTAGTGCATTTAGGTCTTAAATGTCTTGATGCTTCTACAGTGTCGGCGTTCGAAGCCACACTGAAGGAAAAAGATAAATTTCCCGATACTGAAAAATTTGTTAGTTTTTTGAGGGATCAACAAAGAATACAGAATAGAACGGACATTTATACAATGACGTCGAATCGTCCAATTAATAATTCAAAAAATAAATCACAATATACAGTACCAAAAACATTTGTCAATACATTTGCTAATAAATGCCCAATATGTGGGAATAATCATGGGATATATGAATGCGAGAAATTTAAATCCCAAACCGCTGAAAAAAGATATGCCAGTATTAAAAACTCTAAAATCACATTGTGCATAAATTGCTTAAGTGACCGACATAAGATAAAGGATTGTTTGTCAAAAAGCAGATGCAAAGTTTGCAATAAAGCTCATCATTCATTGCTGCATTTCAATGCAGACTCACGTCCAAAAGAAACTATCGATATTGCCTCACCCACTCGGGAACAATCTGATGGTCATAGACCAAATATTAGTCCAGTCTCCCTGTATTCAACTAGTAATCATGTACCGACGAATACCGTTCTACTCGGTACGGCTACGATCCTAGCAAAGGACGTTAATGGTCATTTTCAAACAATTAATATTTTATTAGACTGCGGCTCACAGAGTGAAATTATTACTAAAAATTGCTGTGCTCGTCTTGGATTTAACTCATTTTCGTCCACACGCACACAAATTTCTGGATTAGGAAATTCTAAAAATAACATTAATGGATTTATTAATTTAAGTATCTCTTCTCGTATTGACAAAAATGCTGTTTATGAAATACAACCCCTAATAGTAAATCGCATCACAGATAAATTACCTACAACATTAATTCCAATAGACAATCTTAGATATATTACAGAGCTTGAGCATCGGTTGGCTGACCCCACGTTTAACATACCTAAGGAGGTGGACGTGATTCTGGGAAGCGACATCTTTGCACAGGTCGTGTTGGATGGAAGGATTCGCCGCTCTCTCAATGAGCCTGTAGCCTTTGAAACCACTTTCGGTTATGTTGTAATGGGTAAAATACCTACTTCTTGTAACTCATCACAAGTCGCACAAACTTTTTGCACATTTGCAGAGAATGATGAGGTGTGCTTATCTCGATTCTTTCAAATAGAAGACATATCTGTCAAACTACCATTAACATTGGAAGAAAAAGACTGCGAAGACAAATATGTTCATACGGTTACGCGCGACACAACGGGGCGGTATCAAGTCGCTTTGCCCTTCAAAAACAATACGGATGTGTTAGGAGAATCATATAAGTTTGCCAAACAAAGATATTTGTCATTAGAGCGTCGTTTATTAAAACAACCAAAATTAAAGCTTGAATATGACGCTATTTTCAAAGAATATTTAGAAAAGAAATACATCTCCATAGTAGAATCAAATAATGAAATAAATAATGCTTATGTTATTCCGCATCATATGGTGATACGTGACGACAAACAGACAACAAAATGTCGAATGGTTTTAAATGCAAGTATGAAAACATCCTCAGGTGTATCTTTGAATGATATTTTACATCGAGGTGAAAACTTACGATCTGATTTGTTCAAAATAATACTCAACTTTCGTTTATTTAGATTAGCCGTCTGCGCTGATATCAAACAAATGTACTTGCAAATAATTGTACAGGAAGAGTTTCGTAAATTCCAACGCGTCCTCTATCGATTTGGAGAAGATGAGGAAATTAAACTTTTTGAATTTAATGGAGTAACTTTTGGCATGACTTGTAGTCCATATTTAGCAATGAGAACAATCAAACAACTAGCCATTGATGAGAGAGATCGATTTCCTTTAGCTTCTTCAATAATAGAACAGGAATCATTTTATATGGACGACCTTGCTGTGAGTTTTTCAACAGTAGATGATGCAATAGTGCAATCAAAACAATTAATTGATTTGTTCAAATCTGGAGGATTTGACTTGGTTAAGTTTTCGAGCAATTCTCGAGAATTCATGAGGTCGATACCTATAACTAATACATCTCAAGACTTTGTAGATTTTAATGAAGCAGATGGTTTGAAGGTATTAGGTCCTAGGTGGATGCCAGCATCCGACTGTTTTACCTTCGTAGTTTCAGAAGACGTACGTCAATGTACAAAAAGAAACATTCTTTCCGTAATAGCTCGTCTCTGGGATGTCATGGGACTGGTAGCTCCAGTCACTCTTTTAGCAAAATTAATTGTAAAGTCCTTATGGGAAGCCGGTATTGGATGGGATGAAATACCACCTCCAGCCATTGTAACATTATGGGAAAAATTCAGAAATGAGCTTCCCTCATTACAACAAATATCAGTGCCTAGACATATAGGAGTGCATAACGAATGCATTATCTCATTGTTGGGATTCTCTGACGCAAGTGAGAGAGCATACGGAGCTGTCATATATGTGCACATCTCCTTTCCTAACACGGGACAAACAGCAATAAAACTATTATGTGCGCGTTCTCGGGTCAGTCCTGTTAGAACGGAGTCCATAGCTCGACTGGAGTTATGCTCAGCATTATTACTTTCAACTTTAATGCGCACCGTTCTGGATGCTTATCAATCACGATGCATCATACAGAATATTTACGCTTTCTGTGATAGCACAATTATTGCTCTGTCATGGATAAATGCACCACCATCACGATGGCAAACCTTCGTTGCCAATCGTGTCGCTAAAATACAAAATAATATATCATCAGATAGATTCTTTCATATTAGAAGTGCTGATAACCCCGCAGATTGCCTCTCGAGAGGACTACTGCCATCGCAACTTTTATCACACCCTTTGTGGTTTCACGGTCCACCCTTCGCAAAGTTGCCAGTGGATCAATGGCCTCTACAGAGAGTGGATACAATCGCATCCGCCATTGCACCTGAAGCAAAGGTCAATGTTTTAGTAAATATTGTTGATAAGGTTGAATCCTTTTTACCCGCATTAGTTCATAAAGTATCGTCATGGAGAAAATTACTCCATATTGTCATTTACATTTGTAGATTTGGAAAGTTATTGCCAGGCAATCTTTCTCCTGATCATTATGTTTTCGCAGAAAACAAAATAATCGCAATTATACAACAAACCCATTTTCAAAAAGAAATAGAACTCTTGAGGAAAAATAAACCTCTGCCACCAACAATGGCAAAATTACAGCCATTCATACATGAGGGTTTGTTACGAGTAGGTGTTAGACTGTCGAATTCTATTCTTGATTTCGACAGAAGACATCCAGTTTTATTACCACACAATGAGCGTACTGTTGAATTAATTATTAATCATTATCATCTAATTCATCTCCATACAGGACCAAACTTATTAATGTCATTATTGCGACAAAAGTATTGGATTCTGTCAGCGCGTATTTTGATAAGAAAATGTGTTCACAAATGTAATGTTTGTTTCAAGGCAAATCCTAAACCACACTTTCCATTAATGGGAGAATTACCTTCTCACCGCGTTCTAGAAGCAAAGACGTTCGCTCATACAGGCGTAGCTTACGCCAGAACTCTGGCTATAGTTCCATCCTGGAAAGATGGAGTTATGCGGGTTGTTAATGTGAGAGCGTCTAGAGGACTCTACCGTCGATCGGTGGCCAATCTATGTCCGCTTCCCACACAGTGACCCCCTTTTTTCGTTACAATTTAGTTTAAGGAACATAGATTGAGTGATTTGTTATAGTAATATTATCTCTATGGCATGCGCAGTTCTTTATTATTTAATCCTTCATTAAGGAAACCCAGGTATAATACCTTTTCTTTTTTCTTTGTTGTTTTGTTCATTTGTTTATAGAAGAAGTGTCTTTACTTCATTACATTTAGATATTGATTGTGACCTTTTGGGGTTTTGATTTTCTCTTAATTTGTTTAGAAAGGCATGGCCTTCCAACCCCGGGGGCATGGATGCGCCTTTATGTGGCTTGGTGTGAACCTTCCTTAAGTTCCATCAAGTCATAACTTCCTACCTGATTATTGTTCCAATCCTTAATTACCCTTGTGACAATATTGGAGCAATATTCAGTTCCATTGAATAACTCACCGCATACGCATCATCATTGAATCATATTATCAATCGCATCAAATAAATAAACTTAAATAATCATAATAAAAATAAACACGAGCTCGTGCCGGATTAATCCATAAAATTAAACTAATTAAACTAAAAAGTGTAGTTCAAACTAGTGTGAGGAGAGCAAGAAAAACAAGGGTAAGTCCTTTCAATTTTCTTCCATATATCTTTCCTCCTCCTTTGTGATCTCACACCGAAGCCATTAAGGCGTATCATACCTACTCTTTTCATATTGAGAGAAGAACACGCAAATTCTATTCACCAATCGATCGCAATCTACCAGAGCAATCCTAAATCCTATCTACAGTCCACGAAACTAACGAACCAGCGCCAACACTTTGCATACTACTGTGTGAGAAATAAAGACATTTTGAAGGAAAGAAAATTGAAGATTTATAAGACCTTTGTAAGACTGATCCATGACATGAGGTGTGGAAACTAGAGCTGACACCATGAAAACGAAGAGTTTCTTAGATGAAAACATTCTGCCCCGTGGGATTAACAATTTGAGACGTAAGAAACACCGATATTAGAAAAATGTGCGAA
Source organism: Mystacides longicornis (assembly GCA_963576905.1). Classification (NCBI taxonomy): domain Eukaryota; kingdom Metazoa; phylum Arthropoda; class Insecta; order Trichoptera; family Leptoceridae; genus Mystacides; species Mystacides longicornis. The sequence continues at coordinate 24,294,537 of OY756425.1, read as the reverse complement.
ATAGAAGATATTATAGGAGAGACCACTTCAATTGAACAGATCGGCAGGTGGTGAAAATTGCTGCAGATGAAATACCATCAACCAGCTGACCCCCTGAATATCCAACAAAAAGTTGGAGGGAAAGTAGGACATCCGTGTCCCAGGAAAAATATATCTAAGAATAAACAAGACACTGTCCTATATCAAGAAGAAGTATTAATGCAAAAGTAGTAAAAAAAATTGATATAAATACCTAAAAGCAACGCTTCCAAACCCAGGTCTGTCGAATATGCTTGCCGGTTCTTGTAACATCACTTCTTGCCCTAAGCCACTGTCGTCTGCTAAGAAATCTGGTTGGCTCACAGATCTAGAACATTCAAATGATTCAAGTTAATTTCTTTCAAAAAGTCTCCACAATGAGAAAAAATAAATAAATAAATCAAATGAACCTCATCAAGCCGGATTTTCTTGGCACATCATTGTTCTGTTCATCCTCGTCTTCCTCATCTTCAACAGAAAACACGTCTGCGATTTTTCCTCTTTGGTGAGGTCCCATGTTAGAAAAACTACCCACATACATCACTTCTGAATCCCTCCTGAGACCTGTTAGGGAGCGAATGGAACGTTTGCCGTCCATTTCTAACTCTCCAACCTGAAATCAAACCAAAAAATTACATACAAACAATTCATGGCATTATATTTTGTTTGGTGTTCATCTGCTTTTGTGCAACTGTGGGTGAAGGGATGCAAAGGTAAACGATTGTGTAGTTCTCATAAATAAAAGAGAAACACCCATGTTATTTCCGAGAATTTGTAGATTAAATTTATGAAATAATAAAAATAACTACCACAACGATCCAACATGAAAATTACAGACCAAAAACAAAAAACTAAATATTTTTTAAAAATAACTAAACAAATTTTATTTTTTACTAAGATTTCGTTTGATATAAGTAATTACTTATAGGTATTTATTTTAATAATAATAAAACACTTTTCTATACGAAGGTGTCAGTCAGTATAGCTGGAGGAATTTATTGCCTGAGGCAATTTTTTCCAGTCAACCAGTCCCATCCAATCTGAGACAGGCCAACCCCGGGTAGAAATTTCAAGTGAAAAAGCACTTAGAAAAACTCTGACCCGACCGGCATCAAACCCGGGACCTCGTGATCTAAAGTCCACACCAGTACAACTAGGCTACCGAGGTTGGTATTTTATTTGATAAGCGAACTTTATTTGATAAGAAATTTCAAGTGAAAAAGCACTTAGAAAAACTCTGACCCGACCGCCATCAAATCCGGGACCTCGTGATCTAAAGTCCACACCAGTACAACTAGGCTACCGAGGTTGGTATTTTATTTGATAAGCGAACTTTTGGCTTTCAAAGTATATTGATCTGAAGTGGTTTATAAAAGAAGAAGTACTACTTCCAAATTTATTTGCATTTAATCAATAAATTTTCATCTTTTATTAACACATATTGTTTGATCAGGTGTAGATTGTTGAGATTAAAGAAGTATATTTAACCCAACTTTAAAAGAATGAGTTTGGGTTGCGGAGCATAAGAAGAATGAAATGGCTGGTGATTGCTCCTACAATACCCAAGCTCAAAAAGCATATAGCTTTATATTCAATAAGTGCTTAAATTAGCAAAAAAATTTACTTACTTTGAAATCATCATTTGTTTTATTGATGGTTCCATTTTTCAATTTGGATGCTAATGCTTTCTTTTGCACGGCACTCTTGCCTCTATGACCACTGGATACAGTTCCAACTAAGGCACTAAAAGATGGTGGGGTGTTATCATCGTCGGCTGTGAGATTTCCTGATGAAAAAAAAAACATTTTTTGTCAAATTCATAACATAAATCAGCATTTTATATTAAAAGTATTTTTTTATATCAATACCTTGACTAGTAGATCTATTCATTTTATGTTTAAGCGCTGTTAATACATTGCTAGGCCTGTGTGGCATGGGTCTTACATCTTCAGTACTTTGAATATAGCCACTGTTCCAATCTTTAACTTTTTTAGAATCTTTTATCGCTGTTATATCCGCTTTCACCTGACGTTTGTTATATGCTTTCAGAATCTTTTCACTCTCTTTTTTCGCCTTTTCTTTCATAGATTTTGCTTTTTTTCTAAAATAAAAAACAGTTTTATTGATAAAGTTTTAAATATTTATGGATTCTTGTGTGTTTTCGAGGACTAGATCTTACTGAGATTTGTGGTTCTATGTATACTAGTGGTCGCCCAGTGGTCGAAATTCGATCATAATTAATTTAAATTATGATTAATGCATTAATGATAAGTTTGAACATTTTTCTTTTTATTTGAGATTTTATATTAGATATAAAATATTTTTATTTTATATGAGCTGTGTCACAATTTTCTTTCAAAAACAATAAGATGGATACGTCAAATTTAAAATATTGATATGTACAAAGTTTTTTCTATTATTATTAAATAAAAACAATATTAACCACAGATAAACAAAAGAATATATGCATTTATGTCAATATCAAATACATCAGAGTGTGTGTGAGTGTCAAATGACATTAGTGTTTGTAATATTTTTTTATTGATTTAATGCATTTTTTATGCAAATTTAAAAAATTATATTAGCATTCGCCACTCCTTCTCTATAGAAACTATAAGTGTGCGAAATTTTATACTCCTCCATCCGAGAAATTTTCATAGAAAGGGGAAAAACGTTTTTGCTCTATGTATTAAAATAATTCTTAATTATATTTCTAGAAGGACTGTGCTTGCGTATATTTGCTGAAGACTCATTCAAAAGACAAATAAGCCGTTATCATTTAACAAGTGCGAATTCATAGATAATGAATGTAAATATTTCTTGAACAATATAATTACTTGTCTGTATTCTCTAATTTCGCTGCAACGGAGTCAAGATATCTCAGAATGTCGTCTCTGTTGTTGATGGCTGCTAATTCTTGTGCTGTGTGGTTGTCAATGTCGAGCATGAATATATTTGCGCCAAAGTTGACCAAAAATGTGACGCATTCTTTATGGCCTCGTGCTGCTGCTAAATGTAATGCCGTGTTCCCAAAATGATCCGCTTTATCTGGATCTCCTCTGCAATATAAGAAACATTATCAAATCTTGAGTTAATCTGATTTAATTGTAATGTACATTAAAACACAATTGTGTATTCAAATAGGTATATAATGACTAATGTAAGCATTTTTTGTTATCACTTGCAGCTATCTCATTGAATTTATCATAATCCACATATGTTACAGGTACGCACTACCAAAACCTAAGATAACAAAATAGCTTCTACTTTTTATCCTATCAATTTTTTTCCAGTGTATGATATAATTACAATTTATGAGACAATCTTTTAATGAAATTTAAGAAAAAAAATTCTTATTCACCTTAAACTAGTTAAAAAAACATACCATAAATATATCCCCTCTGTGACCCTTCTTAGGGGCATAGGGAAGCAATAAAATCTCTCCACTGTACTCAATCTTACACAATTACCGTATCCAAATCCCTCAGCTCTGCTTCGAAAGAACGAACAAGGTATTAAAAGGTCTTTCCTCAGCCAATTGTCTTTCAGCATCCTTAACTAATGTCCCAGTTATGTCTGTGTCTTCTTCATAATGGTCGGAGCTATGGGCCTTCATCGGGTGTGCCGGCATATAGCTTAGTTCGTGTTCAGGTGGTACCTACCACTCATAGTTTTTCAAAGGCACTTTGTTTCGAAGGCGAATATTTCTTGTGCTTGTCTTTGGTCAGGCGCCAGGAATCACATCCATATAGAAGAATGGACAACACACACATCACAGTTTAGACATTGTCTCACTGACGCTTTTCATACCATGGTCATCTTCAATAAAACTATAATAACCAAATAAATAATGAATATAAAATAAAACATACCCTCTTCCACAAAGCAATCTTAATGAATCTAAATGTCCTTCAAAAGCAGCCCATAGAGTAGGAGTCATTCCCGCTTCGTCCCTCCCATTGCACTCCTTGCGGTTGGCCTCCCTGAGTACATCCAAGAGGCCATCTTTAGCTGCCCTGAAGGAAAACATACCAAAAGGTTAGAATTTGATATATTGTTAAGTAAGAATAATTAAAAATCATAATGCCAAAAAGGTAAGAATGGTAGACGAGTAATTGACACCACCAAGCTTAATGGATTCGATCAGTTAGGTGTGACCTACAACTATGTATTTTTTTATGTAAAAATTAGTAAAGATCATGATGTGCAAAAAATGGTAGGTATATAGTACATTGAACCACTAAGATCAAATAGATGTGACCTACAGCTATGTATTGCTTTGTAAGAACTAGTAAACATCATGCAGTGCCAAAAATGGTACAGAGTACCTATATTGAAACCACCACCAATAGGTGATCCGTATAATGGATTCAATCAGTTAGATGTGACCGAAAACTATGTATTGCTATTTAATAATAAAGAATGTATTGCTATGTAAGAATCAGTAAAAATCATGCTGTACCAAAAATGGTACAGAGTATATTGAAACCACCAAGAGGTGATCAGTATAATGGATTCAATCAGTTAGATGTGACCTAAAACTATGTATTGCTATTTAATAATAAAGCATGTATTGATATGCAAGAATCAGTAAAAATCATGCTGTACCAAAAATGGTACAGAGTATATTGAAACCACCAAGAGGTGATCAGTATAATGGATTCAATCAGTTAGATGTGACCTAAAACTATGTATTGCTATGTAAGAATCAGTAAAAATCATGCTGTACCAAAAATGGTACAGAGTTTATTGAAACCACCAAGAGATGATCAGTATAATGGATTCAATCAGTAAGACGTGACCTACAGATATTGTTTAGTAGGAAATAAAAAAAAAGATGTGCCAAAAATAGTACAGAGTATATTGAAACCACCAAGAGATGATCAGTATAATGGATTCAATCAGTTAGATGTGACCTAAAACTATGTATTGCTATGTAAGAATCAGTAAAAATCATGCTGTACCAAAAATGGTACAGAGTACCTATATTGAAACCACCACCAATAGGTGATCCGTATAATGGATTCAATCAGTTAGATGTGACCTAAAACTATGTATTGCTATTTAATAATAAATAATGTACCTATTGCTATGTAAGAATCAGTAAAAATCATGCTGTACCAAAAATGGTACAGAGTTTATTGAAACCACCAAGAGATGATCAGTATAATGGATTCAATCAGTAAGACGTGACCTACAGATATTGTTTAGTAGGAAAAAAAAAAAAAAAGATGTGCCAAAAATGGAACAGAGACACCACTAAGAGATGAGTACAATGGCTTCAATCAATTAGATGCGAACCACAGCTATGTAAGAATTGGTAAAAATTATGATGTGCCAAAAATGGAACAGAAGAGTACATTGACACCACCAAGAGGTGATTAGTACAATGGATTTAGTCAGTTAGGTGTGACCTACAACGTACAGCCTACAAAGGAAGTGAGGGTGTTATGCATGGAATATTGTCACCCAACTGATCAGATTAAATGTCTGTGACCTATCTATTGTATTTGTTTATCCTATATAACAGTGAATCGGAATTTATTGTGTTAGGATGTTTTGTGGATATATTGCTCATATGGGGGGAGGGGGGGGGGGGCGAAGGGGCGGACCGCCCCGGGTGCCCATATTTGGAGGGCGGCAAAATTTGCTTATGCTATACTAAATTGATAAAATGTGATTTTTTTTAATAAAATATGTGATTTTTTTGTTTTATTAAAAAAAATCTGCAGGTAGAAAAATTTGTGGGTCAGAAGTTACCTACTGACATTTTTACCGAAATTCAGATTTTATACATCAAATAATTTGAAATTTTACGTCGCAACTGAAAATCAACTTCTCGTTCTTAAAAAAATTGACTCAAACAACAATTTTTCCTTAACTAGGTATATTTTGCTATTTTATAATATGTTCTACTTATTTTTTACTATTTTCTGTAAAATAATTATTTTTACATATTGGACAGTTTTTGCGGACCTCAGTAGCCTAGTTGAATGTACCTTCTGGCGTGGATTTCATTCACAAGGTCCCGGGTTCGATTCCCGGTCATGCCACAGTTTTTCAACCGGTCCCGTCCAATCTGAGACAGGCCAACCTGTACGGGATCGGTTGATTGGAAAAATTGCCTCAGGCAATGAGTTCCGTCGGCTACATTGACACCTTTGTATATAAAAGTGTTATATTTTTTTTCAATTTATATAGCTACCTTATGGGGGGGGGGGGGGGGGGAATTCCCGCCCCGGGCGCCGAAAACCCACGGTACGCCGCTGAGGGTCTCAGAAATGAAGATTGCTGGGAAGACCCTCAGAGATAGAATTACATATATACGAGGGTACGGGAAATACGCGAAATTGATGGTAAAGTAAAATGGGGAGGCATAGAAGAAGATTCTGGAGATATTGCTAATCAGTAATAATTGACATTGAAAAGAAGATACAAGAATAAATAATGGATCAAAGAGATTAATCTAATGCAACCCATGGCCTATGTATCCTCAAACCGTGTTTGCAGGATAGATTGCCTGGTAGACAGTCCATAAGGTAGGTACTTTTCTGTAACAGTGGCGTGCGATTTTAAGATTAAAAAAAAAGATAAGTCGAGGTGGCTGGTAGACTAGCGGTTACAACGCCGGCTTTCGTCCTGTTTCGTATCGGAGGTCGTGGGTTCGATCCCAGGTGTCGACCATCATCCTCTTTCACGACACAAGCTTTAAGTAGCTTACTGTGAAAGAGTCAAAGATAGTGTATTTGTGTTCACTTTGAGTGAGCACAGATTCATTTTCTAAAAAAAAAAATTGGCCCATTAAGCTTCCAATTTGGTTAATAATATGTATGTTTTTTTTTATCTTGGTATTGTGTGCTAAAACAGCTGTTAAACGCTACCGCATAGCTAGACATTGGACATACGTCACTTACCTTAACAAGGATCTACAGGGGGGAGGCAACAAGAGCTCTTCATCGAGCGCAATGGAGAGCTCTTGTTGCCTCCCTATGCCCCTAAGTGGGGCCTTAAGGGAGTTTGGATTTGGATGTAGGTAAGGATGCGTGAATCATAAAGTAAAAATGCAAAAAACGGGTGAACACCCAATATTCGAGTACATAGTTCTTAACTTCTTCATTAATAACTCTGCAGGTACGCAGACTTTGAAAGGCCTTTCTTCATCTCCAGGAAAAAAAAGAAAAATGTCCAAAAGCTATGTCACAGATAAGGCCTCCATTTTTTAAATAAATTCAGAAGTTTGAAATATACCTAATGCTATCGCCAGCAAGGAGAAAATCAAATTTAATAAACTCATTTTTTACTATTTACCTACAATGGGCGTTTAACATAATATCACATTGAAGCGGTCAAGAATTTATGAATTAGCGCTAAAATCACTCACTCTCTTGAAAGTGAAAAGTAAATAAATGTTAATTTTGATGAGGCCACACCTACAACATTTGCATTTATCTACTTCTTGTTGGAGATGAGTTTAGTTTTAGGCATTACGTATTAAATCTAGATAGAATACCTAATAGTTGTGTGCGGAAAAACAGGTGTAGATAATGCGGTACACTCCATGTTTGTGATAACGAACGTTTTAAAAAAGTCCATAGAATAAGTACAGTGGAACCTCTTATTTGTCAATTTGTATCTGATATACGATAGGTATTCGGCGTTTTATTAAAAAAATAATACTTTCTCCCAAATAAGCTGTTATATTTGTTATATTTTCGCCGACCTCGGTAGAATAGTGGCGTAGGCGCCAACTTCAAGATACACGAGGTCCCGGGTTCAATTAACAATAACGAATGATAATAATATGTGATTCTTTGTCCAAGTTTAAAGAAAATTAATACAATTATTTATTATTTATCGTATGATCTTATATGTATGTCACATCTCATGTAAGTTGATACGGAATATTCTAAGAATAGGTATCTAAGTCTACTTCCAAAATAAGTTCGACTTTCAATTAATACTCGTAACTACCTTTACACCCAGGCATGACTCAAATAGATAGATTTACATTACAAAGTCCTACTTGCTCGCTTACAGTCATACTTTTCTCCCCTTATGTTATTTTTGTGAATAATTGATTGTATTATGATATCTTGACCCTGTATTGATCTGATTTATCTCCATCTCTATGTATTCTTAATTTATACATGTAAAATTGTGAAAACTTTGACGTCCCCAAGTGCCTGGAATGGGTCTTCTATGGTGGAAAATGAAATAAATTAAAACTTGTCGGGACTAGAGAATCATATACGTATAAACATTGCATTGAAAGAAGAAGATTAACATTGCGGGGAAGGGCTAAATATTTTTGAATTCTCGCTATTTGCTATTCAGATAAAGAAATTCTTTTATAATAATGTTAATTCCTTCATCATATTTTTTCATACGAGTGTCTAGTCCTATCTGAAATAAAATTCTAACACTTGGCCCGTCCAGGAATTGAGTACAGATTTTCGTGTCAATAAATCTATTGACTAATCAACAACTATATAGGACACGAAACCTGTCAATTATAATTATTTTTTATGGGGAAAATCGTTTCTGTATGTATTATTCTTAGTCTTATATATAGTAAGGAATAAATGGCAACTACAGAGGTCTTACTGTAGATGATGACAATATGTGGGTTATTGCGAGCAGATCGGACCTACTCAGAGGCCCAGATTTGCGAGCAGGTAGAGCATTTTTATGGGACATAAGAGTCATACTCATAGAGATGGCATGCGTGTCTACGGCGACCACGCACGCTTTTATTGGAAAAATAGAGTACATAATATATTCGATGTCGGATGTGATTAAATTCACGCTTCGTGTTTAAAAAACAATGTCAACTCTAAACTACATATGCAGCGTGGTAATCATTATCACTTTTACGTAATTAGAAAATAATCATGATCATTATTGTGACGTGTAAAGGAAGGGTTTGTTTTATGACTGAATTTCCGCCTGTCATTTTTTTATCATTTCCTTTTTTAATTTTAGATTCTTATTTTTGAATTATCGTTTCAAATAATATTCTTTAATCTAAAGCCCTTTTGTTTAATAATAAGCATAATTTTTCTGTCTCTGTGGCTGAAACAAATTAGAAAACTTACTGCCACACATCTTATTTTTGCTCGTAAAAACCATGTAAATACCTACATATCATATTATATTATTAAGAATCTTCTCTTTTCGTAGTTTCGAAGACTATGAGCCTGTTATGCTAATTTTGTCCTCTTAAGGTCTCTTTTCATTGTTTTGGGGGTGTTCCTCGTTTACGCTACCCATTTGGGACTTCATGAAAGGTTACATAATTATGTTCGTACCAATGTCGCTTCGTCTGACCATAGATCTCTATGATTGCAGTGTATGTAACTGGAATTCGCAGATTTTTACCAGTACTCTTATTCGAAGTTTTATGGGAAGGTAGTCACGGAAGTAAAGTGAGTAACACGATACATTTTCTATGGAAAACGTTTTATACGTATCGAATGCGAGAATCGCTTTTGTTTCTAGAAATATATCTGTGGCGGCGCTATACACGTTTTTTTCATACAAAATGTATCGTGTAATACTCACTTTACTTTCGTGACTACTTTCCGATAAAACTTAGAATAGGGGTACTGTTATATAGGACGAATTGTTTTCATGTCTGTTGGTCTAAGAATGCTCGTTGGTTTTAACAGCATCAGCTTTTGAATTAATGTAGGTAATATGTGATTTAATATAGGTCGCACACAGGGCGTATCTTGCTCTCTGTCCTCATATCGTTTTTTCTCAATCTGATATATTTCGAGTAGGTTGCTACAACTGCTGCAGCTTTAGCAACCTATATTAGGAGTTCGCTGATACTTAGGAAACTAGCAGGTTCATTTCGTGTCTTCAGGCCCCATTCACGATCACTCAATCGTGAGCGATGTCACTCCAAAAGTGACCGTCAGTAGGAAAACCAAATGGATGAAATTAAGTGGTTGGGGAGTCGGATATCCATCAGTCTAAAATTCAATCACATCCACCACTCCAAATGGAACGTCAATGAGGAAACTCGAGTGGACGGAGTCCTAACTCCTAATCCTCATGTCACTTGGTTGTCAGTGTTAAAAATTTGTCTCTTTTTGTCATCACCCTTCCATCAGGGTATACGTGTTGCTGTTTTAAATTAATAGCAAAATACGTGTATTAATTAACGTAGTGACATTTCTTTAAACGATTGAAAAAAAATTCTAGTTTCACATCTGTCACGATCAGGGTTGCCAGGTGTTCGGTATTTTTGCTCTATGTTCGGTATGAAAAAAATACCGAACTATGGAGTGTTCGGTATTTTTATTTTCGGAATGATTTTGTCATTTTTTTCTAGTAGTGAATTCATAATTTTCCGCACAGAAATATTTTGAATTGAGAATGACCTTTTTTTTTTAGGTAATTTTGGAAATATCCTTTTTTTTGGGAACACTCATCTTTCCGGATACCAAGCGGGAACACTGGTTCGGTCTGGCAACCCTGGTCACGATGGATGAAATCGATTCGAAACCTGCTGGATCGACAGTTTCCATAGGGCATAGACAATGATAGCCTATTCGGGTGGTAACAAGACTCATCATTTAATGAGAATTTTACATGATAGAAACGCATGCTTCAAAAAATAGGGTTGGAGCGTGCATTAATTAGTAAATAAGCAATGTATATAGGTGAGTACTGGCTAGATAATGAAAGATGATAGATGAGGTTAGGTTAGAACGTAAGAGTTAGCAGCGTATCACACAGAGAGAGAAAAGGTTGGACTAGGTAATTAGACCGTTGACTTTATGATTAGCACAGCAGGCTCAGCTCATCTCGATGTTGGCTGTTCGTCATAACACGAGCAGCAGAGCATGAAAACTAGTGTGAAGAACAATCTAAGCTAGATGACGTTCGAGTTTTTACTTTCGTTATAATTAAACACTCATTATCACCACTTCAATGAGAGATTTTTTTTTCACTAGCTGCCACAGTTCAACATATTAACAACTTTATTACTTTAAAAAGTGGTTACGATGCCGGCTTTCGCGCTGTTTCGTGCGGAGGTCGTGGGTACGATCCCAGATGCGGACCATCTTCCTCTTTCACGACACAAACTTTGAGTAGCTTACCGTAATAGGGTCAAAGAGTGTATTTTTGTGCTTACTTTGAGTGAGCACAGATTCATTTTTAAAGAAAAACAAAAAGATATATTTTTATAGTTATATAATTCCCCTCAAGAAAATAATTAGGAAAAGTTCGAGCTTGATTTTTTCTAGAATAGCATTGCTGGTAAAAGTGGACTCAGTTTAAGAGTTAAAAAAATATGAAATCTCAAATACTTAATATGGAAGAAAAAATACCTATAATAGTTATGAAATTGGAAAAGAATCTTGTTAGAATCAAACGAGCACTAATGATATTTTATTATTCCATTTAAAATTGTAAAGATCTTTAGGTCAAACAATACGAGGAAATTACACAAAACATTTTTTATCTTGATGGTCATTGTTGTATAAGTTCGCAGATACTTAGTTCTTTTGGAAGTAAAATGTAATGATCACTGTGCTGTATAGATGTGTAGGTATCTACTATTTTTAGTTGATATTACTTAGTTATGTTTCAACACTGGACCATGAGGTAAGATTGCTTTCGTTGACAAAAAAAAATAATGGTCAAATCACGACAACCATTACTTAGGCCAGAGAAGTGTAGGCATGTGAAAATAATGAATTAGAAATTGCGAGTTAGGTACATTTCTGACTCATACAAGTTTCTCTAAACAGAAACGATATAGGTCGAAATATTATGTAGAAATTTAAGAAACCAATTTTTCTTTTGTTTAGCTTATACACAAACACAAATGAAAGTCTCTCGATCGTAATACGTGAATAGGGATTCAGATAGATATTGAATTGTAGACAATTCAATAGACTAATTTTTACTGTGTCTTATAGGTACCTAAAGGCGAACGTTCTAAGATTAATGTGATCACACTAAACCAACCATAATCAAAAGAGAAGCAGTTGAAAACGCTTTGAGTAATTCAAAAACATTGAGCACTATAATATAGTGTTCAATGATAATATAACATTGATATTATCAATGTTATATATAGTGTTAAAAAGTCGCGCAAAAATATTGGTCTAATACCTATCTAGATATTTTATAACAATTTTCAAGTAAAAAACAAGGATGTAAAATCATTTTAATGTATGCGTCTCGTTACTATTTGAATTTATCAGGAATAATGAAATTCCACTAGAAACACTGTGTGTTATCATTGATAAAAGATTAATCAAAATGTGCAAACAAGAGCAAAATAATAATACCTATAGGTATCAGTTATCATAAAATCTACAATCTATATTGTTTTATGAATAGTAACATTAAAATCGATAACACGCCAATATGTAACTACACACTCATTTCATATTGCAGTTTAGTATTTTTATTATAATAATATTTAATTAAAAACTTACTTATGAAACCGATCCGTTGACATTTTGATGTTTTAGACACTATTCTACATTTCACGAATAACTTGACACACTCATTAGTTAAACTTACAAGATTATAATGAAATAATTCATAAGACCGTATTAAATCACAGTTCTTTCATGAAAATATCGTTAAGTTTACAAAATATTTTGATTTGTTTCAACTTTCTAAGTTGTTTTGTTGTCATGTAAACCGCACGGAACTTTGACGGTTCAAGTTTATGTAGAACGCACGAAATAACTGTTTCACCTGCTGGTATACTTCACTCAGGTGAGCCCCCACTTCGTAACAACATTCAAAGTGGTATTTTGCTACCTTCATAGTCGACAGAGAGATAAGGAATGTATGACTCACGCGCTCCGTATCAAAATGCAATAAAAAACACAAGCAAAGAGACATCTTTAGAGTTAACCCGAAAACAATATTTTAAACTCAACTATTCGATACAGAGACATCTATTGAACAGGGGAGATATATATATAAACGAGTTACTGACATCTGTAGAAGAATAGAAGCAACACAAGCTTTCGTTGTTGTGTTATAGATGGATCTGTAAAAATATCCACAATAAATAATTATTTCTAATAAAACATTTTTACGAGTATAAAAAAAAAATAAAAATGAGAAATAAAAACGTAATTTATTTTTGGTATTTTATACGGACTGTGTATGTTATTAGGTAGGTACATTAAAATGTGATGTTCGGTAAATGATCATAAATTGGGGATTAGGTCGGTAGGTAGGTAGGTAGTTGAAAGGAATGCTGCTACTGGAATTTAAGATATTCTTCTGTAGATATAAATATTTTAATGAGATGTTTTTTAAAACTTATCAAGAATAATAATTATTCATATTGTTTACCGATTTTATTGTTCTTAACTCACCAATTTCGTAACACCTCTAAAATTATGAAAATGGTGTATCTAATTCAATTTTAAAGATATTGAAGTAATTTTCTAATACCTAGGTAGGTACCTACTTAACTATAGATAATGTGTATCTATCTAGATCTGAAGTCGAAAGATTAAAACTAGTTGCATGTATACATGAGATCCAACTGTCGATGGCCTGAGTCGGTATGTTCATTGTATGAAACGATGTCGTCAATAAATTAAATTTTTACAAAAAATGTTAAGAAAAGTTTGAGATGTACTGATATAATGTATGTATTTTTTATAGAAAATTAAATTATCTAGTTGATGTGTTTCGGCGTTTTTCTATATTTTTTTGAAATTCTGAAATATAGGCATTGAAACTCGTAAATTTGTCATAAAAAATATATTTTTCTTTATAAAAAAAAGTTTGAGAAACCCTGGAACTTTTTCATTAAATTGAATTTGAGAAATTGTATTTTTCTATATACATACACATTTTTAGGGTTCTATCTTTTATAGTTTTCGAGATATATGCAAAAATTAAGTAAACATTCAAAGGTTGATTACCCCTGACTGAAAGAAAATTTAAAAATTCTGAGTATACAAGTTTTGTAGGCTTAAAGTATTCCAACTGTCGATTTGTTGAAGAGAAATTATTTCTCGAGACAGATCGGCAGTATCAAGCCAAGATACGTGAGATTTGTATGGCCAGGTCTACATTTTAAACGGTTTACGACACACACACAGACACACCCTCAGACACCCTCTCACACAGACACACACACAGACACACTAAATGTTCTCCTCCGAATTCTAAGTAAATCCATATATGGAACATGCTGCTGCATATGCTGCGAAGCCTCTAAGTTGGTGTTTTTTGTCGTCAAAGTTTGAAAAACCGTTTAAAATGTAGACCTGGCCATACAAATCTCACGTATCTTGGCTTGATACTGCCGATCTGTCTCGAGAAATAATTTCTCTTCAACAAATCGACAGTTGGAATACAGAGTCTATAGCAGTTGACCTGAAGGGTAAATTTTCAACTAGGGAAATCAGTTTGAGTCTAATTCGGGGCGTTGGAGTTTTGGTGAATTAAATTGTTTAGGGATTGGATTGATCACCTATATAATGGCGAACTTGTTAATGTAAAAGCGATCCTACCATAAGATAGAAATTGGAACAGCAGTATAGGTCGGAAGATAGATAATCTACGTACCTACATAGAAAACGGTCCATTACCTATTTCTTTTTTTTTGTTTTCATGAACCGGTTAGGGCAGGGGTCGGCAAGTAGTTTTAGTTGGGGTCCGAATACTGTGGGAAAATTCAAACGAGGTCCAGAAAAAAAAAATGATACTATACCCGGCGCGCTATAAGATTACTTCTGGTACCGTGCTACCCTGACTTTCACCTCAACACCCATTTTTTGGAGTTCGACCCCCCCCCCCTCCCCTTCGCCCATTAATCACGGAGTAACGTTTTTCAATGTTTAATTAGGAAAGTGATTTTTTTCACAGCAGGCGATCAAAATTTGGTACAATCCTTGATAAGGTTGCTCTCCTATGTTCATCGATCTTCCCAAAAGTGGAATTCTTTAACGACTGTGGCGACTTCAATTTTTCTGTGTGCTCATTTATATGGGCGAATTGGTGATATATCCAGCAGATAAATAAGTTTTACTACCCATTATTTTCTTTTTAACACATAATATGAACCATGAAACTTTACAAAACACTTGGGTCTCATTTTTTCGCCGCACACTAGTTTATGACCACGGTACACCAGTGTGCCAGTGTTTGCGGAATACTGATCTAGACAACTAAAGGTTCAAATCACCAATGGTTCCAAGGCTGTCTCCTAGTTAGGAGTTACCTAATCTTTGGTAGTTCCTAGCTTATCGTTTTGTTTAAAAATATTTATGTAGTTCCTAGAGCTAGGGACCGTTGGTGAAATTCACCATTAAAGTATAATACCTAAGTACTTACCAAGTAAGATTCTATTTGTTATAAAAAAAATATTTTAAGTAATAAAGGTATGTACTTGCATTATAATATTTGGCGGTCCGCAGTTCAACCTTTCGCGGTCCGCAAACGGACCGCGGTCCGCCTGTTGCGGACCGCTGGGTTAGAGGCATTCGAGATGTGGCTACACAGAAGAATGCTTCGAATACCGTGGACTGACATGATTAGTAACACATAAGTCTTAGAGAGAGCCAACACCAGGAGAGAATTGCTGTCGCATATCAAAGTGAAGAAGGTGTCATATTTGGGCCATGTGTTGCGAGGGGAGAAGTACCGCCTTCTTCAACTCATACTGCAGGGCAAGATTGAGGGAAGACGGGGAGTGGGCAGGAAGCAGATGTCCTGGCTGCGAAACATCCGGGAGTGGACCGGAATATCAAGGGTCGATGAACTCTTCAGAGCAGCGCAGGACCTAGTGGCTTTTGCGGAGGTGGTCGCCAACGTCGGGGGGACCTGACAGGGCACCCAAAGAAGAAGTTTCGCAGCTTCGAACAAAGTTTGCTGATTGCTCACATTTTACCCATCAAGCAGCGTAAGGCGTTCTAAAAAGATAGTAAATAGGTTGTAGAATGCTACAGTAACAACAGGAGCTCTTTGCAACCATTTCAAAACGTAACGTAAACGTGGTAATAATAATAAAAAAAAAATTATTATTTTATTGATGTAATGTTTAGGATGAATGTTGTCTTTGATGTAATGTTTAGGATGAATGTTGTCTTTGATGTAATGTTTAGGATGAATGTTGTCTTTGATGTAATGTTTAGGATGAATGTTCTCTTTGAATAAATGATACCTACCAGGTCCCATCTAATGCCCCGCCCAACTTTCATCAAGATCCCCACTACACAGTGTGGCGACTTAAATTTAAATTGATGGCCCTTCGACGGCTGATATTCCTCTGCGTCCCGCTCCTCCGCCAAGATGTGCCACCAACCAATAACACTGTATGCCATGCCTCCTCCTACACTTCACACCATCAACCTTGTTATATTTCTTTTAATTGGTAAGACACTCTTCAATTCATAAATATTTATGTATCGGATAACTTATAAATTACCTACCTATATTGGTATTATTCATAAACATAATATCTATCATCAACTTTTTATATTGTTAAGTCATATTTTTGTTTGTTTGTTTTTCCAGTAAAACTGCTTACTCATCTTGTAGCTGTGTTGCACTTAACATTATTATTAAGTCAAGGTGTAAATAATTCTAGTGCTTGCAAATGAGGTGAATGGAATTGTCAACAATTCAGTTTTTTTTGTTTAATGAAAATTAATCCAGGTTCATCCAAAGTGAACAAAACACTTCACATAAAGCAAATGGTCGGCATCGGGGATCGAATTCACGCGACTTTCAGTACGCTGTAAATGAAAGGCGTCGACTGATACCACTGGGCTATACCAACACCTCATTTTGCCCTTGATTTATGAACGCATTACATAATATATATCTTATAGCTAGGTTCAGATAGTAGGTACTTACCTACCTACCATCGGTGACCAAATTATTAGTTACACATGTAAAAATTACACCTTTGCACTTCAAATGTGTATAAAGTTTTAAAATGTGGGAATATTTATATATATATATATATATATATATATTAAGATGTAAGTTTTACTCCATTTCACTGTGATAAAAAAAAAAAGACTTGTGAAAAGCTGATGACCTTTTTTGTCTATCGGGGTGCATGTTTTACACATGCAGTTCGTGACAAATCTTGGGTCATCACTTTCAGTCATATATATATATATATATATATTTGCTGTTTCAGATCAATTTGGTATTTGTAATGAATTTCAAAATAAATTTTGTAGGTACCTAATGTGGGTACCTAGTATAAACAATGCATAGATACCTACTTGAGAATAAAAAAACACAAAAAAGTTTAACACCTCCGAATTGCTGACCAAATCCGTCAAAGGTACGCAACATTCTTCCATGAATGAAGTGACCCACTTATTCACCTTTCTTTCTTTACGTTTCTATAACATATTCTTATTGGTTTGTAACATTCTATTTATGTATAGGTATTTCTCAAAAACAAATGCATAAGTGATATATCGCACACTTGGTCAGATGGGGTAAGTATATGTAGGTTCCTACCTATATTGGGATGTTGATACATGTTCTTCTGTGTTCAATGTTCAATATTGTGAAGGTGAGATGTGTCCACACATATATAGGCAGCCTTTTATACCTATCTTCATAGGACTACACGGCTCATGCAGGCACCGGAATTTTATGCGGATAAAACAGCTTTGAGTTTGACATCTTAATAATCATTTTATTGCGTTGCAACACTCCAGGGCTGTCACAATACGAAGGCAAAGAGTTTTTAATGTTTTTCTACACTTATAAATCTCATGGAGTAGGTACGATCTTTTTCGGTCATTTTGTGCTGCAAAGAGAATTGTTTGGGTACCTACCTACTTTGAAAGAAGAATTTATAGGAGTGGTCGACCGAAAACGGCGTGGATCGGATACATAATATATTTTGTTTTCAAGGAAGGCCGGGTAAGAACTAAAAGAAATAGACTGTATGAGCTTTAATAGGTATATGAGGGAGCGAAAGAAATAGGTATATCAGGGTTGGGGTCACCAGATGTAGGAAGAATCTAAATAGTTGGGGCTACCTACCTGCAGATGAGACCGAATGTGAGTGTTGTGAGCTCCAAGACGACGACCACCTCCTGACATGCCCATTAATCGGGAAAAATTACTGCCTGCAGCACCTTATCCTGGCAAACGACAAGGCGTTGGCTGTCGCTGCTTACTGGTGTGGCAAAGTATAAACCGGATTCGAAAAGTAAGTAAGTAATTGTTCTATCTGTCTACCCTTTAACGGATTTGGCGTGATGGGTAAAAAAGACGATAGCGCCTCGCCATGGCAAAAGGTATAGGTACTTACTCATCATGCAAGTGAATTAATTAAAAAAAAACTTGTTAAATTTCATAAAACACAGTTGTATTTTCGACGAAAGTTTTTTGTTTGTTTCATATAAATTTTATAATGATTGATATAATTAGTATTAGAGACACTCCTGATGCATGTCTGGTCCATTCGTTATGGAAGGCGCGAAATGAATTGATTTGTATAGCGGGCGGTTCTCCTTTCAGACGTTTATATTGCCGACAGGGTTGATGCCTGGAATGAAGCGACTCACCAACACTCACCTAGGTACACCTACAGATGGACTACATGCACACACCACACAGATGGACTATAGCACTATATGTACATAGTACACCCAGCAATCATTACGAGACAAACCAACGAGAATTTAAAATCTACAGCCTCTCAAAGTCACAAGGATAGGAAGGATAAGGTCTTTTGACTCAATAAATCTACGAATAAGATATAAAAGGTTTTTCATTCCATTTTTCTTCTTCTCCAATCACAATCCTAAGATTTGTTGGCAGCAATGTTGATCACTCTCTCTTTCCACTCCCCCCTATCCACAGCAGTCCTTTTGAGTTCTTCATAACACGAACAGCGCATGTCATTGACGTGGTCTTCCCTAGGAGTTTTTCCCATAGGGCATCCCCTCCAATATCCACTATGGTTTGTAGGAGACCTTCATTAAGTACCACGTGTCCTATCCGTATTGCCCGCCTTTCGGACAGGATTTTCAGCAGGATCCTTCCTCCTTCGATTCTTTGAAGAACCTCTTTATTTCTCAAAAGGTTCAAGCTGGAAAAAGCTCTTGAATTCTTCATGTATTCTTGAGTGGAGTTTGAAAGACGGTTGTGGGTAGGTTAGTTCTATGGAATACTCAATAATTCTTCACAAAATACGACAGCCAGGTCCGCTTTTTACGATTGACGAAAGCATGATTGAGGGCGACAGCAGGATGATATGCCCTATCTCATACTAAGAAATGAAGAGTTTGCCAAATGACAGACAGGCGTGGTAAGGCAGAATCTACGGCAAATCATTGAGAAGACCTGAAAGTCTTCGGAATATAATAGGTATATCATCACACAGAAAACATGCACTAGCCTCCGTTTCTTAGGCACACGAGAATATGAATAGGTAACAGTAGACGATCTGGTTTGAAGGTTAACATCTCAGCATGGGGATGCTAAGGGTGAAAGTTCGAATCATGGGCGTTATAGAAATTTTGTAAACGGTTGTCATGATGACTCAGGGATTTAATGTTTGCCACCATTAAGCTAAACTGAAATATTAAGCTAATTATAAGTCCTTAAATTAAATTGGTTCAAATTGAATTACTATCTAGCAAAATTGATGTATCTTTCACAGTGAAGGTTTAAAATCTCGCAAATGCAGCATGATCTGGTGTTCCCCTTGGCCCTCGCGCAACTACTCAAGCCAAGCCGCGAGAATCGTGATCCTATGAGACATGCCTTGTGTAGTGGAGGTTGCGATGATAGAGACTCGGAGTGACACTATTTAATTTTCCGTCTTCAATCAAATCAACGTCTCTCATCATACTTCCGAGACGTTTAATTACACCCACCTATTATTGTATCTACATATCTGCTATTTAATATGCTATTTCCTCGAATGCCTGCTTGTGGCGCCCTTTGTAAATTGCTTCTTCTTTCGGTCACGTGTCAGGTCTCCACCATGTTGACTAGATCGCTTGTGAAAAGGCGTCTCTGTCACGGAAAGCTCGGAACAGTTCTTTATATAGGTATAAATATTTGGAAACTTTGCTGGTTTATAATATGTTTTATATGTTTACTATTTCTTTAAAATAACTCTATGTTTGCTAAGCAAAAAAAAAATAGGTAAGGAGGTAGATACAAGTTCATCTTAATCGATAGAAGTGCGAGATTGTCATAATATGAAAGTTTTCAAAATAGGTTTTACCAAATTGGCCATGTCGAAATTAGAGAGTTATATCAACCATACATACCTATTGATAAAAACTATGGTAATTGTTACATCTTACTTAGACCCTAAACTGATTTTATTTTTATTTTATTTTATTTTCAACAAACGGCGTAAAGCCATTTACATGTTAATACAGTATTGATTTTGTACATATAAATTTAAAAACAACAAAATTTGAACAGATCAAAGGGGGGTGATATACATTACGATGATAATCAGGAGTATAAAATCGCATCGCCAGTCATTTGGGTCTAATGCGATTCTATATCCATCGTCGATTAAGATAGAATTTGTAACACATAAAAACAATAACGATATAACAAATAATAAATATATAATCTCCAGTCTTAATTATCACAGTTAAATAAATGAAATAATAAAAAATTAATATCAATGTGGTGAATTTTTGGTCAGATCGAGTGAGAAATAAAATGAGAACATCCAGTCAGAGTAAAATCTATATTGATGAGTCAGAGGGAATATGGTAAATGTAGATAATTATTATACAATTAAATAAAGTTTGTCCATTTTAAGCAATTTCGCAAAAAAAAAAAAATTAAATAAATTCAAGCATGTGTCAATAGGAACAAATGGGATAAAGAGCGTTGAAGCGGGTTATCGAGTTGCCCATTGTCAATTTTACAAGGAGTGGAAGAAAATATTTATGTCAGATTTGAATTTGAGGAAACTGTCGGCAACGATGTCCGCACAACCATCCACCAGATTTCCAAGTCTATGAATACGGATCATAGGAAAGTGGAACATAATGTAATTATTTCTAGTTGAAACAGAGACGTCTGTCGAGTTGATCTAGCTGGGATGTGGAATTGAATAAGTGCGAGAAGTTCCGGGGAGTTTATGGCACCATTAACCAGCTTATGAAGGAAACAGAGGTCTGATATGTCTCTGCGATTTCGCAGGCTGAGCAATCCAAGTTCATTCATAAGGGCAAAATAATATTAAGATATTTATCAAGATAACAACAGGTACACTCAATTTACTCGATTTTCTTATATATTTTCCGATGTTTCCCTGTATTAAAATCATGCATCTAGTCTGCTACCTATAACCTATGGTGACAAAAGAAACAGCAATGATAAGGACAATAATATTGCTGGCAAAGCTTTATGAGAACGGAACGAGAAAAGAACACCAAAATGCGAGAGTTGTAATATGTTGGCTTGATGATGTTCTCGTAGTTAGATGGAATAGACAGTTGAAGCGAGACTGCTATAATAAATGAAGGCAGACTTCGTTATATTACCTATGCTTTGAGAAGAAATAATATTGTACTACTGCGCATGGTCCCAACTAGTACCACGTGACTGCTGTTAAACTCATACAAACTGTGACGTTTGTCGGTAGCGGTTTGTGACATTCCATTATTTTATTATGTAGGTATTTTAATATTTTAGCGTTAACACAGAGGAATTTTATGTTTTAATCACATAATTAGTTAAAGGAAGTAGGTACCTATAGGATTTGTTGTGTTTTCTTGTGCTTGTGGATGGAAGTAAAATGAATTATTATTAATAATAATAATTTATCTTCAGACACGTGACTGTTGAATGAAGGAACCAATTTTCGCTTCTGCGCATCCAAAAAAGTTCTCTAATAATATTTGTAGGTACTTAGTGGCAAGGGCGGATCCAGCCTTGGCACCAGGGGGGGGTCACAAAGTAAAAAATTTGGTATCTGGAAATTACACTTTTCCTAAAAAAAAAAAAAGGTCATTTTCAAGATTTGGTATCTGGAAACTACACTTTTCCTAAAAAAAAAAAGGTCATTTTCTAAATTTGGTATCTGGAAATTACACTTTTCCTAAAAAAAAAAAAATAAGGTCATTTCCTAAATTTGTTATATGGTACTTTTGCTCCAGGGGGGGGTCATGGCCCACGGAAATTATAATTATGCTAGCAAAATAACGATTTTATTAATAAATATCACTGCCCTACTTCAGATTACATAGCCTAGGGGGGGGTCATGTCCCCCGTGACCCCCCCCCCCCTGGATCCGCCGTTGCTTAGTGGTTATACCGCTCTGAATTACCAACCTTCCTCTAGGCACAAAAACAGCTGGAACTCCGTACTTCACTGGGATAAGTTTATAGAAGAAGTGCATGTTTGTGAGATAAATGTCGTGCTCGTCCCGGGTCTGATACGCGGTGTCATGTAATGTTGTAAAGCGCAGTGCTATCTGTGTGTGCTGTCAGCGTGCAACATTATTAGGCATTGTTGTCTTAATACACTGGAGGAGGTGTAACTCTCCAACACTTTATGGGACGCTCAAAGGAATTGACATAAACACTATTGTGTTCCTCCGTCCCTAACTGATCCCGCTTACTTATGTTTGCAATAACTTGAACTTACACACTGTCTTCTCGCAGTCTTTCTGAGGCACCGCGGTACTCAACGGCAGTCAACATTGATGATAGGGGTACCTATTAATGTACAAAAACAGTACAGGTACTTACTTCAACCATTTCTGATGTAGGTCTCCTCAAATTCCTCCATTTATATTTGTTTTTTGCTCCTCCCCTTACCTCTTTGCTGAATGACTTGTTGAATTGTCTAAATTTCATACGAAAATTTCCATTAGATATTATTAAAAACTGCATACCTAATTCGGCTATAGGCTTTGCATACAAAAGTGTTAATTAGTTTATTTAATTTTTTTTTACATTTGAACTTTAACACCTACCTAGTATTTACCATTCCATTTTTTGGTTAATATTTTTGAAATACATTCAAAATATTCATACATTCTTCGATAACTCTACACCTTATTATCGAGCTTTGACCTCCTTTATGTTTCGCCTCCAATACACTCTGTCCTCTGATGCTGCGTTCTTCTTGACCTCACCTTACATACGTACGTAGTCTGTTTACTTACTATTTTTCTTTCGCCCGGATGTCCCTTCAGGATTCTCTTCGGTCTCAATGATGACGGCATTTTCTGAATCTTCCCTGCCCATCTGAGCCTGCCCAATCTAGTATATTCAGAATTACTGGGAGATTTGTGAATACTGTACAGCTCACCATTATAAGTATCGTATTCATTCTTCAACATTCACGGGCCCCAAAACCTTACGCAGCATTAACACATTCATCATTAGTTTAATTCTATTTTAAAACTGATTTTTGTGTTGCGATCGATTGTTTATGGAGTGAACTCCGGAAGAATATATTATAATATGGGGTTGCGACTTAATTTAAAATTACGACATTATTGTGTTTTGTGATTTGATCTGCGGTTACGGGCTTGCGACTTATTTATGATTTTCATTTTCTAACATGAGAATGAGATGTAAAATCACGGATCGTGAAGATATTTCACACAGTCCATTCATGAGATACTGCAGATTGTACATTGTATCAGTTAGGCATGTCTTGTAAAACTGTTAAAGATCCAAGCTGAACAACTGTATGAATTGAAAGATAGTAAAAAGAAAACGGTGGCCATAGAAGATTACAAGACATTTTCAAGGAACAAAGGACTATTCCACAGAGAATTTATTAGATACCTATAGGATAAGAAATGGTGACGATTTGATTAGTTGATAAGTTTTTCTGAAGATCCTAAAAATTTGCAAAAAAATAGCATAGCTTGTAGGTATTTATTTTATTATATTAAACCAATATACAAACAGTGATATTATTACAAACAATTACACAAATAGTATGGACAACAAAAACACCAGTAAAGTATAAATATACGTAGACATTTAGGTACAGCGAGTAGGTTAGAAGTAAGACAAACAACAGAGAAAAAAAGGACTTATGTAACAATATGTGCAGGCTCAGCTGGGGATAATGGGAAGAAGTAAAAGAGTCAGGGATAGGAATATAATTTGTGCCTCTCTACATAAGTCCATAATATCTCTAATATTCCCATTACTTCTATTAATATCTTGAAGTATCAATTAAAAGCTACTGTTAATTTTTAATAGATGGCTCTGTCTTTATTTCTGTATCGTATCAGGATTTACAAGAATATTATTCTGGTAAAAAAAATGACGTGCAAGCCTAAAAGGAAAATTTGAGGACTTTTCATGAATTATTTAATTCTGGTATAATTTCGGTCCGGTCCTCTGTCCTCTAATTGCTATTGTATTTTACTAAAATTTGTAATTGTTAAAATATATTTTAATAATCTCTATTATTAGGATATCCTTACAATGCACAAAGTCTACCTGATTGTTATATTGTGTGAATCCACCCGGTTTTTCAATTTTATCTCACAAATCATATTAAAGTCTAGAAAAAATCTAAATGACCAAAAACTTTAGAGTAATTTCCTTAGGAATTCTTGTAATAAATATATACCTACCTAATAATGCTTTATTGAGTTGCGTGTAGATGTAGGTATGAGTGGAATATGATTTTGATTAATTTTACGAGTCTATTAAGGTGGGTAGGCCCAGGCTAGGTAGGTACTGCACTCAATTTTGACGAAGATAAATTATAATCAAACTAAACGTAAATCACCATGTTTTATATCATTACTTACTTACATTTATATCCATCCATACACACATTCGTCATATTATTATGTTTTTATTAATTCTAATTCTAGCTTGTTTTTGTTGTTGTTGTTCTTTGTTTGTTTGAACGGTACAAATATATAGATTTTTGACTGTCTTAGAATGGCTCAGAATACGATGGCAATGCATTCTTCAAGCAGAATTGAATTTAATTTATGAAACTCCGGACAGACTTCTTTAAAAAAATGTCGAGATAGTTTGACATCCGAATTTCAAAAACACAACTGAAGTTCTTATATGAATAGATCTTGTTGTGTATGGAGGGTTAGAACCAGAACAGCACAGTTGAGCATCATGATGTGGTGGTATCTCGAACGATTTTTAGTGATTTTTTACAAAGCAAGTAAATTTAAAAACGTTGATATCTATAATAGTTCTTTTTTTTTCTAGATTACCGGTGACTCAAAAACGTTAAAAACTACATAGTAATTTCTAGTTAGCATAAAAAATAATGAGATTGTATCTACAAAATGTTTAAACTACAACAGCTCAAAATGTTTTAAACAAGTAGGTAACACACGCAGCTCCCGAATGATAAGAGATATTCAGATTGGAAATCATTATCCCTAAAATTTATGATTTCTCAGCTATTTTCAATCATTCTTTATTTTTTTGTACCAATATCTCAGAACACATTCTTAAAAATAAGACAGTAAACCGTATAACTATCCAACATGATTGATAAAAAATAGAGATACAATATTCTACTTTGCTAGCGTCTATTGACCAATTTGTAAAGACTTGTATGTTGGAGAGTTTTTCAAGTAAAGACCAATTTGTCATTCGCACGTTTTGTAAACAATGGTTGTGTACTCCTGGATTCATATTGTGAGATTTGTTGGTACAATACGCGGCCAGTTTGTTACTAATAAAATGATTGATTTCATAGTAAATGGTTGGGAGAATATTTCACACGAGTCTTTTTTGGACTGTATCAGACCGAAATTATTGTTCTTTGAAATAGTTTGAATACCTCAAGGCTCGGTACGTACATAAAACATTGTACGGAACTATTCGGTTCGGTTTCGGCTCTTTTCGGTAGATGCCGATAAAAATGAGAACGGGTTTTCGGTTTCTATTCGATTCGCTAGGAGAACGATCCGCTAATTTAAGAATATTTTTTTATAGGTGTATATGACCGAAGCCGAATCGAATATAACCGCATAGTATGGCTTAGGTAGGCACTAGGCAGGCCTAACGTCTTTTGATAGACGAATTTAGTGCTTCTTTATACAAAAACTATATTCGATAATGCGATTTTTACTTTGTAGTTGACTATTTTTTTTATAAAATAAATTTGAAAAATGTAAGTAAAGTAAGTTAATCTATACCTATGATTGTGTTAATTTTTTTGTTCTGTTTCTGCCTTTTGAATAAATAAACGAACATTAAATAAAATCTCGCGTCAAATGAGTAATAAAATCTCGCGTCAAAGGAGTAGGTACTATAAGCAGCCTTTAAAATATATGAGACGGTTGGTAACCCAGTGGTATCAGTCCACGGCTTTCGTACGTACATAATGAAGGTCGTGGGCTCGAATCCCGGTGCCGACCGTATTTGTGTTCACTTTTGGTGAGTCATTTAAAGTAATTTAAATTTAGAGTAATTGAAATGTAGTATCATTTAAAGAAAATATCATCACATATAATATGATTTTAATTGAAATGCTGGAACATTATTGTCTATGCACATTTCCGGGTAGTCCAATTCAAAATTAGAACGCTCTTTTTTAAATCTTTACCTATAAGTCATGTTCATATATTATGTTCTATATTTTTAAATAGCATCACGCTAAAATCATCAACGTGTTCTTGTTAATAAAGATTCTATTTTTGAATTACGGCAGCAGGTACTTACTAATACATTTGACAGTCAATATTATTAAAACAGGTATTTTATGCATTTAATCGTTAATAATTCTTATTTACCGTTCGATTAAATATTATTATATTAATATTAAGGATATTATTATAATCCGCGTATCACATTAAATAACACACAAGCAATAAAGATCCACGCCTACAGACCAAACGGACGAGCAGCGCTCGCATATAAAATGAATTAATAAAAATAAATTATATTCATTCAAAACATTTAATAATGGCCGATGCTTCGTTTTGAAATAATTAACTAATTTCAGGGATCATAAATTCGCAACAAAAATCAATCACAAATAATTAAATGCTCTCCAGAAAGGATGCGTGGGCTGTGCCAAGTGGGTTTTTATTTTTGCGAGAGGTTTAAATTAAAAACGTCTAAAATTTTAAACGGTGTTAATTTTATAAGGCCGCTCATAAAAAAGAAACATCCATTCGCGTTGGCACAAAGACGCTCAATCATTAAATCCTTTTGAACTTTTTGTTATAACCCAACGCATTATAATAATAATATTTAAATTACAAAACATAATTTATTCGCGGGGTAAGAATATTTAAATATTCTCCGCTCTCAATGCGGCCCTTTTTCTCTCCTGTCACAACGAACACTGTATATCTCTATTTGGTTGTGTGTCCTTGTCTCGTCTGTGTGAAACGCGCGAAGAGAGAGTGAGCAGGCGAATGTAAATACAACGCAGAGATGTATTTGATTATTACGCTAAATAAAATTTATATTGCATCTTAATTTATTTATTACTTATAGATAATAAGAGATATAGATTGTAATAAATAAATAAATGTATTAATCAGTACAATTGCGGTATTAGATTTTTAATTGTGAAAATTTATCTCAGTCAATTGTCAGAGAAATCATGGTCCAAGCAATTTATTGGCTTCAGCTATGCTAAAATACTATAATTCAGCTACGCTAAAATGATTTCATTCAGCTATACCAAAATGAAATCGTCGATTTTGTTTTTTTGGTATAAATTTATATTGTCTTATTATATATTATCATGTTTTTCCCGGTACCTATCTTGATTAACTGTTTATTTTTGTTATGATTTGTTTTATATACATATTGTCTATATTGCTGATTTTTATCTGTTCAATTGATTTTCTTTTTTTTCTACTTTTATTCTAATGTTAATTCTCTTATTACATTATTATTATTTTTTTTTATTTCTCTCTTGTAAAAGCAACAATTGTTGCTTTTACATTAAAAATATATTATACATTTTGATACGCCATGTGTTTGAGCGGATTAGCGGACTGTATATGCGGGATGCGGTTTTAATGGAATCAAAAAACTCATCAAAGGCTTGCACATATGGTGAGAATTAATAAACAAATTCCTACCTTTGGTGATGGAACTGGTGCATAGATAGATCCCCCGATGTCTTCGTTGATTCCACTGGTTTATTTACAACACAAACAATGCAATATTTATTATGTTAAAGTAAAGTAAGCGGATTTAGATGGTTAAGAAAAATTAATTTTATGCGTATGATTAAATTAGCGAAAGCGATAAAAATATGCGACAATAAGCGAAGGAGACGCGCACTGCGTGTGTTCCGGAATAATCGTAATTAATTACTGAAGATAGCGTTGCGTTGCATTCATTGCAGATTCAAGGTTAAGGAGAGAGAGATTGCAATAATTTTGGACTATAGGAAATATGGATGGGTGACAGAGATAGACTCTATTTATTAAATCCCACTTCAACGCAATCCCATAAATCAGTTTTTCAATTCAATTATTGCTAATGTCCATGCTACTGGCTCAAACATTCTCCCCACCTTGAAAGCTTAAAGCGTACTAAGCTTTCAACAAATAATGACAAAGCGAACATGAACAAAAAGGCGTTTGAACAAGCCGTCAAAAAAAAGAAAAGAAAGAAAAACAAGTTACTATATTAGCAACCAATATTTAATAAATTTAGAATTATTGTTATTAACTAAACTTACAACTAAGAATACTTGTAAGATAAATTACTGGGTTGGCAAAGGACATAATTTTACAACTGGACGTTTAAACGTTCCATTATTGGTCCTAACCAACGCCACACGATTGACTCCATCAGAGCCAGGAAAAACCTCTTCGATTCTTCCTAAGGGCCACCGAAGGGGTGGAACATCATCGAGATGTATAATAACGATAGTACCCACTTCAATGGGTTTATCTTTAGTGCACCATTTCTGTTTGGTTTGTAAAGTATGGTAATAATCTACCAATAGATCCACAGCGGGATCAGATTTTGGAAGTAGCGCGGGATGGTTCCTTTCATAAGGTAAGTCTGCATTAGACAATCTTCCTCCAATGCGAAGGATACCTTCCTTGTCTATGAAAGGATCAAGTCTTTTGAAAGGTAAAGGTAGCTCCTTACCCTGCGAAATAGCTGCATATTCTTTGCCAAAATGTACCTGTTGCAAGGTTAGCAAAACATATTTTTCGGCTAGATTCAAATTATCAAGTTGAATATTTTTTACAGCTGATATTTTGCGAATAAATCGCAATATATATATTACGACGCGAAGTAATTTATTCCATGATGATATTCGAGTGATCAGCGGGTATAATATAGGCGGTTCAGGTACAATGACATTTAAAGTCTTTGAATTAAATTCAGGTATGTCTGTTGAAGTAGTAGGTATAAATGGTTTGACAGGCCAAGAAGGCGCAGTCGAGACCCATTTAGGTGCGTTCCACTCATGCCTCAATATTTGCGAAGACATCAATCCACGAGATAAACAATCACTTGGATTCTCTATTACAGATATATGATAAAAACGTTTGCAATCTAAATTTTCATGAATTTTGGCTACTCGATTAGCTACGAATATAGACCAGCGGTGCGGGAATGAATGAATCCACGATAAAGCGAGCGTGGAATCAGACAAAGCGTATTTTTCCTCAATAGGATATCGAGGATTGAAAAAATCATAGACGATTCGAACTAATTTAGAAAGCGATAACGCAGAGCAAAGCTCTAAGCGTGCGAGTGATACAACCTTAGCACAGTTTTGCGGCGGTAATTTAGCGATTAGATCCTTTGAGCTACTGGCGAACTTTACTAGCTCGAAGTTTCCTGAAGCGAAAAAAGATATCAAATCATTAATCAGCTTCGCAGCCTCTCGATCCCCGGAGCTGGCGTGAACTGATTTGACTAAATCGTCAATATAGAAATCCGAAGTTGCGGTTTTAGCGGCATTTGGAAAGGATTGTACCTCAGCTTCTGCAAGCTTGCGTATTGTACGCATAGCTAAGTAAGGACTTGCCTTTAAATCAAATGGAACACATTTAAATTGAAAAATGCGAACATTTTCTTCATCATTGAAGCGGTATAAAATCTTTAGGTATTTTTGATGTTCTTCGGTTACACCAATTCTTAAATACATTTGTTTAATATCTGAGGTAATGGCTACAGCAAATAAGCGAAAGTTAAGTAAAAGTAAAAATAAATCTGCTTGTAAATTATTTCCAGTGTGTAGAATATCATTTAGCGAAACACCGGTGTGCGTATTTGCACTAGCGTCGAGAACAATTCTCAACTTTGAAGTTAATTTATCCTGTCGAATGACAGCGCGATGTGACATGAAATATTCTTCGTCATGTTGAGAGGGACTTTTAATTAAATAACCATTCTTTATGTAGTCATTAATGACATCATTGTATTGATTGCGTAATGTGGGATCTATTCTGAATTTTTTCTCAAGAGACATTAGACGTCGCTGAGCAGTGGCGTACGAATTACCCAATAAATTTGGTTCTTTAGAAAATGGAAGAGATACTATAAATCGCCCTTGACCATCTCTAATGGCCGTAGAACAATAGTTATTTTCACACTCCTCATCCTCTGGGCTTAAATGCTGTACATTAGGTACTTCATCTAATTGCCAAAACTTATGTAAAGATTGTTCCAACTCATTGTTAGAATAGGTACAATAAGACAATGTCTCTAAATCTGATTGATCGATAAGAGAAATCATCGACATTGTATGCGAGACGCCACTGTTAATTTTATTATTATTAGATGTGTTAGGTAAATTTCCCATTATTAAATATCCTAATGTAGTTTCAATTAAAGGAGATAAATTATTTACATTGATTCTTCCTCCCAATAATATGTGAGGGAAGATTTGAGCTCCCAAAATAACATCTATATCTCCAGGTACGTTCCAAGTATAGTCAGCTAAAGGTACTGACATTAATTTGGGAAAATTTCCAGTATCGATAAATTCAGAAGGCATATCCTCAGTAATTTGATCCAATATTAAACATTGAATCTCATATGAGTGCTGATTAATGCGAGATTGTATTTTCAACGATGTATAACCATAAATTGGCTTAGAACTGACTCCCACACCCTTGACAACCGAATTATGTAAAGGGATAATTCGTAAGTTTAATTTTTTACAACAGGCGAGCGTTATTAAATTATTTTGCGAACAATTGTCAATAAGACATCTAATCAATCTCTTATTATTTTCATTCAAATATGCGTATACTTGTGCGGTAGAAAGAATTACCTTTGTATGTAATTTATTATTATTATTACTAGCGAGCAATGATGTTGACGTACTGGCAATCATCACTGATTCAGTATTATTATTATTATTATAAGTTACATTTTCATTACCAAAATGCAACAACGTATGATGCTTTTTATTACAATGTTTACAATAATTTGTAGAACTACAGTGTGTTATTTTATGGGCTAAACTTAAACAATTTATGCACCCATTATTCGACTTTATAAAATTAAACTTTTCTATTGGTTTGAGTTTTTTAAACTCAGAACACTGATAAAAATGATTATGGGAATTTTTACATAATGAACAAGTATTTTGTTTGGTATTGGTCATAAAAGACTTTGAAACATTGCGATGATTAATTTTCTGTTTATAATTTCCATAATTATTATTATTATAATTCTTAAAATTATTATTGTTTGAAGTACGCTCCATTATTTTTATTTTATCTTTTACAAAATTTACTAAGTCACTTAGCAAGGGCATTTCCTTCTCTCTAACTGACATTTCAAATTCGTTTACAGTTTGAGAATCTAATTTTCTTAGAGCGAAGCATAACAAAACAAAATCCAAATTATCTTTAATGGCTAATTGCTTGAATGCAGCTACACCTGCAGACAATTTATCAATGAAGAGATTTAAACTTTTTGAATCATGACGTGAGTGAGATATGTCTAGAATATTATTTATATAAAACGATCCTAAAGTGCGATCATCTTGATATTTTTTAACCAGACTATTCCAAATATTATTATAATTTTCACCTGTAGGTATTATTCCTGCTACCATATTTAGAGCACCGTGAGTCAATTTCCCAATAAGATATTGCATTCTTTGGGAATTGTCAAGCGAAGTATTTAAATGAATATTTGTTTTAAATGACTCGTAAAATATAGACCAATTCTGAATATTTCCATCAAAACTAGGTATGTCCAAAACTGGTAGTTTTATGCGATTTTTTGAGTTCGTACTCTCAGTAACAGACACAGATGGTGAAACAAGTTTTTGTTTTTCTGTTAGCAATTCATCCCGTTTACACTTAATTGAACAAACCATATCTTTGAAAACATTTAGACCTTCAAAAGACGGTATATAATCATCGACATGTTTAATTTTTAACAAGACAATAGTTTCCATTGTATCATTAAATTGTTTGTAATCTTCCTCTAATGTCGAGGAATCAACCAAAAATTGCGAGGCCGATCTGGTATTCGAAACCAGTGTTGCGATCTTTGCGTAAAGAGACTTGACTCTCTCCTCTATGCTGTCCTTTAAGGCCTCCAACATACTAAGTCGGTCCACCATTATGTTATTGTAAGTTAACTATAAATAACAATGTATCTACTATTTACTATATAGCGAAAAATATTTCTCTATAAACAAACGTGAGCGAATTTTAATAAACTTACAGTGAGTAGCTATCACTAATTATTATCATGCAATTAATGACAATATAAAACGA
This sequence comes from Mystacides longicornis, assembly GCA_963576905.1. Taxonomy (NCBI): domain Eukaryota; kingdom Metazoa; phylum Arthropoda; class Insecta; order Trichoptera; family Leptoceridae; genus Mystacides; species Mystacides longicornis. The sequence goes on along the minus strand of OY756425.1, from coordinate 24,261,860 downwards.
CTTCTCAATAAATCAATACTATTAATTATAATTTGTAGCGATTTAAGTTCTCAATGAACGTATTTTTACTCGCTTTGTATTCAACAGAAAGGTACCACAGCTAAGTATGTAAGCGGTGAACCTAAGCGATGCGATGAAACGCCGTGAAGAGCGAATTTTTACCAAATAATAATAATTATTCTTCACAGAGTTTCTAATAAAAATACAATATTTCAATCGTTGCGGTAAATTAATATTTTACTCTATAAATGAACAATATAAACATTACACTATGTCTGTTCAAATGCGTTCTAAGTATTCGGAAAAAATGCAATATTTTTTCGATACTAAAATGAATATTTAATATATTCATTTGCTAGATAATATTAAGAATGTTCAAAATGCGTTTTAGGTATTCAGAAAAAATGTAATATTTTTTCTATACTTAAATAAATATTAAATATATTTATTTGCGAGATAATATTATTTTTTCAAACTCGTATCAGTCAACGAATGTACTTATGATAGGCGATGTGAATAATTCTATGACACTAATACCAAATTTGATATCTGAACTGTAGTATATTATTATTATAAGCGGAAATATATTTAAATAATATACTTGAAGAATATGAAAGAACAATTAATTAACCTTATTATTATTAAAGCCTGTTCAAACGATTTCGTATTTCGAAAAATGCAATATCTTTCGAAAATTAAATAAATATGCACTATATTTATTTTGAGAAATCTAATTTTTCTATCCAGTTCGATTGGATCATTATGTTTAATATAAATAACTTAAGGTGCGTTAATTTTTTTTTGTATGTATCAATTCACAAGTACAAGCAAGTACCTAGCGCTGCTATGCGTTTAGCGAACAGCAATCAATTTTAACAATACTTGTGAATGCGTTACAACAATTATTCTAAATTTAATATGAATTAAATTTATTTTAAATGCGGCGAAAATATTAATTAATAATATTTTAATACTATGAATGAACAAATTAATCTGTAATTTATCGACAATGCTTGTTCAAACTGCGGTTTTGTGTTCCGAAAAAATGCAATATTTTTTCGAAATTAAATAAATTTGCAATAAATTTATTTTGCGAAAGCTAATTTAATCCGGTTCGTAATGGACCATTCAATGTTTGAGCGGATTAGCGGACTGTATATGCGGGATGCGGTTTTAATGGAATCAAAAAACTCATCAAAGGCTTGCACATATGGTGAGAATTAATAAACAAATTCCTACCTTTGGTGATGGAACTGGTGCATAGATAGATCCCCCGATGTCTTCGTTGATTCCACTGGTTTATTTACAACACAAACAATGCAATATTTATTATGTTAAAGTAAAGTAAGCGGATTTAGATGGTTAAGAAAAATTAATTTTATGCGTATGATTAAATTAGCGAAAGCGATAAAAATATGCGACAATAAGCGAAGGAGACGCGCACTGCGTGTGTTCCGGAATAATCGTAATTAATTACTGAAGATAGCGTTGCGTTGCATTCATTGCAGATTCAAGGTTAAGGAGAGAGAGATTGCAATAATTTTGGACTATAGGAAATATGGATGGGTGACAGAGATAGACTCTATTTATTAAATCCCACTTCAACGCAATCCCATAAATCAGTTTTTCAATTCAATTATTGCTAATGTCCATGCTACTGGCTCAAACACCATGGTTATTATAAGATGACATAAAAAAAAATCACAATTTCACATTAAAACATACAAAAATAAAACCATGCAAGAGGTATTATGTAGTTATTAATTGTTATGTGGAGTAATAAGGTAATTGAGTAGGTATCTGTATGAAAGGAAAAATAAGGTGTCCGGATACAGCCCTGGGTGCGGTTAATGTCTTTGGTGCCGCCTCTGCCCGTACAGTTGTTATATTCCCGCCAAAATGTGATAATAATAACGTTGTTATCTGTCAAGAGGATTTGTAACGCGCGTTCTTATTTCAAAATTGACTGTAGGATTCTCAGAATCATAATGTAATAATCATAATTCACCAAAAGAAACCGAACGAGCGCGTATGTTAAATGAACAAAGGGACTATATTCGTGTGAACACGTTAAAAGTGGAAACTGAAGACACCGCACAATAAAAAATACTCGCACCGAAACGGATCGTTTTTCATTTTTTAATATGCACCGGGTCGGGAAGTGTGTTGCGGTTGAAATGTGGGTACAACCAGATTATTTTGTCTTTTATAAATCTCGGGTACATCTTACATTAGTTTACATCTCAATTTATAATATTATGGCTCCTTTTAAATTCCTATACACAACGGTTAGTCTGTGATCAAGTTTGTAAACATTTTTTTAATGAAATAAGTTAGGGGAGAGGTTGGCGAAAAAACACCTAGCTGAATTAATACCTCGATTAGACGAAGTACCACTTGCTTGAAAACTAACGAGGTTCTGGCGACTAAGCATTGGCGGTATACCCACCGTTTGTGGGACAAAATTCCCTAATATAGTAACAAGATGGAAAACTTTTGTTTAACCCATATCAACATTTAAAAAGTTACTTTCAGTGGTGTCCAACTACCCTCCTAAAATCACGTTAGGGGAGGCCATTGTTTAGCAGTGGACTAAATATTGGTCTGGACAGAAAAATACTTTTGAACGTGCCGAGCAAAGGGACAGGATGAAAAAGAAGAGAATACCTATAATATTGAATTCCGATTTTTTTTTTCATTTTAATGTTTAGCGATATTTAGCGAAATAAGTACCTACCTAGTTATAAGTAAGAAGAAATGAGTTAAATAGAAAAAAGGAATTATTATCCACAAAGGTTCAAGATGAATAAACAATGAAAAAATAACAACTCTAACAATTCATAACTAATGTTAGATTTTTAAATGTAACAAACCACTACGGGATTAAGACCGTCTTTTACTGTTATTTAGAAGACTGGCTTATGTAGTGGGTTCCTAGGGAACGGTCTGTCGTCTGACAAGACGGCGTCTTTCAAAATTATATGACAATGTTTTTCGTTACTACGGAAACAATATTGACAACGTTCCCAACTGACATATTCACCGCTATTAAAAGTAGCGGCGTATCCGTAGGAAAACAACGCATAATGCGTTGGGTTCCTAGGGAGCGGCCGTCATCTGACAAGACGGCGTCTTTCAAAATTATATGACAATGTTTTTCGTTACTATGGAAACCATATTGGCAATGTTCTCAACTGACATATCCACCGCCGTTTATTGTAGCGGCGTATCCGTAGGAAAACAACCCATTAGTGTGATCACTTTAACAACGTTCGCTATTAGGTGGTAATGTTTGTCTTCGAAAATCCTAATCATGAGAATTCTCAACATGTCGAAAAGTCTCATGTATGCAACAAGTAGAAATTTAATAATAAATGAAATATAGAGATAAAAGTTGGAAATTATTGAGAACAAGAGAGCAACCAAATTTAAAGACTGCGACTGCTGTCATAACAATGGTAAAGTAAAGAAAATGCTCGATGAGATTTAAGTTATGGGGACGTTCATGCTTTTCCATATCACGATATTGACAATCTCAAAGAATTTCTAAGACATCTAATAAATTGAAACAAATTTAAATAAAATATGAAAACAATTTCCAAATGATTATTATAAACATTGATATTTTTAATAAGATATATTTATAAATAAATAAAATAAAATATAATAACTACAAGTACCTAAGTGTAATTACAATAATAAGTAGGTAGGTACTTAGGTACGTAATCAAGAGAGTAAGAAGAAGATGAGTTTGGAGATGGTGTGGTGTGTGTCGGGTATAGGTGGGTGATAATGGGTATGATTTATGAAGAGAATATGTCGCCCCCTGCGGGGTTTGGTACAACCCAGGCCAATACATGCAGTGGCGTGCTATAGGAATTTACCAAACCCACCTTCATACATTTTTGCAGGCTTTTTGTCCTTTTTAAGCCATATTATTTTGAGTCTTGTGTTTATCCAGTAGGTATTGTCATCTTCATAAAAAAAAACATAGCTGCTTAATATAATCGGCGATAGTTAACGAATGCGTGGGTAAGTCATCCCAGATCTCTTCTCAGCCTCAAAATCTATCTCTGTCACTTTGCATGAAAATCTGGTAAACCAACAAACTTTATTGAAATTAAAAATCTCTAAATATGTTATCCAATATTGTTCACAAAATACGCTACGTTTATGGAGTAGATATGAAATAATACAGCATGTATTTAGGTTTTTGTTCCTCTCCCAAAGTTGCCCACAAGGGTCCTTACGGACGGAAACTTAGGATAGTCTTTATAATGTACCTCCAAACAACTGAAATATCCTATAATATCTTCGGAATACTTTACCTAAAGGTTAAAAGAACAATGCTGCTATTGACGAATGAAAATGACAAACGCAACCCAACCATCCATTGAAAAATATCTGAGGACGCCAATGGTTCATATTTCAATATTTATAAATGTTTATATAAAGGCGCGTATATAAAAATATTTATATAAAATCAGTTGTTTGTGCATTAGTACACTTTCAAAGTGGTTGGTAGACCAGCGAAGCATTCGACGGTTTTCGTAAGTAGGTAGGTACAGCGAGAATCGAGGGTTCAAATTCCGTTGCCGAACATTTCAACTATCACTATAAAACCCTTTGCTTAGTCTGAAAGATGTCAAAAGTGTACCTATCTGTGTTCATTTTGAGTGAGTCCATTTTCATTAAAAAATTCTTTTTTGTGGTTGTAAACAACTGGACCCAGTTCATGGTTTACGACTACTAGGTACTGGAGATAAATGGCCATTAAATTTCTGTTACCTTTGGATTTGCACTATTTAACATTGGTCTCTGTATCTGTAAGGAATCAACAGACACCATCAACTCAATCAGCTAAAATGTTTTTATTTTTGCAGCTACATATGTCATATGAACCATATTTTGTGTGCAACAACCATATTATATTAATTAAATGCTTGATGTTTTCTAAATATTGTACAACAGTGGTCCAAAGATGCATCCTTGAGGAAGGCCATATTGCAGTTACTAAGTATATTATCTTGTTATTGCTTTGAGGAGAGACACCAAAACATTTTCTATTCAAATACTTATCTTGTTTATATGTTAGTTTTTCTGAAAAGGTTATTTTGGTTGACGCACATAGCAGATAACGAGAGGATGACAGGCAATTTCCTAGCTTCTTCAAACAGAATCAACCAGCAAGCAAGGGAGGGCAACCCCTACAGAACTATCCATCACAGAAGACTTGCGTGCGTTCGAATTTCAAATTTTCAAATCCGTTCAAAGAACAATTTTTCTTTCGAATCAACCGAATGATGACCGTGTATTTCATACTTAACACTCGATTGTGATTCCGGGCAAAACCGGGTGATGGGAGTAGAGTCAAGTTATAATAATTATTATACATGGCATCTTGGTAATTTCATTCCGATAAAGATTCCTTCACACCTGCGCAGGTAGGTACCAAGTTGAACTCGGTCAATATTTGAATGAGACCTCATGCTATTCCACACCTCTGCCTTCTATTATAAATATCAAAATTAATTATAAAACTCTTACATCTCTTTTATTTATGGGCGAGAGGTGTTTTTTGTATGTAATAACCAAAATATACGGAAGTTCTGACCTGCAGATACGACTATTTTTACATCAAATATCATATCGACTATATGTATCCGATTTTATCATTTGCATGAGATTAAAAAAACCGACTAAAATATTTCCCACATATTTCAAGTAAAATAAATAAATAACACTCTTCTATACGGTATATCCGGCGGAACATGATGTTTAAAATAAGATTTCTTAACAGCCATTCAATCTGGTAGATACCATCGAAAAATCTGGCTCGAACTGGAATCGAACCCGAAATGTCTAGAACGACAGAAAGATTTTTCGCTGATTTTTTAATTTAAATAGATTTCAATAGCTATAATGCTGAAGATACCTCTGTTATTGGAGCACTGGCGATTCTGTGTTTTTATGATTTATTTTGTTTGTGTTGATCAGTATTTTAGTATCTCTAATAAATAAAATAAATATAGGACCTATAATACCTGGTATTGTTTGTTTTTCTTCTTCTCTAAAAATGTCATTGGAAGTGAGATATTTCTAGTACCCACCTAATGTCCTGTACACATCTGAACACGCCCGGTAAACGTAACGCACGTGTTCAAGTGTGTAAATTTTCTAGGGAACAATCTGCAATATTCTGTAGGTTTCTATCTATAGTAAAAGAACAACAATAGTTTTGTCTTCAATGTAATTTTTTTTTGCAAAGGATGGATAAATAAACATTTTTTTCATTAAAATTTATATGTAAACCTATAAGTTTGGTATTCTTGTCATCTGTCGCTTGTAAGGACACTGTATAATGATCATTTATGTTTTAAATTTGGATAAATCTACTAACCATGCAGATGTCAATAAATTAGAGAATATTAAACAGAATAAAATCAACAAAATAGTCTTGTTATGTCTGATTATTTTGGATTTAAATTATACTCTCACATATCATAAGTAGATGTGTTTTTAATTTTGGTGAAAAGTAGCAGTCACGAATGAGAAATAAAACTATTCTGTTAATATATTATGTTCTTTTTCGTCCTTCTTCTCATTTCTGAGAGTTGTTACCACCTTTCTTCTGCTTGATTGTTTCTCACTATAGTCTTCCCTTGATCTGATAAGCCCATCATGCCTCTGTTTCCTTCGACAAAACCATTATGATGCTATTTTTAAAAGAGTTGTTACGCCTAAAATATGTACAAACTGTAAAAATGCAGGATATTTTCAGGGCATATGTCATTGTAAATTTCTGTCTAACATCCGCTCTCAGCATACAGTGCTAAGATCACATTAAAAAATAATTGTTTGATGGTTCACATTGACCCCGTTATAAAGCGCCTACAACCTACAACGCTAGTGTTAAAAAGGGATATGGAGTTGTTAGTATAAAAAAGTTTATTGAAATTCTATGTATCTGGAACTTGAAATTCCAGCAGCCCTAGACAAATTACATTTGGCGATCGACTACAAACGAATTTTTCGACAATGTAGAGTAGGAAGAAAATTAACTGTCCAGTTTTTATATTTTCAATATACTTAAGTGTCTTTGTTTCGTTTAAATAATTGTTTAGGTATATGTTACAGTGGACAGTTTATTTTTTTTCGCACTCTACATTGACGAAATCTTCGTTTGTAGTCGAAGGCCAATTTCAAATTGTCCACGGTGGCAGAACCCCTTATTCTAAATATTGCTCACTTATTTCTTCTTTGCCCTAGCCTTTATCCCATTTACGTGGGGTCGGCTCTCCTAGTCTTCATCCTCTAAGTCCTTCCCCGCATCCTCCTTACGAAGCTTTGCTTCTCTCAAGTTCCTTTTTATTGTGGATATACACGTAGTCAGGGGATTTCCTGGTATTCTGAGTACTACTAACGTCTGTGAGAAATTAATGTGAATTTTGCACAGGGTGCAGATCCAACCAAAGTAATCAGTGGAGGCGCTATTAACGTTTTCATACAAAAGCTCACTTACTTTACGCCGGCGTTATCTATCTCACCGAGATTCAGAAAATCGGTAAACGAGTTGTACTCATTCCTTTTTTGAACTTCGGCATTGCTTAAAAAAGATTCCATACTGTTATATTTGAGAAGATCAAGAGACTGTTATTTTTATAATGATCAAATTTTTTAATAGGGAAAGAATATTTTGATATAGCAGTGATTGTTATTTTGTTATATTGGGTTTAATAATAATACGGTTTTATTAATAAAATACCAGTTAGAATATGAAGTGGAATAAAATTAATAAAATGATAATTTATAGCAACAGAATGGGATGACAACCAAGAAGGAAGCTATAAAACATTTCAATTTACCTGTTAATTGTATTCGTTTGTTGACACCCAGCTACAACTGTATAGCATGGTGCTACAGAAACTCACCTTAAGCTGTTAGTTATCGTTTTATTATTAATAACATAATCGTTTTATACCTTTTGGTGCTACGATTAAAGGTGACTGTGAGTATGAATAATTAAAAAAAATAAACTATACCATAGGTACTATAGGTATTAACAACTTTTTGAATCAAAAATTTTATAATATGTAGTTATTTTTTTATTTTAAACCACTACGGGCATACGTCTATCTTATAGGTTCATATACTGATGTTTCGAACATAGTTACTTACATATTTAGTTATTTTTGCATAAAAAATGGTAAATGTGCAATATCTGTATAATTTTATTTTAACATTATAGTGTCATGTCTCATGATTAGTAATTATAGGTATATGAACATAAAATATAGATAATAATGGTTAAGTTCGTCCGTGGCTCGTATTTTTGATGAAACTCTAATACTACAAGCAATATTTTTCATATTTTTTTTTCATAATAATGACCAAACCAATCCGACTACCTGAAATATTTTTCATAGGTATGTACTTATAATTTTCGTCTGAAGTCGATGGTTTCTATGACAATAATAGAAGATTGCCGCGGGAATTGGAAGAAATGTCAAACTTTTTACAGTTAAGTAAAACTGGGTCCTTAAAGGGACAATATAACCGATTTATAAGACAGACCCTTTTCTATCGCAATTGTCCGACAGGTTTTGCTGCCATGTATTTTTTGAGAACGGCAATCTCAATATATAAAAGTCTAGTAAGTACCTGATGCTGTCGCAAGGTAAGGGAATCAATTCAAGTTCCGAATGTAATCTTTTTTAGTACTAGTCAATTATTAATTCCCAAATATATTAATTTTCAAAAGAAGTTATAACTGTCAATGTAACGCTGTGTATTTTTTTATAATCAATCTTATACAGTAATGTATAAAAAATAAAAATAGCGCGTTCTTACTAAAACTATCTTCCTATATTTTTGCCCTATTAATTATTCTGGTTTTTGTAGCAACATTCTGCATAATACACTGAAGATACTCAAATCCTGGAATACAACATATTTGACATCTTAGAATGATTAGGTAAATCTTGTGGATTATGGAAGTGTCTTATGCGGTACTGATGCGTAAGATGAAGAAGAGGATTTTTGTAAGTTGGATTGCAGCACAGAAGGCAGAATGAATAACCATAAGTCCCTACCTTCTTAGCCATATACAAAATAAAGATGTAGTTTGGCTTATTTATTCGACAATCCGACATTTTATTTAAGCCGAGGATTACACGATAATTTATAATCTTAATTCAATAAAAATAAATGTATTTCGCTTGTTAAGACGGGCGGGTATTAAGATATAATATACGGCCGATACTAATTTGAATATTCTCTATCTTTTATACTCGCTCTGCCTATAATATATACCTATACATACAGGCGATGTTGTTGTTATTATATTTTTAAAGGTGTTATTCTGTACAAATCACTTTTGGGTCAACGCTTGACCCGGGGCACTCTCAAAGTGTTAGAAAATCAAATCTCCCTCGGGTCTTCACGCATTTTTATGTCTTCATTTTCAAACAGAACGAATACCTACCTTTTTTTTATTAACACACACAAGCCGCATATTATTATTATTATTATCCTACAAAAGAAATTAATAATAATATTTTAAGAATTCAACTACTAACAATACAGCGAGTATAATCTATCTTACGTTTAAATAGATAACAACAAGATAAAATAACTTTTTGTTAAATTAATTTTTTTAAGGTTTTCTTTCAAATCAAATTGTTTGCATATTACTGGCTAAACAGGTATGCGAATAAATTAAAACTTAGTGAAATCAATCTGTTTGTTGATTTACCTACTATTATAAAAGAGAAGTAATAAAGAGAAGTAATAAATACATCAACGCTCTTGTAAAAGAGAAGTAATAAATACATCAACACTTTTCTATACAAAAGAGACTATTGCCTGGGGCAATGTTTTCCAGTCAACCGATCCCGTCAATTCTGAGACAGGCCAACCCCGGGTAGTAATTTCAAGAGAAAAAACTCTGATCCGACCGGGAATCGCACCCGGGACCTAGTGATCTGAAGTGCTCGCCTATACAACTATGCTACCGAGGTCAGTTAAGTACTTACCTCCACTGTTTGTCAAAATACTGCTAGCGCGTGCCTGAAAGTTGCTATGTAGGCATAATTTTGACATACTTTGTTTTTTTTTTAAATTTAAATGATATAAAATTGTGATATTCGTTCGTATACCTGGGACCCTATTCCCGAATGTCGATCGATGGGTTTTCTAATACAATTTCTATAATTTTCGTACATTTTCTTAAAGATCTCATACGAAAGTCATATAGAAATTCTATTAGAAAGCCTATCGATTTACATTCGAGAATATAAAGGGTCCCAGTATAGTATCAGTCGACGGCTTTCGCACCCAGAGAGTACCTACGGTCGTGGGTTCGAATCCTTGTGCCGAACATTTCCACTTTCATAACACAAACTTTGATTTATGTGAAAATGTCGAAAATGTAACTATTTGTGTTCAAATCCAGTGCTTGCACTTGCAAGAATGTTATTAGCATGAAATATGTTGTAGTATGAACAATCAGAAAAATTGCAAACAATAAAATTCCAACGGCACATTTTCTTACACTTAGGTACCTACTTAAAATAAATAAAAAAAGAAACTGTTAGCGTTTTTTTAATTAATATTTCTTATATGGTAGCAAAGCGCCGAGTGTCAACTAGTCAAAAATAATATATTGGTTTGGGGATAATGTATGTATGTATTAATTTAAAATATAAATATGTATATTGTATATAAAAAAACACACAAATAAAAATATTAGGAATACATTTCGGCTAACTAACTCCATATTATTATTTTTATTCCAAACTATAAATTACTCATAACATCGGGAAGTTGATAAATTTAAATAACTTAATTGAGATGATTAAATTTTCTACTTGCCTTATTGTATGTTAGTAAGGAAACACAGTGGAGTAAAAATCCGTTATCCGTGAAAGTATATATTATATAGGTACAACGCAAAGGGCAATAATAGGAGCAAGGGTAGGTGTAGGTAAACCTAAATTTCTGTTGTAATTAGCGTTGCCTTATCTACCAACTTTTTGGTAGATCTACAGATTTTGCCCCTTATCTACCGATTATTATTGTAATACGGTATATTATAAAAAAAAAGTGATTGGTAGACTAGCGGTTACAACGCCGGCTTTCGTACTGTTTCGTGCGGAAGTCGTGGGTTCTATCCCAGGTGCGTACAATTTTCCTCTTTCACGACACAAGCTTTAAGTAGCTTACTGTGAAAGAGTCAAAGAGTATATTTGTCTTCAATTTGACTGAACATTCGTGGAGAATGGACAGGCATAAGATATAATTTGATATGTGAGTGTGAGAAGAAGATGAAGAACGGAATTTTAACAAGTTCTTGGAAATGTTTTCTTTGTGCCCTATTATTATTTATTTATTTATTTAATAGAGACACCAACAGAACACTGAATAAAACAAAAAACGCATGAAACAAACACATAGAATCTCCAGTGCTCCAATAACACGTAGGTATCTCCCGTATAGTTAGGTGGGTACAATCAACGTCTGAGCATATTGTACCATTTAGGTCGTATGTCTATGAAACTAGTCAGGATATCAAACATTACCTTACCTATTTGGTTTATTTGAATTTCATTATTGCGAAAAATCCACGTTCAATTCGTTAATTTTAATGTAAAGTTCTTAAGTTTCCACATTGAGAAATTTGAACTCAATTAACATCTTATCAACTTTGTTGATAGTAAAGATTTAGCGTCGCAGGGGGAATGGAAGAAGGCAGATGTCCTGGCTGCTGAATTTCACGAAATTATTGATTTTTGGACACTTAGCTGCCTTGAATAAACAGAAATTTGCCATAGGGATCGGAGACATCGGATCTGACAGGGCATTTCATATGAAGAAAGGCCATTATTAACAACAAAACTTGCATATGATTTACAAACGACAAAAAAATCTATGGCCGCTTATTTACGAGCACATTTGTTACCTTTATGTGTAAATGGTATATCTGAACGGTTCACATATTATACAGTATCCAATATTTTGTTTATCCTATTGTGAAGAATTTTCACAAATATTTTACATAGGAGAATGGTATTCTTATCGAACAAGTTGTATCATTTTATAAAATATACCTATTTATAAAAAGCATATATTATTAATAACATAAAAACATACTAATGAGATACTTAATGAGTCATTACTTTAAGATATTCATCGGAGATAGACTCATAAGAGATATTACAAGTGGGTACTTACCTACCTACCTAATGAATAATATATTGTTGTTATTATTTAACAAAATCTCTTAACTCAATAGTGTAAAAATAGGTAATTTATTATAATATTACTCAGGGCTGGTTTTGTTCACAAAATATTTTCTACAATCAATTGTCATTAATTTTCTGATAGACTCGCGAAACTGCTTTTCAAAAAATGCTAGATGGAAAACACGTTCAACTAACCACAAGATGGAAAACACGTTCAACTAACCCAACATAATTTGATTAATTCCAGATTATGAATTTGTAACATTTACAAAAATATCGCGGTCATGCAAGGTTTTGAACCATCATCCCTTGATATCTTACCCCGAGACGCTAGCCTTCAGGCCATTGTGATGCTTCGATTTCAGGATGAACGTTAGAGCTTCATACAATTGATATATAATCATTATTTTATATTAACGTGTTCTGCAACCATGACCTACTCGCCTGAGTGCTGAGACCTAAAAAGGAATCATACCCAAATTGTGCACATTAATGAGATGAAAATGCTCAGATAGGCTGGTGGATGGGGTCAAAAATGTCCATATCAGTGGCAGTCTCAAAGTCACTCCCATTGGATGTTACGGACTTAGATGTTACGGACACTTAATGAAAATGCCACAGGAAGACGTAGAAGTTGGACCCAGAAGACCAGGTAGACAACTGCCACAGGAAGACGTAGAAGTTGGACCCAGAAGACCAGGTAGACAACTGCCACAGGAAGACGTAGAAGTTGGACCCAGAAGACCAGGTAGACAACTGCCACAGGAAGACGTAGAAGTTGGACCCAGAAGACCAGGTAGACAACTGCCACAGGAAGACGTAGAAGTTGGACCCAGAAGACCAGGTAGACAACTGCCACAGGAAGACGTAGAAGTTGGACCCAGAAGACCAGGTAGACAACTGCCACAGGAAGACGTAGAAGTTGGACCCAGAAGACCAGGTAGACAACTGCCACAGGAAGACGTAGAAGTTGGACCCAGAAGACCAGGTAGACAACTGCCACAGGAAGACGTAGAAGTTGGACCCAGAAGACCAGGTAGACAACTGCCACAGGAAGACGTAGAAGTTGGACCCAGAAGACAAGGTAGACAACTGCCACAGGAAGACGTAGAAGTTGGACCCAGAAGACAAGGTAGACAACTGCCACAGGAAGACGTAGAAGTTGGACCCAGAAGACCAGGTAGACAACTGCCACAGGAAGACGTAGAAGTTGGACCCAGAAGACCAGGTAGACAACTGACTACATGAATGTCCACAATATCAATAATATTGATGGAATATTTGAAGCCAATATTGAATATTGACTTGTTGGATTTGGAACCATTGGGGCTTATGACCCTCGTATTAGCGGCTGGTTTGAAATTTTTTCAATATTTAAAGCCAATATTGAAAAAATTCCATCATAAATAAGAACCATCCAACCAAATAGTAGGTACATAATGTAGATCAAGTTATCAAAATATTATTACGAATCAATAATATTGTTTATCTTTAGCTGGGTGCTTGTATACTAATTAAAGTTCTGATTCAAAAGACCGCCAATATATTATGTAGATATGTTCTATGTTTCAACTTACCTATTTGATATAAATTTGACTAATATGCGTTCAATTCTTAATTTGAATAAATTCTTGGAACACTGAGAAACGTAGAAGGACGGGAGCCACTCATGCAAATAAATGATGGGCAATTGAGGGGCTTGTTGAAAGGTAGCAAGACAAAAGGTGGACAAAGAAGGTGGAACGGAGTCCTCGTTAGGATAAAAGAAGCAAACGCACTTGTAGACCTCTTACACATGGTAAGATTTCTGGTCATGGGTTGCAAAGGATGGTAGACGGATAGGATGTCCTTTGTCCAACATTAGATTTTCGAGGTACCAAAACAGGGATATGGGCTGCAGCACCTACCAGGAGATGAAGAGGCTTGTCGAGGAAAGGGAGGAATGGAGTATCAGAGTCGGCATGCTCGGTGCAGACCAATCTTAGGATTGTGACTCGAGAGAAAGAAAACGACACAAAGAGTTTAAAAAGAATTCTTGATATTTTTTTTATACTGTACCTACCCTGCTGTTGATGTATCTGATCATTGAGCAATTTCCATAATCGAAGATTGAAATAACTTAGGCGAACACGTCTCGTTAGATTAAAAGGAGCATAAAATAGCGAATTATCATTCTGTTGTGATGCCTGCCTGAGACTTTTTTTAACACCTTTCAATATTTATTAGTGAAATTAACGTCAAACCAAATTGCGAACATCTCAGTTTAGTGAATTCGAATTTAGATAAAAGCGGAATGTTTTGAACTATACCCTCCAGAAATATTAGCACACTTAATTCTATTTTTTAACCATCCCGCAGTGTCATTGCATTTTTTTCAAGGCACTCAGGTCGGAACTACTCTGAACATAAATATTAACTAGAATTAATATAGGTAATTGTATGACCTAAATGTACACTTTTCAAGTTATCATCATGAAGTATGTTTACAGGTCTAAAATTTTGATGATGTTCGAAAATTACCTTTCTACATTCAATACTGCCGGTCATATATTTCGGATGTGCGATTGTAATCTTCAGATTCTTCAGACCACCAACAACAGAAAGAATCACTTAACGAAAAAAAGGTATTCATACTTATCATAGAGTTTTGCAACATGACAGTCAAACATTCTGTTCACACACTGTATGCGTCTGTAGGATCACAAAGTAAATGTTTTTATTTAATTACTTACGTATGGGATATTTTATGTCTCTCGCTTTCTTTATTGATGGAAGGAGTTTGGGAATAGAAATCATTTAAGAATTGGTCACACTCGTAAAAAATAACAGCTTGACCGTTAATATTAATTACACCAGCTGGACTAGACTAGACCACTGAACTCCCATTGTGTCCTGATACTGGTTCGATTTGACTGTATTGGAACACGCATGTCCAATATTTCCAATGATATTGTGATAGAAAGCAAAACAGTTCTTATTGTTGGTGATGACAAGAGTCTTGTCACCTATAATTAAAGAGGATGGGTTTCTTCCAACCAAATCCACTCGTTTGATGATCGGCCTGGTCCTGCCACGTCTTGTACGTGATCGAAACAAATCTCGTTGTCCAATTTCCTCATTACTGATGGTCGTCACCTCCAACTTTTTCTGCTGCAGTCAAATTTTGAATGGTTTTCGTTTACCTCTCCTGACACTTCGCTCCCTGCACTGTTCCAATAATTAAATGTTTCAGCAGTAGCCTTGATTTAGTCAGTCCATATAGTTGATTTTCCTCTGCCTATGCCCATAATTTTATCTAGCTTGTCTACATATCATCTTTATATTATCGACCCAATTTTTGGACATTCCGATACTTCTTTAGGTTTTTCATATTCATATTATATTGACTTTCGTTTTGAATAGGCTTTCTATATACTTTGTACCTCTAATTATCCATTTGATTCAAAATACATATTGTTGTATCACTGTGACGACTTACATTTTTTATGGTTTAATCTCCTTTATTAATTTTTCTTAATCAATTAATCGATTCTCTCTTAAGGCCTGACGTAGAGGTACAGGGAGACTACAAAAGCCTCGACTGTTCTCAAACTTGCTTAATGTCAACGATCTTCTCCAAAACCATGTCCAATCTTTCAGTTTACTTGTCACCCGATGGTGTTGCAATGAATGCAACACGCTGTACGACGTTTCATTTGGCTGGTGTCATTCAGTTGGGATCAGAGTCGTTATTGGATAAATAACCAACCTTTAAAAATTTTCTTCGGTTTTTACTCCAAACTCTTTTGTCAATAGCCAATATTTTTGGTTCAGTAAGAATCTCCTGTAGATTATGAGTACTTCACGAGTTCTTCGAAATCAAATATGGCGTTCTGTGCGAACGAAAAGAAGCCGACATATTGTTTGAGCGGAGAAATTCTCGCCGTGTTCAATAATTAAGTTGTTCATTGGAAACAATTTATGGGCCCGTACTAATAATACCCGGTACCTACCTAGTTTGAACTGTAACCACCTACCGAGCGCGTATATAAATAAAAAGCAGATATATCGTAAAATCTTACGAGCTACAGATTATATTTAATATGTCATAAATTTATTAGGTAGGTGCCTAGATTATTTTATATCTCACTCTTATTAAATATTGATTTCCAATAAGTTGGCGAATCTCAAAGCCGACAACACACAAAGAAGTCCCTGGAAAAGTTCTAGCAATGATATCTCCGCATGATCGTCTTGCTGAGAATAAAGTTTCCAGCGATGAAGTGCTTTAATAAAATCGAATGAATATATGGCGAATGAACTTATAGAAGAGAAAACACGGAGGTCAAGAGATATCAAGACACACTCTCTGCGCTGAAGACCGTCGGCAGGTAGTCTATTTGAGTGTTGTCAGCATTAATTGTGGAAAGCAAAATCTAGCTCGTTTGATATTTTGTAACGAAAAAAGTGAATTGTTCAATATTTACCCTGAAATCGATCATATGAAATAATCAAACACTTGGTAGGTATATTGAATAAGGCTACTATGATCTCGGTTTATTTATGAAACTCTATGCATGTGGAAAACCCCTGGCATAAAAATCAGCACCAAGATGAAAATTTTCAAACGTACAACATTGAGTCTATAGAGCAGATACCACAACATCAAAAAATGCACTGATAGTTTCAGAATTGAATGTATAAGAAGCATCGCTGGAAAGACTTGCAGAGTTGGTGTAAGAAATACGAGGATACGGGAAACATGCGGGGTTGAAAATATAGTAAGATGGGGGAGGGAAAGAAGATTCTGATATGCAATTGTGTGGAGAATGGAGTCACCCAGACTCCATCACATTGTTTTGCATAACCGACCTAATAGGGGGTAATTCTTTCGAAGTGGAAGAAGCACCGTCGACCAGATACACAGCCTCCGACAGATACTGAAAAAATGCTTCGAGCACAACATTGATACGTACCACCTCTTCGTTGACTTTCGATCTGCTTATATGACTGTATTAAACGAGATGCACTCTATGAAGCCATGGACGAATTTGGGATACCGCATAAACTCGTAAGACTCGTTGCAGCCACCATGAGCAATGTAAGCAGCAGAGTGCGTGTTTAACAAGATCTCTCAACGCCTATCCGTAGCCACATCGGCCTTCGACAGGGGGATGCTTTGGCCTGCCTTTTATTCAATTTAGCCTTAGAAAAAGTCGTGAGAGACTCTAGAATTAACACTTTGGGTAACATCTTCCATAAATCAGTTCAAATACTCGCATATGCCGACGATATTGATATAATTGGAGGACACTAGAGAAGCTTCCTGGCCCTTGATGAGAGCGCCAAAAGAATGGACCTGAGAATCAAGAGGATAAAACCAAGCTTATGATCTCTTCTCCAATAGCAACCCCAAACCATGCAGCACACACGTTCAACGCCGCTAACTATAACTTTGAAATAGTAAACTCCTTTGTATACCTCGGGTCTCTTGTCAACAGACATAACAACCTACTGAGGAAATTCAAAAACGCATAATGGCTGCCAGTCGATGTTACTATGGACTGATCAAACAACTCCAATCAAGGAACCTCAGTAGAAATACTAAAACAGTGCTGTACAAAACACTCACACGACCAGTGGTGACATACGCCTCTGAAACCTGGGTGCTCACTAAAATGAATGAGCAACAGCTTACGGTCTTTGAGAGGAGCATTCTCCGAAAAATCTACGGGCCAATAAATGAGGGAGGAGTATGGCGTCGGCGATACAACCAAGAACTGTATCTGTAAGAAGGATCCCGATGTCATACAAGTAATCAAAATAGCAAGATTACGCTGGGCTGGGCACATAATACGAATGAACGAAGAAGCCCAGACCTGCAGGGTTATTCTCGTAGCGAATAAGATATCTTTTCAACTAGATTGCAATTCAAGCGCTACGAGAATAACCCTGCAGACGCTTAACCCCCACACATCCCGAAGGTCGTAGAAGAGCAGGAAGACCCAAGCTACGGTGGATGGACGGTGTTAACACGGATGCAGGTGTCATTGGACTAAGGAGCTGGAGGACGGCGGCACTCAGAAGGACGGAGTGTAAAAAATCTCTTGACTCAGCCAGGGTCCACCCAGGACTGTCGTGCTGATGATGATGATGATGACCTATAGGGGACGACCACAAAATATGTGGAGAATAATAAGCTGGGAGATCTTGCAAGAGGCTAACTCAACTCTAAAAAAGAGGCCGCTAGGCCTATAGAAAAGGTATTGAATAACAACAACCAAATTATACCAAGTATTTAAAAAAAATCTTTGATTTCGTTTGTCTTTGTAATACAAAGTCAAATACATAGGTACTATCTAATACGGAATTAGAAAAGTAGGATGTCAGTAAATATGCTGTAAATACTGAAGTTTACGACTGTATTACCAGAAAGATTTGTTTAAAAAAGTTTAAAATTATCATGACTCATTCGACGGCATTGTTTTCAAATTTAAATTTTTTGTTATGACATTTATTTAGTCATTCCTTATCGGGTCTAATAAACTAGATTTAATATAATAATGGGTAGGGGTATCGCAAATTTAGAATGTTGAGCGGTATTAGTTTATGATTCACTCTCTATAAAGCCTAGCTCACACTGGGTCGAGGAGCGTCTAAATACATACGTAGTTAAATAGAAGCGTGAAGTGGTTGGTAGACTAGCGGTTACAACGCCGGCTTTCGCACTATTCACACTAGTTTAGTCAGAAATCCGGTTTTTATTCAAATTTAACAAAAAGGTGAACTTTTGAACCACCCAAAATCGCTGTACATACATTGGGATCAAATTGATAGGTATTGAGTTCCTCTACCTCCCTGCTTCGATTAGGTACCATAAGCAATTAAAAAAAAACAATCTTTACCCACCCATATTACAAGCCTGTCTTAAAGAATAAGCGCTGAATTTTGACACTTGTACAGTTTAAGTGAGCTTTTGTACATGATCCCCTTATACCAGCCAAATGATTCCATGAATAGTAGAAGTTTTTAAGATAGTTTGTAGAAAAAAATGTTCCATAATTTTTTTTGTCTAGAGCCTTTGAAAGATTTTAGAAAATTTATGCTTGGAAAAAAAAACTAGAAAATTTTTTTTTGAACAAAAGCTATCGGGTGCTGACTCATAGCAATAATACCTTGTGTAAGGGTCACTATCGGACTATTTCCAGAAAAAAATCATGATCGTAATCTGAATAGTTTAGCCACAGTTATGTAGTTTAGTCATAAATCCGGCTTTTATTCAAATTTCACAAACGGTCCGTCGTCTGACAAGACGGCGTCTTTCAAAATTATATGACAATGTTTTTTGTTACTACGGAAACAATATTGGCAATGTTCTCAACTGACATATTTACCGCTGTTTATAGTAGCGGCGTATCCGTAGGAAAACGTAGGCCTAGACAAATTGCATTTGGCGATCGACTATAAACGAATTCTACGACAATGTAGAGTAAGAAGAAAATTATCTGTCCACTTTTTATATTTTTAGGATATAATTAATTATAGTGTCTTTGTTTGGTTTAAATAATTGTTTATATGTTCCAGTGTAATTTTGTCGCACTATACATTGGCGAAATCTTCGTTTGTGGTCGAACGCCAATTTGAATTTGTCTACGGCAACTGACCATAAGATCCAGAATAGGTACGTAAAAATGCGACGTATAACACGAACACATTAGGAAAATAGGCAGGTATGTTTATACCTGAACTTTCACTACGTAAATACACAAACCTTACAAAATATAAACATAATATTATAAAACACAGGCACCCCCCAATGCTCCAATAACAGGCGTCTGTAACATAAGTAACGTAATCATGCGAATATATGTATCATCTGTCAAGAGTCATTTGGAGTATAGGTACGTATCATTTAAGTTATTTCGCTTATATACTATATTAGGTCAATTGTTAAGTTTGACAATTCGAAAAAAAAAACAAAAAAGTACACACGAAAAGAAAAGAATGTTATATTGAGTGGACTAGGCGCATCAATGCGAAGTGCGCGCGAATCCAGGAATACAATTAAATAAAAATAATAGTAAGATTATGTAATATTGTGACAATATTATGTAATATTATTGTGACAAGATAATGTAATATTTCTATTTTGTGACAAGGTATCCTATTGTATTTGTGCTCCTCCAGAGGGTGTATAGATTCTGAAAAACAAATATGTATAATATTACAAAAAATGAACGTAGGTATATAAAAAATCACAAACTAACAGAAATAAGTCAAAAAGCATTCTTACCTGAAATCGATGAACGGCTAAAGGGTATTTCAATCTCATCTGGTATGAATTCGGGAGTAACTTCCCTCTGTTCTGAAATGAAATTTTTGAGACGTCCTTTATTTCTCGAATATGCTGCTTCTGTGCTGGTGAATGCAGCACATTCGTATTTATCTTCTGGTGCTGAAATGCAAACATGTAATATTATGGAAGGATTATATAAACTTATATTTCGACAAAGAAAACAAACATATAAAATGAATGACTTATTTAAAAAAGATAATTACCCTTGGCTGATATTGTCATATCTGTAAATATATCTTTCGGCTCGTCCTCAATTGCAGTTATATTTTTTACATTTTGTTCTTTTAAATACTTCACCATAATCACTATCGAATTTGTTTACTATCCCATTAATGTACAACCCCATGAGCCCCTTCACTCTCTCAAAAATAGTGTTAGGAATCGAGGCTGAAGAACCCCCACCTAAACCAACAAAAGATTAATGTTTGGTTTTTACTAAGTTTCAAATAGTGGACGAACACTGACAATTAATTGAATATATTACCATCAGTCTTCATGACATTTTTTCTTATAAAGCTGTCATCTTTCCTGGCAGCCGCAATTAAGCATTTGAAGTGATCTCTGCACTTATTCGGTGAGCACACATTGTCACCCACTCTTTGACATATATCCACCCAATTGACATTCTCCGCATCTTCCATGGTGGAAATCAACTTTTCGCTAGATTGGAGTGCTATAAAACAAGATGTAATTGGTAAAAAAATCATTTCGGTTTATATATATTTCATTAATCATTAGATATGAAGATATTATTTTACCTAGAGTGGCTTCCATATTTTCGTCGGAATTTCTTTTCCTGGTCTTTTTCTTCAAGTTGGAAGTAACAAAGCTAAAGGCTCTCAGATGTCCTACAATAGCCGGAACCAAAAGGTAGCCGACTGTTGAAGGAAGCTGTAATTTCCTTCCACGCTTCTTGCTTTTTTTTAATGGATACACCATCAGTCTTTTTATTTTCCACGATGATTTTTTTTGTTCTATTAATGATATATTAATAATAATTAGCCGCACTGAAATTTGGTGAACGAAATCTTTTCTCCTGTTTAATTTTCGTATACATTTTGAGGAAAACACAATAACACAACACGAGTAACACCACGACAGTCGATTGACGATGGAAATGTCATAATGGCGTCAGGCCGGTCAGGCGTAATAAACAACAATAACAGAACAACGTTTTGCGGACTGCGCATGAGCACGTCTATGTAATTACCATAGTAAAAAAAACATTTTTTAGGATCGTATGCCGCCACGTTGGTCTTTAGAGAACATAAAATCACTTGTCGTAAGATTAATTGTCATTTAAAACATGAATAATTACTAAAACTTCTAAAGGCTTCCAAAAAGTGTATGATATCTTAAGTTCACGATATTTTGCAACGTTCTCTCTGGTAGGTAGGTACTCGTATGGCCCAAGCGACCGATAGACAAAAAGATCCCTGTTTTACCTCCTGTCATGGTGTAGGTAGGTAGGTATACCTTATATTTTATATTTTCCTGTGAAAAACTTAATGAAATAAGAATTAATGACTTCTTCTTATATTTTTTGTATTTTAAATCAATCTCCGATCCTTTTCATAACGTAATTATACAGTTCTACACAAAATTTACATATATAATTTTACTTTTAAAATATGACTGTCTCATTAATTGAAATTTTTGTATGAAGATTTTAAATTTTTAGATATTTGTAAATAACATTAAATAGCTACCTATATTTGAGAAATTGGAAAAAATTGTATCTATGATTACCACACATATACCTACCTGTAAGGTTCCACGACGATTAAAATCAAACCTAGAGTGTGCGGTTTATGCGTGATATGCCAACATACGAAAATAAATACAAACATAACTGAATTATTATGTAGATACTTATATTGAGTACATAAAACACCTATATTGTGTAGGTACATAAAATACTTATATTGAGTACATAAAATATAGTAGGTATCTATCTTCAGTAGTTCGTTAAAGCGGTTGATGATGAAATAAATTCAGTATTTTTCGTAATTTTTAGCAAAGATTTCGTTTTAATGTTTTCTTCGAATTATCGATATTGGTTATCAGCCTCCCTATTCTTTCTATATGATCCATTCTCCAATCGACAAGATGATTGCTCCGTTGCCAATCCCCATAAGTCACAGAGTTTGCGGTTACTTCATAATATGTATAAAGATATTAGGTATTTGTTACGGGGAACGAGTTAGCTGGAATAAGAATTACCATAAATAATCATTGTTATGAATATTCGATTAGATTGAAATATTATAGGGAGTATGTATGAGGAACCACGATTCTCCGTTAGACTGTAAAATGGTGTTGTAACCAACAAATTTATTATGAATGTTTTATTTATTGATTGAGTTTAACAACTGTTAATAATGGTAACCGACGAGTTCATCGAAAATCAATTCATCGAAAATCAATTGATCGAAAATCAATTCATCGAAAATCAATTCATCGAAAATCAATTCATCGAAAATCAATTCATCGAATGATCAATTCATCGAATGACCAATTCATCGAAAATAAATATTTTGAAGATATTTGAGAGACTAGCCTTTTTGACAACCAAACTCATGTGTTGAAATATTTGGACTTCAATTTAGAAAATGGGCCTATTTTCATATCGTGCGATAAAATAATATCACACGCTTTCAAAGTATGCGATATTTATTTTTATCTATCACTTTTCTTTGTTGTTTTGTATCGAAAAGCATATTTTAGTATTTGTCGTCGATATTTGTAGTACCTAGATAACAGAGAAATGTGAAATAAATAGATAAATAGATAGACGGACAGACAGACAGACGGACGGACAGACAGACGGGCGGACAGACAGACAAGACGGACGGACAGACAGACGGACGGACAGACAGACAGACAGACGGACGGACAGACAGACGGATGGACAGACAGACGGACGGACGGACAGACAGACGGACGGACGGTCGGACGGACGGACAGACAGACGGACGGACGGACGGACGGACGGACGGACAGAGAGACAGACGGACGGACGGACGGACGGACGGACAGACGGACGGACGGACAGACAGACGGACGGATAGATAAATAACTAAATATATAAATAAATATATAAATAAATAAACAAACAAATAAATAAATAAACTAACAAACGGACGAGACAGACACACAGACAGACGGACGGACGAACGTGACAAGATCTGCCAATATCTTCGAGGGGGGGCGAAGGGTACAGACGCTGTTTTATAAATAAACAGTATTATTATTAAGTGTCACTGCGCTCTGTGTTGATAATTATGTACCTATGTATGCAACTGTAGTGAATACTGTCCAGGTGATTACCTGTGCCGGTGCATGTTGTCAGATCTATCGCGCATCAATAATAACAATTATTATTGTTTGTATCATAGACATAATAATGTACTTTTAACTACATACTTAGTAACTTTTTATAATGTTATAATAATATTGTTTTTTTTTTTTCATATTATTTTTACCAATGTTTCATTGCCTGTATTTTTTTTATATGCCTATATATTTTGTATTGTTTCTCATTATTCAGCGAAAAGGGTGCAAACCTGTTATGCTGAATTATGACTTTTTTTTTTAGTTGTTAATAAAGTAAGTTTTCGGCCATTATATGAGGCACTAAAAAAGATATTAAAAAAAAATACTCCAACGTATGTCAAAATCGCCGCCATCTTTAATTTATAGGAGTGACCAAACTGAAGCTTTACCTTATTATTAGTTCATAAACAATTTCTCTAAAATATCTTCATAATAATGGTTTTCGATGAATTGATCATTCGATGAATTGATTTTCGATGAACTCGTTTTCGATGAATTGATTTTCGATGAATTGATTTTCGATCAATTGATTTTCGATGAATTGATTTTCGATGAATTGATCATTCGATGAATTGATTTTCGATGAACTCGTCGTGAATCGTTAATAATCATATGGTTATAATTTTCTTTTGTGTTTTTTATGATTGATCCTAAGTTTTATCCCAGTCTTTTTTTTATACCTATATATTTTATAAAGTTATAAAATTAATTTTTATTCTATAACATAATTTTACTTTTTACAATGGTCAAATATTTAATTTAACATAAATATCATCTGAATTTCATAACACAAACTAATTTACTTACTTCTTATAACTTTTTCTATATAATTACTACCTAATACAACTTATTTACATTTCAACATTTAAAAATGAATTACAAAGTTACAAGTATAACAAAGTTTGAAGAATTTAATAATTACCTTTTACATATATCACACAAAGCCTGCGAAAAGAGGATATTGTCCGAGCTTCCTTCAGGTTCATAGGAAGATCGTTATACAGTTTGATTCCTTTATAGAATAAACTATTCGATATTCCCGCTAACCTTACTTTTGGTACTCTGATATCTCCTCCCCTTCTCGTAGGATAGGTATCTGTGATACTCATGATTATACGCTAGATTATGTCCCAGGTTCCTTGGAAGAATACCCTTTACAATTTTATATATAAAAATTAATGTGTTATGATATATTTTTTGTTTAGTTGTCATAAAGTTTAATTTTTCTAGCATAAATTTAATCCTTACGTATCTATTATAACCTAAAATTCCGCGCATCGATCTATTCAAAATTACTTGTAATCTATTTAAATGAGCTTCATTATTTAAAAACAGTAATGTAGAACAATAATTTATATGAGGCAATATGATAGTGTTTACAACAAGTTTTCTGGTACTTAAATCTAATTTTTTTCTTATTCTCAGGAAGATTTTTTTGGGATCTATACAGCAGGAACTTGCTCGTTCCTTCTGACTATAAAAAATATAAACACATATAGTAGATATACAATGAAATCAATAAAAATGGGTTTGGACTGTATATAACAAAATATAGATTATGCAGACACATTTAATGTTTTTAAGTCAAAACAACTCAATTAAAATGCGAAGCCCTCCGATGAGTGCATAATGCAAATGATGTGATGCGATTTTCGTGTAAATTTCCTTTGCTTTCTCCACAAGGGATATACAGACCGTCATTGTACCTCTTTGAAACAAACCTTCCTAATACGATTTTAATTTTATTTTCATCACATTCAGAAGGTAGGTACTGCAGCATGGGCATTGGCCATCAGGGTATATGAACCCGCGACTCCACACTCGTCCTAATGAGTAATTTGATAGAATGACCGCCTGGGGGCAACTCATGATGACATGATAATATAATTTATACTAAATTACCACAATCATATTTAATATTCTAAATTATTACTTTAGTCAAAGCCGTTTAGTGAATTAAAAAATATAATACAAAGGGATTTGTATTTTCAAATGTTTACAAGTTTCGTTTTTGTGAATCACCATTTTAGCGGCTTGTCATCTTTGTCTTTAAAAGTTTTGCGCTATTTTACTTTTATGAGGTTTTGAAACCAATTTATAAGTTAGTCATTAGTAGAGACTGGAAAATAGTGGTGTTATTTTTTGTGAATTTCGGTGTTATTTTTGGAGAAATTCGGTGTTATTTTTGCTCTAAAACACGGAAATTCGCGTTATTTTTTCAACATTGATTTGTTCAAAATAAAGGTAGATGTTATAGAAAAACAAAGAAAAATAGCAATTTTTAGAAATTATAGTATAACTAACAATATTTTATAAACATACATTGCCAAATGAATGAAAAAATCTGATTAAAAGAAGTAAGTAATAGGTATAATACAAAAAAAAAAAAATCAATATACAATACTACCGAAAATTATACAATAATTGAAACTACGTTCAGAAATACCTAATACTAAAAAAACATCGTTTTGTTGAAAGATTGTCTTAGTTAAGGTTTTTTCTTCGATTTGTTAACGTAAATCATGGGCATTTGAGTCTGACAAGCAGGAAAATTTCCCCTGCGCTCCAATCCTTTTTACTGCTTTTTACTACATACAAAAATGTATTTTTCTTATCGATTTTATTATAATCTTTGATGATTAACTGGCCATACGCTAAATAAATCAATATTATTTTTACAAAATCACATTATTTCTGTAAAATAGGCATGAAATTCGCATTTTTTTTCTCAAAAAATCACATTATTCGCGCTTTTTGCGCAAAAACTTCGAAATTCGCGTTATTTGCACAAAAACCTCAAAATTCGCGAAAAAAAATCGTTTTATCGCGATCGCGAAATTTTCCAGTCTCTAGTCATTAGTACATAATCAAATCAATCAATCATATCTCTGTATACACTCATCAAGTGCTCTCCATTGCACTCAATTTTTCGCAATGTTTACGTACATAATATTATGACTAAAAATTTTAGGTAAGTAGGTACATTTTTTATCTTACAACATACAAAAATAAGGTAGGTACCTACCAGTGACGAATACTGCAAATTTTTCAAGTGCGGATCAGTGGGGCTAGTACGAGTTTTATCGAAAGCTAATTGTACGCAAATAAGCGCCTATTAGCGTTCAAATAGTGTTCTTAAATCAAACGATCGAATCATTCGATCCTTTTAGTATGAAAATTTTTCGATGATCTTTTCGATATTCGATCATCGAAAACTTATACTAGGGCTACAGTACATCGATTACCAACACAAAACGCATTTTTATAATGAAAATAAAAACTTTGATTGATTTATTTGGTTCGGGTATCAGGAATTCGCTTGTTTGGAAGATTCGACTCTGGTAGCTTTCAACATTAATTAGGTAGGTACATGGTTTGATTTTAAAAGATTTTTTTTTCAAATTTGAATCACTAGATCTTCTATCTTCAATCCTCTTCTTACGTATGGCAACCCTATCTATAATATCTGTCGTATTATCTACTGATAATATCTGTCGTACGATCACCTATCGCAAAAGATGCTAAGATTTCCTTTTAGCTCAATCATTATGGTAGATTAGTTGTAAATTTTTGGATATCTATTATGAATCAACCAAATATTTTTAGAGAAGTAATAAACAAAATAAAATTGTTAACGTAAAGTGATCACACTAAAAATAAAATTGTTAACGTAAAGTGATCACACTAAGCCAGCCTTCGAAATAACAGTAGAAGACGATCGTAAGCCCGTAGTGGTTTGTTCCATTTAAAAATCGAACATGAGTAATGAATTGTTACATATTCGTTAAAAAAATAAAGGCTGAATCTGTACTAAGAAAATATAATAAAAATTTCTAATATATAACGAAAATCAAAACATCGTATATTCAAAATTCTATAGGAATATGCTGTACATATAGTAACAATATGCCATATTTTTGTTACCTACCATTATTATTATTATGTGATATATATTATAATAACAGTAACATTTGGGTGTAGTAGGTATTACGTATATAAATTTTGACACTATAATAATGAAGACATAAATCATCTCTTATTAGATACTAACATTATGTAGGTACTAAATAACTAATTTATTACATATCGCACATACAATATTGTATTATTAACGCATGTATCTATGTATTATTTTATAATAATGGTAATAGTTGCTGTATAGTTATATTAGACATGGGCAGGCATTTGAAATCACTGTGATTGTTCTTTGGATTGCTGACATTTTTTTTTTCAAAAATTAAATTCAAAGGATGCTTTAGATATTCTCATATTCATTACCTCATAGCTGTTTCGGATACTTTGGCTTTATCAGTAGGTTATTCAACAGGTTCTTGTATAGCTTCCCATTGCTTGCCAGACCAAGATGACAAGGCTTTAGGAGTAATAATTAATGCTATGTCACTGTCTGACACAGAAAAAGAAAAATGTTACTTTCCAAGTCCGTAACCAGAAAATTGATCAAGTATTCAAAAACAAGAGTTGTAAGAACAAAGATAATTTGAGGTTAAACGGGTCAATAAAAAATATCAACTAATTATTAGGAACATTAAATGTTTTTGTGAAATCAATTAGTTTTAAATATTGTTACATCATTGAATTGATTTTCTTTTATAGAGTTCTTCAAAGCACTTTTAAAAACGAACAATGTTATTTTAGAATTATTTAGTAGGTACAACGGTATCATTATTGTGTACCTATACTAATAAAATATCTTGTTGTAATGTGTTTGTTATTAATATTTAAGTGTGAAACATTGTAGGTACCAAACAGTCAAAACCTTCGTTTTATTAAATTCTTTCTATTGTATGGGGCTTGTGGGGTTGTTCAGTTGATAGATATATTTTGTCTTTAACGTGTCGAGCATATTCCTAAGAATCATCAGATACTGCCAGAAGTATATTGTAATATTGTATATGCAATATACCTTATATAGTTCCTAGTTAGTTTTGCCAGTTAAGATGTCCACTACACCGTACCATAGCATGGAGGTGCTACAGAAACGTATAAGCTAAATAATATTTTTCATCTACCAACGTGTCGCGTTTAATGCATGGCGAAAATATTAAGCCGGTAGGGAACTGAAGTCAAGGCTGCCAACAGTGCCAACGGTAGGTATATCTCGGTTCATGTTCCCGTAGAAACAACGTGAAAAACTGTCGTTTGTACCTTGTTACTACGGAAACACCGACTGACCGGTGGCGGCCATTTAATTAGAATTGACTCAGGCCCCAGACATGGTTCATGCACGGCACTCAACGGTGTCGGTAGGTTACGTAGCAGTCTAGTAGTCATTGTGATTTACGCTTCAATACAAATAATATTTTATTTTGTATGGACATCTTACCAGAATATAAGAGTCAAGTATCAATGATGGATTTTGAGCTTGGAGATTTCGGACAAATCTCACATTTTCTGCGGCCTCCGGAAAATCAAATCACGGAGCTCTTTTGCGCAGTGCTCGCTCGTTTGATATGTATGACGCAAAGGTTGAAGTAACATTTTCAGAATCACGCAAAATGTATTTTTTTACTAACGGAGTTAGACACTTTATAAAGATTAAGAATGAATGCTCTATTCTAGACACGTTCGTTAAATCTAAACCGATTTGCATAGACATGATTTTATTCCATACGTAAAAGTTATTTTGCGTGTAGGCTTTGAACCACCTTAGAGCATAACAACAAAACATTAGGTCCATAATAGAATACAGCGTCTCGCTACAAAGGGATCCCCCGCGGTCTCCACACCTCGGGTACCTCTATACCCTCTATGGCAGGAGATTATTATGATATTTCATTATGAGAGTTCCCCGTGCAATGGGTCACAGTCCAGATGACCGCATCTCAACGTTCGGATCTGCAGTCGCAGGGGGGCAGGTTCCTCTAATAAGACTCTTTGAAGATGTATCATAACCGATGTCAATTTATTTAGTGATGTCTGTATCTCGACTGCCTGGGTCCAAAGACGGGTATCTGCACTCAGGTCAAAAAGTAAGTAGTTTAAAAAAATCAGTTTATCCTCCTTAAAACTACGTAAGAATTTTTATCACATCTCCAGAAAGCTAGTCAGTTATGAAGGCTGGTTTTATATAAACAAAAACATTTATTTTTTAGCGTAAAATAAACTTTTTCTGATAAATTGGTAAAGCTATGAGGAATTCTCTTGAATGAATGCTTCGCCATGCACTGCTTCCTATGTACGTTAAATTCATCCTGAAGATGCAGTTTGTTTTCTTTCCGATACTCTTTATATTTGTTTGTGCTAGGTACTCTCTACGAGCTTTAAACAATTTAGGAATCACGTGGTTTGAGTATGAATACATACCTTATTGTGTAAGAATCAAAGAGTTTATTTGATTGATCACAGATTCATAAAAAAAAGTTTTTAACATAAGCATTCAACAAAGCTTCGGAGTTAGTTGAAATGATGAACGACCAAATAATTATCTTATCTGGATAATTGTTACAAATGCAGAGATGGGGTTTTGAATGGAGTGGGACCTTGTTGAAATTAATCTAGAAAGATTGCTTGAATAATATTCTGTAGATTGTGACGGCTGTGTATGTAGGTATTCATTTCATATTAGGCGTGAATAAACATTTGTAATGATGCAGCGTGTTCTGTATTATAGGCATGACTGCTTTAATTTTTTTTGGTTAATAAACTACTGTAACATAAGAAATTCTAACCATCTGGACTATTTTTTGTTCGTAGATGACACATTGTATCCAATAAATGTTTCCTGCTTGTTATCATTAAAATCTATAGCGATACATCAAAAACTAAATGATATAATAAGAAGTAAATTAATTGTTCTATGATTTCTAATCGAATTTGAATACTCATAATGGAATAGCGTCATTGGCTTTATCATTCTCTTTGGATGTAATGCCATTAAAAAAAAAAAAAAAAACTAGTGTAAATAAGAAAATTAGAAAAGGTTGGTTTGATGGTTAAAGTTTGTAAATAGAAAAGGTTGAAGTTCATATAAATGTTGTTCAAGTTCATATAGGTAAAGTTTGAGGATAGTTTTCGCCTAAATTAAATTTCGCTACTCTCAATACAAATCTTATAATTCTGTAATTAAAATATTTGCTTCATATTTGCATCACGATGTCCATTGGAGAAAGTAACTTGCGTTCATCGATGTCAACTAGTCGAATAATGTGAAGGACGTTTTCGCCAAAATTTATGCATGTCCATACTATGCATGAAGAATTTTATTTATCTCTAGTGGAAGAACCCTTTGATTTTTTTAAGTTAATTGCCCTTGTTTTAAAAGAACTCTTCTACTTATAGCGAAAGAAGTCCAAGAGGAAGAACCGTAGTTGATAAGCTAATGCTACTACGCTATTCCAAAGCAGCTAAGATCAAAACTAGTCAGGCGAAATACAAATCTAATAAGAGAGACGATTGGTAGGCGTTATTTACCTATGTGTACGATTTATATTTTATTTGCCAAACCAGTGTAACCAGCGACAAGCATCACCTAGATAAGGTGTTGTAGGTTGTAATATTCTCAAACGCATGGGTTAGTCAGGAGGTGGTCGTCATTTTGGAGCTCAAACTCAGTTTCATCTGCAAAGAAGAAACCCCATCTTTGCAGATTTTTGCAACAGCTGGTGACACCAATCCTTAGTCTTCTTCGTTGCATATTTAAAATGACACATGTGACAATTTTTTCGAAAATGGAATGAAGTATACCTACCATTCGATTCAGTTTCATTTTCTCTTTCAACCGGTATACCTACCATTCGATTCAGTTTCATTTTCTCTTTCAACCGGTATACTTCATTCCATTTTCGAAAAACTTGTCACATGTGTCATTTTAAATATGCAACGACGCTATATGCCGTTTATCTCTATTACTATGGGCTGCTTTAGATAGGCTGCTCACATAGTACGGAAAAAGACAGTGCCCCCTTTTGTCTGAAATATATGAGATTAAAGGAGGCTTTGCACGAAAACACCTGTTTTTGGCACTTTACTAAATCGATTACTTCGCGATTCCTTAACACACGGAACTGAAGCTTACGTTTTTTTGTAGAAAAACCTAGTTCTTCATATTATTATGTTAACTTTAAGATCCATTTAGCCATTTAAAAATCTAAAGAAAATTTACGGCTTGGGAGGAGTAACAAAAAGGAGGAAGGTAATTGGGATTTGTATTATTTTTTTTAAAAACAAAAAAACAACATGTGTTCAGTGTTTATTCGAAGTGAACACAAATACAAGACATGTTTCACACTACGCAAATGCTTGTGTCGTGAAAGTGAATATGGTCGGCCCTGACCGCAGATTTGTGAGAAGATACTGTGAATATCTGGTAGGTAGGTTCGAAGCGAGAATCACTGTATGGAGAGTTGTATCTTCATAAAAGAATATGACGGTGTGAAATTTACAGCGAGCGCTATGTTATTATTTAGTATTGTATTTTGAGAGATTCAAATATTATTGATTCTTTCATTATTGTGATTATTACATTCTTAAATTGCTATCATTATTGTCCTGAGGCCGCCTTTACAGCAAGGCCTTACTCGTTCTGAGATACCTTGCCATAAAAAACACCAACTTATTGAACAATATGTTGGTAAAATGATTCAAATAGTATAATAAAGTTTTAATCAAATTTGATTGGCCCTTTATTCATTTATTTGTTTGTTTCAACAGCTAACTTAATGAATAAGTCAACATTTTTGTTACAAACGTGTTAGTAGGTATAGCAGGTTTAACTTATTGGCTGATGCAGTTGAAAAATATGCAATTTCAAGTGAAAAATCGAACCCAGGACTTCTTAATCTGGAGTTCACGCTATGTTATTGAGGTCGGCTTGCGTCTGGGATTATCAGCACTGGGGTTTGAAGAATGATATTCAAATCATCTCCAGAAAATGAGTGAAAACTCACGCTTCGGGGGGAAAATCTTCTTCATAGTAATAGAAATAATGTTAAATCTTTCATAAAATGTATCAAAGAACACAACTTAGTGCAGTACCTACCTACTGCATGATGAAATTTCCGCAAGGGGTAACGTGGAGTCTCTGTGGGATATGGAAAGGAGCGGGACAATCAGGAAAGAATTAGGTGTAGAAGTCAGCGCTGCGATATTAAAGTTAATTAGTTATTATGGACTATGTAGGAATCTGGATATGGTGTGGGAGGAGGTCATAAACATTGATGCGCAATATCGAGCGCAATGGAGAGTTCTTGTTGTCTCCCTATGCCCCTAAGTGGGGTGTAAAGGGAGTTTAAATTGTATTTTGGATGTAGGTAATTATTAAGACATTTCTGTTAGCGACCAACTGATAATAATGATTGTGTTTGATTAGTATGAGATATCTATTAAAGTATAAAAATATCTTTTATCATAATAAGTGTATTGTACGTTCGTCTTTTGTCCGCCGAGATTTATCACTGATATTAGGTATATCGTTTCACCGTCAACTATTTCAATAACCCATAACCTATCACCTTTTGCTGTAAGTAGTTATATGTGCCTACATATATTACGACATGAGGTACCTATCCACCAGGTCAATCCGATACTCTGCAGTATAGGCTTGTACAATGATTCGCACGGTCTTCCTTTTCTTTTTGTAAAATAAGCTAGCCTAGCTTACGCTTTACATAAAAGCAATAAAAGCATACCACCTCTGTTTCCCAAAAATTTTCGCAGGTTTTTGTTTTCAACGCTGAGAAGTTTTCTTGCTGAGCTTTTGTCAAATGCCAGGACTCGCAGGCGAATGAAAAAAATGATACCTCTACATTTATTGTATTTAAATGGCAGGCACCATCAAAGCATCCACTGCACTCGAAATTGCTCACTGTCCATGACTTTTATTCAATATGAGCGGGTCTTCTTCTCTTCTCGGCCGATTGTCATTTGATATCCTTAAAACATGTCCCAGCTTTTTCATGTTTTCTCCATAATGGTAGAAATGGTTGGCTATAGAAATGATTACTTTTCTATGTGAAGTGCCTGTTTCAGGCGGAGATATTTGCTTGGGCTTTGTTCAGGTTTCATCAGGACTCACACCGATACAAAGAATGTCGTGCAACACACACGCATCAAACATTTTCTTCTATACGACTTGAAACCATGACATTTTCCATACTTTGATAATTGTCTTAAACAATAGGCACGTGGTGGATAAATTCAAATACTTGGTAGCAAATATAAACACCATTGGGGGACCTATTATAATATGCCTTCCCAACACTCATCGTTATACCTAATCTAACCGATACATACATGTAGGGCATCATTAGTTTGAGGCTGGAATAATTTTGTATATACGTGTTTGTGCGCAATATGAAATTAATAACTATTTAATCTAATCGAAGATAAGAAGAATTTAGTTGAGGAGTTAGTATGTGAGACGTGGCCGACAAAGTTTTTATTTAAGGCTTGTTAATTAAAATAATATTATTATCACTCCGGGTAGATCTGGCGGTGTGGCGGGCGGACCATAAAGTCGTGATAAGCTGGTTCTGGAGAGCAGTTTGCCTTTTGTTCTAACGCTAATAATTTGTGGTAGAACTCATCATTGATCAAACTTTCGCCGGCCATATACGATCGAGTCTATCTGCATGCCAGCAGCGCCGCGGAACTGATCAAGACAGCAGAATTGCAGTCAATCTCAGTCTTAATGCTCAGTGATATCAGTCGACGGTTATTGAAGGTCCTGGTTTCGAATCCTGATGTCGATCATTTCCACTAAAGGGAAGTTTTTCCTGTAGTTTGTACGCCAAGTATATTATAGGTACTTTATTATATATTATATTTCTGAGGTTTTTGAAATTTTCTTCTTGATTTTTTTTAACGTCAATTATTCTTTTATTCTTCAGCTATTGGAAAATGGTATTTTTACTTTCCTAAATGGAGTACTTTGTTCACAATTTTTAATTTTAGGTCAGAAGGTGGAAAATTGAAAAAAGCTCTAAAAAGTTAAATAACTCGAAAAACACTGGCATTTTACCCCTGGTTAATTGGAACAAAATTGTTGCAAATTTGCTTTAGTATAACCCTTTTCAAGGAATGTATCGAATTACCAGTCACTCTGTATATACCTGTCGAGTTTGAAAATCTTCGTATCAATAGGCGTTTATTTAAAAACAAATGTTCAAAAGTTAACAAGATTGTAACCACAACAATAATCCACACTATAAAATTAAAATAAGTTACCACGAGCTTATAAACGTTAGGTCGATTAGTTAAAATAACTCCCATATAATCTCATATAATCACCTATAAACTGAGTACCTACTCGTACATGCATAAAAGCGGGTATATGCGCATTATTTTATCGGAAGAAATATCTTTCATAATAAATTATCCTCTAATAACCCACTATCGGTGTTAGGTGCACCTCCAGCTTAAAAACATTATGTTATTATATCCAGATATCAATACACGTTAGGCTGCCTGGATTTTTACCAATCTACATCATATTGGGAAATTGTAGACATTTTTGTACGCTGGAAAAAATGGTACCTACTGATATTTGAAGCGTCCATACCGAATGCTTTTTAAGTGTTTGAATATAGGCTTGAAAATTTTGATTAGAAAACAGAAGAAAAATTCAGAGAAGTTCATTAGAAGAAAGCTTTGGATGCTTGTTCTTTATTAAAATCGTAAAGTGTTAAGTAATAATCTATTATTTACAAATGGATATATATATTATTAAACTATAATATTTTTATAATTTGACATTTTTTAAAATTCTTTTTTATTTTATTTATTGTGTGAAAATTTAGATTAAAGCGCCATTGACACCATACGCTATTTCCCGATGTCATCGCATCACGCCTAAACGGCTGGACCGATTTCGCTAATTCTTTTTTTTGTCGTGTTGGCTTTTATCAGGAGAAGGTTCTCATGAAAGAAAAAATTAAGAAAATTGCGTGGATAATTAGAAAATCAAAGAAAACTCTAAGTAGATAACCTTATTATATTCTAAATTTGAAAAATTGAAATTAAATAATGCTTGACAGGAACTGTCAGTCGTTTGATAGTTGGCGGGATTGACAGAATTTTGATGCAAAATATATGGTTTGAAACATATGCATGCAGTACATAATAGGTACCTATAATTTTAAAGGACGTGTATTTACCTTATCAGAATCTCAAATAAGCAGAGAGACCTGCAACACAGAAGACATTGTCAGATGGGGCAGGTCACGGAGACGCTTCTGGCGCGACCACGTGGCCAGGATGGACAACACCAGAATTCCCAACGTGGTGGCGAACAACATCCCCTCGGGCAGCCGCCAACCCGGGAGACCTCCAAAAAGATGGAAGGATAGGTGGGGTTCAGCGTCTCAGGAAACTTCTTTGTGAAAAGAACAGATCTTCGGATCTATATCAAGATTAAGAAGAATATCAAATATTTTTAGTCAACGCATCTTTTAGTTTGTTTGGTTTAAAAAAATGAATTAAGCAATATTTAAGTGATTTGTTTTATTTAACAATTTTCAAAGATTCAGTTGACTTGACGCAGAAGAATCGTAAGTTAGGATTTGAAGACTCTGAAGCGACCGTGAAAGAATCAAAACAAAAAAATTACGGTATAAGTTGGAATAAAATTTTGTTCATTCACGCCAGCGTAAATGTCACGGAGACAAAGAGTAGTGTTACGTTGTTACAGAAACACAACTTTATGAATTTATTACAGTTAGAAGTCGTGGCATATCTCAATAGTTAAAGAATCATTTTGTAATATTGTCCACCATGTGATGCATGTGAGTCAAAATGATATGATATACAATATTCCTTCTTGACCTCACTTAGGGGCATATAGGGAGGCAACAAAAGCTCTCCATTTGGCTCGATCTTGCGTAATGTTTATGACCTCCTCCCACACCATTTCCAAATCCATCAACTCTGGTTCGAACTTTGTTGAAGGATATATGCCGATGCACCTACATTATGTTTTTTTTTAATGATTCTGTGTTCACTCAAAGTCAATACAAATACACTCTTTGACTCTTTCACAGTAAGCTACTTAAAGCTTGTGTCGTGAAAGAAGAAGATGGTCGATACCTCTGGGATCGAGCCCACGACCTCCGCACGAAACAGTGTGAAAGCCGGTGTCGTAGCCGCTAGTCTACCAACCACACGGTAATTTTAAGCAAAATCATTCGGCATCCTTAATATATATCTCATATCTTCTCTACAATAATTGTGAAAGTAATGGGGCTGCGCTAGGTGCGCTATCAGCGTATTAAACCTAATAACTTTGAGATTTTCTGCTTTTAAATAGATTTAAAATTGAGCTAAAATTGATATTTTAACCCCTTCTTTCAATATTGTTTGTGTGTATCTACCTAATTACCTCTCTGAGCCTGAAAAACATAATTAATATTATTGATAAAGAGACCTAACCATACTTACTTACTTAAAGAGTCCCATCACCAATCAAGGTACACCTACCAAATAAATAAATTTCAGAGGTACACCAATGAAAAATAGAGGTCCATCAAATAATACGTAATTTTTTTGGAGTGTTGACCCCCCCCCCTCGCTCATTAAACGCGAAGTAATATTTTTTGTCCCTCCCCCATGTTTTATAAGAAAAGTGAGACTTTTTAACTGAGCACAGCAGGCGATCAAAATTTGGAGCAATCGTTGATAA
Source organism: Mystacides longicornis (assembly GCA_963576905.1). Lineage (NCBI taxonomy): Eukaryota > Metazoa > Arthropoda > Insecta > Trichoptera > Leptoceridae > Mystacides > Mystacides longicornis. The sequence continues at coordinate 24,224,314 of OY756425.1, read as the reverse complement.
GGTTACTCTCATATCTTCATTGATCGTCCTAAAGGTGGAATTCCATAACGTCTGTTGCGACTTGCATTTTTTTCTGTGCTCATTTAAACGGGCGAATAGGTACTTACTTATATCCGACAGATAAATTAGTTTAAATACCCATTCTTTTCTTTGAACACCATGAGCCTTTACAAACGTCTTATTTTTTCGCGGCACCGATGACCACGCTATACCAGTGTGCCGCGGCACACCATTTGTGGAAAACTGCACTAGACCACTCCACTCCAATATAAATTCGGCAGCTGCAACAGCATTGTCATTACTCATAAAGTCATAAATAGGTCTTGCATATGCACACCTCACAGCCATATCTCGGCCAGTAGGGATATGTTCGTCACTTTGAGTCTCACCGCAGCTACAGAAGACACCTTCCTCCACACTAAAACATTACAAACCTAACCATGACATCTTGTACAAAGTAAATGAAGCCTCCTTTTTAATCAATTAATTTTAGGAAAATGTAATAAGGTAAACCGTATAGTTTTGAAATGATACAGATTTTTTAGTCAAATATCGTATGCCAAGGATTGTCAATTTTTTAAAATATAGATTTAAGGTTATGTAATCAGATCGGTATCCCACGCCTGTGAGTGTGGATTCAACAAAACGAGAGGTCTCATAATATAATATGTAGGTGTTCGGACAAGTCAATTGGACAATCAATATAGCGCTGGGCCGAGCGGGTGTTCAGTGTTCACGGGAACATAACGAGGTGTAATAACACAGGGGTGTGGAACTGTAAATACGAGAGCCAGAAATGTCACGAGCGTTTTGGTCAAACCATCCCCCTTGTGGATGAAATTCTAACATAGATAAAAGAGCGTTTTTATCATATTCAAAAGTACTTAAATAAAAAGTCAATGTGATGCTTGTTACTAAATCGATATCGTACTAGATACCCTCAGTTACAAAAATGAAATGATGCCGCTTTTTCTATCGTCGTTATGCTTTTTTCGTGAATTTATAAAATTAAAAAAAAAAGTGCAACTGCGATTCTTTAAATTCATTAGGAAAAATAAATGTATGTGATTTTCTTACTAAAGCCCCTCCCCCCTACGTGATCTTTAGTGATTTTTTACCGACCCTCCCATTTTTTAGCTCACGTAATTAATAGACAGTTCCTTATTGCGGATTGCCTATAAAAATAGAAAAATGTTCTAACTACTTTAATTATGAGAACATCTGAAAAGGGAAAATATCTATGCCCTTTATGGGTGGGTTGAAAAATTCGGGGCAATTATTGGAACGACACAGGTGAAGGCGTTGTATGTCATAGTGGTGGGGGCAAATTACTGAGTATACCTAACGCGTAAAATGTTCTTCTTTTGAGTCACAATGTCTGTACCATCACCAAGTATCTCGACTCTGTTCCTCCAATTCTCCCTGTCATCGGCCAGCCTCTACATCTCCTGGTTGGTGTTGCAGCCCATGTCCCCGATCACCTAGTCTATATAATTATCTCTGGAGGCGGCCTCTATGATTTCTGTCCTCAATCAAAATGTAATGAGTTATATATTGAATCGAAAACCAACAGTTGATGCCCCCTTACTAAATATGGCTATTGGAATGTTTGATTGAGATGTATGGTGCAGATTAACCAAACTGACTTGCCCTTTGAAGTCAAACAACACTTAGTATTAACACTTAGTGTAATTTAGTATGTGATCACACCTATAATAAAGCGGTACACACCTTCGTATCCCAACTCGGACTTCGTAATCTCGTGATAAACTTAATCCATTATTATTCATGTCCACATATTACACACACTCACCTTAGGAATATGATAATAAGTTGTATTCCTCCATTTATCTAGGTATTTGTAATAAACTTAGAATGAATCCAATATAGGATCAAGCCAGGATGGTAAATTAATTTTTTTTTTCTCGATTTTATATGCATGATAATTGTTGAAAAGATATTAATAAATTAATAGTGATAGTGTAATATCAAATTTCACTAATTGGCACTAATTCAATAGATGGCATTAAATGTTCATATTATATTTTTAAAATAGCTCAGGACCCCTATTCTGTAACAAGTGTAGGGTAGTCATTTGAAAAATGTGACTATTAGGCGATACATTTTGTATGAAAAACGTCTATACGTATCTAATGCGATTCTCGCACTAATCGCCTAATAGTCACTTTTTTTCAAGTGACTACCCTAAACTTGCTACAGAATAGGGGTACAGAACATTTTACTGACTGATACTCGACTAGCGCCGCCTACCCACCGGTACCTAAAATATCTATGGCATGGTGCGTCAGTTCTGTTGTTTGAAATAGGTGGATGGATGCACCTAGTACCACGTCAATACTGCATGTTGTTAATTTTATGTAGACAAGAATTTAAGGTAGACTGTACAGTGTACAGTGTACATACACTAGTACATTTACTTACGCATTGAATCGCAAGTATAATTGTGTAACATGACCTCTCGTTATAAAATATGGTACATATATTTAGGTAGGTACCTATATTAATTTTTAACTGGGTCTTGCTGAACTAATTAACAATAATAATATTTTGCCAACCTTAATGGTTAAAGCTAGCAGCATTGATGATATAGTGTAGTGACAAAGAAAAGGGACCTAAGTTAAAATGACTTAGGGTCCTTTGTCTCTTACCTCAGCATTCTGATCTCATATTTTTCAAATCACTGTGAAATATTATTAAAATGATGCTTACTGCATATTAAAAAATTACGTGTATATAAAAGAGAAAAAAAACCAATGTGAGTGTGACCGTAGATCTAGAAGGAATTAACCCAATGGAAGAATGTTTGTAGGTACCTACATTTAAGTGTTGGTATAAATCTTTCAACTTTTATGTTATAATATCTATTAGGTACACTTCATTACAATTAGTATAAGCTTCAAACACCAACACGGCAACGCATCGGTAGCCCGAAAGTTTCACTACAAAATAAATAATTAATGAAACGATGTTAACCAAAAGGTTTACGGTTCTAAACTAATATATTGAGATTCTAATACAGAGCATCCTAATAAAAAAATTATTATGATTTTTTCAAAATGCTGAATGTAAATTTGACAACTAATTTAACGCTACAAGGAATATTCAATGAATTTTCTGTTTAATACAATTATAATTTGAAGTCAATCATCTATTATTAGTATATACGTGAAGGAAAAACTTTTTGACCATTTTTACGAAAATTTCGCGGACGGAGGAGTATGAAATTTCTCACACTTATAGTTTATATAGAGAAGGGGTGGCGAATGCTGAAATTTTTTTAAGATTATGTATAATAATAGATTAAATCAATAAAAAAAACACCACAAACACTTCGGTGTATTTGACATTATTTGACAAAGATCTTTTGTTTTTCTGTGGTCAAATTGAAGATTGACTAATATTTTTTAGTAAATAACCATAGAAAAAACTTCGAATATATCAAAATATGAAATTTGACGTAGCCAATAGCCGTATCATTATTTTTGAAATAAAATTGTAACAATGCGCTCGCTCGCTTTTTGAAAAAACAATCTTAATTATTTAATAGCGGTTATCATTTAACAAAAATGTCCTAATCTTTCGAGTTGTATAGGAAACGGGTAAAAATATAACCTCAGTTTTAAACAGCATAATGAAACCTTAGAGTCACGAAGTACGTAGGTACGTAAGTATACTGCTGTAACACAATACCATGGACATATAATTTGATTCGTAATTTTGTTTCTGAAAAATGACTTCCGACGTATTTTGTGTGGAAATCGCCGGTATAATGTCTTAATTAGATAGTAATTTTAGGGTGATTTGTAACATGGTAATTATGGTGCTAATAGATGCACACACACACTCAAACAACAAGTACCCTCTAGTACGAGTTTTAGCTATTGAATTTATCACGGATTAGAGCATCACGTGAGACGTTTATACTAATGACTTTTTTTTTGTTTTTCAATGATGAGTTACATCTTAATAGCGCCTAATAATGATAATAATTTATTTCGAACAATACGATGAATTTGTTATAATTATATATTAATTTCATAACGCTGACGTCTTTTGTTTTTATATCCATTCATTTGTTTTTTTTTTTATATATTATCTATGTTATAATGTACCTATTATATCCTATTACTTCAGACGTGGTTTTTGCTCGGTTTATGACCAAGATGATGAATTACCTATCTAACTAATAAATAACGCTATGAAAAATGGAAACGTAGTTAATAATATTACGTAAGAACTTGATCGAAGACACTGAGGAATACACTTGGTTAATCCGAGAGATCGTGTAAGGAAAGAGATATTCGGATAAAATAAATATAGAGATAAAAGCATTGTAAAATGGGGTGGAATTGGTAGGAGAAAATGGTGCTTACTGCGACATTTGACAATCAAAGAGTGTACATAACAACCTTATACCGCCTCAAAGGATTCGACGACCTGGGTAACCCTCCCTGGATAAGTTGAGACCCAACGCCACAAGAGGTTCCAGCAAGACATTTGAATCTGGAGCAACAAGTTGATGTGGTCCATAAAAAATGAAGAACATTAACTAATATCAACTGTGTTTTTTTTCAATTTATACGTAGTTTTGTATGGCGAACCCATTGAGTAATTTATAAAAACAATTAAACTTATTTTGTTATAAAAATATGGCTATGAAAAATTTTGGTAGACAGACGTGGCAAAAAAGACTGAAGCTAAATCGACTAGATAATGTAAAAGAGTATAAAAGTGTTTCAATGGAAAATCTTTGAGCATGAAAGGAAATGGACATGCACTAAACACATCGGCACAACCACAAAATATCAGGCAAAATGTGTTATGTTCCAAAAATTAGGCAGATAAAAATGGTTGGGGTATAGGTACAGGCAAAAGTAACGATATTCATGGAGGTGGCCATAATGATGAGGCAAAATCAAAATGAATGAACACTTACTTTTATGGCGTATAAGGATGGCAGTTTAGTCATCCGAACATTGTGATCTAAGCAATTATTACCAGTTAATTTCTTCCTTTACATAAGGATGGCTAGTTTAGGTATGATTATAATGATTACATGGACAAGATTTTTAGGGCAGGCTCGGCTTTGTGGGTTAATGGGCATGATTGACAGAAACAGTAAACCAGGGTGAAGATGAATCTCTTGGTAATGCAATGAGCGAGTTTAGAAAGGAAAGGGGTGAGTCAAGAGAGAACAGGCAGGTATGCCTTTCAAGAGACGAGTGCAAAAACGGTACATAGATTGAAGCATAAACAATCTATGTGCCATTTCAAAATAGCACACACAATGTTCCTTCGTTTTATCGAACCTAAATATTAGACCTTTATGTACTTAGTATCAGAAAATTCCCACTTAGGCAAAATAATAAGAATTATTATTGTTAAGAACTTCGAAGTACCTTTACAGTATAAGAATAATGGAGCGAGGCGTATGATTAAGAAATATGAAACATTTGTATCATTATTTACACCTCGAATCATTCACATGATTTATACACACACGACTTACCATCTCCACAACACGTAGACCCCTATAAACCAATCGCTGCACGAAGATACCGGGCTAAATCTTATAAGGACCGATAAACTGTTCGTCTTATCCAAGTACGGTATTATGTAGGTACCGTACCATCATATGTATTACCAAACCCCATAGGGTATGCTCTGGAAATCTTTCATACCTTAACAAAGAGTAGCGCAACCATCGGCTATGATAATTTTATCTTAATAAAAATCGATAAGATATCTCCTCGTACGGATGGCAAACATTAAATTACGTACATGTTTTTTTTTTCTCTTCTCAGGGGATGTTTTGCGTTTACTTACATGTTAAGCAGTTATTTATTGTCAAATTTGTAATCCCTTCTCATTTAGCTATATCCCTTCTCACTTAGCTCATAGTCCTGGATGAAGAGTTCACCCATCTGGTTCCATGTCGATTTCAAAATGAATAAAAAGAATTATTTATAAACTGTACTAAGTGCTAGCAAATAAACGTGTTTATTTATTTACGAAGTATTATTAGTCGGAATGGAATGTATGAAAAAGAAATCAAACTCAGGAAAGCGACTGGTAGCAGGGTGCATGGGCGTTGCACTAAGACCTAATACGAGACACAAAAACTAGTGCAATACGAAATCCTCTATGAAAAAGAGAATTTAAGTAGTATATGCAGCAGAGATCTCGCTTACAATACTTCGTAGATTTGTTTAACATTAGATTTGTTAATGCGACACTGCTCAACTTTTCCAAAACTACCATCAGGCCATTCAAAAAATGTATCTAATAAAAGGTTGGTCGTCCACATTGTTGAAGGCAAATATATATTATGCAAAAAACGTGTCAATAAGACTGAGAATGAGGAAAAAGAAGAAGATGATATTACGATTGTTTTACTCAAAGCCCACGGAACTATTATCTTCTATATAATAATTCAGAAATGTTTTTTTATTTGCTTTTTACCGTATGTCATCGCATCACGCCTAAACGGCTGAACCGATTTCACTAATTCTTTTTTTGTCATGTTGGCTTTTATCAGTTGAAGGTTCTTATGAAAGAAAAAAATAAGAAAGTTGCGTGGTAAATTGGGAAATTAAATAAAACTCGCATTAGCCCCTCCTTCTCTATCTACAAAATAATTCAGAAATGTTTTTTTATTTGCTTTTTACCGTATGTCATTGTCATAGCATCACGCTCAAAATACAAATGCTACGTCAGATATGAATCTGCACAGAGCCGTGCAAAATGCCGGAGAAGGTTATTTAATACAATTTGCTGCATTAACTTTACTATATTTAGAGCTATTTAAAAAAAACTCTATTTTTTAGGATCTTCATACAAAATTTTAATAAACATTAAAAGTGTCATTCTTCTCTCTTTTTATGAATTGTGAAAGATTCATTCTTCTTTTTCTGTGCTTATGTCAATTACAGAGATCTGCAAAGCAATGGGAAGCTAGACTAGAACCTGTTTAATTACCTACCGATCAAGCCTGACATTCGGAATCAAAAACGTAAAGCAAGACGGGTATAAGCTAGTACCTAATATAATGACAAATTTTGCCATACGGTCGGTTAGAATGAATTGATGAGGAAAACTGTGCAAGACATTCAAACATAATATGCCTCGATTGTTCATCACTTCCTTTTTAGCACTTTTAGGAACACACTGTCATAATTTAAACAAATATGTAGGTGATTATTATTTATTTATTTATTTATTTATTTATTTATTTCTCTCTCTACGCAACAATTGTTGCTTTTACATTAAAAATATATTATACATTTTGTTACGCTTTGGATAAGATGACATAAAAAATCACAATTTCACATTAAAACAAACAAAAATAAAACCATGCAAGAGGAGCAAACACAAAGGCCTCGCTGCCCTAAAGATAAAAGGAAAAAACTTAATAGTATGTAGGTAGATACACGAGTACCCACCTATATAAATTTGTACATAAATTTACACTTAAAATAGTTGCATTGGGAACCACAAATATTCAACCCAAATAATATTATTATTGTTAAACATCATTCGTCACACTGACATACACACACATACACGCACCGCCTACTCTCTCACAAAAAGTAATGGCTGACATACAGGGAGTTCGGTTCAGTGATATTTTTCAAATAATAATTTCTTTAAATAATTTATATTTGTAGTGAATATATCTATATCGTCCAGAGCATTCGCATTTCTAAGCAGACGCTGCATAGGTGCGTTATAAGAATAATTAGTTGTACAATTTGCCGTATTAAAAGTAATTCTACTGCGTGTACTTCTCCGCGGTACTAGTAGTTCAACTCTTTCCAGAAGCTGCGGTGCATCGATTACACCCCCGACAAGTTTATTCAAAAAAGTCATGTCGAAAACATTCCTCCGTGCTGAGAGCGACGCTAGCCTGTACGAGTCTCTGAGCTCTTTGTAGTTTATGTCTTCCACTGATATGCCCAGCTTAAAGTTAATGAAACGAAGTAATTTATTCTGGACTTTCTCTATGCTATTTCTATGTACCTGGTAATATGGAGACCACAACACGGAGTTATACTCAAGTATCGGCCTCACTATACTTGCAAAAATAGTCACAAAGGTCTGAATATTGCGGAAACTTTCACACAGGCGTAGAGTAAAGCCTAATGATCTGAGAGCTCTGTCCACCATAGCGTTTATGTGTGGAACAAACGTCAAACTCGCGTCCATAATTACCCCCAAATCTTTTATTTTTGTAACCGATTCAAGCTGCTCACTATTAATCAAATATGGGTACACGATAGGGTTCTTGATTCTATAGAATCGCATTACCTGACATTTCTTTATATTCAACTCTAAACCATTTTTAACGCACCAACCAAAAAGCACATCGATATTTTTTTGCAGTATTTGACAATCCTCAGTACCGCTAATCGCCCTATAAATTTTTAAGTCGTCTGCGAACATAACAAAATCCACTCCATCAAACTCTCCTAGAAGGTCGTTGACAAATAAGTTGAACAGTATAGGGCCAAGGTGTGAACCCTGCGGTACGCCACTTCTCGCCAAAAAGGGGGAAGAAACCGCGCCCGATACACACACTCTTAGCTCTCTCCCAGTGAGATAACTGGAAAACCAGTCATGGAGATTACCGTCAACGCCAAGAGACCGTAGTTTTGCCAACAGTAGCGTGTGTGAAACACGATCGAACGCTTTGGAGTAATCTGTATATATACAATCTAACTGTGCCCTATTCACCAAAGCATCCATGATATCACAGTGGTATCCCAGAAGGTTTGTCAGAGTCGATCGATTCTGCATGAAACCGTGCTGTTGGTCTGATATAGCAATCGTTAAATCATTTTTAATCTTACCGAGCAGAATACTCTCAAACAATTTGGGTATGCACGACTGAATACAAATCGGACGGTAGTTAGTTATATCCGATTTATCACCTTTTTTAAAAATTGGAATAATATTGCTTGATTTCCAAGCTGCTGGAAAAATTCCAGACTCCACCGACATATTAAAGATTCTCTGCAGTACACGACATAAGATGGTTGAACATTTCTTTATCAATAATGGTGGCAGATTATCGGGACCCGCAGACTTATTTGCATCAAGTGAATCAATGCCACGCTCATTATTATATCAATACTGGAAAAATTAATTCTACCCAGAACATACATAAACACATTGAATTCAAAATTTCAATAAGTATTCATCCAATAAAACTATTTAAAAACATTACACACTGTAGGCATATGAATGTAGGTGTTAAATAAAAATATATCATTAACCGAACCTATTAAATTCAAATTGATAATAATTAATTATTTAATTTTAATTTAAAAAATCCCCATTGGTTCGAGATAATCACTTTAGTTATTTTATTAATATTGCGATCGTGAAAAAAAAATATTAACGAGAACCACGTTCGAGACCAGATCGGACTTGATTTCATTACAAACGGATTCAATTGAAACCCACCAAGCAGATAGGAGAGAATTAATAAGAACCATCAAACATACATGCAACAAAGGCGAGAGAGGAGTAATAACGATTTGGATCGTCTTCGTCCAGCCTTCTTGGCGTGGTTGTTTATGGTCTGGTCACACCCAGCGATCTGTAGGACCGTGTGATCACTGCTTTACAATTCTCTTTTTTAACTCCCAAACCTCGACCAAAATCAAAACACGATATCCACTCCTTTTGGACAAATGTAAATTTACCTACTTTGAAATGACCTTCATTCTTCTTCTATACCTGGATCCTTCATACCCTTGGCATTTATGTAGTAGGTACCTACCTAGTTGGCTGTAAATAGAAAATTATGTACTTTAGCCTAAAAATCAAACTGAAGTTCACTCGCTCTTTCAGCCCTTGATGCAATCTTTTGTGACCTCTGAGCCTTTTGTGATAGTTTAGTGAGTTTTGTGTGAGTTTGAAAGAATGTTGCACCGCACGTTCTTTCAATGGGTTGTAGTTGAAGAGTCAAGTATAAAATAAAAGCAAGCAAACTTGCTTGAGGTTACTCATATTTTTTCTCAGAATAAGAATCAAAGATACCTACTCGATAATCGTTTTATTGCAAAATACCCAATTTATTTGGAATCAGAATAATGATAAGTCGGCTGGAAGACATCCTTCGGGATAGGTCCGCACTTTAACTATTCTAAATGGTTATATAAAAATGCAGTAACTTAATTTGGCAATAAAACTTTATTTATTTATTTCCTCTGATGAATGTTCATTTTTTTAATCAATCTGGGATCGTTCAACGTAAACTCAAATAAACTTTTGACATCTTTCACACTATCTCAGCAAATCCTTTGTGTATAGTAAAAGAGGAATTTGGTCGCATCGGGGATTGAACCTACGACTTCCATTAAGAAAGTTGGCAGCTCAACCACTAGACATAACCTAAACTTCTAATCAGTTATTGATTCTCCTTTTGTGACACCACTTAGGAGGCAGCAAGAACTAATGAACATCAATATGCTTTTGTTTTCTTCAAACACATTATTTTCAACTTTGATATACTTAGTCATTATAAATATTTATAAATAAAACTAACGTTGCAGTATTACAAAAGCTAACTTTGCAGTAGGTATCTATTATAATACTGCAAAGTTAACTTTTGTTTTGTTTAAAATCCTCCTTATAAAATAATTTGGTGAAAGAGGGTTTTGAGCGTGGAGAGTGCAGGGGCCAGGGTATGATATCGGTTAGGTTGCTGATCAAGCCGATACCAAATTAATACTTATTATTTATTGCCTTAATCCATTACAAGACGGGCGCATTAACAAGACAGGACATACGTATATTTCTCACTTGATTTATTCCTATCTTTTCACCTTCATATACCCACCTACTTCGCACTCTCCTACTTACTTGTAGCTGCACTGCTCGTATCATTATTGTTATTAACATCCTCTTTATAACACGCCTATTTATCAATTCAATCAAACACTTAATGTAGGTACTTATACTTAAGCTATCCGTAATCCAAGATCTTCTTAATCATTGATGGACCATACGGACTTTGCAAGTCCTAGTCGCCCCTAGATATCCCGTATAATATCTTTAAAAACAGTTCGTTACCTAATTATTTTGAAAAGGTACTAACTAAAAATTTTAATTAGAGCCCGTTAACTGTTTCACATCAAAAACTTATGATTGCTAAAATTTTGGTTGGTAAGAACTTTTTCAAAAAAAGATACGAGCTTTCTTGTTTAAGGAGAGATCCACGATTTCTGTTGCTCGAAGGTTGTTGTTCCGGCTTAATTGACTGATTAAATTAAAGCCATGCAAAGAATCCAAGAGCCCTCTTGATGTTCTAAACAAAGAAATAATGTATTTTTGTTGTTGTATTATGTATTTACCTATAATCAATCGTGGAGCCCTAGACAATTTGAATTTGCGAACGAATTTTTCGTCAATGTAGAGTAGGAAGAAAATTAACTGTCCATATTTTACATGTTTATATAAGTGTCATTGTTTGGTTTACATAATTGTTTACATGTTCCAGTGGAATCAATCAATCGGTTAAAATGTTGAGACTATATAATCAATGGGTGGCCAAACACCTAGTCTTTATGATTTTTCAATGAACATGTTTCTATATTGCATCGTTCGGCTGCTTTTACTAAATTATTGTCTTGCAACATTAGATAGGGTCATTTATATTAGTTTGTAGCCACGAAGTTAACAATGGGAATTATGACTAATATGATATCTGCTTAATGTACCATAAATAATCGAACCTTATCTGAAACTGTCATCGATAATATTATTTTTGTTTATGGAAAGCATTGTTATTGTTTTACTAGAAATAGGGTAAATGCGTCATCGTGTGACGGACTTCATCGCCCTTTTTAAGAGTTATGCAATCCCTCGGCGCTGTTGTTATTCACTACAATATTTTTGAAAGTTATTAGATTGAAGTATCTTAAAAACTTAATCACACTATTATAACTCAACCTAAAATCTCAAGTCTATTAAGAGCTGTTGTCCTTATCTTAATGTATCAAGTTTAATGCCCACGAAAACTTTAAGATTTGTCATAGCAACATTCGTATCCAACCAACGATTATCGTAAATCACAACCTCATGGGTGGGCTTCACATTTTTTGTTAACGTTATTTATATTTTGTCACTATGTCATTAAAAATCACAATATATAATGAATCGCAATTAAATATGTATACCTATTTGATACAATAAGGGTGCATTTAAACCAAACGAACATAGTTCTAGAACTGAAAAATGAGTATACTTTGTTCGTCGTTGGTCACCAAGAAAAGAACAGTAATCGCCTTCTAATAAATAGTTGTTGCCCGTTATTGTTTCCAATATCAACCATAAGAGAAAGTATGCTCTGCAGCCCGATTCACGGAAAAGTTTAAGTCTAAGTTTAGTTCGAAGTTCGAACGAAGTTCGATTCAAACTTTTGTGAATAGGGCTGCTGGTAATAATAATTATTGTAGGCGGCGACTATCTACAGTCTATGTACCTATTCACGGAGGGTTTGAATCGAACTTCGTTCGAACTTCGAACTAAACTTAGACTTAAACTTTTCCGTGAATCGGGCTGCTGTTTCTAGATTCGGCTCTATGTTCTTTTGGTGTAAATGCACCTTTATGCATTATTTAATACTGTTCTAGATGTAGGTACCTACGTAGCAATATGATTTTGGATGAACACATATGTGGCAAAACGTTTTAATGTGTTAATATACAAATGTGAAATAAATACGGAACGAAGTGCCTCAGGAGAAGTTTGGGTATAAGATGGTACCACCGCATCACGAACGACGCTATACGCCGGCGCACCCAGCGTGAGCCCATCACCTCTACTATTATGTGGAGGAGATGGACGTGGCTGGCACATGTGTTGAGGATGCCGAATGGCAGTTGGCCAAGGAGAGCGCTGTTCTTCCTCCCATCAGGGTCCCGGGGACGAGTCCCTCTCATACTGTGTTCCGCTCCTTCGAAGCAGAGCTGAGGAATCTGGACATGGTGTGGGAGGAGTTCATTAACGTTGCGCAAGATCGAGCGAAATGGAGAGTTCTTGTTGCCTCCCTATGCCCCTAAGTGGGGTCTTAAGGGAGTTTGGATTGGATTGGAATATACAAATGGAGTCACTTACTTACTTGTGTTTAACATTTATTTTTAAAAATAGTTGTTAGAAATTGAACTGTATGCAAACGTTATAGGTATTTACGAACAAAATAAAGTATGTACCTACGAACTGACGACTCGTCGCTTTGACACAAATTTTATGTAGGTACCCAGAACGGTGATGCCTATAGATAGAATATAGATATAGGTATATTGCAACCACAAGCGATAAAGGAAGACTGAGCTATCATAATTAATATTTTTATATGTATCTCAATTAGTTGTGCACATCTATGTACCTATGTATATAAAAATGTGTTTATGTTTTAATTCAAACCACCGGAAGTATGTAAAAAAGTAAACACATTTTTCATTTAATTTATTGCAGTCCGTCCGATTAATATCCGCTCCCTGAGAAGGCGAACCTATTGAAAAGACTTATTGGCTCAAAGGGCGGGTCACTCCACCCACCCTTATAGAATTTATATTAAAATTAACCATTAATAACTGTAGTATTTTTATAAAATATATTTCTGTCTAGAAACATTTGCAAAGTCAAAGCGGTAAATTTATGGCTGTGGCATTTTTAAGGGTTATTTTATGTTGGATTTGGAACTCTGCAACAAAGTGTGTGTAAAAAACAGATCCTTGGAATGCATTTATTTATACAAGGTTCTATAACTATATTTCATCTATAGTTTGTAACAGCGTTACTCCTTCCTTTCTATTGAAAGAAAATTTCTATAGGTACTTATTTCGATTAAAATTCCAAAATCTACAAAATAATGAGGACCACGTTTAAAATCTATTCTTAATCAGAATCTATGGATGCTATTCTTTTATCAGAAAGGTAGATATGGTTATCTTTTATTTCAAAAGCTGTGCCAAACCTACTTAACTATAAAGCTTAGAATGCTTGTTTATAAAAATAGAAAAAGTAGATATCATCGAGGTTGCCATGTTGCCGGAGCCATTTTTATAGAAGAGAATGCCGACGGAAAACCAGAATCGAAACATCTTTAGGTTTTTTAAACACTGCCACACCGAGTTTAGAACCACAACCCAATTGTAAAAAAGTCGAAAGCACCAGCAAGCTACTAACCAACTCAGTATACTGAAAGTACCTACCTATCTTCTCTCATGTATCTAATACCTACTACAACAAGTATAACATTGTTTTTTACATTTATCCAGAATATCTAAGTAGATTTCACTTAGATTCGTGTAAATATTCGTATAAAATGGCAGCGCCACTATTTAATTATTAGGTAGATACTATATCATGTACGTGTACACGCATCTAGTAATAACATAATTGTGTAACCATTTTATTTTTAACAAAAAATAATTAATATAATGGCTAGGACCTACACATTAACTATTGTATTAACCATTATTAAATATATTAACATTTGATTTATTATGAACTTTATACTTGTATAAAATATTATTTAAACCACTTAAGGTTTTACGCTTGCGTGCACCAAAATGTTTATCTTAATACTTCCATCAACTTTTTCAAATGGTTTACCAGACTTTACCCGCTAAATAAGGGGCGGATCTAACATAAGGGCTTTTTAGGCAGCAACCTAGGGTCCCGTGGATAATAAGTCTATAGAAAACATTTAAAATGATAATATGAAGTAAAAATAAGCACCTATTCTCCATAATGTCGTATGGACAACAATATCAACCTATTGACTAAATTATTTGTAAAGGATATTGCAGCACAAAAATGTAGAAAGGGTGCTTTCAGCATAGCTTATTACACAAAAGTTAATTAACACACAAAATTGGTAGATAATACTTCTTCTTCGTTGTGCTCCCCATGTCTGAGGGTCGTGACCATGTCCTCCTACAGTATCCTTGATTATCTCTCTCCAGCCCTCTCTGTAACAGTGCTTTCTCATTGCCTCTTAACAATCACCCCCACCTTCCCACCTACGTAGTGCCGATCCTCTATTACACGTTCGACCATGAAGATTTTTTCAAGAGAGTTGTGCTCGTGTTCGTGATGTGGCTGGAAAACCGGTAAATGCTTTCAGCGCATTTTTCTGAAAGTTTATTATTTCCACCGTAGTATGGAAACGTTGATTTGCAATGCTTTCTTCGATGATGTCCAGATATATGCAATGCATCTAAAGATAATATAAAAGAAAGTCGGGTTATTTCGAACACTTATAACTCGAGATCGGCTGAACACATTTTTATCATTTTTGGTTTATTGGATTTTTCTCCGCTCCGAATAACAGAATAACTAATAAAACATTGAAAAATAAAAAGCAAATAATATAAAATATAATTTTAGAGTTAGTATGGAACGAATTTCGACACAAATATGCCATCTGTGAAAAATTATATAGAAACACAATTTTTATTTACCTGACAACCATTTACAATAAAAATATTCTCACACAGATTTTTAATGGATTTTACATAATATTTTGAAATCCAATTGTCGTTTGTCACGAACTGTCGGTTATTTGATAGTTGGTGCGATTGACAGAATGCGGATGGAAAATATGCGGTTTAAACAGATGATCAGTCGGAATGAGATTGGCTCAAAGTCATTTTTTATCATTATTTTAAATTCGAATTCAATATTCATAGTTAGATCACAGGACAACGTCTGTCGGGAAAGGTAGTAAAATATAAAAACAAATTTAACTGTCCTATTTTTTCCTATATCATAAATATATTATCTTCCCACTATTTTTTTTTCTCAAAACTCTCAATTAGTCGAGGTATTAGGTAGGTCCCTTAGTAGTATTAGTCCAGTAGGGCGCCACAAGTTTAAGATCCGTCCCTGTACCAAAATATATTATAATACAATGTTTTTCAACATACCACACCTTCGCAGCGAGCCTCTAAAAAGGGAAGAAAAATCATTAATTGAAAACGTACAAAAAAGTTTACGTTCAAGGTATGTATCAAAGTCGAGCCTGGTTTATTGTTTTAAGAACATTTTTACGAGGTGGTTCTGTTGTTTCGTATAAAAAAAAGGTTCAGTTTAAAATGGTCGGCCCGTTTCTTTGGTTTACACCTTTAGAGACTTGGACACGCCCCCCTCCAACATAGTCAGGTGTTCTCGTATTAGGGATAAAATAATTAAGAACGAAACGTAATTATTTTTTTTTTGTTCTTCTTAATAAAATATATAATGATGAAGATTTCTCTTAAGCTGTTCGATCGTTTTATACTTATCGACAAAACAATCGTAATTTAATTTAACATAATATAAAATGTGGCGCAAGGTTTGTTTCTAGAGAATAAATTTAGGGCTCTAAATTTTTTTTTACCAATCTGAAGTTCTGAAGTAAAGGAGAGCGCTATAGAAATTAGGAAAAAAAATCTAAAAACATCGTTTCTTTATTAATTTTATTTAAATAGGCAAACGTTCCCATTTTTTCACGTTTTAATGTATGTTTACCTATAGCATTATTTTTACTGTAGGTACCTACATATATCTTACAAATTTTTAACGTGTTACCCCTGCATCATTTTTATAAACCTGAATTTATAAAGAAAAATAACTGGAAAAAGGTTTTTTTTAATTTTTTTAATGTAAGTACAAATGTTTACAAATAGGTAGGTACCTACCTACCTAATAAAATATGTAAGAACCCAATCTGCAGGAAAACTTTTTAGTTAGTCCTTTGTGATAATCCAAATCCAAACTCCCTTAAGACCCCACTTAGGGGCATAGGGAGGCAACAAGAGCTCTCCATTGCGCTCGATCTTGCGCAATGTTTATGAGCGGAACACAGTGTGAGAGGGTCTTCCTCGTCTTCGGGACCCTGATGGGAGGAAGAACAGCGCTCTCCTCGGCCAACTGTCATTCGGCATCCTTAACACATGTCCCAGCCAAGTCCATCTCCTCCCCACAATGGTGGAGGTGATGGGCTCATGCTGGTGATTTTGTGATAAACTTGATAGAAATTTAAAGATACCCATCCATATACATGAGAAACTTAAAGATATCTTTGTATTGTTTTTATATACGTTACCTAAGTATTTAACAAAAATAGCTTGAGAAGTATGACCAAGGTATGTTGATTTTAAATTTTGCATTTTTTATTGTGTGACACTATATTATCTCTTATACAACAGGCACACTAAGCATATTCGCATCCAGTTACAATAAACGAACCTCGCGTATTTTAATATAAACCAACACCTAAGTTAAAACAGTTATTCACTGATAGATTGGATCCAGATAAAGAAATTAATTATAAAATAAATGAAACAATGAACCGCGTCCGATAAAGGTATTGAGATGAATATCACTCGTATAACTTCAAATTCAGACAGGTTCATAAAAGAAAACTACCTACTGCCTCTTTATATTGTTATACCGATTCTGTAGCTGATGTATTTTGATACATTCGATCACTAAAATAAATTTCCATTGACTGTGGTACCTTCACGTTCTTCTTCGTCTTTGTCGTTCCCTCAGTGCTGAGGATCGTGATATTCAACATTAACATCATAAGCCAGTTCCCTCCATTCACTCCGGTTCTCCGCCAACCGCAGTACCTATACCCCATAAAAGATCTCCCCAGTCGCCTCTCTCACCTGGTCACTCCATCTCACAGGTGAGCGCCCTCTGTCTCTGCTGCCCTCCACACAACCACTCATAATTACTCTCTCTAAGGTGTCAGTGTCCAAAAATCAGCCTTACATGAATATAACAACAGCTTTGGATTCTTCCTTTCAGGATCCACTTAGAAAAAGCAGCAAAAAAGACCTCCCCTCAAACTATGCTTAATGCTTTCAGCTCTGTTTCAAGAAAACAGATCCTTCATCCTTCTCAAATTGCGTCCTATGCTTTTCTTCAACAAGACACAATATATTATGGTAAGTAAATTGTCATTTTGTCACCCTAAATAGGCACCTACATGATATTATTATCCTAAAAGATTTCAGTTTTTATTAGATTTAACCATGAAAAACTAACCTCGGTAGCCTTGTGGCTTGGACTTCAGATCAAGAGGTTCCGGATTGAGATTCCCAAAAATATAAAAATATTTTTAAATAGGTAATTTTTTCCAACCAGAGTTGGCCTGTCTCGGATTGGACGGGACCAGTTGACTTTAAAAAATGCCTCTTACTGATAATTTTATTTTAAAAAGTGTTAATTAGTTAATTTATTTTATTTAAAAAAAAATAAGATTAGAGTCGTCTTAACCGAGTAACTAGATGAAAACTAGGGTGAATGATCTAGTATGATTAAACATTATAAAAATAATAAGAACAATCTCCTAACAAGTAATAAAGAAAAAATTAAATTATTAAAAATAATTAATTTATATTATCGTGGAATCAATCAGAGTTATGGGATCTATAATCATAAATCAGTGATCACGTAGTGTTACGTAGCTCATGTTAACAGGTTACGTAACGCGTATCTACTTAACATTTCAAGTGCGTCATCGTGGACTGGAAAAGCTATAATTATTGAACTATGAAAACAGCCCATTTCAAACAAGCATAAGAATGAAAAGAGAAATACACAAATGTTAAAATATGAATAATCATTATATCAAATACGTAGAGCATTTACAGCATACTTTAGTTGTGAGAATATACGGAAACAGACTGTTTGATAAGGTGTGGAATGAAGAAAGGAATGTGGATTAGTGACAGAATGAAAGTGAATAAATTGAGGTGGTTCTAAATCAAATGAACAAAAATAGACAAAAAGGATCCATAAATCCGACGACGGTTTACTGAGACGCGACCGACCTATAGATTGACGTGGGCCAAACATATCGGTGCCGCCTTTTAGGAAGGCCAAGTCAGAAGTAAAATAAGGAATATGTGACAATGTAGGTAGGTATGCGGAACGATAACGCTATCGCCAGGAGGATGGTGAGAAGGAAGGCTGGGCATCGCATTTTGGTACCATGGATTACTCCATCATTGGTCAGGTCTATAAGGCGACGTCAAGAGCTTTACAGACTACTTTGTAAGAATCCCTCTAATACACAGCTAATTAGCGAATATAGAAGGTTCAGAAATGACCTCACAAAATTAATTAGAAAAAATAAACATTCATTTTTTGGCAGAAAAGTTGCGGAATCTAACAGTAATCCCAAGCAGATGTGGAGGGTTGTGAATGAGACCATGGGAAAAGTGCAAATGGGACCAGAAATTGCATGTATATACTGTGACGACTCTGAATTGGTGGAAGTGGCGAAAGACCCATCAAGGTGTGCACGGGAATTCAACATATTTTTCTCAACAGTAGGAGAAAAATTGGCTGAGAAAATCGGGGAGATGCGTGATGACAATCGGGGGCGAGATGATGCTCATGCTTCACTGGAATTGTGGACGG
This sequence comes from Mystacides longicornis, assembly GCA_963576905.1. Lineage (NCBI taxonomy): Eukaryota > Metazoa > Arthropoda > Insecta > Trichoptera > Leptoceridae > Mystacides > Mystacides longicornis. The sequence continues at coordinate 24,204,859 of OY756425.1, read as the reverse complement.
TGTTCAAAAGGGTCGACGAAAATGAAACTGGAAAAATATTGGATAGCTTAAGAGGGGCATCTTCGCCAGGATTTGATGGAATATCAGTGGAGGCATTAAAAAAAATAAAACCATTTATCCTGAAGCCGTTGACACATGTTATCAACGCGTGTCTTGAGGCGGGAGTGTACCCCAGCAACTATAAAAAGTCCATCATAGTTCCAGTTTATAAGAACGGCGACAGACAACTGGTAACCAATTACAGGCCTATCTCCCTAATATCAAACATTGGTAAAGTGTTTGAAAAGGTAATCAAGGCACAGCTTAGTGACTTTATTGAAAACCACAAAATAATAAGCGAGAACCAGTTTGGCTTTACAAGATCACTGTGTACACAGGATGCTGTTGCCAGATTGACATCAATGGTGTATGAGGCTCTTGATGATGGCCACAAGTGTGCCGGTGTTTTTGTTGACCTGAGGAAGGCTTTTGATAGCATTAGCCATGAAACACTTATGCTCAAGCTGCGTGCTGCTGGAATTGGTGGCAAGGTTTTAAGATTCTTTAGAAGCTACTTGCATAAGAGACCACAAGTTGTGCGACTGGGAGATGTAATTAGTGAGGAAAGAGAGTCGACATACGGAGTCCCTCAGGGCACAGTTTTAGGACCTTTGCTGTTTAATATATATATCAACGACATTATGAAGCTGAATCTTCATGGGAAAGTGATAGCATATGCAGACGACATGGCACTTGTAGTATCGGGAAGGAGTTGGGAGGACCTACAGCACAAAATTTGTGAAGATGTGAAGAAAATGAAAAGGTGGCTGGACGTAAATTCCCTCACCATGAATAGCGATAAAACATACGTCCTGCCTTTCTCCATCGTAGCTGGCGGTTGCCCCTTGGAGTTCATAATTAAAATGCATGCCGAACAATGTTTGGATGAGAACTGCTCGTCTTGCCAGGTGCTTAATAATGTAAAGGAGGTAAAATATTTGGGGGTCACTATCGATCGTAATATGAAATGGAAGGGGCAAATTGAGACAGTGGTAAAGCGAGTTAGAAAACTTTTTTATATTTTTAGGGAGATTAGAAACTTTTTTACACTGAGACAGCTCTACAGTATTTATTATGGACTGGTCCAATCGACATTGCAATATGCGGTTGTTGGCTGGGGTGGAGCATATGAGACCTCTCTGAAACCAATAATAGTGGCACAGCGACTTATTATAAAAATTATCCTAAACAGACCTAGGGATTATCCCACAGAGCGCGTCTTTGAGGAATTTAAGGTCCAAAAGTTTCAGGAGATATACAGAAAATATGCAACTCTTCAGATCTTAAAAGAGCCTAGGGAACATTGTTTTATTGTAGAGAGCAGAACTCGAAATACTCATAAGTTTTTACAAAAGAGGAGGAAGAGTACTTTCGCCCAACACCACTACTCTTATCTGGGTGAGGTATATTTTAATCTACTTCCCCAGAAAATAAGAGAGATGTCCAATTGCAGGACCATGGTGGCTGAGATTAAGAAATATTACAAGATGGGTGGAAGCCCCTGCGACAACACAATTTCTGCGTAGAAATCCTTGTTTCATGTCCTCTTGTCCATTTGTGGGTGGTTGTATCTGTGTTGATGGTTATTTTGTGCGTGTCTGGTGTTTGGTAGGGGCTTTCTTTTTGAGACATTTCTTTTGTCATCGTGTATGTAATAAATGTACTTAAATGCAAGAAAAAAAAGAGAAAATGTGGGTACCTACTTAATGCTGACAATACCTATATAATTAATTGTGTGAATATTTAGTTTTAGAAAGTCCATCTCGTCGCTCAAGCATTAAGTTGCTTTAGACGAGATGGACTACACAATATTGTAAAATAGATGTAAGAGATTGATGTGTAACAAATTATTGTGTAAAATAATTTATAATGAATAATAAATAAATAAAAAAAAAAAAAATATATATTTAAAAAAGAATATATGAATAAACCGAAAACGGATTGTCTAATGGATAGGAATTAATAAAAGTCCGTATTCTCTGCTAACACACTATGGGATACGGCATGAAGAAATCCTATTTATACCTATATTTATTTGCATCATACATAATACGTGCTCTTAAGCATAAACATAATTCTTAGGACATAGAGATCTCGCACGGATTTCCAGCTCTGCTTCCAAAGGAAAGGAACATGGTGTGAGGGGGTCTTCCTCGTCTTCGGGCTATTCTTTACCTAAAAATACCTTTCTAATTAAACAAATCAGTTTGTCAGATATATGACGATAAGCGGAGTAGGTCAGGCGCGTATCACCTGCTTCATCATTTATTACACATTGTTACAAATGGATGGCGTAATGGCCGATTAGAATAATATGTCAATTAGGAGGATAATGCTAATTGAATGAGATATGATTCGAGGCGCTAGAACAGTCACCCTACTATTATAGCTAATAGGATTAACAAATCGGACAATGGTACTAACACGATAATAATATAACACGGGAATCTATCCAGAGACGTTTGCTCGTGTAATTGATATGGCATGTCAGCTAATTGATATATTTGGTGAATCGCTAATACAAATAATAATATCAAGCTAAAACGCCATTCATCTACTTACGGATACCATCATTGTGTTTTCAATAGGACAATATCGTTAGGGAGATTAGTGTTAGGTATGTACACTTATATACTTATGTTAGATGCAAACATTACACTTATTTGATCTGTAATGGTACCTAAATAACATTTTTACTCTACTCTTTGGCTAAGAGTGATTAGTATTATCGATTCGGAAAGTAGTTCATTTGGATTGTATACTGGATAATCTGTGGCATGTAAGTATTACCTTATTCTAATTGAGTAATGAACATATCGAAAACCCTAAAATGTATAAATGGTAAATAATTGTGCTAAAGCATTCTTCTGGCGCTAGACAATAGAATTCAAGGATGGAAACATTTTGATGTACCTATAGAATTATAGAATACACATCTTATCGAGAAATCATTTCGTTTATTCCCCGCTACAAAGTTTGTTAAGCTGTTGAAGATGAAAAAAGTAAACTCAAAAGATTTTTTTTCCTTCTAGTGTGAAGAGGAAATTTTCACAGATGGCGTTGTTGTCAGTAAATCCGTTCCATACTATCTTAAATATTATATTTTATATTATTTGATATCCATTTTTCGAATTTTTAATAATTATTCTGTTATCACGAACGGAGAAGAATCCAACAAACCAAAAATGATAAAAATCTGTTCAGTCCATCTCGAGTCATTAGTGTTCGCACTAACTCGACTTTCTTTTATATTATAGATGTTGATTTAACGTCGAATACAAAAATAAAAAACAACATAACATAGTATAAGAGGGTCTTCCCTGTCTTCGAGACCTTCTGATGCTAGAAAAATCAGCTGTCCTCGGTCAACTGTCATACAGTCCAGCGATTTTTAAAAATTTTATGAATGTGGACTCACTCAAACTGAACACAAAAATATACCTTTACACTTTGAACAACTTTCACAGTAAGCAAAGTTTGTGTTGCGGAAGAGAAAGATGGACGACAGCGGGGATCGAATCCACAACTTCACTACAAAAGTCGACGACCCTAGAATACTAGCCAAAATCCAAATTTATCTAAGCTTCTTTTATTCAAAATTGACACCGAAATAATAATGCAATTTTCTACGCTATGCTTTTCATCTTAAATGAATAATAATACCTATTAGTATCTACGTATATAATAATAATTACGATAGATCGGAAGATATAGATCTGATGAATAATAAACATAGATCCAGAGGTGCGCATGCTCCGCCGTACGCCTGTCATATGTCGACCGTATTACAACACCTTGTTATGGATCATAACATCTGATACAATAATAGTTCTCATACCTTGCCGGTATACGGATTACCAACTCTATGGTAGAAATTATTGCTTTACTTACTAGCTTCTTTGCCCGTCCAAGAATAAAAGAAAAACTTCACTTAAAATCAAATCTTTCATTGCAAATGTTATACGAGAATCCTATTAACTTCCGAAAAGAAGTAACCTCCTCGAATCTTGAAATTATTGAGAAGATCAATATGGAACACCCGGAGAGAGTTTTCAAGATATGGCTCTCACAAAAGATGGCGGAAAGCCACGTAGACATACGCAATGCAGGAGCATGCTCTGAGTAATGCCAAGAGCAAACAGAAGAATATGAGTGTGTTGGACGTTTCATGACTAGCAAGATTGGTTCAGCAGACCAAAAGTTTGTCATGTAAGCTTTATGTCAAAATGTGTATAAATTAGACTTCCTTGTATATCCATTGTAAAAGATAGACAATTCAGTAAAGGCCTTTGACCATCATGGCACACAAACGGCTTCGGCAATTATCATTGGTTCTTACCAATAATTAGTTCTTACTTATAATTATTTTCTGATATCTGACTGTTTATGACTGAACGTCTAAGTAAATGTAACAAGACGAAAGTGCTAGAGATTTGTGTGAATCTTGTGAAAGTGTACATTTGATTCTTTATATAGCATCGCAACATACTTCTAGTACAATGTTAACGCACAAACCTCATGATTATCTTTTCTAATTATACAGATTCCGTGGGTAGGTATACAGGAGCGCTGATTATTTCCTAAATTTTATTATGTTAGAAACTAATTTAAAGATTAAATTACACGGACGCAACATTAACCATCATTATTCATTACTTACATGTCTAACAATTTATTAAATATAATATTATATTTTTTCATAAAAAAATATAAGTACCTACCTAGGAACTACATTATATTATTTTTCAAGACAGTGTGAATACTTACTCTGTAATCTACCTACCTATTATGTTAAACACAAAATGGAGCATATTTCAAGCCGGCAATGATGTTCTAAATAGAGTCATTTCATAATTTTTTAAGAGGTTAGTACCTACCAAACCAAATTTTCATATCTTACATAATATACCTATTGGTTAGTTCCTCCGTAGCTCGGTATTTAAAAAAAACTCAACCCCACGTGAAATATGTATTTTTAATAGATACCTATGACAAAAAATACGGGAAATACGTTTCATACTTAAATTATGAACTTGTAGGACGATTTTTTTCAAATGAATCTGGGTGCACCAAAGTTAACACAATAATTAATACACTGACAAAATCTTTCACATAAAGCAATGCTTGTGGTGTGAAAGTGGAAATGGTCGGCAACGGGATTCGAGCACACGACACACGAATACGCCGTACTTATGAAAGCCACTGGTCTACCAACCATTTCTATGACAATAAAACTTGTGTCCGCAAGGAATATTGTTCCTGTTGCTTTGGGAAGAATTGTCACATTTTTCGCAGTTCTCCACGTGGTATCTATAGTTTGAAAGTAAAATCTGGACCCTTTTTTTTTAAATACCGAGCGACCCCGAAACTTATAGGAGAGTCAAACAATAATTATTATTAATACTAGGACTAGGTATACTATGCCTGCTATACCCTTTAATGTTACAGGTTTTTGCTCCTAGTAGGTAGGTATAGAAAATGTGTGACCTGAAACTATAAAACTGCACAAAGTTTTCCAAAAATTTGTGCCTGCATAGAAATATAAACTTACCTACCTTAATAATAACTGCTTGAAATAAGGTAAGTGAAATAATTAAGATAATAAAACCTTAATATGAGTGTGGAATATGGATTAAGAGAAAATTAATACAAAAAGGTATTTTTTAATCTGTTGTCTACATTATATAGTAGGTAGGTACATATACCTACATATAGATTGAATTTGTATTCTTTATACTTAATAATTTATGGTTCAAAACCAAGGCCCCCGTATCCTTGAATAATTCTTCTTCAACCGGTTCTAATCTTGTAAGCGGTTGATTTGATTGAATTCTATTAATTTCTGTGTAAATATATTTCACCTGGAAGGGTCGCCTGATTGTTTATTAATTACACCTCTCTAGTAGGAGATTGCTATGATTACAGGTAGACTGATTTAAATGTTTGGAGCGGTGGAAAGGACCAAACATTGGGATTCTAAAAAAAGGGGCCTATAGAAAATGACTCAATTGGGATACACAGCTTCGGGAGCATGTTGGTCTAATTGATTTAGGACCTGTTGGAAGGATCAACTAATGTTATTCTTCCTTATTATATGTAATAACTAACACGCAACCCTTAATTTTCTAAAACACAACAATTTTCTTTAGGTCATTGGTAAAAAGTACGATTTTGATTTCATCGAAAAATTTATCCCCCATACGGAAAGATTTCCCTTTTCGATAAACAGTGGAGGGGTTTTAGTTGTGTATTCCTTCGTGATTGTTTTTTTTTTGTTCTACCTGTTAACTCGGGATACATCTTAATTATAATTACCTAATAATGCGGTTTGGAATTGATTTTCTACGTATCTACCTATAGTTCCCCTGTTCTCTCTAGAATGGGGAACATTCGTCTAGTAACGTTTACTTCGAGATAATAGCAAGTCTGTAAGTAAAGTATAAGTATTTTGATATTTTTAACGTTTTTTTATACAATTTCTAGAAATATAGAGAATTTCCAACTTGAGTTTATCTATTTTCACTGATGATGGTGGTAAAACTGCAAATAATTAGATCTTTGATGTGTTGAGCTTGATTATAGCTGAGTGAATGATACTGTTTGTTTATTCTTAGTTTGTTCTTTCATATTAAGTATATATATTTTACTAGCTTTCTCGACAGATGTTGTCCTGGAGACTGAATGTTGATTTCGAATTTGTAATTTATAAAAAAATACTTTTGAAATATGTTTGAATGTTAAAACAATATTTTTGAAATCTTGGAAGAAATTCTATCAAAAATCTGCGCACTAATGTTTTGGAACACAATGGTTGTAAATAAAAATTGTGTAGTTATTGAATTTTTCACAGATTACGTTGTTTAATATTATATTTCGTATTATTTCTTATGCATTTTTAAAGTTTTAATAGTTATTCTGTTATCCGGAGAGGAGAAGAATTCAATAAACAAAGCACCATAAAAATCTGTTAAGCCGATCTCGAGTAATAAGTGTTCGCACTAACCCGACTTTCTTTTGTATTTGAGATATCCGTCAGCTGTAAGCTAAAACTTTTTTTTTTTTTTTTTTTTTTTTTTTTTTTTTTTTTTTTTTTTTTTTTGAGGCTAGCACCCGTATTCGGGTGATGCAGCCTTTGCTTATTTCATAGACATATTAGTTTAAGAAAATAATAAAATTAGGAAGAAAAGGAAAATAAAGAGGGATTCAAAGATTCTTGTTATTTCTCCGCAAATGGTTTACTATAATATCATTGATATCTTGTTCATTCCTCGACAGCAAAGACACAACGTTCAGGGGAAGGGGAAGACCCCTTTCCAGTAACTCCCGGAGGAAAACATTATTTGGAAGCAGACTACAGCCGAAGAATACATGGTCGATGGTCTCATCATCCTCCCTACACTCGCAGAGGGACGAGTCGACCACACCAAGTCTCTTCAAATGTGAAGCCAGGGCGACATGTCCTATACGCAATCTAGTCAACAGGGATATGTATAACTTATTTCTACGCTTACCCTGGAACCATGGTTCTCCTGGTATTAGCGGTTGGATTTGTTTATATCGTGCCCCCTTAGGGGTCTGAGTAAATATATCGTCCCATTCTTTACGTATTAATGTCATAACATCAGCAATACAGTCGTTAAACGGCAGCACAAACGAGCTGGGGACACTACCAGAAAGACAAGCTTCCTTCGCCACAGCGTCCACCGTCTCGTTCCCACTAATGCCGATATGCGCAGGTATCCAAATTAAAACGATTTTAATTCCATTAGAGTGGCATTCGTATAATAGCGTCCTGATTTCCCAAAGCAAGTGACTACTCGTAGATGACCTTTGGCAACATTTTAGTCCTTCTATAAAGCTAAGTGAATCTGTGAGAATTAAAGTGTGCGTGAGGGAACGGCTACGTATTTCCAAGATGGCTTCTTTGACGGCCAAACATTCTGCGGTAAACACAGATGCAGATTTGGGAAGCTTGAACATTTTTTTAACACCTATTGACGGAATATAGACCGCAGCCCCGCAATCTCCCTCCAGCAACTTGGAACCGTCCGTATATAATCTCACATAGGTCGAAGGCCAATGCTCTTCAATCTTACGAGAGAAAATCGCGTTGACTATATTTGGGCTGAGAAGTGAGTATGATTTGTCTAATTGGATATTATCCAAAACTTCAGGAGAGAAGGAAGAGGGAATGCACGGGAAGGAAACAATGTTATGTTTTACAGTTGATAGATTAGAAAAGTTTTTCAAACAGTACTCCCACACTGAACGCAAACCTGGGAGCAGGTTTGGCTGTCGGGAACTAAGCAAATTCTGTAGCCTAGAGAAAATAGGATGATTAGTCTGATTCATGCGTTTCAATAAAAATTTAAAAGCCAGAGACTTCCTTCTCAACGACAGCGGCATCTCCACGCATTCAGCCTGGAGAGCTATTACTGGCGATGATTTCATGGCTCCGAGTATGAGTCGCAAACTTCTGGACTGAACCCTTTCTAGCTTGATCGAGAGGTATTTTGGGAGTGGGTCCATAAGAAAACTACCATAGTCTAAATGACTTTTTATTAACGCTGAGTAAAGCATTCTCATTGTGGATGGGTGAGCTCCCCACCACACTCCCGAAACTGCTCTTAAAATATTGAATTTTTTTTCACACTTGCTTGTTATGTAATCAATGTGCATTTTCCATGACAATTTTCTATTCAAAACCATTCCCAAGAACTTAACTGACTCTTTGATAGGTATGGAAAAGTCCCCAAAGCTTATTGGAATGTCTGGGGTGGAGTGTTTATTTGAAAAGAATACTACTTGACTTTTGGATGGTGAGAATTCCAATCCATTTATATCACACCAGGAACTCAGAGAGTCTAATGATCTCTCAAGATATTCGACAGATTTGACAATATTTTTTTGGGACACGAAGATTACAAAATCATCCGCGTATTGTAATACATTCCACGGAGAGGGAATAGAATTTTGAATGTCACAGGTATACAAGTTAAATAAAAATGGACTTAGGACCGATCCTTGAGGCAGGCCACGAAAGATCGTCCTCTCAATTATGCCCAAGGGTGTCTCTATTAAGAGTCTTCTTGTGCACATGATATTGGAAATCAAATCACATAAAAGTAACGGAATCCCCAGTGAAACCAGCTTTTCGTATAAAACAGGAAGTAATACATTGTCGTATGCTCTACATATATCCAAAAAACAAGCCACAGTATCCATTTTAACCGATCTGGCAGAATGAATCTCTGCAATCAAGGTACTCAAGTTATCAATACAAGATTTTCCCTTACGGAAGCCAAACTGCCAGACCGGGAGCAAATCACTGCTCTCGGCAAACCATTCTAGCCTTGATTTAAGCATTCTCTCCAGAATTTTCAAAAAGCATGATGACATAGATATGGGTCGGTATGAGGATCCCTTTGAAATATCTTTTCCTGGTTTTGGTATTGGAATAACAAATTGGGCTTTCCAGGAATCTGGAATAGTTCCCGACATTAATATACAATTATATAGTTTTAATATTTCACAAAGTAGAGACTTTGGGAAGTGTTTGAAAAAGCTGTATGGGATTTGGTCTGGACCTGGAGAAGAAACTCCACATGAATCAATTGCAGATGATAGTTCATTCATTGTGAAAGGAGAGGATAAGGATACACTTGGAGATTGGGAAGTGATCTGGTTTTTTTGAAGTTCCATTTCCTGTGGGACGTACGGAGGTGCAAGCGAATCCACAAATTCCTCAATCCAATCGAACGATTTTGATACATCAGGTCGTGGGGAACAAGCCCCTCTAAATTTACGAACCGAATTCCACACATCTGAAATGTTGGTTTCCGGGTTAAGCGATGAGCAGAATAAATGCCAGCCCTGACGTTTTTTCCTTCTTAAAAGTTTTTTTGTGATAGCTTGAGTTTTTCGTAATATTAAATAATTTTCATCAGTCACGTTTCTTTTATATTTTTTTAGGGCCAAAGATCTCTGCTTTACCGAGTCTGTGCATTCCTGATCCCACCATGGTGGGGAGGGGCTGTAGAATTTACCTTTACTCGCGGAAGAGCTAGGTATTGAGAGACTTGCAGCATTATTGATATAGTCAGTTATTTCTGTGGCATACGTGTTAATATCTATCTGATTGCCTGAATCTACTACAGAAATACATTTTCCTTCCTCCAGGAGAGAGTGAAAAAGGGTCCAGTTCGCCCTTCCTATATTAAGTTTCTGTCTTTTTTCAGGTCTTGGTTGTTGACGAACTTGATGATTAATGTGTAAAATTATAGGGTAATGATCGCTCGAGTACGGGTCATTTAAAACAGTCCAAGTTGTAATGGAAGCTATGTTGGAAGATGAGATTGAAAGATCAACCGCGCTTTTGTTTTGGTTGGGAAGGGTTAGCCTAGTAGGTTCCCCACTGTTAAGGATGACTAGATTTTCAGAATCCACAAAATCCAGAATATCCTTTCCCGCAGAATCATAATAGTGGCAACCCCAAGAGGGGGAATGCGCGTTAAAATCGCCCAATAATAGGAAATTGGAGGGAAGTTTTCCAACTACGTCTCTCCAAAAACGGGGGTCAAATTTCGTCCTAGGCGGACAGTATAATGAGATCACTGCGATACCGAATATCTCGGCACCTACAATTTGTATTTTTGGGTGATCAGGTAAAGTAATAGGGTTAAAGGAATAACAGTTTTTAATTAAGAGAGCTGCTCCACCCCTACCATCGGGGCGGTCATTTCTCAAACACACGAATCCAGAAAAATTAACCTGCGAGTCACTGGAAAACCAAGTTTCCGATAAAGCAAAGACATCGGCTCTGTGTTCCTTAAGAAGGAGGGATATATCATCTCGGTTTGCAACAGCGCTTCGGCTGTTCCATTGGAGAATTCGAAAATTATTGATTATGTGATGTTGTCGGGACATTTTCAGAAATAAATGATCTTAACGTGGAAACCAAATGAGCAGAATTAACTGGGGCAGATCTTTGAGACGACAATAGTTCAATAAGCATCGTAATTAAAGTCATTAGAAAATTATTGTTATCTGTTGACAGATTGTCTTTCAGATTTTGATTTCGATTTTCTTGGGCTGGGGAATCATTTAAAGCGAAACCATTAGGAGCACTAGACCATTCTGATCCATTCGGAAACAGAAGCATAGAGTTGTACTCCGACCTATCATATCCTGGGACTACTGCAGCTTTTGGAGTTTTATACTTAAAAACACCTTTAGTAGGGGGCGTGGAATTATTTTGGTTAGAATTATGTTTTATGGCTGACCTGGAGGAGCTTCCCAGCGTTGCTGGGGGCGCGACCTGTGAATTAGGTTTAGGGTTAGCTGTTACTTCAGCAAATGTATGCAATAATGGGTGCATTTTAGACGCTTGCACATAGGACACATTCTCACGAGCCATTGTGTTTTTAATATTTTTCTGTCTTGAAAGCTCTGGGCACGTGACGCTTATTGCTTTATGGGCTCCTTTGCAGTTGTGACATTGGATTTTATCGGAAGAACAATCGTTAAACTCGTGGTTTTCTCCACATTTAAAACATTTGGCAGGGGATCGACAGGCTGCTTTCGTATGTCCAAATTTGCAACATTTGTAACATTGAATGGTGGGGTAATAGTATATATCCACACCAAAAGAATTATAATACAGATAAACATTATCGGGAAGGGACTGCCCTTCAAAGGTGATAACAATTGTTTGAGAGGGTTTATACTCAGGTTTCTCTCCTGATCGGTCCTTGAATTTTAATCTTCTAACTTTTATTATGTCCAACTTTGGATTAGATTCTTTGAGTCCCTCAAGCAATTCTTCTTCCGAGATGTCAACTGAGACACCCCTTATCAGACCCATTCTGCTAACATTATATGATGGTATAAAAGCTTTGTATAATGAGTTGGAAATTAAATATAAATTTTTTATAAAAGCGTTAGCTGCCTGACCATTTTGAAATTCAAGCGATAATTTATACTTCCCCTCTGCCCTGAGGGATCCGTTAACCACGTTTTTAATATTCCTCTTAAAAATAAATTTCCCAAAGTCCATCGGATGAATAGGCTTACTGTCTGAAAGTTGTATGTTGACAACATAGGGTCCCAATGATTTCGGGGAGTAAAAATGTTCTCGGACCGGGCCGGTACTAATAGTGTTTTGGGGATCGGTTGTCATTTTCCCATTTGTACTATCCTCGTCCATAATGTTGGGGATTATAACGCCATTAAACTTTCTTTTCTTTCCTAAATCAGGCGGATCAGGATCAGGGTCTGGTGGCTGCATTATACCATCAAACCAATTTCTTTAGTAAAAATGAAAATAAATATTTAGAAAATATTTATACGTATTAAGAAAAATAGACGAAACGAGAACTTTTTATCAAGTAATTGCGAAAAGATATATAAAATTAAATAAAAAAGAAAAGACCTTAACTTATATGGTTACATAACGTAAACCCTAATAAACAAAAAACAAAACGAAAAAGAGAAAGAAAAAAAAAATATTTACTTAAAAATAATGAAGGAGAAAAAAAAATTAAAATAATAAATCAAATATTTAACGCAGTGAGAATTCCCCGCTACAAGGCGGGTTATTTGCAACAAAACTACAACAAGTATTTATTGAACTAAACTACTAAATAATATAAAGTAACTATACATCTACAAGAAATAGAAAATATGAAACAAATTATGGATATGTGTAATGTATGTAATATCTAAGTAATTACGATAGAAATAATAATATAAAGTTGGAATTTTTAATCTCACGGCACGGCGTTAATGGTGTCTCGCTAGCGTTGACAACACACAAACACGTCCAAACCACTTGACTTACAAACGACAACTGTAAGCTAAAACTTCATCTTAAACATTCTAATGGGCTTGGAAAAAAATCACGAAACGTCACAAAGGGGGAAGGGACATATAGTATACCTACATTAAGAACATGCCGTGTATTTCTTTATAATAAACACACGTGATGTTCTTAATAAGGTACATCTTATATGACGTGTTTGCTTATTCACGTAGACACATTAAGATGTTTCATTTAGACGTAGAAGCACTTTCACACATAGTACCTAACTATGTATAATATGAACTCAAGCGATTTCTCGCGTTGACGAAACTTGACGCGAGATTGACAAATGCAACTGTAAAAGTGCGACCAATCTGTAAAGGTAGGTAGATCTAAAGATTTTTTTTTATTAATATGCATCCACCAAAAGAGGATGATTTGTTGCACCAAAAAAATCAGTATTATAAAAGGTATAAAGAACTATTGTTTTATTTGTTACGTTTGAGAAATATTAATATTTACAAACATCTGCATCCAAACTACAATTAAGTTGAAGAAATGCAGCAAAAAAGTGTATCGTGAGGCCCCAAAATTATGAAATATACCCGGTGATTAGAAGCGTCTCTGCCCATTATGGGATAATAACACAAACGGGAAATAACCACGCCGACTATCCCTTCTAGCTTAGGTTAGGCCAGTCGGGATGGGCCGTTCGGGGACTGTGTAGCGATCCCACATCAACGGTCTACTTCGTCTATGAAAGATTGATTATCAAAGATCTTTTGTTTTTACCTGTCTAGAGACTAGAAGTAACGATTTGAAAGACATTCTTGAGTAAGTAAGTTATTTTCAACTTTTTTGTTACAGGTAATTTTAATGAACAAATTGAAGAATTAGTGCATGTACCTACCCACATATAGTTATTTTACATACCATTGAGTGTGGATTGTTTTGCCTACCTGCAATTACAATGCAATGATCAATATGAAACCGGAAGCCTCACGGTTTGGTAGCGAATTACGAACGCACCTACACGTAAATTTTTCTAATTTTTCAAAAAAGATAATTTTATGTAGCTACATAGGTAGGTACCTACTATCAAGAATAGTTACGATTCTAAAATTTCCCACAAATACTGTTATTGTGGGAAATTTTGGGCATGTTTTGGGAATGTAGTAAGGATAATGTTCATACATTCTTGTGATCTTTTTTTTTGAAAATGGGAGGAATAGAAGAGGATTATCTCACAAAAAAAATCTATAAAAACTTTTGAAATTCATACGTATAAGTATTCTATTTTGGGAGAGAATTATAAAAAATATATACGATTTTGAAACATTTTGAGAAAACGGTGGGTCCCACCCGCTTATCATACACCCACCATTGACATCTGACTGCCAAGCATATTTTTTGTTGGTAGTAGAAAGTGCAACGACAGGGCTTTAGTTACCCAAAAAAAGTTTCATTACAATGCGGCTGTCAGATCTCTGAGAGTAGAGAAGTAGAAGAAGATGTACAGTGAAAATACCTATCAACCGAATGAAAAAAGGTTGTCACCCCATATCTACGTAGGTATATTTACTGACCAAGATCCGACAGATTCGTAAAGTTGTCTAGAAAAATGTACCGATGGCTTTACTCACATTTTCGTCTAGAAAATATATGTTAGTTTCCAAATTTGTTATAATTAAAAAAAAGTTAACTCCAATTTGAACGATACAAACAATAATTAATTGAGCAAATTATCGTAGAAATACATAATATATAGCAAAACACCAAAATTAATCATATAGACTTAAGAGCGTTCGTTGATTTTTTACAGAACCATGAAGCTGATGTTTAAAAATATACCTACAATATAGCAATAATTTGCATTTCATATAAAGGAATGTGTAACTTTGATTTAGGTATTTACTGATTTATTTGTTTTCATTCAGAATAATTGTAATGTATATAGGTAATTTTAACAATGTAATAAATACTACCTGAATAGGTTAAGCCTGTGCAAACAAAACAATCATGAAAAAATTAGTAGGGTACAAAAAGTCATTACACAATCCCGTGATGTCAGCATTGTGATACTTACCATGAAACGAAGAGTTTTGTGCACTACTTAAAGGAAAGGTACCTATAGATAGATACATAACAACGTTGCCATCATTGTATACCATAAACATAGAAACATTGAAATAGAGAAGGGGAAATGGGGCGTAAGTTACAAGATTTAACATATTAAGTTTTTTTATATGGTTGAATTAATTTAGGATATGTCTTAAATACAATTATTCTTATGCAGCTAGAGGTTCAGTTGGAATCCAGTTATTCAAGAAATTAGGTATTTCGTTGTATCGAACATTCGTTAAACCAAATATGTTTGGGCATTAAATTATGTTTTCATAATTTTCCATGCGTTTAACATCATTAAACATAACAAAAAATTGGGTGAGCCCAATTCATTGTTGTAAAAAAAAAACTAAATTCTAGATAAACACAGGAAAATCAAATTGTTTTTCAGCTAACCTTTACATTCATAAAAAATGAATAGGATTCAGTTCAACATTGTCTCCTATGCTTTAATAAATTTTGTAAAACAGTTTTTGGGATTTTTTTTTTGCTTTGTTCTTCTACATTCATTATTTGCCTCGATGACATTCTCAGCTGTCTCGTCATCTTAAAAGAGGACTTCGGCGAACTGATTGTGCCTATGGTTTGGCCCATTTTACATAAAAGAGGTACCATTACCTCCTTTGTGCAAAACAAGGTAAACGGAGGTCTGTTATATTAAGAACTTCGGTATTAGCTATTATAAGGAAGATTATAGCTACCTCCTGTTATGTTTAGCTACTTCATAAACACGTTGTAGGTACCTACCTACTGAATGTAGGTGTCAGAAGCTACAAATGATTCAGATATATAATCTGGTTTGGAGCCCTGTTGTTTGTAGCCCGTGTACCAAGATCAATTAACTGGCTGCAGTGGTCTGCCTCCTTCCACCCGTTAAGAGCCTTCAAAACATTCAAACATCATACATACATACCTATCTCAGAGGTGTAGTTAAAACAATGTTTTCGTTAGACTTAAACGTGTTTTGAACGGTCGTATTTTAATTACGGTGTATTTAACCGTACGCCGTTAAAAAAAAAGAAGTAAAACAAAACAAAAAAAAACTCTTCTAAATTTATTGTTAGAAATAATTCGGTGTAATTAAAATCATCATACAAAATAATAATGGTAATGTTTTTATTAAATTTCAATGCAAATTTCGTATAATTCTGTATTAGATGATTAGGGTTTTTAAAATAGTAATTACTCTAATAAATCGTATGGAAATTAAAGACTAGATTGGAGATAACTACGTTCCTATTAACTACTTTTATATTAATTATTGTTATAACTCCTATGTATACCTATCTACCTCGAGTTCTCCTGAACTATTATATTTTATTATATAAGTTCTTATACGGACCAGTCCCATTTATTCACACTTAGATCCGGATACAATAACGATCCTGTTTCCAAGATTATCATTATTAACCAGTCTTCTGGAGCATGCATGACTCCTGTATAGGTACTATATAGTCTAGCCTATAGCTAGAAGATAGAGCCATATTACCCGTATTTCTCAGAATCTACAATTTCTCAACATGATTCTATACTTATTTTTAATATAACTGTTACCTTTTTTGAAGTGATTGAGGAAGGACCACTTAATTCAAAAGTCAATATTTAAAGTGTTAATGACCTTACTTTAGGTACGATGTTAAACCGCAATAAACCTACAAAGAAGCCGGTTGTATTAAGGTCCCAAGCTTTCTTGTTAAACAAATAAAGAAAGTTAAATGATCAGGTATACGAAGACAAGATCGTTCGTTCGGAGAGATCGTGAACAAAGGTGGCCCTTTTGAGAAATTGCTAAGGGTCATCGAATCGCCGAAAGACCACCAAAACGGATTAAGTGATGTCCATCGTTCGATGATGTCATCGCCTGCATTGTCAGAAGGAAACCGGCTAACCTTTAAAGTAGGCAGGTACTATATAGTCGTAAGAAGTCTTTTTAGAATTTAAAATTAGAATGTGTTCCTGATCTTATTGAACATTTTATACCTTGCCTTTATGCACCAATCATATTTCATGATGTGACAGACTTCGTCGCCCCTTTTTACGGTTGCACAATGATAGTTAACAATAAAAAACTGTGTTTACACAAAATTGACAACTGAAGCGGTACCTGTATGTGTGTATCCGCCCGTTTCAGATAACAGAACTCAAGCACCACTACTGAGATGCCACCAGATATGTTTGTGTGGTCCTATCTCTTCGGATAGGCGGCATTAGTCGACCATCAGTATACGTACTAAGCTTTTCTAATATAGATCTTACCTACTTCTTATATGAAAGGCTGGCCATTATTTTGCTTATATATAAAATTTGTGACAAGAAATGTAGGTATTTCTTAAAGGCATACATACTGTCTGTGTGTTCAAATCTACTTTTGGTATATTGAGTATCGTCAAAATCATATTATTGTATTTTTATATTGTTGCTTTTATATGTTTAAAACTTTGCATATTACTTTCGCGTGAATACTCGGTTTTATTTTATTTTCTTTTTATTCCTTTAACCGCCGTCATGTGTATTGGCAAGATAATAAAATTTAATGGTTATAAGGAAAGAATATTATATTGTTTGAAAAACTGAAATAAAAAAAAAACATATGTATTGAAAAACTTTTTAAATTACAGTGTTGAGGTAGGTATTTACCAAAATATTATATTGTTCCAATAGATTTCATACTATTCTTCTTGAATACATTGAGCGAGGCAAATAAAGCATTTTTATTTTAGCAAATACATATGCCTTTTATTGAGCAAATTTGATTTGAAAGACAGTTCTGTATAATTGAGAGAATGACTAAGCATGGAAACGAAGCTATCTGTCGAATGGGACGATCTGTAAGCAATGATTCACTGAAAGAAAAAAACCGTAAATAGATCTATTCGCTAGATGGCGTTGCTTCAATCTTCACACGATGAGTCTGCGGTCATAATGTCTTACGATATTTATTCAATTTGATTATATCCCAATCAAATCAAACTATAAACACCACTTATTTAATTTAATAAAATAAAAATATAATAATGTTGTTATATAAGTTGGCTATTTAACAACAAAAATATTATTCTTCTTCCGAGGGCTGTGTTAATATAGATTACCATTGTTTTGTATTAGCCGCCAGAATTATATGCGGCCGCGGGGTGTGAGCGAGACGGCGATACGTTATTAACTCAAGATGAAAGGAGAGGGAAAACGTGCCGGCAGAAATAATTTAGATGTTCTGTAATTTAATGTAATTTAGCTGTCAGGTCTAGTTATTAAGACATCACGCGCGAACCATTCGGAGCGAGAGAGACGGATGTATGGGGAGCGAAAGAGACGAAATGATGATAAATGCGCCGGTGAAAATATTTTATTTAGGTTTAAAATTCGAACGCTTTTACTTTAGGCATAGGATCAAATCGAAACATTTGGGTTCTTTGGAAAATATTCACATCGTTTAGTTTGTTGTTCGATTTTCAAATATTTGAATATTTTTTCTACTGCTTACTCATCTTTTATTAAGACTCTTTGAATCTGTTTGTACCACTGACTGCCAACTTTCTCTATTGATTAAATTCTTTTTTTTTTCTAAGCTATTTGGAAATATTTGATTAATATTATTGGTGTTTACCGTGTAGTGATTCATAATGATAATGAAAAAACACTTGTTCTTCTAGGTAATTACTACACAAATTACCTTTGTGTAATAGAAGACAAATGTTTTTTCATTCTCATTGGAAATATTTCATTCATCAGGGTTGCCTCCAAGGGCGATAAAAACGTTAGCTTTAGGGATTGCAATCCGGAAAACCGGATCCGGTATTCCAGCGGATCCGGCATTAAACCAAACTCATCGGATCCGTTCTGTTGACGTAATCATTTCAGTAATGCCTTTTATTGCTACCCCATTGCCTGACGTTCTCGATATTGCAGAAGCTCCGCATCCGGAGTTTTTAACTCTGCCTTGAATGGTTTATTCCACAATGGGTTGGAGAGTTTTCGATAATCTTTCATTTTCGTGGTGTTGGTTCTCTGAGAATCTTTCTTTTCAAACCATGATCAATCAAGCAGGTCAAAATAAATATTTTCTTTAAATTTAAATTTGACTTTTATAATACCTACGTGATCAAATTTGTAATTTTATTTCTTTTGAAACTAAATTTTTTCATAGTTTTTACCATTTAAAAATAGTCATACCCTAATTAAATTAATTTCGTATATGTGCTGTTTTCTTTTTAGCCTTCATTATTGTTAAAAATACCAATTAATCAAGGTTATTTCAATCCGGTCGGATCCGGCCGGATTCAAAATGAGACCGGATTGCAATCCCTACAGTTAGCTTGTTTGTTTCTATGCGGCTTTCGTTTCTTTCGATGATTATCGCCCTAAATTATGAATGTATTTTTTAAACTTACTTACATACCTACCTTAAAATATATGAAAATGATCAAATTTGCCTGATGTTGTAAATCGACCATTGTTTTTCAAATTGCAACCATTTCCACTAATCATCCTATTGTTGAAGTCAGCAGTCATTACTTTAAACACGGACCATTATGTTTTGTATGGACGATGAATGCCTTAAGTGTAAATGAGAGTAATGTATTCTATTATATAAGAGGCCGTGCAAGAATATAATTATGCACGAAATAAGAGAAAATAATATCCCTTGGCGCGACCTCTGAACTTTCCGAGGTCCTGCTGCGGTGTCGCTGACCATATTGAGGATTTCTTTTCGAGAGTAGGTACTTATACCTTAAAAAGGATAGTTTTGTGAAAGAAATTTTCGAGTCCCTGGCAAGGATGACTGTTTGTAAAAGAGGAATCCAAGTTTTTAAAATATATTCTTTTAAATGAATTTTCAAATACCTATGCGGTGTCTATGCGCTCAAAACATCCCATATGAAGGAAGAAAACCAATTTCTTATTTAGCTATTAATAGTGACGAAGGTTGAAACCCAGGAGTGAAAAAACTAGTGCAGAGTACCTAAACGAAAATGCTACGACATAGGTATTGGCATACTTTTATTTCGGGCATACAAGTTTCATACGGGTTACACTCATGTTGTTATTTTATAGTTTACGTAAGCTGCAAAAAGAAAGTGCAAAGTGTTGAAAAAAGAGACAAAAATAGACGATTATTTCTGATCTAAAATAATATAAAAATACTTAATGTAAATAATGTTGAAACAATAACAATATCTAGGTATAGTTTGCCACCATGTTTTGCAATAAATTAATATTCTTCTTCTTAGAATTTAGATTTGTTCATTAAGGAACCTCTCGATCTTATTCTTGAGATGTGGATATCCAGCTATTCCGCCATCTTTTTGGAGGTCTTTTTAGTGCTCTATGGTCCATCTGTTGTCTCGTGCATCAATTTTATGTTAGAGATCAATTCTGCCAACATGATCTCTCCAAAACGGCCTTCTATCTTTGCCTAATCTTACAACGTCCTCTACCATAAAGGTTTTGCATACGTATATACTCATTGGGAATTCTTTCTCTACGATTAATCCCTAAGATAGGTCTGTCCGTCTTCATTTCCGCTGTTCTGAGTAGTTGTTTAGTTCGCGCAGTGTCCGCTCTTGCTTCGATCGAATAGGTAGGTACATAGGTCATTACTGGTCTGTGTGTTTTATATATTCTGACCTTATTTTATACTAACAATATGTTTAATAACCCATACTGAGTTTCTAAGGCATTCGATATTTAAAAATGTATAGAAATTCTCATCCACCTTTACCAGGAATCTACTCCAAAATTATGGAAAATTTAGCCTCAATCGTACCTAAGCCGATATCCAGTTACAGGTATAAGAATAGATAGATACATGTAAAATATTAAAATTCGTAACACTCAGATAACACTAAAACAGCAGAAATACTCGAGGTCACGATTTGTGTCTTTTAAGGTAATCATAATAGGTATGTAATTATTTAATTGAAATTTTAACGGAAAATATGAAAAAATGAATGAATGCCATTGAATCCACATAATACCTCCTTGGAATGCCCAGCCAAACCCACAATCAAGCATCAAGAACAATAAAAGTCAACAGCGAAATACCTGTTATTTTTAAACATTGAATCGAGCAATAATTAGCAATTTCACCTAAATTAAAGTGAATTTATGAATATATACCAAATTAACTTAAAAATAAGAAGAGGGACTAGAAACAGGAGCAGACGAAGATGGATTCATAAAGTAAATTAAAGTTAGAGATGGCTCGAAGTAAGGGAGGCCCAGTTCAGAAAAGCCCGCAAGAAGGCTGAAGAAGGAGATAATTCAACACCTATAATAGTTTGTAATGCATGGAGATGTTAAAAAATTACAGATAGGGATATGCCAAGGACGGCGTGCTGAGAGAAACTGTAAAATCAGGAAGGCCTATAGATTAGAAAATGGCAGAGCTCAGCTCTGAAGCATCAGTCATGGGGACAAACCGTGGAAGAGACCAATATTCGATCAGGAATAAAGGGTCGCGGTTAGATGGATGGAATAGCATTTAAAGCCCTTTGAGATTGTTTACAGTGGGTATGTGTCTATTTTCAACAACCATTCTACTACAATAACAGACTATCTTTATCAGTTTATCATCAACTATGCCTTAATCTATGACTATCTATACCCCCAAATATGTATGAATCAAATAAAGGTAATAATGCTCATTGTTAAAATTTCTTGGCAACATAGCGTTAAATGCGTTCAGAGAGAGAGTTTAATTAAAAATTTGCCATCCAACCAATACCAGTGGGTAATTAATTAAGAAAACAGGTAGGTTGATACTTATGCAAGTTATATCCGAAAGGCACTGCCTTGTATTGTTTTCAATACTTTAATAATGGGCTGTCTCTGATTTGCGAGAAATAATTAATTATTATTGAGTTTCTCCACTTATCGAACTGTTTTAAATTCTGCGAGGCCAAAAGCAACATTGCCATACTAAAATTATCAAGTTTTTTCGATTTCTTATGGCTATGTAAATAACCTATTATAACCTACATTGTATATGATTTTTTTTTATTCATGCAAACAAATACGTCTTTTTGTGGACAGACAACAATTTGCTTCCTTATATGGATTGGATCTGAGTATATATTTTTTTACCTTATCTATATACCAAGTTTCTAACGCATCACTATATATGTAGGTACCTTAAATTTAATTTTCTTTCGTTGTTGGCTGTGTAGACCTTAAGACTGGAGATGGAGATTTGTTGGTTCCGCACAAAAAATCCAATGAAAGTTTTGCAAAAAATTATTGGCTAAGGTAAAATGTTCGGTGTCAGCTAGACTTTCAGAGATAAAATATAATGACGTTAAGATAAAATAAGCCAAAAGTATTTCATTTCAACATCAAACCGTAAGTGGGTTTGCAAAAACAAAAAAAGTATATTATCTTGATGAATTACTTATTGAAGTGAGACCTGATGCCTATCCGAAAGAGATACAAGGAGACTATAGAAGCTTTTGAAATGTGGTTTTACAGAAAACTTTTAGGTTATATTCTGGGGAGACACATAAGAAATGAAAAGATTCTTCAAAAAATTGAATGGTACATGCTCAAAAACCTGTCCGAAAGGCGTGCAAGAACGAGGAAGACCGCGTCAAAATTAAGTAGATACCTGGAAGATGTGTATCGGGACATGCGTTGATTATCTTATGAAGAACTTAAAAGATCATTTATAGTTTAGATACATTTCTGTGGAGTGGAAAGAGAGACTGGTCAACATCTTCTTCTTCTTCTTCTCAGCCTATTTCCGTCCACTGCTGGACAAAGGCCTCCTCCATCTCTTTCCACACCGCTCTGTTTTGGGCTTTTTGGACCCAGTTGACCCCAGTGGTCAACATAGCACCTAACAAATCTTAGGATTGTAAACGGAGAAGAAAAGCAGAGACAAAAGCGCTGGAAGAACTGTCAAGAAAGCTGCAACAAGAAATACAAAAGCGGAGAACAGTAATGGGTAGAAGGTTTAGGAGAGCTCTATGTCCAACAATGGATTGAATTTGTCTGACGAAAAAGATTCATTTCAAAATAGGCATTATAGATCTTGTTGGAAGAAATTTTGAAAACGCCACCACCGTTAACACTACGTCTAGTCCGACTCTTTAACGTCCCCTCGCTTACCTTGGGTACCGTAGTGCGATAGTCATACTCATAGGAGATAGCGAAGGGAATGAAATACGAATTTCTAGTGATAACAAATCAAGATCAACCATCGACGGCAAGGCAAACCCTAAATAACAAATATCCAGAGAAGGAATAAGGATTAAATTTTGCTAGGTAATCAGCATTGCAAGGACTCTGGTCTTGAAGACACTCTCAGAAAAGGAACATGAACAAAAATGTTGTTTGTTACATTGAATGTTTCCAGAGTAGGTACCCTAACATTAACGGCTGGCTCGGTGTTAGCCTCACCAACACCTTACTAGTGTAATTAAATTAAAAACATACGCTCTATAATTGCCGTTTATGCACCAACACACCGTTTTTATACACACAATATGAGTTAAGTGTAAACTGAAGCGCACTCGTTATAAACTGAACGAATAAATTAAATTGTGAATACTTTAGCATGCGTTAGAACTTATACATGTCTATTATTTTGTGGGCAATGCTGAGTGCAAGGCTGCATGGAAGGGATCCGAAGCAAGCCCGAACCTGTCAGACGGTAGAACGCTCACATAATAACATCATCAACACATCGTGCGGTTCATTTTAATAACAGGTTTGATTCAAACCTCACCATTATGCCTTGATTTTTTTGTAGAAATTCGCTAAAGCGTTAGGCGATTGATTTTGAAAATTCTGGGTATGTAAATAGGTACCTATACAAATTTTGAAAATAATTGGTGCATGTTCATATTAGATTATCTACTATTGAGACTAGTGCCGTTTTGAAAAAAAAATATAGGTTTTGTTTATTCCAGTATCTGATAAGATCAAAGTTGTCCAATAGAATACCTAGTTAATTTTATTTTAGTCTACCCTGACATATAAAGCAATGTATTGGTATAACATTTCATTGAAACTCTATAAAATAATTATAATACTACTGAAAATAAAAATAGGGAGTTTAGTCGGTATTTTCACCACCCTTGGCATTACAGCCCATCGTGAGCCTCTAAATTTTTTGCCACACCCCCCTGTTTATCGCCCGTATCCTCCAGTTGTAGTCACCCCTATTGCCGTTATCCTCTTTTAAATCATCCATCCGCCTCAGCTTTGGTCTTGTGTCAAGAACCTTCCTTGGAGTTCTGTTATCTTCCATTCCCTGGACATGCCCAAACCATCAATGCCGCTGTATATTAATGAATTTAATAATTTTGGGCTAACCGTGAAGATTCTCCAGTTCATGGTTAAACCTGATCTCCCAGGTTCAAGGACCGAAGATTTTCATTAGTGATTTTCTGGCCAGTAGATGACCAGTAGGGCATCTTCTTATAATAAAATATATGAGCTCTAAAAATATTTTAATATTTTCAATATTATGTACTAACTATTGCAAAAGCTTTTGAATTTAACCTTTTTATTTTAGTACCTACATGGGCATGTTTTTTTACACCGGTATCCATGCCTGAGGTTGACCAACTCACCTCCTTAAACCTCAACCGGTCAGAAAAAGCACAATGAGGCTCGGACGCCTTCGAGTGCAATGGAGAACTCTTGATGCCTCGTTATGCTCCTGAGTGGGGCTTAGGCCCCCGCGGTTTGGGGGGGGGGGGGGATCCGCGGCGGGCTTGATTTGTGTGCGGCCGGCTTTTCGGTTTGATTGCTTCGATCGAGTTAGGGGGTCGTGCGGGTCGGGTTTGCTGCGGTTAGGTCCCTTCCGGGTTGGCTTGCGTTGTAAGGGGGGGGGGGGGGCATAAAGGGGCTATGTATGTATCGAAGTTATTGACACTACACACTCGCTTTCACGTGAAAGAGATAATATTTTTCAATCCTTTGTACCTGTGTGAAAGAATACTGCATTCGGCCTCTTTTTCTAAACAGAGCAAGTAGGTAGGTACCTAAAGACTCTTAGAAAAGTCACTCTTAGAAAAACGTTTAAATTATTGAATAAGTAAGTACATTAATTTCGCATGTAATGAGAATAAATAACTCGTAATTATTCCCTATAACTTGGATGTTTATTAAGAAACTTACATACATACATCATTTAGCTATTAACAAAAACACGGCTGTATTAATGAAAAATATTTCGGAATTAATTTATGTAAATGCGGAATATAATCGAAACTATTTTAGGTTCAGAGTAGCAGCACGAAAATTCGAAATAAGTCAGAACACGTTGTACGAACTATCAAGAAACGTATAATTTGAATAAATGATTTAATTTACACACTAAACGTTTTTCATGTTTTCATTATATTAACTTGTAAATACCGCATGGCCGGCCTATGATTTCCGCCTTTTTCCGTTTGTTTTTTAACTAACTTTCGGCGGAATACGTAAGTATTAGGTATGGGCAATTTCTTTATTAAAACATGAGTCCAAGATTAGGAACAATTACCAATGAGAAAGAGGAAACATTCAGGAAGTCATTTTGGAGATGATCGAAGGGACGAATATGCCAAGAGTTCCTGTAGGACGTATGTATATTAATTTACATAATGCTGCAACTCCAATGAGGAACTCAAAAAAACCCGATTGGGTTGGAAAATATGGGAAGACATAACTGAAAAACAATCCTAGCACTTTTCCAGAGACACATCAGATAAATGCGAATAAGGCATTAGACATAATTAGAACATAATAGACATAATCAGAACGTTGTGCACCAACAAAGCCAATAGGCAATAAATATGAGACAGTAAAAAAAATGGATATAGTCATATCCTGGCGCCAAATACATGACAGCAGTCGCAGTCTTTATATTTGGTTGCTCTCTTGTTCTCAGTAATTTCCAACTTTTATCTCTATATTTCATTTATTATTAGGTATATTTTTACTTGTTGCATACATGAGATTTTTCGTCATGTTGAACATGTTGAGAATTCTCATGATTAGGAGTTTCGGAGACAAACATTACCACCTAACGGCGAACGTTGTTAACGTAAAGTGATCACTCTAGGCCAGCCTTCGAAATACCAGTAGAAGACGGTCGTAAGCCCGTGGTGGTTTATTCCATTTAAAAATCGAACATTAGCAATGCATTGTTAGAGTTATTAGTTGTTATTTTTCCTTTCGAATAAGGCAAAAGTCATCAACAATTCTTTCAGGCCTCTTTAGCAACCTTCTGTTTCTTGAGCAACCAGTTTCATCTAATTTATGAACGCCCTTACCTATCTTTTTTGGTTTCGTTGGTTATTGATCATTCGTTCAAGGAAATCATTAGAAATTTTAGTTATGGTTTAGTGGGTCTGTTATAGAAGATGGTAAAACTAGCCAGATAGACAGATGCATCAAAGGTTAAATCATTTTTTTGGAAATTCTTTCCTTAATTTGAAAGTTTGCGAGTGCTCACGTTTTGAGATATGAACTTATGATTTTATCGAGACCCTAATAATTTTTTGAAAAGGCTAAAAGTGGACGTTTTCAACTGATAAAACAGGTGTAAAATAACAAGATATTTCCATTTTATCGACTTCAGGTTGGTTGAAGAGTATCACGCATTTATTTACAAGAACCTATTTAAAACTATATAGTAAGACATTGAAATTGATGGAAAAGTGCTTGAAAAAGACAAAAGAAAGTTACCTATATTGGTTGCAGTTCCTAGTATATTGCCTTTTGGAGACCTTTTCGCAAATATTAATTGATTATTTTATATAGCTATATGTTTTGATTTTTCTAAAAGCTCATTATTATAAAAAATGGAATTACACACATATTATGTACCTATAGAATGTAATGTTCGTATATTTATGTAGCTAAATTATTTTCTAACAATAAAAAAAAATCATAAAATTTAATAATAATATTGCCATTGAAAAAAAAACCTGATGAAAAATAATATTAACGATTCAAAGTAATTTTATATAAAAAAAATTACATTTTAAGTGATTACATGGTGTTTGAACTTAGGTATATTTGGAGTAATTTTTGATAACAGCTTGTCATACAAATTGATGTCATATTTACTTGTTATAAATCATTTTTCATTCCTAGGCATTCGTGCTACAAATGTATTAGACATTATTATTGTAGTTTCAACGGGAACATACGAGTATAACGGCATAGAGTAAATGTCAGTTTAGATTTATTTTTCTCATTTTTTGAGTGAAATTACGGATATTATTTCCGTTTTTAGAAATTATCACAAATGTATTTCTTCTAACTAGCCTTGAAAAGTGTACCTAGCTTTTTTACGACTCCTCGTAGAAACTTTTTGCTTTGCGGTGGTGTCACAGATTTTGATTTTTTGCTATTGTTCTGCCGTGGGGCTGTCGGCTTAGAATAGCACCTCTGTTCTTTTTGCTGGTTTTTCGAGCATCCTGTAAGAGGCAGGTAATCGAAAAATCAGATCGGGGTCGTGGGGTTGACCACCTCACACCCTTAAACTCCAGCGGTCAGAAAAGGCAACAAAATTAAGCCTCGGACGCCTGGGCCCCACCAGGGGGGGGTCCAGGCAGCTAGTGTCCCCCCTGTGTTGACCACGGCTCGGAACAAGAGCTTGAAAATCGGGACCCTGAATGTCCGCACTCTGAGGGCGGGCGGGGAGCTTGTTGCTGCCAAGTTGGCGGGAGATTAAGGACTGGATATCCTGGGGCTGAGCGAGGCACGCATCCCAGGGACGGGGCAGAGTGACGCTGGCAACTATGTCATGCTGCACTCTGGTCACCGAACTGCACGGATGCGTGGCGTCGCTCTACTTTTAAGTAAATATGCCTTCTCTCGCCTTCTTGGTTGGGAACCTGTTTCTGACCGCCTGATGAGTGCGTCCTTCAAGATGACAGGCGAAACACTGACGGTCCTCCTATGCTATGCTCCCACTGAGGATGGGGATGCGGCTGCCAAGGACTGTTTTTATGACAGTCTGGATGCAGTTGTGTCCCATGTCCCAAGGCGCCACCGCTTAATTGTACTGGGGGATTTTAATGTCAAGGTTGGCAGTGACCCCCAGTATGGACCAGGCGTCATGGGTAGGCATGGCATGGGAGTGATAAATGATAATGGAAGCCGTCTGATTGGTTTCGCCACACTCCACGGACTCTTAATAGGGGGAACTCTGTTCCCCCACAAGGATATCCATAAATATACTTGGACCTCGCCTGACAGGAGAACAAAAAACCAGATCGACCATCTTCTGGTAAGGGCCAGCAACCGAACTGACCTGCGAGATGTCCGCACCTACCGAGGGGCAGACATGGATACTGATCACGAACTCCTTGTGGGTTCGTTGAAATTCAGATTTACCCATTTCCAGCAGGGACCGTCTGCCTCTCGCCCGCTGGACATACGCAGGTTAGAGAGTGCTCAGTGTCGTCATTCGTACGAGGCTGAGTTACGCACCAGGTTTGCCCCCTTGCAGGATTCACACGGAGCTGTTCCAATTGAGACAGCTTGGAATAGCTTCCGTGACGCCGTTATGGAATCCGCACGTTCTTCTGTCGGCTATAAGAGCAAAAAGAGGCCAATATGGATGTCCGATGGGTCCTGGAGCCTCATCGAAGATCGCCAGAAGGCTAAGACCCTCAGAGACAGCGAAAAAGACCCTCAAAAACTGGCTGCTTTGGTGTCTGAGTACAGGGAGCTGAGCCGCAAGGTGAAGCACTCTGTACGAACAGATAAAAGAAGACACCTGGACTCTCAGATACGGCGAGCGCAATCTGCTGCACTCGGAAATGACTCAAGGACACTTTTCGAAATCACCCGGGAGGTCGGGGGCAGGGGTCAAAAAAGACCCGTGACGGCAATACGAGACTCTCGTGGAGCCACTGTCACTGCCCCCGAACTGATTAAAGGGAGATGGAGGGAGTACTTTGAGTCAATATTAAACCGTCCCGAGCCCTCCTCACCTTACAACTTTGAGGAGGAGTTGGCTGGTCTGAATATACCTCAGGCAACTGGGATATGTGAGGAACCGCCGACATACAGTGAGATGGTGCTGGCCGTGATGAGACTTAAGAACAACAAAGCGCCAGGAGACGATGGAATTCACGCAGAGCTCCTCAAACAAGGCATAGACACCCTTGGCCAACCACTATTAGATATATTTAAAATGGCGTGGGAAGAGGAGAGGTGCCCAAAAGATTGGCGGAATGGATCCATCGTCGCAATATTTAAAAAGGGGGACCCCCTTGAATGCGGAAACTACCGTGGAATTACTCTACTGAGTGTTCCCGGTAAGGTATTATCTCAGATATTACTACACCGCATTCGGGGGCCTGTCATGGCTGTCCTGAGAGAGCAACAATGCGGCTTTGTACCTGGAAGGTCCTGCACGGACCCAATTTTCTGTGCCAGGTGCATCTTTCAGCAGTGCAAGGAGTTTAACTCTCCAGTCGCTTGTTGCTTTATAGATTTTGAAAAGGCCTTCGACAGCCCACATAGACCATCAATATGGAAAATACTTGCTCTGTATGGTATACCTCCGAAAATAGTTAAAATGGTGCAGTCCCTGTATGAAGACTCTGAGTGTAGCGTGAAAACGCCAGGTGGTCCTACTGAAGCTTTTAGGATCACCACGGGAGTCAGACAGGGCTGCGTACTAGCTCCCTTTATATTTATAATAGTCATGGATTTCCTGTTGAGAAAGTCCATGCAAGGAGCAAGAGGTATACCGATAACACAGAGAGATGGTCTAATGGGCGAACTGTGCGATCTGGAGTACGCGGACGACCTAGCGTTGTTCAGTACGACAGTGGAGGAATTACAGCGCAGTGTTTCAAGACTCTGCAACGAAACAGCACGCCTCGGCCTTCAAGTCAATGCCAGTAAGACGGAGCTCATGGCGAATAATGCCTGCCCCGATAAACAGCAACCGATAACCATCGATGGTCACCAGGTCTCCCGGGTGGATAAATTTAAGTACCTGGGAGCAACCATTACCACCGCTGGTGACCTCGGGGCTGAGCTCCCGATTCGTATCGGTATGGCAAGTGGCGCCTTCAACAACATGACCAAGATATGGAAAGCGTCGGCGTTTAGCGTCGAGACGAAATGTAAACTGTTTGATGCGTGTGTGTTGCCCATTCTCCTTTATGGGTGTGAGTCCTGGCACCTGACCAAGGCCCAGGCACAAAAAGTCTCAGCCTTTGAGATGAAGTGCCTAAGGAGAATTCTGGGCGTAAGATGGTACCACCGCATCACGAACGACGCTATACGCCGGCGCACCCAGCGTGAGCCCATCACCTCCACCATTGTGGGGAGGAGATGGACTTGGCTGGGACATGTGTTAAGGATGCCGAATGACAGTTGGCCGAGGAGAGCGCTGTTCTTCCTCCCATCAGGGTCCCGAAGACGAGGAAGACCCTCTCACACTGTGTTCCGCTCCTTCGAAGCAGAGCTGAGGGACATGGACATGGTGTGGGAGGAGGTCATCACCGTTGCTCAAGATCGAGCGCAATGGAGAGCTCTTGTTGCCTCCCTATGCCCCTAAGTGGGGTCTAAAGGGAGTTTGGAGTTTGGAGTTGGCTATTGTTCTAATTGAAAAGGTTCTGAACATCATCTTCTTCGACATCATTAGGTATGTATTGGTCTGCATCTTGTCGAGATATCCAGTCAATCTTCTTGTAGGATAATCGTCAGAACAACTCCTACCTAGGTTTACACCTATACAACCTTAGTTGTTGATCTTCTACTCCAAGGCTTTCTCAGTCCATCTTTCATCCGTTGTTCTCACTGGCTAGCCCTGTTCCATTTTGTTCCTCATATCGGCAACTTTGAACCATTGTCTAATCCATTCATTTCACTTTCTGTCTCTCAGACAAATATTTAACATTCTTCTCTCTTCGCTCGTTGTGTTTCTCGGAGATTTTGTATTGACCGTTTTTTTTCGTCGTCCCAATTCTATATGGAGACAAGTCAAAAATTATCAAATTTGAGTTTTTGATACAAATCGATTACAAATGATGGTCTGCTTCTATTTCTTTAGAGAGATAAGTCAAATTTGTCCTAAATATTTTTTTATAAAAGATGTCTTTTCATGGAATTATTAAAAAAAAATTGAACATTCAGTTCAATAAGAAGACAACTCAAATGTCTCACTTAAGAACTGTCAATGATTAACTTTCATTCTAGTTCTATAGGCAGACATCTTAGATGTCCGCCTATAGAACCGCCAACAACTGAAAAGATCTAGTTCTATAGAGAGACAACTCAAAAGTATTCTTGAAAATAACCATTCTATCAATAATAAAATCATGAATCTTAATTTTAAACTTAATAAAAGACTTGACAAAACAGTACTTGATACATTTCTAAATTCATAAACTCTTAGATTGCAATTTTTGACACTTACTATATATAGTAGTTTCTATCCATAATTAAAACTTTTTTTATATGAAACGCCGTATCTAGTAATTTATATCTATGATATTAAACAACATATTAAGGTCTCTTGTATAGGTTTAGTTGATAAATCAAAAGTAATATTGATTATATTCTTCATTATTTCATGTTTTACAATACCCAATTTTCTGTTAAAAAAAAACGTAGATCCACCTATTACAGTGAATATTAAGGTTCCAGATTACAGTGAATATTAATGACTGGTTGACTCCTCTGCAAGATTAAGATATTTTTGGATATTTATTTTATTAGGTACATGAAAAACTTATACATATTGGTATTTGAAAATTAGCACAAGATATTGATTATCGGAGAAAATTGTATTGGATACTATAAGTAAATAAAGTTTATCGAATGTTTAATGTCATCATCATCAATTTGCCGTGGGGTTGTCGGCTAAGAATAGCACCTTTCTCTTTTTGCTGGTTTTTCGAGCATCCTGTAAGAGGCAGGAAATCGAAAAATCAGATCGAGACCGTGGGGTTGACCACCTCACGTCCTTAGAACAATCGGTCAGAAAAGGCAACAGAATTAAGCCTCGGACGCCTTGACCCCATCAGGTGGGCCTTTGTTGACCACGGCTTGATTTAGGAACAAGAGCTTAAAAATCGGGACTCTGAATGTCCGCACTTTGAGGGCGGGCGGGGAGCTTGTTGTTGCCAAGTTGGCGGGAGATTATGGACTAGATATCCTGAGACTGAGTGAGGCACGCATCCCAGGCTCGGGGCAGAGTGATGCTGGCAATTATGTCATGCTTCACTCTGGCCACCGGACTGCACGGATGCGTGGCGTTGCTCTACTTTTAAGTAAATTGCCTTCTCTCGCCTTCTTGGTTGGGAACCTGTTTCTGACCGCCTGATGAGTGCGTCCTTTAAGATGAGTGGCGAAACACTGACGGTCCTTCCATGCTATGCTCCCACTGAGGATGGGGACGCGGCTGCTAAGGACTGTTTCTATGGCAGTCTGGATGTAGTTGTGTCCCATGTTCCGAGGCGCCATCGCCTAATAGTTCTGGGGGACATTAATGCCAAGGTTGACAACGATCCCCAGAATGGACCAGGCGTCATGGGAAAGCATTGCTTAGGAGTGATGAACGATAACGGAAGCCGTCTCATTGGTTTCGCCATGCTCCATGGACTCTTAATAGGGGGAACTCTCTTCCCCACAAGAATATCCATAAATACACCTGGACCTCGCCCGACAGAAGAACGAAAAGCCAGATAGACCATCTCCTGGTAAGGACTAGCAACCAAACTGACCTGCGGGATGTCCGCACCTACCGGGGAGCAGACATGGACACGGATCACGAACTCCTTGTGGGCTCGTTCTGATTCAAATTTCACAATTTCCAGCTAAGATCGTCTGCTCCTCGCCCACTGGACATACGCAGGTTAAAGAGTGCTCAGTGTCGTCATACGTGCGAGGCTGAGATACGCACAAGGTTTGTCCCCTTCCAGGATCCACCCAGAGCTGCTCCAATTGAGTCAGCCTGGACTAGGTTTCGCGACGCGGTTATGGAATCCGCACGTTCTTCTGTCGGCTATAAGAATAAAAAGAAGCCAATATGGATGTCCGATGGGTCCTGAAGTCTTATCGAAGATCACCAGAAGGCTAAGACACTCTGTACGAACAGATAAAAGAAGACATCTAGATTCTCAGATACGGCGAGCACAGTCTGCTGCACTCGAAAATGACTCAAGGACACTCTTCGAAATCACTCGAGAGGTCGGGAGAAGAGGTAAAAAAAAACCTATGAAATCAATACGAAACTCTCGTGGAGCCACTGTCACTGCCCCCGAACTAATTAAAGGGAGATGGAGGGAGTACCAACCACTTCTAGATATATTTAAAATGGCGTGTGAAGAGGAGAGGTGTCCAAAAGATTGGCGGAATGGATACATCGTCGCAATATTTAAAAAGGGGGACCCCCTTGAATGCGGAAACTACCGTGGAATCACTCTACTGAGTGTTCCCGGTAAGGTATTATCTTAGATATTACTACATCGCATTCGGGGACCTGTCATGGCTGTCCTGAGATAGCAACAATGCGGCTTTGTACCTGGCAAGTCCTGCACGGACCCAATTTTCTGTGCCAGGTGCATCTTTCAGCGGTGTGAAGAGTTTAACTCTCCAGTCGCTTGTTGCTTCATAGATTTTGAAAAGGCTTTCGACAGCCCACATAGACCATAGCTCTGTACGGTATACCTCCAAAGATAGTTAAAATGGTGCAGTTCCTGTATGAAGACTCCGAGTGTAGCGTCAAAACGCCAGGTGGTCCTACTGAAGCTTTCAGGATCACCACGGGAGTCAGACAGGGCTGCGTACTGGCTCCATTTATATTTATTATTGTTATGGACTTCCTCTTGAGAAAGTCCATGCAAGGAGCAAGAGGTATACCGATAACACACAGAGATGGTCTAATGGGCGAACTGTGCGATCTGGAGTACGCGGACGACCTAGCGTTGTTCAGTACGACATTGGAGGAATTACAGCGCAGTGTTTCAAGACTCTGCGACGAAACAGCACGCCTTGGTCTTCGAGTCAACGCCAGTAAGATGGAGCTCATGACGAATAATGCTTGCCCCGATAAACAGCTACCGATAACCATCGACGGTCACCAGGTCTCCCGGGTGGATAAATTTAAATACCTGGGAGCAACCATTACCACCTCTGGTGAGCTCGGGGCTGAGCTCCCGATACGTATCGGAATGGCAAGTGGCGTCTTTAAAAACATGACCAAGATTTGGAAAGCGTCAGCGTTTAGTGTCGAGACGAAATGTAAACTGTTTGTGCGTGTGTTCCCCATTATCTTGGCAACACACACGCATCAAACAGTTGGGTGTGAGTCCTGGCACCTGACCAAATCCCAGGCACAAAAAGTCTCAGCCTTTGAAAGGTTCCTAAGGAGAATTCTGCGCGTAAGATGGTACCACCGCATCACAAACGACGCTATACGCCGGCGCACCTTGCTTGAGCCTATCACCTCTAAACTTGTGGGGAGGAGATATACTTGGCTGGGACATGTTTTAAGGATGCCGAATGACAGTTGGCCGAGGATAGCGCTGTTCTTCCTCCCATCAGGGTCCCGAAGACGAGGAAGACCCTCTCACACTGTGTTCCGCTCCTTCGAAGCAGAGCTGAGGGACATCGTGTGGGAGGAGGTCATAAACATTGCGCAGGATCGAGCGCAATGGAGAGCTCTTGTTGCCTCCCTATGCCCTTGAGTGGGGTGTAAAAGAGTGTTGTTGTTGTTTGTTATATTATGTCAACAATTTTTAGGTTATATTTTTTCAAAGAATTGCTTAAAACTCACTAATCTGCGATTCTGGGACTCTTGAGCTCTTAATACTTTCCACCATCATCTTAATTTTGCGAATTCTCGTATCCATTTTAAGATTATTAACCTTTCTCCGCAATATAAAACTTCTTAAATTAAATTTTCGACCGTTAAAAAAATCCAACCCACTGTTATGAACACAGAATTCGTACTAATAATCACTACTAATTCACAAAAAGTTAAATTTTATATAGAGACAAATCAAATGTCTCCGTATAGAATTAGAAAAATTTCCGGGTGACAGATTTTCGTTAAAATTAAGTCGAAATACCTTTGTATTTTTAAATATTTAGATATTTATAAAACATTTTAATAAACTAAATTTATGTTTTTTATAAAAATAACAATATTTCTCGCAACATGGCAAGATAATATACAAAATTTATTTATTTTCTTTAAAGATATCAAAGAAATACTTTGTTCAAAATCTTCAAATGCGTTTTACTCAAAATGGACTTTTTCGACTTGTCTCCGTATAGTATTGGGGCGTCGGTTTGGTAAATGTGGTAGTTTCGAAACCACAATTTATGGCAATACCGGAAGAATGCGTGCAGGATTAAAGCAACGCAATCCATCGGAAAACTGCGAAAATTTATACGCTCGCTCGTGTGTTTTATCATAAAAAAATCATACTTTCTTATTTTTGTCTTTCTTTATCCGAAGCTGTATGTGATTTACATAGGTCTTATTTTTCCCTTCCATGGTTATGCAGTCAAATTTCTGGCAAGTTTATATAAATTTTCTATCCTGTTCATGTGTTCTATTTTCGAAATACCTACTGTCAAAGTTGACGTGTTTGAATTTCGATTAACGACAATTCCTACGATAGATGGCGCACCAGTCTACCAACAACAATACGATTTTAGTAAATACATACAGGTAAGTACCTAAGTAGTAAAAAGTACCTACAGGTAGTTGTTGGTCTTTACATTGTTATGTACGTACCAGTAATTATTATAATAATAAAAACATTTTCGCCGTGGAGTCATCAATCATATTCTAATGATGATTATAGCCGCAACTACCTTCCTATGTACGAGTAGGTATGTAGGTACCTATATGTATCTAATACCTGTCGCAAGTTTAGATATATATGTATTTTTGTACATACACCAAGTATTTTGATCGGTATACCTACCTGTTTACAGGTCGACGAGGATTTGAGAAATTTGCAGTAGAACAGTTATTTGAGAAATTTGCAGTAGGTAGGTACTAGCGGACACTCGTCATCCACCCTTTTCTTATCTGCTATGGCGCTGTTGGTGGTGTCAGTGATCATATTGTCCGGGGGTTCGCGGGGCCCCTCTTGAACGCTAGGAAGTAGGACTGTTGGTAGTGTTTTTGAAAAGCGAATTGAAAACAGACTAAGATGCGGAAAACAAAAATCTCGTTCAGGAGCAAATGGTAAGATATCGCCGAACTTTCATCAGAATCTGCCAACTAAACGAAGTAATGAGATTTTTCTACTAAATAATATATTATTGTCTTATGGAAGATATGTGGCAGTAGGTAGGTACTGAAGTTATTGACAACTTTGTTTAGTATTTATTTTTACTAGTGGTCGGCCAGTGCTCGAAATTCAATCATAACTAATTTAGTTTATAAGTTTGAACATTATTAAGATTGCTTTGTCAAAAACTGAGCGAGCGCTATTTCACAATTTTGTTTAAAAAATAATGACATGGATAGTTGGATACCTACGTCAAATTTGAAATCATGAAAATAATTTTTTCAAAGTTTTTTCTATGGTTATTTGATACAAAAAAATATTAACCTATTCTCAATTTGTACACAGATAAACAAAAGATCTGTGTCAAATAATGTCAAATACATCGAAGTGTGTGTGAGTATGAAATACATAACATGACAGTAGTGTGCGTAGTGTTTTTTTATTGATTTAGTCTATTTTTATGCTTAATTTATAAAAATATTAGCATTCCCCACCCCTTCTCTACATAAAGATAAGCTATTAGTGTGCGCAATTTTCGTAAAAATGGTTAAGTAGGTACAAAGTTTTCCTTTCACGTATTGATTTATCAGATAGCTTTATCGATAGACGTCGTCTCCTTTGCATATGAATATGGAATTCGAATTGAAATAATTATTTGGTATATTATAATAACTTATTCAATCAATATGATTCGATGACAGAATGTGCTCTGCGAAGGATTTTTGCAGAGCACATTCTGTCAATTGTGCCAACTATAAAACAACTAACAGTTATATGCCAAACGCCAATTTGAAATAAAAAAATAAGTATACATAAGTATAGGGAGGTATACATATTTTCAAAACCCTTGCGTCCATTGTTGGATATAGGCCTCCCCCTGTGACTTCCACCGCCCTCTGTCTTGCGCCAGCCGCATACACCCATTCCCGGCAATCCGTCTAATGTCGTCAGACCATCTCGCCTGAGGCCTGCTAACACTTCTCCTCCTGGTTCTCGGACGCCACTCAAGAACCTTCTTGGTCCATCTGGTGTCGGTTACTCTGGCCACATGACCAGCCCAACTCCACTTTTGTTTAGCGACCTTCTGAACCACATCGGTGACTCCCGTTTTCT
This sequence comes from Mystacides longicornis, assembly GCA_963576905.1. NCBI lineage: Eukaryota > Metazoa > Arthropoda > Insecta > Trichoptera > Leptoceridae > Mystacides > Mystacides longicornis. The sequence goes on along the minus strand of OY756425.1, from coordinate 24,167,566 downwards.
GTCTTATCCATGTGTTGGTCTTCCTATCGCTCAATGAGATACCTAGCATTCTTCTCTCCATTGCTCGTTGTGTTACAGCTAGTTTATTTAATATTCTTTGAGTGAACACAAACGTTTCACAGCCATAAGTGAGCACAGGGAGAATACATGCATCAAAGAGTTTTCTCTTCAAGTAATTTGAATAATTTGGAGACTTCAAGATATAGGACAGTTTACCTACCAAATGCTGCCCATGCCAGTCCTCGCCTTCTATCTATTTCCGCTTCTTGATTCTCTCTTCCTAGTTTTATGGTATGACCAAGGTATACATAGCTCTCAACTTGTTCAAGTGACTGACCATCCATCTGGATGTTACGGGGCTGACTTGCAGCACTCATCACTTTGGTTTTTGAAATATTTAATTTCAATCCTATTTTGTGAGATGCTGTATGGACATCGTTAACCATAGTTTCCAGCTCCTCATCATCCTTGGCAAACAAGAATATGTCGTCTGCGAATCTAAGGTTGTTGAGTAGTTCGCCGTTGATGTTGTACCTTTATCGTGCCAATCTAGAGATTTGAAGACGTCTAGTGTGAAAAGCTTAGGAGATATTGTATCGCCTTGTCTTACTCCCCTTTTAATTTGGATTTTTTTTCGGATGTTTCATGGAGTTGTATAACTGATGTGGCTTGTTGTACATATTTGCAACAAGTTGAGAATATCTATGATCCACTCTAGAATTATCAAGACCTTTCATCACCGCCCATGTCTCTACATAGTCATAAGCCTTTTCAAAATCAATAAAAGCCAGGGACAATGGTATATTGTATTCGGTGTAGGTATTTCTGAATTATATTTTTCAGGGTCTGTATATGATTATTCGTGCTGAAACCTCTCCTAAAACCGGCTTGCTCAACAGGTTGGTAACTATCCAATTTGTTGGAGAGCCTATTATTAATGATCTTTGTGAAAAGTTTGTACAAATGCGAAAGCAGACTGATTGGTCGATAATTTTCCAATTTTCTTATGTCTCCTTTTTTATGCAAGAGAGTGATTGTTGCATTATTCCATTCTTGTGGTATGTTCTCTTCTTCAAGGCATTTGTTTAGCAATTTTACAAGCGCTTGTTGAAGATTATCTCCTCCATGTTTGATTGTTTCTATAACAATGCTATCAGGGCCTGGAGCTTTTTTATTCTTCATCTGTGACATAGCTAATCGCATTTCTTCTATGGTTATATCTGGAATGTCTTCAGAACCCACGTTGGTAATTCTTCTTCTACTTCTTTGTCCTTCACTCTCTGGTACTCGAGGTGTATATAGTTTTTCGTAGAATTGTTTTGCTATTTGAATAGTCTCAGATCGGTTATCGGTTATCGGACCCTTCATTAGTTTATCTAAAATTTTCTAATGAACCGCGCCATTTTCTTAATTTTTTTTGTTTTACGAGAACCTCTTCGTTTTACGAGTTTTGATCAGCCGTTCTCCCGTGACCTAGGGAAATAGGGTTCAATTTTTATATCTATAGATAAAGGGTGCTTATATGGCAGAATGAGTACATCCTTATATATGGTAAAATAAAGAAAGCAAATAATAAGTACCCTTACAGCTATATATTGTACTCATGTTATTGGTATGGGAAATAAAATAAAATAAATCGTTTTTATAGAACTACCTATCATTTACATAATTATTTACGCACTGATATTTTTGAAATGAAAAGAATATTGTTTGGTTAATTTGTGAATCAAAAATGCAAAAATGTTTCATCTTGAAATGCATTTTTCACGTTCGGTTTGAAAGGCGTTGATAATGCGCGATACCTTAATGACTTCATTATTAGACACACTTCGTTATATTCTAACCGCTCCATGCATTATGCGTATTAAAACAATGAGATTTCCTTTCGGTCAATAGATAATAATTTAAACGCGTTTGTAAATGTTTCAAAAGATTAACAATTCTGTGTCGAAGACCCAACTTGTCTTCACTGCAAAAAAAGTATTCTTGTCTTTTTTGCCCTGACAGAATATGTGTTTAAATATATAAGTATTTAAGTTATGTCACCCAAAAATGGAGCTTAGACATTTTGCTTTCAGGTACTGAACAATAAATCGATTCACCATTCATAAAGCTTAGAGGAGGCCTTTGCCTGGCTGGAAAATTTTCAAAGATTATAATGACGTTCAAAAGCCAGTTTGAATAATATGTTTTAAAAAGTCCATTCTTTGTAAATCTATTCCATTCTTTGTAATCTAAGATCTCGCATTTATTTAATTTAATCTGAATTGAAATTATTTCATAATTTTCTGTCCTGTTATGATAGTTTTAGGAGGTTGCCCAATGCCCAATCAGCTCTGTTAAATATAACATTATTTGAATGTTCAGTGGTAGGTATAGGTAGTTTTGCAACATTCTTGAAAAAGTCGGTCTCTTAAGACGTGTCAATGGATTGGAGGACTCTATAAGTTTGAAATATTATAAGGTTCCATTGTCAAAGACTGAGCAAGTACTATTTCACAATTTTCTTTCAAAAACAGTTATATGGATGGATACGTCATAGTTGATGATATGTAGAAAGTTTTTATATTATTATTATTAAAGACAAAAAATATTAATCTATTCGATTATGGGATCGAACTAATGACAGTACGGAAGTCGAGGAAGAACCGCCAAGCTACCAACCACTTCAATTGAATCGTTCTAACAAAATATAGATATGTGTACACTGTACAACATTCCACCTATATAAACAGTCAATTATTTATATTGCCTTTATTGGAGTCATAAATTGAAGTGAAAAACGGATTCAATAACATAATTCCCTCTGAGTACATAATATGCAATCACACACGTTTCCAGAACTCAATTTTCGAGTATTCCTATTAGCCTGATTGCTGATGATTATAGTGTAGAAGTCCATACGGGAGTTATCATCAAGTTAGAGGCAGACACGGGGAATGTCACCAATACTTACGTGACTCGTAACACCTTCCTCAAAGCTAAAACAAACGCGATCCAGAAAAAGAAATTCGACACCGCCCAATGGTTGATTAGCCCTTTCATCCACAGCGCTAATGTCTTTCTCTAAATAACTCCGGCACAGGGTGGTTGTGGTTTCTATTAACACACCATAAAATATTTACTTTCATGGATCTATGTCATTCTTGTACCTTTCTTTTTGACTTTCTATATTCTTCTTTGTAAATTTCTTGACAGTATAGTTAGTTGACCACGTGGTCTAGTCTTTGACGTTTGTTCTGAGCCAACTATCATCCTTTTTCATAACACAAGCTTCAATGTATGTATATGTGAAATAATATGGCCACAAAAATACTAGTATTTTGGGAAAATTAATTTTAAGAAGTGGTATAACTGTGGAAAACTTAATTTTTTGACCTAAATGTCCTAAAACGTTTTCAATTTTTCTAATATCATTTTTAGTTTACGGTGTATTATTCTTTTATTTATATGTAGGCTGGCTTTGACCTCCCGAGGCGTCAGTGAGTCACCTTAAATAGAATCCGCACGCAACATGGACGATGTTCCCGCAGATGCTCCACAGATTGCACATGCTAGATTCTCAAGCATGTGATTGCAGAGGGTAGGTGCACTTCATTAAACACGTTGTTGAAGATTGCACTCTGAAAGCTATGCCTGAACCATACGCAGATATCTATACTAAATGCCACCCCGATGATCTTGAATAGCATGAAAGCCTGGATGTTGCTCGGTAGGGTTCATGTCTCCTGTATGTTAAGTAGATAATATTTATACATTTATGTTACATAATTGTACTTCTCTGTCTATTGAAGTTCCCACGTCTCATTGGTGGCAGAAGTCATATGAAATAAGAGAAAAACAATAATCTTTGTTAATTTGAATTTAATTGACGTGGATCGAACACATCGATTCCGTCCTCAAGGAATAAGGCCAGGTAATGAGCAAGAAAAATGGGAGAGGGTGTATAAGAAAATATGTTATGTGGGTGGAAGAAGTGAAGGAAGTATGCTTGGATAGAAAAGAGTGGAGGTCCGTTCTCTCTGCCTACCCCTTACGGGACACGGCTTGATGGGTAAAAAAAATCTAGTGTTTCTCAGATTTTGTTGTTTTGTCCTTATTTCGCACCTATAAAAATGAATGGACATTGTCAATTCATTTTTGACATGTCAATTGACTTTGTTTTCTACAGCATCTTAAAATTTATTCTCAAGATCGTCTTTACAAATATCTCACAGCGCATCTTTGTCCCTTGTACAAACACAATTATTCAAATATAATTGTTGGAAAAAAGCCTTTGTCAACATATGTAATGGGTATATTGTTCTATGGTCAATGTACTGACACTATGTTTTGTTATCATCTTTGGTTGTTATTTTATTCTGTTTCCTTTTTTTCTATGTTCTTTCTCTTCCTGTGTTCAGTGGCTGGTGTAATGGTGTCGTTGTTCTCTGAATAAAATATCAATTATACCCCAGAAACGTTTTTCATTCTGACTCTTTTACAGCTGCTGCCTAAAATTAACCTCTGGCTCCAACAATAATTCTACATAATAATATACAAACCTTGACAAGTTTTTAATTTCCTATATCGTCCAATTTTTTTCGTTAGGTACATCATTAAACGTAAAAATTAAGTGCATGACTTTAAGTTACTCAGTATGGTACCTATGATGTTGAATTAGACTCAAATACCAAATAATAAAAAGGGTAAGAAATTTTGTGAAAAGGCTGTAGGGCGGCGCGTTTGACACTCAACCTCCTCGAACTGTTAGTAATAAGCCTTAATAATATTATTTATTAAGTACCTGCCCGACCAACTAAGGCACGCGATCCAACAGTTTCAAATGTCAAATTGCTAACTAAACATTTCACATCTAGCCAGTGATTTCATTTCTTGTACGTAACCGACTTATATTCCAGAAATTATTAGGGTTACCTACCTACCCCTACCATTATTATACTGGATTTGGAATAACAAAAAACAACTGACTCAATTTAGACATCATATTTTAGTTACCTACCCTTCTCGTGCTGCTTCGATCCCTAGGGACTAATGTGTCCATGAGCAGTGTGAAGCCATTATTTTTGGTATAATTAGGTAGAACTTATTGAATAAAATACATTACTACATGCAACAAAAATTATACTATAGAAACACAAAGAGTATTTCAACAGCGCATTTCTTGCAGTACAATTTCCGACTGAAGGTATAAGGAAGGAAATGGAAAAGTGAATCCGTGCTGTAGAATGCTGCTATATGATAAAGCGATTACAAAGAACCTTCAGCTTTGTTTGGGATCATAGGCCGGAAACTTGACCGTACCCTAGGAACGTGCATGCATACTGCATTAAGCTCGGTACCTACTCACTTACGCCGTGAACGTGTATCGTTATATCAATTTTGTCAAAAGGATGCATGTGTTCCGCTTGCGTTCGCTTTTTCGAATCACGAATACACTTCACCTTTCGATTAATTTGATGCAATGTCACACGTTTGCGGCGCAAGTGAGTACGATGCTTTAGCGGCACATTACTTATCAATTATTACGTTTAAGTGTTTGTACATTCGCCAGGAATGCTGAAGATTGATATAGTTCGTGATCATTTCTACATAAAATCTTATTGCTTATTTCAAATTCTTTATTTTCAGAATCTTCTATTTCTTAATAATGAGTTTTTTCACCTTCTTTTTCTCATGTTTCGATACAAAGTAGCAAACTAGGCCATGTTTAATCAAAAGATCACGATCCACGACATGCTGAATACACTTTCATCAATATTATGTCGGACATAATCTTTTGGTGAAGCATCTGTAAAATTAAAATAGCTTGTTCTTATAGAGATGCACTTCGGTTCGGTCCAAGACCGTGATAACTAGTTATGTTTAGGCAGACCGTCCAACAAATAAAAGCAGGCAGCCATTATCCGCTTGAGGGAATGACATAAAGAAGAAGAAATTTATTGTAGTATATGCAGGCAGCCATTATCCGCGATCTTGAGGGAATGACATAAAGAAGAAGAAATTTATTGTAGTATATGCAGTAGGTAGACCCTCTCACACTGTGTTCCGCTCCTTCGAAGCAGAGCTGAGGGACATGGACATGATGTGGGAGGAGGTCATAAACATTGCGCAAGATCGAGCGCAATGGAGAGCTCTTGTTGCCTCCCTATGCTCCTAAGTGGGGTCTTAAGGGAGTTTGGATTTGGATTGGATATGCAGTAGGTAGATATGAGAGCTATAAGAACAATATGTGGAAAGATTCTGTGGGATATGGAAAGGAATGGGAATATTAGGAAGGAATGAATGTGGTATGGATGTTAGTGTTGTGATAAAGATGAAAGTCAATAAGTTGAGATTGATTAGGCATGTGGAAAGAACGCAAACAGAATCTCGTTCGCAAAGAAGTAAGAGAAACAAGAGAGGTTGTATGAGAAATTGTATGTTGGCGGAGGAAGCGAAAGAAGTGTGCTTGGATAGGAAAATGTGGAGGTCCGTTCTCTCTGCCCACCTGATGGGCAAAAAAAACACAAAAATTAAAAAAAAAATAATACAAAAAGCGTCATGTATTTTGCGTAAGTCATACAAAAAGAGAGACGTTACATAGAAACCGTAATGCTTGTGAAGTATTAATGAAATCCTTGCTTTGTGGAACTGTGTCCAATTATGGCGATAAAACCATAATATAAAATATACAATTATGAATAGTTTCGAAGAATATGGATAGTTCCATTTACGAACCACCGCGATGCGAGAACAAAAGGCCATTAATTCCATATTAAATTTCTTATTTACTAATTATTATTGAAGTGGAGATTCTAAGTCGAGAGATTATCGAACGTTCAATGTCCGGATCGAAGCGTACGAAATGGACGAATCATAATTTCATAATTTTCATTGTTGCAGAATAAACGTAACAAATCGATAATGCCGCACTCGACTGCACTAATTAATGAAACTATTGCGGAATAATTGAAAACAAAAGAAACCATTTATATACATTTTTTATCTTTACTAATGTTAAACCATTGAATCTGTGAAATCCAGCATTAAGGAAGAGCTAAACTGCGTTGATTCAGTGCATCAAACTAGTTTTTCTTGTATTGGCAAGGATAGACTAATATTCGCATTATATTCAGGAGAGACTATAACGTCGAGGTGCACAGATTATCGAAATCACATCAATCCTAAATCATTTGAATGACAGTTAGCATTAAGCTCTTGTCTTAAATTTTTTTTTACTCTTTAGCAGATAGGTAGGTACCTATTAATGATTAGGCACAAAAAATCCATAAACAAGGCTTTTCTATTTCTATATAGTCTGGTTGTAACTGAATGAATTAACTACTTCCTCTTTCTACTATACTACAACATCTTTAGTACCCGCGAAGTTTACTCTCATTTCACTGGATTCAAAAATGAACATTAGATAATTTAAAACGTACGTAGGTAGGCATAGGTATAGCACCTACCTCTATGAGAAAAAAAATGGAATCAAATCAAATCAATGGAATACCTTGCATTTATTTATGTTTTTTTTTGTTTAATTTGAATGCTCAAAGACGTTGATTGTACATACCTACCTAATTATGCACAAAAGCCATGCGAGAGAGACCTCTTATTGGGGCACTGAGGGTTCTATGTTTTTTGGTTTGTTTGTGTTGTTCAGTGTTCTGTTGGTGTGGTAAAGTAAAATTATTTATACGACTTGTCTTAGAAATTCAAATGGAGAGGTATTACTAGAATTAAATGTGTGGTCTTAGAGTAATAATGAGATTTATTAATATTTTACTTAGTACCGGGCCGTCCGGCGGCGTGTGGGTTTCAGTGTAACGATTTCGCACAACAGCGCTTCGAAATTAAGATATAAATTTCGTCTTGCCTTTTGACAAAGGCTCGGAGATTTGTCTCGGCTAATAAAACAATATTGTTTCTAGAGAACTGAATCTCTATGCGGGATTGATGCCCGGCCGATACCATTGTGCCAGCACTTCTCTCTGAGAGGCGAACACTCCCAAAGAGGTAATGAATCTCTTCTTTACTTTACGACTGAAGCTATTCAACTCGTGTAAAGTCAGAAACGCGTAGTAATGCCAAAGATCTACACACAAACATGATTTGTGCTACAAAAATGTTCCCAAAATTCAGGTGTAGGTAACCACTAAATTTTTTGATATTTTGTATAAAAAATAATTCAAACATAGCTTAATAGGTCTTCTTAATCAAACAGTATCTACCTACTTCTTTCTGCTTCAACTTATAACCTACCTTCTTCTTCTTCTTCTCTACCAGTCAACCAGGCGGGACCGGTTGACAGAACTAATTAATTAATACTCACATCATTAATTTTTGTTTGCTTTTCTGACAAATTATAGGTAGAAGTTGATAGGGTCACCAAGGAAATAATACCCAGAAAGAAATGTCATCGCCTGCTTATAAGTTGTTGTTTCTATGGTGTACAGTAGGTACCTATCAATGATTAGGGAAATATAGGTACTCTTTTTTCAAGCTTTGGGTATTTGTTTGGTATAAATGCACCTTAAGAAGACAAAAGAATATTCATTAAACAAAAACTTTATATTGTATGTCTATTGTATTGCCAACTATTTTGTTTTCGACTATAGGTATTATAATAATTGTAAAAGGCCTCGGCCGTAAATTTATCGAAAAAAAAAATACCTAAGTATATATATAATACAAGTTTTCATACAAGCTTTCCCGACAGACGTTGTCCTTTGGTCCTTACTATGAATATTGCGTTCGAATTTGTAATTAGATAATACAAAATTACGTTTAAAATAGGTTTGAATGTTAAAAAAAATATCCCTGAAAGCTTGAAAAAAATTCTATCAAAAATCTGCAAACCAATGTTTTGACACTCAATGGTTGTCAAGTAAATTGTGTTGTCATGGAATTTTTCACTGATTGCGTTGTTGTCAGTAAACCCGTTCCATACTAACTTCAATATTATATTATTTTCTATCCCTTTTTCGATGTTTTATTAGTTGTTGTGTTATCCGGAGCGGAGAAGATTCCAATAAACCAAGCGTCATAAAAATCTGTTCAGCCAATCTCGAGTTATAAGTATTCGAACTAACCCCGATTTTCATTTATATTATAGATTTAGAAAATGTATGAGATGGTGGAGGTTTATTCTGTCTTTCTGTTGTAAGCGAAATATCGTAGATATGTAAAAAAATGGTCACCGTTAAAATATAAGTTGTCCAATGTGACCATACATGCAAGAATCAAGGATGAGGATACGCCAATAGGTACCTATACATTCGGTCATCGATCACTAATTCATTTACATATACACGCTGCGCTGGTATAATATCTTTCATTCAAGGTATTTTAGGGAGGTATTAGTAATGTTGGCATCACTATATGACTCGCTCTTTACCTTTAAAATTAACGTAAGAGACCGACAGATTGTGTAATTAGGTAGATAAGTAGGTAGGTACTTATTTTAATAGTTTTTCGCGGAACCAACCTAAATATATGGTTTGTTCCATTTAGAAATCATCAGTAATGAATTGATAGAGTCATTAGTTGTTAGGTACATATTCGTTAAGATCTATAATTCTGAAAAATGTTAATAAGAATCTCGATATAATTAGAACGTTGTGCACCATCAAAGCCAATAGGCAATAATGATGAGACATTAACAAAAATGGATATATTCATATCCTGGCGCCAAAAACATTACAGCAGTCGCAGACTTATTTGGTTGCTCTTTTCTTCTCAATAATGTGCAACCTTTATCTCTCATTAAATATTAAAGATCTACTTGTTGTATAGGTACATGAGATTTTTTAACATTCGGTTGCTCTCTTGTTCTAAATTTGGTTGCTCTCTTGTTCTCAATAATTTCCAACTTTTACCTCTATTTTTCATTTTATTATTAAATTTCTGCTTGTTGCATACATGAGATTTTTCGACATGTTGAACATGTTGAGAATTCTCATGATTAGGAGTTTCGGAGACAAACATTACCACCTAATGGCGAACGTTGTTAACGTAAAGTGATCACACTAAGCCAGCCTTCGAAATAACAGTAGAAGACGGTCGTAAGCCCGTAGTGGTTTGTTCCATTTAAAAATCGAACATTAGTAATGAATTTTTTGAGTCATTAGTTGTTATTTTTTCTTCAAGATCTAGTCCTGAAAAGGTCACAAGAATCTAAACATAATTAGAACGTTGTGCACCAACAAAGCCAATAGGCAATAAATATGAGACATTAACAAAAATGGATATAGTCATATCCTGGCGCCAAATACATGATAGCAGTTGCATTCTTTAAATTTGGTTGCTCTCTTGTTCTCAATAATTTCCAACTTTTACCTCTATTTTTCATTTTATTATTAAATTTCTGCTTGTTGCATACATGAGATTTTTCGACATGTTGAACATGTTGAGAATTCTCATGATTAGGAGTTTCGGAGACAAACATTACCACCTAATGGCGAACGTTGTTAACGTAAAGTGATCACACTAAGCCAGCCTTCGAAATAACAGTAGAAGACGGTCGTAAGCCCGTAGTGGTTTGTTCCATTTAAAAATCGAACATTAGTAATGAATTTTTTGAGTCATTAGTTGTTATTTTTTCTTCAAGATCTAGTCCTGAAAAGGTCACAAGAATCTAAACATAATTAGAACGTTGTGCACCAACAAAGCCAATAGGCAATAAATATGAGACATTAACAAAAATGGATATAGTCATATCCTGGCGCCAAATACATGATAGCAGTTGCATTCTTTAAATTTGGTTGCTCTCTTGTTCTCAATAATTTCCAACTTTTACCTCTATTTTTCATTTTATTATTAAATTTCTACTTGTTGCATACATGAGATTTTTCGACATGTTGAACATGTTGAGAATTCTCATGATTAGGAGTTTCGGAGACAAACATTACCACCTAATGGCGAACGTTGTTAACGTAAAGTGATCACACTAAGCCAGCCTTCGAAATAACAGTAGAAGACGGTCGTAAGCCCGTAGTGGTTTGTTCCATTTAAAAATCGAACATTAGTAATGAATTTTTTGAGTCATTAGTTGTTATTTTTTATTTTTTAACATGTCGAAAATTCTCATGATAAGGAGTTTCGGAGACTTAACATTACCAACTAATGGCGAACGTTGTTAACGTAAAGTGATCACACCAAGCCAGCCTTCGAAATAACAGTAGAATATGGTCGTAAGCCCGTAGTGGTTTGTTCCATTTAAAAATCGACCATCAGTAATGAATTGTTAGAGTCATTTGTTGTTATATATTCGCTAAATATATGTATATGGGTTTGGCTCCTGGTTAATTTTGAGATGATTGAGTCTATCTAGGTTTTGAAACAAATTCTTTTTCATTGGTTTTAAGTTCTTGGTACGATTCTAGAAATTGTTTGTTGTTTTCTGTAGGAATATTTCAGAGTTCTCAGAAGTTTCTATTTCATTTAGGTGTTTGTACAGTTTTTACCATGTTTAATATATCTTACATACATAGGTACATACTTACCCACGTACTTCTTTTTTGGCCCAGTTATGGGCAGATGGAGGCAACAAGAGCTTTCGACTGCGCTCGATCTCGCGCTGCTTCGATGACCTCCTCGCATCATATCCAGATCCCTCAATTCTGCCTCGAATTAACGGTACAAGCTTTTAGAGGGTCTTTCTCGTTTTCGAGACCCTGATGGTTGGAAGAACACCGCTCTCCTCGGCCAAATGTCTTACATTTATCCTTATAATATATCTTACAACCGAAATGTATTTAGGTTTTTTCTAAGAAAGTAGGTAAGATTTCTTTCGTAAAAATATTTTATTTCTACTTTTCTTGTATGACAAAATTCAAAACTATCGTCTTAATTTTTATGCATAGTTAAAATGTCTTTTGTAGTATTATGAATAAGAAACATTAAATACTTGCATACTATCCTTGGTCCATATTGCGATCTGAATAATAGGTAGGTACCTACTAAAATTTCATAGGTGCCTAATTATTATTAATTTTAATCAAATCTTTCTTCATTTCACAAAAGCAATGCCCAAAAATAGTATGCTCAAAGGCCTGTTGAAATAACCTCTGACACGTTCGGGAAGACAAGTCAGCAGGCATCATCAAAGAGAAATAAATATGAAGGATAATTATAAAAAGAAAACATAATTATTTTCTGAAATATTTTAATTTAATAAATAATATTCAGTATAATATATCTATTGTCTACAATACATATATAAACTAATATTGTTTATACGTGTTATTATAATAATATATAATTTATTACGAACTAATGTAGTTGTTGTTGATATCAAACACAAATTATAATAATTGTAAATAGTCTCTTTTCTCTAAGAAAATAATAGGAAATGTTAGATATGTATGTATCAAAGGGCTTGGACGAGAATTCATCAAAACTTCTTAGTAATTTCTATATAAAAATGTTTCAGTACCTATTTACCTCGATGTATACAGAGTTAAAGGAATGAGTAAGTATGAAATCTAATCTAGGCCCTTCGCATACAAGGATTATTTTCATGTATTGCATGTGGGTATCCATAATAGGAACATTTATCTTATTAAAACTAAAATAAATTATTGACAAAATGGGTCATCTAAACGGGCCATAGTATTTGGCATTAAAATTGTCGACACGTTCCGGCCAGCTTGAAAATATTTGCATTCGTTGTCTCCTTTAATGCTTCCTTAAAATAGACAGTAAGCAGTCAATTCATATTCCGTACCTTGTTATCCAAAATGTGTCAAATTTTTGTTCTAGTAGGTACGTGGACAAAGCGAAAATACTAAAATAAGGGGTTTCCTTAATCTATTGTCTCTTTTTTAGAATGAAGTGAATAGTTTTTTATGAGTGATACGGCATATGAATTTTCATGTCTTTTTTTTACTAGTATGATTTTTGAAGTTAATCACAAAAAATAGAGCCAAACAGATATGCTTTTGGAATAAAAAAAAAACGGTGTGCGTATAATATGTTTTCAAACCATGTTGCATTTATAAATTTTTTTATCATTGCCGGGACATAATCGCAAATTTTTAAGGCGAAATATTTCAGCAAAGGTATGGCCCGTTTAGGTAAACCCTCGTATTATTGCAATATTATATATGTACAATACAATTAAATTATTGAAAATTAATCATACATGAAGGAATGTATAGTGTTATTCGGATCAATCATTTTATTCAGCTGTGAAAGATATTTTATTTTATGCAAAAACAAACAAAATAATGGGGGTTATTCTGAACATCCGACCCGATCGAGTTGCATCGGATACGATACAATAGCGTGACGAACAAAGAGGAATATTCCACTATATTTTTTACATAAAACGCGCCGATTTTAATTAACAATACTAATAATTTGTTATTTCTATCAATGATTATTTTTTTAACCGCAAAATGTAAGCAATCTTTTACATGATATCTATACTCTTAGATAGAACTTGTCTAAACAATTTTCATTAAAATTCTTCCAAATTTTTACTAAATAATTAATTTTTGTCCCATTTTTTACACTTAAATTAAAATAAGATTATTAAACACTAGTAAGACTTGGTTGGATCGCAAGCGACAGCGAAATGGGCGTTGAGTAGACATCCGATAGTGTTGCGACGAATGCAACCGGTTATCCGATGTTTCATTCGAATGTGACTTGTGAATAGTAAGAGCCTGTACAAAAAGTTGGATCCTACGCGACACTATCGGGACGCACACAACTCGATAGGGTCGGATGTTCAGAATAACCCTCAATATCTTCAGAATTCGATAAGTTCTATATTCACCTTGATATGTGTAATAAACTACGTTTTATAAGTTGCTTCTTTTGGACTGACAAAAATGAAATGAAATGTGATAAAACAACATCTCTATGTTATTATTGCACTTGTCACAAAAAATTACTAGATTACAGTTTTGAGTTGTATGTCACACCGAATTTGTGTACTCAATCAATATAATATCTAAATAAACACTCTTCTATAGTTACAAAGGAAAAGCAAATAAAAGGTGATCACGTCCAATATAAAAACAGCATTTTGTTTGAAAGACAAAAAACCATGTCGATCAGGAATTCTGAATCGAATCCATAACATCTTCCTCAGAAGTTAGAAGTTATAGTTAAGCAACCAGGCTATTTATGTCAATAGAAGTTGAATTTTTGAATAATTTATTAGTAATCGACAAGTTTAAAACACACAATAAATCATGATTAAATATTTGAGTGCTAGAAATTTTCTTGCCCTTTACACAATTTCCACCAAAATTGTAAAACATACCTACGTCAGCAACTACACAGATTCGGTGCAACGTATTCCCAAACCACAAAATCGTTTAATTTAGGTATTCACAATTATAAATTAAAACAAAATATTATTAGAGCAAGCATTTTCCCAGACATTTTTATGGAATTTAATATTCAATGTGAAATTTAAGAGTAGGTTGGTACCAATTTCCAGATCAACCCTCAAAAACTTTCATAGCTAAATCTTATCAGGCAATTGAATTTTCATGTTTTGTTGTTGAAAATAGTCATTTTATTTATTAAAGAGGTTCAGATATTTCATGCAAAATTTTCCTTTATTCCCCTTACACTTGCCCAATCATCAAATAATTTAGAATCATTAAAAAATTAGGTAATACTTTTGTGTAATACATTTCAAAAAATTGAACTAATACATTTTAAAATAAGTATGTATATTAAGTATGTGAAAAAAAATTGTCTGTAAGTAACAATAAAACTGACTAAAAATGAAAACAATATAAAAGGTATAACATTTTTGTAAATAACTTACTAGAAATGCTTTTGCCAAAATATTCTACCAAATACATACAAAGTTACAATATTATTATGATACCACTAATCACACGTTTGAAACGAGACATTTATCTACAAGTAAAAATTATACATCGTCTATTTACAAAGAACTTTTTAAATATTTTAATTGATCATGACACATTACACAACATTTTCTTATTTCTCTACACTCAGTTCCCTATACGTACACACTATTCCAAGTTTTTCCTACGTACAATAATGATATTTTTTCGTTTTTTTATTCATAAATTATTAACATATTATTATTATTCCCATTCTAGTGAGATCACAGCTGTCTTATATAACATTGACCTGAACATTCAAACAAGTTGGTGCTTCTTGATATGTTTCAACTAAGTAATATTCATGAACGACAAACATTTTGAAGCTCGTCTCGTTGATGATGAGTGTTCTAAATATTGGCGTAAGAATATTATTTACTTTTTATATGCAAATTTTAAAGATACTTATTAAAATATTTGAACATTTTATACAGTTTATAATACAAATTATTATGAAAGTGTTCACGTGTTCAATAAGGATTCTATACTGAACGGATTATGTTTTCGAACACCATTCTTCTGCTCGTCAGACGCCATCGCACTGCCTGCAGTTAAATCTAATGACACGGCCCTCTGACTCTCAAAGTCAATTCTGGGGCCGTCGTATCTCGAAGACGCCGAAGATGGATCGAATCTTACAGAGGCGGGTCCGAAGGGGTTCGATAGGAACGATGCGGGGTGAACCATTTTACTCGGTGTGGGACTGAAGTTTCTCGAACTGTGGACGTCCGATGCGGAACTGTTGGAGTTGTGACTTGAGTTGAGATTATCGTGATTTTTTCTCATTGAAAAGTCTTCTGGTCCGGAGTCCACATCAGAGTCTCCTCCAACAACGTCTATCATGCATTCTTCTCCGTCGTCTTCAGAATCTGATAAGTTGCTTGAGTTCCTATGCTGAGCTAAATATTCTTGCCGCAATGATTCTAAGTCCACAGAAATACCTTTTGCCCGTAACTTCCTCGCTTGCCTGTCCAGTGCTTTTGCGAGCTTTTTCCTTCGTCGCGCTCTGTGAAAAGAAAAGTAAACCCATAAGATACATTATTTTCTCAACTCCAACCAATATTCACAATTTTAATGGTTTAGTGTCTCCATACCTTTCTCTGGCTTTGAGTTCGCTCGGAGGAATGGGTTCTCCGGAACAGGATTGTGGATGAGCGTTATGGGCAGGCCGTCCAGGTCCTTTCTTCGTGTGCTCTTTCTTACGCCATTTTGCTCGTCTATTTTGAAACCAAACCTGACAAAGAAATAAAAATTAAACATTAAATTACATAAATTCTATAAAATCATGTAAAACAGTTTAAGCGTTAAACATTTTCAATGCACGGGATAGTAGTAGTAACTTTTACCATCCAACAAATATAGAGGAACCATATAGAATAATCAGGATAGATGAGAAAGTCAGGAAATTAATCTACCATATAGAAATCCATAGTACGACTTAAGTGACTTTATGAATTTCTTAAACGAATTCAGTGTTTCCATAATCCTTGCATTGTTGGAAGATTATTCCAAGAATTATGACTATACAAAGAAGGAAAATCATCCATATTTGAGTCTTCGTCGAGGTCCAGTTGGTCCAACACTTTTTTAAAGAACCTCTGAGGCTATGATTCGTCACGTTACAACTTTTTATTCCTTTTTTCCGTATACTTTATAAGACGTTTTTTTTATTTATTACACGGCTAATTATTTAACCGTTTCTATTTTCCGTACCGTTAAATCTTTCTGTAGCAAAAACATTAATGTCTTCTGCGTAATTATTTAAAACGCAAACAGGAAAATTGCGAATTCAAATACATTTTTTAATTGCGTACTTAGGTACATACATAATTGAAAAACAATATAAAGACTCTACTAATAAATTGTTAAAAGTAGCTGATAAAAAAGTAAGTCTCGAAATAAACAATGCGTTAAAAATATATATTTTTTACGGAAAATTCGCATTTAAAATTTATTACGAAGTAAATGAGCATTTTACCGAGAAATGTAATATTTATTTAAATTTGATCATCTCAATTTTTTCTCCCTAGGTTTGCCATCCTTGTGCTATTTGAAATTCTACATTCTCCCTAAGGGTTTTTCCAGTCTAGCAAAGCTCCCTTCCTTCATGGGAAGACAATAAAAAAAACTGTCGCCCTAAAACGACTGAATTTTTCCTCACTTTTGCCATATTTTCCTCCATAGAAAGGGATAGACATTTATCAATAAGGGTGAGAGTGAATGAATAGGGTATATTGAGAAAAGGAAAGATTAAATATCGATTCGCGGTGTATTTTTTCCTTAAAGATGCATTTATATATAGAGAGGGGTTGAAATATGTACCGCAGATTGGTGAATATGTTTTTCTTTACGCACAGGGCTGACAGTACAAACGAAATTTTCCCTACAATTATTTACTCCAATTTGTCATTCACGAACACTTATAACTCGAGATCGGCTAAACAGACTTTTACCGTGTTTAGTTTATAAGATTCTTCCCCACTCCGGATAACAGAATAACTATTAAAAAATCGAAAAATTTATGGAAAATAGTATAAAATAATATAATTTTAAAGTTAGTATGGAACGGGCTTCCTAACAACAAAAACGCTATCTGTGAAGAATCTCATAACAAAACAATTTTTATTTACCTGACAACCATCGAGTTTCAAAACATTGCGCATTGGTACGCAGATTATTGAAAAAAAGAACAGTGGATCAAAATTGACTTCTTGACTTTTTACTAATTTAATGTATTTTATCAAAATTTGAATTAACTTTTTACTTTTTTGATGTACCTAACGTATTTATTATTTTTTATTTGAGGTGACTTCTTGACTTTTTATTATTTTAATGTTTAATTTTTTTTTTATCTAGTTTGTCTTCTTGCGCAATGGAGAGCTCTTGTTGCCTCCCTATGCCCCTAAGTGGGGTCTTAAGGGAGTTTGGATTTTGGATTTGGATTGTCTTCTTGACTTTTTATTATTTTAATGTTATATTTATATCTAATTTGAATTCTTAACTATATTTACCATTTTGTTGTTATGAATTTATTATTGAGATGTTCTATATATTGTAGGTAATGTTGGGGTCTTCACCGGTTCACAATCTGTTACTAGGTATATTATTGATTTATATGTATTGTCATGACATGACTGTCTGACCTCTCAAAAATTGTAATTTTTTTTTAATTATATGTCACCTTTTCTTGATATTAATAATAACATCTAGGATCCAACGTGAGACTAGTATAAAAGGGTTGGCTGGCAGGGATCCTTCAGGATAAGTCCGCCCTTTCTACTGTCTATTTTATCGTCACATTGTATAGGTACTAATCAGTAATAAAACTTTATTTTTTAAATATATTTTTGAAATTTGGCATGACGAGCCAGCCCCGAAACGATATATCTTAAAGAGGGAGAAGTGTAGCCGTGAGAGCGAAAGAGACAGAGAGGAAGTGAATAAAGATACGGTGTAGACACATCTTCCTGTAAATCTATTCCACTTCTTATTCTTCATTCTGTCTGAGGGGTTGCCACCCTATCTCAGCCACCCCTCCCGAAATGAGGAAAGTTCAGGGGGACACCCCCGCTGCGACTCGTCGTATGATTGGTTCGTGTATAGAATAACATGGCCAACTTTAAATGTAATTCTTCATCTAATCATTGGACTCAGAATGTATAGATACGAATAAACGTGAACCTATTTAGCCGATGTGTTTGCTTTGTATGATATTGATTTCAAAAGTATGATTCGCTCATTCAGTTGGATCTTAGGTAAGTTAGGTGGAAAATCTTGTGTTTCTTAATATTGTGGAATCGAAATGTAAAAGAGAATAAATAAAATTATAATTATTAATAGAAATACTCAGCAAGGACTTAGATTTGAGATGCCGGAGTCAAACTCTTTTTCCTTCGTCAAGTTCATGATTCAATGTTACGGCCAAAGGTACTATAGGATTAAACTAATTATTATGAGATATTTTACAGTAGATAGATCACTGTTGTACTAAAGTAAACCAAATTCTATTGATTAACTGTTTTTGGATTCCTTACCGCATTCTGTAATATACCTAAGATTCAAATTCACATAGGACATAGATACTTAAAGGAGGTTTTAAGTTAGCAAATACTCAATATAAAAAATGTATAAAATAGAATTCAGGGATTATTTTTTATTTTAAGATTAGTTTTTAAAGGCGCCCGTGGCGCCCACTTATGGCCTTTTCTTGCAAACTTTGCTTTCTTATAGCTGAATTCACAACTGAGACTTCAACCTGGTAAATTCAACTCTTTATGAAAACTCAAAAACAACTTAAACTTTTAATTGCAAACTTTGCATTCAAATAGCTTTTAGCATGTGGGTATTTAACTATTTGATTGATTAAAATTTTTATTTCAAACATTGTATTCATAAGGATTTTCTCCGCTACGAAGTCACGTGTATGTGCGTTAGTTTTCTGATTTGGTAAACTTTTTCATGCAAACATTGTATTATTATGGCTTATCTTTGCTACGAATTCACAAGTAATCTTTAAAAAATTACTTTAGTGTGTAAACTTTTTATTGCAAACATTACGTTCGTATGGTTTTTCTCCGCTATGATGTCGCGTGTGTGAATTATAGTTTCCTGATTTGGTAAACTTTGCTTTCTTATGGCTGACTTCGCATGTGAGTCTTTAAATAACCCGTTAAATTGTTTTTCTCCACATCAAGACCTTTAAAAAAAGTGCTAAGCCACTAGTCATAATATGTTACTGTCAGCTGTCAGCCACATTAGTAGGACAAAAATTGTCATTAGTTTCGAGTGCCGCCATCTTCTGGGAAACTCAGGAACTACAGCGTTAATGACATCAGTCAGTCAGTGAGTCAGTGTTCAAGACAAATATTATATAGATACTTTTTCATAAAAGGTGCTTATACCTATATCTACGTGTGTAGGTTGGTACCTACTAAAAACAATCAATTTATCTGAAAACTGAAATCATAAAAAGGTGTTTCATTGTGGGTAGATACTTTGATTCTCATAAACACTACAGCAAGTGGTTGTTATTCTACCGGTTTCGACGTCGGCTTTCGTGGGTGTGGGTTCGATCCCAGGTGCCAACCAACTTCCTTTTTCACGACACAAACTTTTAGTAACTTACTGTGAAAGAGTCAAAGAGTGTAATTATTTTCACTCTGAGTGAACACATCAGATATATATTTTTTTGTACAAAAAAACTGCCGTTTCTAAAGAAGTAAGCAGACGACTCGAAAGGCTTTTTTACACATAATATGTAGTTATGTTCGGTTGCTGCCAGTTCTGACCACGTTATCAATAATTGGCAGTGACCGAATTCCAAATTGAACCGAGTTGAACCGCATAATGTGAAATAGGCCTAAGCACAGTACGTAACTACTTCAGAACGGAAAGTAAAGTGCGTTTGGTGTGGGAGATGGAGTCATCAAAATATGATTACCATCTCAAACAAGTTTCCACATGGAGGGAGCCTAACATCAGGATCATACACCATGGGATAGGAATATACTGAATACTGAGAATCCTCTTGTTGACTCATTATAATATATGAAAATACATTCAATACAATGGCTGTTGCGGGCCTATGTTAAAACAATGTTAATCACAAAATCTGAAATTAATATCATAGTTCATTTAGCGGTCGTTTGTGATAGATCTCTACTCTATAGTGCAAGCATTTATATGAGAAAACTGAAAACAGCTAAAACGTCATTTATTTGATAACTAGCTGATATCCCTCTCGCTTTACATCTTCAAATTATGATCTCTCTAACTGCATTTTGTTTACTTTGAAATTTATTAGAGAAAATTGAATAGATAATGTGTGTTATAGGTAATTATTGCAAAGTGCAGCGATGATTAAAATCGTATTTAATGTCTGAGGTTTATGCATGATGCGTTGGAATAAGAAAATAAGCAGGTGCACATTTCATTTGTAATGTAGTTTTTCAACTTTTAACAAAATTTCATTGCTTTGTTCTTTTCAAACTTCCTCAGATGTACGTAAAGGTAATGAACATTGCTACTTGGGATTGTAAATATTTTCGATTGGAAAATATACAAACATACATTCTCCCTTTAAGGCCCCCCGCACACCGCAAGCCAGCCCGGAGGAGACCAATCCGCAGGGAACCCGACCCACACGAAACCGCCCCCCAGGCTCGATCGAAGTAATCAAACCAAAAAGCCGGCCTCGGACAAATCAAGCCCGCCGCGAATCA
Source organism: Mystacides longicornis (assembly GCA_963576905.1). Classification (NCBI taxonomy): domain Eukaryota; kingdom Metazoa; phylum Arthropoda; class Insecta; order Trichoptera; family Leptoceridae; genus Mystacides; species Mystacides longicornis. Next base: position 24,146,484 of record OY756425.1, on the reverse strand, counting down.
CCCCCAAACCAACCCACAATGCGGGGGGCCTAAGCCCCACTCGGGAGCATAGGGAGGCATCAAGAGTTCTCCATTGCGCTCAAAGGCGTCCGAGGCTCATTGTGCCTTTTCTGACCAGTTGAGATTTAAGGACGTGAGGTGGTCAACCTCACGGTGGAAGATTGGAAGTGATTGGAAGATATACCTACCTACTTTTTTTACAGCACCAGGTATATCAAATTCATATTTTGTTCTTTTTTATTATGGTTGACAACTTTTTCCTCATGTTGTTTTGCGTTATTTTGTGGCTATTTGCATACACTATATACGTAAATAAATCATGTCTATCAATCTTTTTGTGGTGTTCTAAAAACATCTTCAAATTTATCACGATGACGATATGGTAGAAATATTTTGTATGGAAAAACGAAATTGATAGTTTTTCTATTTCCTCGCAATTTTTGCATAGTTTCTCACCGCTTCAAAGAAGCCTGTAATTTTTCAAGTCACTCCAATAGTTCCCGAATTTAAGCAACACTCACCTTACACACAGCTTATCATTTTTATAAGTAGGAACATAAGTATAAACAATGACAGCAGTCGCAGTCTTTAAATTTGGTTGCTCTCTTGTTCTCAATAATTTCCAACTTTTATCTCTATATTTCATTTATTATTATTTTTCTACTTGTTGCATACATGAGATTTTTCGACATGTTGAACACGTCGAGAATTCTCATGATTAGGAGTTTCGGAGACTCAAACATTACCACCTAATGGCGAACGTTGTTAACGTAAAGTGATCACACTAAGCCAGCCTTCGAAATAACAGTAGAAGACGGTCGTAAGCCCGTAGTGGTTTGTTCCATTTAAAAATCGAACATTAGTACCTAATGAATTGTTAGTCATTAGTTGTTATTTTTTTTTTCTTAAATATAATTTTTCCATACGAAAGCAAAGTCTTACTGAAAATAACGTTATTTTACACGTATAGAAAAAAATAACAAAACCTTTTTAAAAAAAACGACAATAAAATAAAACATCATCGCTTTATGGGAGTTAGAAGAATGGTTGAGATGAAAAACAGATGTAAACATAGGAAAATTGCGTAATGTAAGAGGGTGATCGAGATTATCACATCTTTCAGGGGATACTTTCAGGGGATACACCCCCTGGGGATTACCGGGATGGAAGGGACAGAAAATGGCTGACCACTTCCGGTCAACCACGGGTATTTTGTGGGGAGGCCGACTTATGGTCAAACACCGCAAATGATACAAAAATATATCGAATTTTGGATGAACAGCCTTTTTCGTAAGAAACAAAAATGTAGTAAGTATTTCTCTATTCGTATTATTAATTTTATTTATATATTCATTGATTTTATATTGTGGTTATCAATGTATTATTTCAATTATATATGCGACATACCTTTAATATTCGCACATGGTAAATAATAATATAACGATTTACTTACTTGACGAGTAAAGACTGCAGCGACGAATATTCGCTTGTCGTTTAATAATATGATACTAGTGGTCGACCAGTGCTCGAAATTCGACCATAACTTATTTAAATTATAAGTTTGAACATCGATAAAGTTCCATTGTCAAAGACTGAGCGAGAGCGAGCGCTATTTCAAAATTTTCTTTCAAAAACAATTACATGGATAACGTAGGGTCGCCAAATTTCGTCCCTATTTTTCGCCTATATTTGTTTTCATTATTAAACTAGGTAACTGTTTTTGATTAATTGAAGAGAGAACAATACAATAAAATTTAAAAATAATTAATTAAATATAATATCAGCTATTGACATGAATATAATTAAAACACCGTTTCTTAAATAAATTGAATGCAATTAATATTATGAATAATAATTACTCAACGAATTAAGATTTAATGGTCGGAGAAAGATAGCGTTAAATTATTGTTTTGGAATTGTTTATTTCCAATTTCTTGCTTTTCATAATTGTTAATATTTATTGCTTTAATAAAGCTATCAAACAACAAGACCTCGATAATTAATTCTCAAAAACATAGAAAAATATATTTCTGACATGTTTATTGCAAGGTTATAAATAATAAAAAAGATCTATAAATTCGGGTACACAGTATATTATGTAGATAGAATATGTGTTACTATAAGTATGCGCCTTGTGTCTATAATTTTTAATAATATGCTTCGGATATAAATGGATAATCATATACCTAGGTGGATTTTTTTGTTCTTTGGACGATTTATCTCTACATTTAATTTATCATAACAATTTTAAAAGTCCGATATTTATTGGTCATCGCATCAGGCGTGGAACGGTTAGACCAATTTCGCTAATTCTTTTTTTTGTTGTCTTCCTCCAAGTCTCTTTATCTTGCACCAGCTGTACAGCTTCACTCTAGCTTAGTTCAGCCTCCTATAAAATCGCAATGAACGCTCGCTTGATTGTTAATTTTGGCCTGCCTCGCCTTCTTGTCCAATCCGGATTGTAAAAAAGACTTGAGTATTCAAGACTCTCGGACATCCGAAAATCAATCTGGTTGTGATGTTCTAGCGCATAGGATGTTAGTTGAGACAAAGCACCTAGTAGGTACCACCCAATCCCCAAAATGTGTCGCAAAAATCTAGGCCCTTATTCTCGTAGCGTTAAAAATTCGTTATGTTTGAAATATCAGTATGAAAATGATCCAGTTCAAGATAGGATTAAGATTAGATTTCGATAGTTTTGTGAATACGACTGCTTGCGATCGTGTCTTAATCTTATCGTTGAGTGATTTTTAAAAGCGATTGATTACGAGAATAGCCCTACTGTTCTCAGCACTAAGGATCTTCTGTTGAGAATTCGTCAGATGCCAGGATTTCACATTCATGTAATAACACTGGCAGAATGCCTGCATAAAAAGGCGACAGTTAGTTTTGGTGAAGAAGTTAGTGAATTTCCACAATTTTCTCATGTTGTTAAAGGACGAACTCGCCATTGCAATTCTTATTTAAAAAATTGCAATTGATTTTATTTTATTTTACTTTAATAAAGATGATCGCACTCAGCATACGCCTTTTCGCTGAGTGCGATGAAAAACAATATTGCATAACAACAACAACAAATTAAAAACTAAACATATTTCGGATTAGAATAATATACAAAAAGAAAGGCAATAAACAAACATCATAATAATATTATTATTCCAATATAAACTCGATGCAATGCTCACTGGGCGGCTCAATGTAATGTAATGGAAAGTAGGTAATTATTCCGGAAAGCTAGGTAGATAGTTGTGAATATTTTTAAAAATCAAGATGGGAAACAACTACTAAGATTTAACAAATATAAATACCTGATGGGTTATAGACATAATCAATAGATAATTACAAACTTTATACTTTATAATAATGACCATCATCTTATTTTTTCTCATCGATTAATAATTCTTTGACTTTTTTATACACCTAAGCGATATCGATTCCGACATAATATATATATTCCATGAACCCCCAAGGAACGTTTATTGTGGAGTCGCCCTCTGAATATGGAAAAGGGACCCAACTCAGAAGGAAGAGTTCAAAGTTTTTCAAATCGACTTTTTTACATTCGGTTGAATAAATCTTGGGAAAGGGAAACTTCAAACGGAATTTCAGAAGAAAATAATTTTCAAAGTATAAAAGAATTCTTGTTTTTAGTTTTTTTTTTTAAATAATTCTTTATGGTAATTGGCTTTTATAATATGCTGGAAATTAAAGTAAGTAAGTATACCTACCGATTCTGTCAACATTGTTAGTTGTAGGTAGGTAGGTATTATTCAGACTTACGTAGGTCGCCGTCGGCTCTCCAATATAGCAAATTTTATTCGAGGTGTGGAAAACACTAGAAGTAGGTTTATCTGTACTTATAACAATATCTTAGAAAAAAATAGGTCTGTATTTAGAAAGAACACATTTGTATCGTGGTAGTGGTACTACCAGCGAACTATATGATGTCTGAAACGAAACTACAAAATATAAAGATCAACAATGATGGAACAAGAATAATGTCATAATCTAATCTATTGACATACCTAAAGCTATATAAGCTACTAGCTAGTTACCCGTGGCTTCGCTCACGTGTTACTGTATTTGCTTTCTTTTTGATATTTTGAGGTAACGTTAACGTTAATTTTGAATAACTGACAGAATTATTTTTTTGACTCGGAATTTGGAACAGCATTGTTTAACGCACGTTGAACAACAGTTTTTACGTTATCTCAACAACAAATTGTTAACGTTGGAGCTGTCGTTAATATTTCGACTTGGCCTCCAGGCGTGATGCGATGACCACGTAAAGTAGGTCTCCATTTTTATAATAACGTAATATTCTCCCTTTTAAGCCCCCCCGCTCACCGCAAGCCAGCCCGGAGGAAACTAAACCGCAGCAATCCCGATCCGCACAAAGCCAAACCCTAGCCCGATTGCCAAAAAGACAGCCGCACACAAATCAAGCCCGTGGCGGTTCCCCCCAAACCACCCCATAATACGGGAGGCCTTGGACCCACTCAGGAGAATAGGTTAGGCATAAAGAACTATCCATTGCGCTCGAAGTCGTCCGAGGCTCATTGTGCCTTTTCTAACCGGTTGAGGTTTAAGGAAGTGAGGTGGTCAACCTCAGTATTCTAATGGTATAAGTAATTGGCGTTCGACTATAAACGAATTTTCGACAATGTAGAGTAGGGAGAAAATTAACTGTCCACTGTTTATATTTTTTATTAGATGAAACGGATATCGGCAACTATCCGATATCCGGTCTATCCGGCGGCGTAAATAATATCCTGCCGGATACCGGATAGTAAAAAGAGACATGTTTGGATAACTCATTGATTTGTTTATTAAAGTATCACTTAAGAAATACACCTTATAATCACAAAATAAATTCTACAACTTAGAAAATTGATTATCAAGCATAAGGTAAATTATGGAGAGTAATTCTATATAATATTTCGTTATAGACTATTAGACTATATAGAGGAAAACAGCAGCTTTGCTGGTCTTCGTAAGTAAGGGAAGTTTAATAAAACAACGTTTCGTCATATATCATCCTAATGGATGAATTGCCGAAAAGGTTATAAAAAAAAAAAAATAAAAAAAAACAATTCAGAATCGCTGTACAGGATGCATGGTACGAAAAATATATTGAAGTAGGTAGGCACGTAAAGTGTTTGTCTGAATTCACGGAAAGTGTATTATTTATCTCTTATATAAAAATGGAACGCTAATTTGCGCGGTCATCGTATGGGTAAGAACACGTTGAAAGCCGATTACGATCCGCGCCGACCAGCTCAAAGATTGTTGTCTATGGTTTCCATGCATTTAAATGGGCATGTCGGAAAGCGGGTTCCTGCTTTTTCTGTGGGTTTCCCCATTCAAATGCATAGTAACATTCTTTGCGCCGGTTGGCGCTAGTCAGAATCGGCATTCTACGTGTTTCTTACGAGAACAGCTGAACTTATATCGCCCATTTTTTTGTCGTGTTTGCTTTTGTCTGAAGGGTCTTATGAAAGAAAAAAGTTGCACGGAATAAAAATAAAACTTCCATATTATTATTACATTTTTTCTAATTTTGAAATTAAATCAGGCGTTTGACAGGAATCAGTTGTTTGATGAATGATACGATTCATGGAATGCTGATAGTAAATAATATAATGATATGTTTTATAACAGATGCAGCGGTTACAGTTATTATATTAAGTTGAAAAATAATATAAGGACCACGTCGTCGTCTGTGTTAAATAACTTTAAACTGAAATCAACTTAAAGTTATACATAAAATCTCGAACATATTATTTATATTCCAAGGCGGGACGAAGTTTGACGGGTCGGCTAGTTCAAAACTATATTATTATTATTATAGATTACGCAATAGTTTCGACACGTGTATTGGAGAAAGTAGGTTGGGTTGGCTAGGTGTACCTACCTACGTATATTCATACACGCTGCACCGGACCAGCTCGCGGTGTATGATGTATGTTTATTGTATGAAACGATGTCGTCAATAAATTAAATTTTTACAAAAGTTGTTAAGAAAAGTTCGAGATGTACTGCTATGATGTATATATTTTTTATAGAAAAATCAATTATCTAGTTGGAGGGTTTCGTCGTTTATCGATATTTTTATAAAATTCTGAAATATATGCACTGAAACTCGTAAATTTGTCATAAAAAAAATATTTTTCTTTATAAAAAAAGTTTGAGAAATGCTGGAACTTTTTCATTAAACTATATTTTAGATATTGTATTTTTCTATATACATACACATTTTTAGGGTTCTAGATTTTATGGTTTTCGAGATATATGAAAAAATTAAATAAAAATTCAAAGGTTGATTACCCCTGACTGAAAAAAAAATTCAACATTCTGAGTATACAAATTTTGTATGCTTAAAGTATTCAATATTTTCTGAAATTTTAGGATCTGTGTATCAAGCGAATCAAAAGTTATAAAGAGGGGACGGATACACACACATACACGTTGGAAAAGTGCCCCTCACCCCCTCCCCTCTAATTACTGATATCTTTTGAAAACGAAATAGTATAATTTGACTCTTTCTGAAGAAATCATTTTTTTGAAATTTCGATAAAACCAGTTTTAAACTTTTTAGGAGCCACTTAAAAATCATCCCTTTTTATATGTGCCCTTTTTCGTCCCTTTTAGTTAAATTTTGGAAAAATTGCCGAATACGCTAACACTCATTTCTATAGAAGAATTCATATGCCAAATCTCAAGTTCGTACCATGTCTAGTTTCCGAGATATTCGCATACTTTGAAAAACATTCAACCCTATTTTTCACCCCCTTAGGGGTGGAATTTCCAAAAATCCTTTCTTAGTGGAAGGTTTTGTATTGAGACCTACCTGATTTCCAAATTTCACTTCTCTACGATTAGCCGTTTGGGCTGTGCGTTGATGAGTCAGTCAGTCAATCAGTCAGTCAATCAGTCAGTCAGTCAGTCAGGCACTTTCCTTTATTATTATAGATTGATGGCGGTCAGCCAAGAGTGGTTTACACTTGACCATATAATAACCAATTGCAAAGTTTTCAGTTAAACTTTCAGTCACAATAGACCATTGAGTTTTAAACCATCTATTTGGAATAGGTATCTACCTATTTCATTATTTTGCCAATTAATTACCCTAAGCATTACTTAGTGCTTGGCAGCCTATACCTAGGCTTATTTTGTAGGTACCTATCGCAGGCCGTGGATTCGATCTTCGGTATAGATACTGCTAATTTCTTCTTTTACAAGCTTTGCTTTCTGTGAAATATGTCAAAAGTGTTCCTGTTAAAAATATTTGTTTTCAATTCAGTCGTGGACTGACTCATTTTATACTTAGGTATGGACTTTTAACAAACAGGTTTAATATTGCCCCTTAGGTACTTCTGTAATAAAAACTATGAACTAGGTACCAATATATTTGGGAAAAAAGTAAAAGATATTCAATGTTTGTTCTTTGGTTTTATTTAAAGCTTATGTAGGGGAGACCAGCCTAACTTGGCGAAGTGCCTAAGATGACGAATGCTGTTTTTTTCTGTGAAATGTATGAGTGAGAACACACTATACGATGAAAAGAATCAAGAATAGTATACTGACTACGGATCAAATCAGCCTGTCTCGTGTCGGCAAATGTTTGCACGTGAACTGCGCTTTGCTGTTTTTTGTGTCCTTGATGTAAAAAAACAGTGTTTCAAAACACTATTTTAAACAATATCCGTACATTTAAGATAAAAACTAATTACATATATGATATAAAGGTATATTTTACTATATCATGTAAATAAATTTAAATCATTAATATTATATTTATGAATTATATTTGTATCTCTTTTTAAAATATCACTCACGGGAAAGATGACGCGGGTAAGTTGACGAATTCGTCATCTTACCCTACATAATGCAAATTATATTTTTGGTTGTCATCTTTTATTGTGACCTTTTTTATTGTTAAGGTTGATCAATATACATGTTGTAATTGCTCATTAACAGTCATGGAAAACGTTGTAATTCGATGTCCACTATGTATGGAGGTTTATGAAGAACCTCCAGCTGAAGATTGGTTACAGTGCAAGATTTGCAAATGCTGGTGGCACGAAAAGTGTAGTAACCACGAAGGAGAAGGGGAATTTAAGTGTGATTCATGTGAATAAACGTTAAATTTTTATTTTTAAGTTGGTTTTTAATTTTATTGTGTTAATTTTTATTTTATTTTTTTCTTTATTTCATGTTGATTTTTTTAAATGATTTAGGTACATATGTTTGATATTATGTATCAATTCGTTTTTAAATACAATAAAAATGTTTTATTCCTTTATCTTTTTAATTTAATCTAGAGTTGTAAGACAGAACCCATACTATGATGCAATTCGTCAACTTTCCCTATGCATATAGTCATCTTACCCGGCATACGGGTAAGATGACGAATTTGAGGATGTTTTCTAAATACAATTTTTCTATAAATCCTTATGTTTTAGTAAAAATTAATGCTTGTATTATTGTAGGCAAATGTATTATCTATAATATAGCAAAATATTTTATTTAAATAAATATTCCATTAAAGGTGATATCTTACAAATCCCTTAACATCGCCAACTTAGGCTGGTCTCCCCTACCTACAATATTGTCGGACTTTACCTACATACCTAATGAATAAGCGAATCTACTGAAAATTTTAATAGGAATTCTTTTTTCAACAAAATTTAACCCATTAGACATTTATTATTAGGTAGATATATCTATAGGTAGTGCCTATCAATCGCACAAAGGTGCCGGTTACATACTTATTAAGTAGGTAGTTACCTAAGTGTAACCTAAGTCGATGGCTACATAACAGATTCATCGAGTAATAATACTCTCAGTACAGACTAAACAAGACATACACAATACATGCACAGGCGTTTCCTCTATAAATAATCCGCCTACTGTGCTGTGGAAGGCGGTGCTAGACCTACCACCTCCCCCACCTTAAAGTCAATACATAATAATGTATCTATAGGTATTAGTGTGTACACCTGTATATTGTGTATACCTTTAAGGCTTTGATGTGTTAATCAAATTTACTTTAGAATGAATGTCTTTTTAAACAAAAGGGCAATCCGTCATTTTGTTTTGACGATGTATATTTGATTTATGATCTTCAATGACAACAAATGCGTGTGTTTTAATTACATTATTATTTATATTGTAGGTAGGTAGGTACTCCGTTAGTGTTTTATATAAAATGTTATTAGTTTTCGTAACTAGCAGTGTTTTGACAAGTTTACCCGCCCGAAGATTCACTAGATTTTTAAAATTATTTTGAAAGTTATTTTATACTGTGAACGTTCATTATCATATATATATTAGATACAACGTCTACGAGTGTTAGGGTATATCGTTAACAAAGCTATGGAACTTAATCCACTTCTGAGAACCTAACTACTTAAGTACTTACGTATTTTTTTTTAAATTTTGTTATTTTTTATACCAATATAATCAAAACTTTAATTTGTAGCAAGGTAGGTGTAGGTAGGTACAATAAAGTATTAGTAGGTAATAATTGATTGATTAATTTTTTACATAATTCAGCATGTTTTTTGAGTTCTAAAGGTCAAAAAATTCATTCTAGTCAGTGGCGTAGCTTGCTATACATGGGTCCTGTATTAAAACAAGTGGCCCCATATAATATTGACACAGGGCTGATACGATGGTAGTGACGCTCCTGTCAGCAGCTTTCCTCGCAGTTCAAATATGATAATAATTGAATATAAATCAACAAAAACATTGAAAAAAAAAAAAACGAAATTAAGGAAAGAAATTCTTCAGGCTATATGTAGGTAGGTAAGTACTTAAGTTTCGCCGATTTTATTGAATTTTTTTGTAAAGATAAGAATTGATTTTATCATTTTAAGAGGTAATTTTTAGACCATTTCACGATTTGAAATTCAATTAAGCAGTCATCTTTAGACTCAATTCTCATGTAGGTAGGTAGGTAGGTTCCTATATTCTCAGCAAACTTTACGTTCGATTATTTTCATCAGTGACACTTGCAGTTTGAATTGTAGTGTTAGATACAAAATTATAAAATATTCTCAAATACCTATACCTAATCATAACAACTTGAATAAACCTAGTGTTGAAAGCTGAAGAACCCACTCCAAATCAACAACACAAAGCAATAAGACGGTAAAAAAACAAGGTCCAAAAATATTTTCATATAAGGCAGGTTGTATCCATATAATCGTTAGCTACTTATATATTTTGATTATAAGACATTATTTCTAACGTTATAATAAATGACATGCATATAAGTTTATCAAAAATATCTTAATAAGTGTGGGTGCCTGTATTATAATATACCTAGGGGATAAAAATATATACAGTAATATTTCTAAGTATGTAATTTAGAGAATAAAGGCAATCTCATTACTATATAACAGCATTTATCGTGGGTGTGACACTATGTAAGTAAATAACCAAAAACCACATAAAAATAAATGATTATTTTTCTAATCCATTTATCACCGTATTAAATAAACCATGAAAACTTTATTATTGATTACATTTTAATATATCTACCTGAGTAACTATTATATTATACCCGCTCGCATTATAATTTTCGTTGTTTGGAAAGGCTAGTCTTTATTATGATTTCAAACATAGTTTTTATTAGTGCAAAGTACGCACATTGTACCTACATGGTGTGACATAGGTACTTAGGCACTTAATTCATCACACAGGTCTACTAAATAAGCCAAATAAACATGCATTTTAAAGCCACAAAACCTATCCAAGATGTGACTGATTTAAGCATCATATTAGAAACATTTTTAGGTCGTCAAATATACGAGTTTTCGATCGTTTGTGACTATTTCATTTGTTTTATTTTTTTTTTATTTGTAAGTAGGTAGGTACCTACTTGTACGTTTGAGTTCAAACACATTTTTATAATTTGACTAGCACTCACCAAGAATTAAAAAAATATATTGGACCGCATTAACTTTTTGCGAAGGATTAGCAGCCTAGTTGCATCGAATTTAGAGTCGATATTCTTCTAATTAAAAATCTCCTTGGAATCAGTGAGATGAATACACTTATCTGGGGAAACCTTCAGAGATCGAGTTCGAAACATAAACTCAAAGTTAGGAAAGATAGATTCTTGGTTGTTTCTGAAGCGATTTCGTATCCCGAACGTAAGGGTGGAAACACAAAAAAACGCTGATTCCGACCGGCGCAAGGAGTGTTTCTATGCATTTAAATGTGCATACGCACAGCAAATACAGGAACCCGCTTTCCGGCATGCCCATACAAATGCATACAAACCATAGAAACATTATTTGTGCCAGTCGGAATCAGCGTTCTTTGTGTTTTCATCCTAAGACCCCAAAAAATGCCGGAGATCTACTGTCAAAAGGCAATAGACCTCCAGGATGTCCAGCAAAACGTTAAACGGAAAGTCCGTTTACCAGAAAGACCCTTTCAGGAACAAATGGCATCTAATCCCAGGTGTCGACCATCTTCCTCGTAGCTTACTGTGAAAGAGTCAAGGAGTGTATTTGTGTTCACTTTGAGTGAGCACAGATTTATTTAAAAAAAAAAAACATACAAAAACATGAGGAAGATTAAACCGATGCAATTGATAATAATTAAAGAAATTATTTTTTGATTGACTAAGTAAGTAAATAAGTAAACAATACAAAAAAATGAAAGCAACAAACCCAAATTTCTTTTCTATCGAACGCATTAAGGCAAACACCCTTTGAACAACTCAATTTCAAGTTAGCCCCTAAATAATTAAATTACCATTCCGATAAAAGAAATCATTACCTACGGGGAAAGAACGCACGAAAAAATATTATTAATTTCTTTTCGGTTGAAATTTCTTTATAAAAAAAATGAAATTGTTGAAACTAAAAGTACCCGAAACACAATGAATTTGGGTATCATTATGGTGCAAACATGTGTTCTGAGCACAATATAATAATATAAGCTGTTGTAGGCTGTACGAGCTACAATCGCTTCCCGGAGCGGAGCTGATTGCGTTTTATTCTCTTTCAACACGAAAACAAGCGTGTTATTTATCGGCGGAGTTAAAGAAATGGAATTAAAATTATTACCTAATAATATAATGGGTGGATTTAGGGAGTTCTGCCGGTAGTGTGTAAGTTTTTGTATGGAAACCATATCGCGTTGTGTTGATTGTGTTTGAATTTGTATTCAACCGAAAAGTTATGTTTTTTTTTTTTTCATAAAATTAACGGGTTTAACGTGCATTCTTCGTTTGAAACAATTAATTTTCTAAGTTGTTAGATAATCAATTTTCTATTACACACATTATTAATTAAATACCCTGACTAGTTTCGCAGGCACTGGTCCTGCATGGTCTCAGGTGACTAAGAAACTGTTTCTTTTAATTTAAATTACTTGATTTTATATTTTTTACTAAACGGTAAAATTATTTATTCTTTTTCAATATCTTTGAACTAATTTTGGAATGCGTTTAATTTGTTGTAGGTATTATGTTCAAATATTATGATTTTGCATAATGCGTACCTACATACTATGATTTCCTACTAAAAAAATATCAAAAATCTTTTCTACAGTTTTGATAATAAGCCCTGTCTAATATAAATCAAATGATTCTCAAAAACGAAAATAGTTAATACAATTTTAAAATAATTATTTTTAGGTAGGTACCTACCTGGTATAAATAATAACTGAACATTGCTAAAACTAAATAAAATAAACAGTTCTTTTTGATTAAATTTACTTAGGTAATTAGTTAGTGCCGACTCCAATGTGTTCGATGACTTATTATTTATTTTATTTATTCATTTTTTTCCATCACCAATACAAGGTCAACAATTAGTAAATACACATATCATTATTGGAATTTACTATAATTATCTACTAATTTAAAACCGGTGTTTTGTTTATCTCGGAGTGATGAACAACTGTCGTTAAAACAAAGAAACGTTATTCGATTGAACATTTTTGATCTTATTATAGTGCATTGTGTAGGTAGGTACATAAAATTCTTTCCAAGCTTCGTGGTCATTAATTATTGTTTAAATATTATAAAGTTTTATTATGAAATGAAGGTAAAAGAAAGCACTTGGATATTGACTAGATGTTAACATTACATGATTTTTTTCGTCCGATTTAAATTGGTTAAAATTTAAGTTCATTTAGCACGCCGGCATACAAATCTTTCGGGTTACCACCGCTACGGCACGTATCCGCAGGTGAAGATATTGTATTGTTATTTGATAGGATTATGAAAAATGGTCTAAACTTTAAATATAATATTATGTGTGGTGCGACTCAATTAACTGACACCACATCACACATCTTGATAATGGGATAAAAAAAGTTTGGTAGTTAAAAACACATTAATGCCTGCGTATTCTCGCTCGACGGACATATTATCTTGATAGGTATCTCGAACGTGCTCGGCTCTTATAGGCGCACAATAGTTTTATTGTTATTGGAGAATAACTTCACTATATTGTTATTTACTTTGTGTATATTGTATGTTATTACGATTGTATCAAGCAAGTCTGTCGCGATCATGGTCCGTCGTTTGTCAATCATGCAAAATGCTGGAACGAAATATTATAATACTGCAGGCACAAAATGCGCGCTACTAACACATTTTTATAAAATTTGCAAACATTGCTTAACAACATAAGTTATAAAGGTTGAATTATGCTGGTAAAACTATCGGGTCAGTTTGTGAATTTCGAAGTTCATTTTCATCCTTCTTCAGAGACCCGAGTCAAAGCAGATAAAAATGTCCGCGATCGTGAAAGTTAAAATGACAACTGAATAATGAAAATGATAATGATCTCATGTGACAAACCACGCAGATTACTTTTTATGTAAATAAGTAAACGCTTTTTGAAATACGTAAAATCTTTGTTTATATGAAACATATATTTTGGTACATTTAAATAATATGTAGAAACACCGGTATAAAAATGAACGTGGTCTCCATGTTAACCTATTTATTTTAATATGATTATCTCTTGTTGCCGCCTTATGCCTCTTGTCAAATACAAATTGTAATGTTAGGTTATAAAACACAACCTCGCTTTAATGGTATATCATGAGACTCAAAGGGCGTCGCATAGGTCCTTCCCTCGGTGTTGATCCTCCTCCAGTGTGCTGGGTGAGGTGGTGTGATAAGTAAAACAAATAGAATTGAATGCTATAACAATTATATTGATACGTAGGTACACACACTTTAGTTTACAAACACAAATATCAATACTTAGAAAATCAACCATGTGTCAAACAGCTGGGAAAGAATCGGGGAAAAGTAATTAGTAAGACGGTCCTCCAGACGCGACTCCGTGGCTGATCACACCCGTATGATCTGCAGTGGCTAAGGTGGAGAGACATCAATAGACTCAGCTTTATGGATTTGAAGTACAGACAGCAATTCGCACCTCACGCCCGCGGCTTCGGTGTGAGGCTATTTAACAAGGCGCAGCAACACAACAGGTTGGAAAGATGACAGTATGGTCTCTAGTGGACAATCTAGCAGACGGTATGGTTTCCAGTGGATATGGAAAGAGCCGATTCGGCAAACGAAATGGGTAGAGATTACCTGATGGTTATGATAAACTTATCCGACACGGTGTGTCTGTGTTCGGGATATTGCATCTCCACCGGCAGGTGAAATTTCAACTCGGGAACGTTGGCGCGGAGTAACTCGCGAAAAGGTTTGTTTTTGCTTTTGTTGAACTAGCACAGGAGTTACTTTACTTTTTCAAAAACCCGGTCGCGCACAACACAACCGTTTCTTTCTTTGTTGTCCACCGGAAGCTCTCTTGTCAGAGACACCGCGTCCCGGATATGCTCTTGCAAAGACAAAAACCACCTCTTTTTCTCCCGACAAACGTCAAAGAGGCCACAGATTTAAACCTGTCAGAAAACCACTGACAGATGAAGGAGCTGCTTTTGAGGTTAATTATGTCATGTACTTACGCTACATGACACTTTCTCCGATCTGGGATATGAAAAAAGAATGAAAATCAGGACTACTGATTTCTGAATGGGGATACCCGATTAGGCTTTTCTGGAGTGAATGATTTCCCTTACAATAACAATTATGTAGAAAACAATTTCTTACCCATTACATGTTTTAAATTTACTAGACAAAATGAACACATACCTGAAATATGCTTATATACAAAACATGAACAATATAAGGTTGAACAAAAATTTTGGTACTTATTTCTATTTTATTTTGCCCACTAAATGGCCATGCACTTGCCTAGATGTGGCAAGTATCTAGGTCTTTTCACTGTTTTAATTCTTGAGGCTGCTTTCTTATTATTAAATTAAATTTTATGGATGATTTCTGTTTTCATGTGTACCAATAAGACTTAAATATTGAACAAAAATTTTTTAATAATATCCTAAGGCTATCTGTATGAAAATTTACATGAAAATCTATTTATTGTCATCATTACAACATGACAATCCTTCCTCCTTCGCTCAACAAAACAAACAGTACATTCTAATATTAGAATTATGGTGGCAGTCAGTAACATAGAAGTAACATAACACACAATATAACACTTAATACAACAAAATTATACCCCTAATATTAGGGATCCAGTGTTGGTATATTTACTAACAAGTACCTAACACACATTAAAATTTACTTCTAATAATAGACCATTGGTGTTGGCATGTATTTAAGGGAATGCCCAACACACATTTATGTCTGAGGTCTATATAAAAATTTCAATTATAACTTAGTTTTAATCTACAATTACAACTCTGTTCAATTTTACACAATCAGGAAAATGACGCCACTTGTCTTTCTCTGGCCAAGACAAGAAACCATATTTAGAATTTAAAGTTTTTGGAAAAATTCAAAAGGATAAACAAGAAGTATTGGTGTTGGCTTATTTAACAGATCATATTAAGCTCAACACAAGGGATACATAAATACAATTTGTATTGAAAAATTTGCAACTAAAATGAACAGGTACCTATCTGTCAGGCACCACCTGACTTACACAATTGCTATTTTATAAAAAGAAAGATATTTTACACCACAAGGGCAGCCCGTGAGCACATAACATCAACAATCCGATCCTGCTTTAGATCAACAGGGAAAAAGGCGCCACTTGCTTTTCTGGCCAAAGCAAGAAACCATATGTAATCAACAAATCAAAGAATCCAAAATCATAACCATACATAATTATATACTTCAAGAAAACTTATACATAAGACTGAGGGTCTTGGTGTTATGCATAGAATCACCATGACAAAAGTACCCACTGGAGTTAAGGCGGGGCAGAAATTGAGAAAACAATATAGAGAAATTTATTATAACTGGCCATCTTCACAAGATGGCTTGAAAGGAAAACGGAGGAAAAGTTTTTGAAGAGGAAATTACTGACGATCCAACTTGACGAGATCCTTGATATGCCACTTCCCACATGGTTTATTTTCCATATCAGATAAAACATAAACAGTAGCTGAAATCTTGTCCTTGACAATGCCCTGAACGAATCTCGGTGCCAGCTTGGCTGAAAAATAGCTACCTGCGTGTGACTGCACATAGTTCCGTCTCCACACTATATCACCTATATTGTACTCAACGTTTTTACGAGGAGCGTTGAATTTTTGAGCGTTCTTCTGAAAGCACTTAAACAATGATTGAGATACTGTCTCATACACAGATGACAATTCTTTGAGCCGTTCTGAATACAAATGGTGCGGGTTCTGCTGAGAGTTCGTGGGAGGTTGAGAGAGATGTTCCGTACCTATGACTACTTGTTCGAAACCATGAAACAAGAAAAAAGGAGTAAAACCCGTAGAAATGTTTACCGTATTATTGATACTGGCTTGTACCTGAGGCAGAAATTTGCACCAAGCCCTATGATCATCTTTTACTAGTATGGCAAGCGACGTATTAACTGTTTGATTATATCGTTCCACTACATTATTCATGGGTGTATATACCGTATTGTAGAAACAATCAGAGACGTTGTGTTTAGCTAAAAAGGATCGGAATTCCCGTGATACGAACTGCTTCCCGTTGTCCATGATGACAGTACGAGGAATTCCCAGAGGAATAAAGATGTTTATCTCTAATAGTTTGATTATGCTTGCAGAAGTGGCTCTTCGCAAAGGAAAAATCCAGCAAAATTTAGTAAACACATCGACGGCGCTGAGAATATAGAGGAATCCCTTATAACTCTTTGGAAAAGGTCCGATAAGGTCAAGGCTTAGTGACTGAAGAGGCTTGGAGACGTTCTTCGGTCTGTTCATGTGTCCAAGGGGTGGGGCAGTTGATAATTTGTAAGCCTTACATACTGTACAACTGGAAACGTAATCCTTTACATCTTTGTACAATCCTGGCCAATAATAACGGGATGAAAGGAATTTATAAGTTTTGAACGTGCCCGGGTGACAAGAATTTGAACCTGAATGGTAATTACTGATGATTTGCAACCGGTTTTCTTTGGGGATGACAAGTTTCCAATTGCAGTGGGGACTCTGGTTATCCTGATCTTTATCATGACGCAGAAGGCAATCATTTTGAATAAGGTAATTGGGAAAACGTTGGGGGTTTTTTAACCACCCTGAAAAAATACGTTTATACCAGGCATCCTGTGTGTCCGGTACGGAAGCAAGGGAAGAGATGACATTAACTTCTATGCGTGAGAGCACATCAGGAACAATGTTTTGTGACCCCTTACGGTGAACAATAGAAAAGTTATATTGAGAAAGTCGAGTGGACCAACGAGCTAATCTGCCAGAGGGATTTTCGAGCGAGTACATCCACTTGAGGCTACTATGATCAGTTATTATATTGAAATGGGCTCCTTCGATATACGCTCTATAATTGTGTACAGAATCCAACACGGCCAAGAGTTCCCGCTCGGTCACACTATAATTTCGTTCATGTTTATTGAGCGTACGAGAGAAAAAAGCGATAGGGTGTTCTCCGTCCTCAAACTCCTGGGTAAGGACTCCACCAATAGCCACATTACTTGCGTCGCAATGTATGGTGAATTCCCTCTGAAAATCAGGACATCTTAACACCGGGGCCTGGAGCATGGCTTGCTTGAGGGTTTCGAAAGCTGTGTCTGCCTCGGCTGACCAAACGAATTTTGATTTACCTTTACTTGTACCTGTCAATTTGGTCAAGGGTGCTGCAATTGTAGAAAAGGAATTAATAAAACGACGATAGTACCCACAAAGGCCTATAAAAGATTTCACTTGCTTGGAAGTTTTTGGTTTTGGAAAATTACGGATTGCGCTTAATTTATCGGGATCTGTCTGTAACCCATCCTTATTGACAATGAATCCGAGGTATTTGAGCTCCGGTTTAAGAAATTCGCACTTTTCCAAGTTTACGGTGAGGCCCGCAGCTTTAAGACGACTATAAACTGTTTTTAGGAGACTGACGTGGTGATCAAAATCAGATGATATTATGACGAGGTCATCCAAATAGCAAAAAACATGTTCCTCGAGTTCTGGTCCAAAAATTTTATCAACCAGCCGCTGTAGTTCTCCAGGAGCATTACGTACTCCAAATGGGAGACGATTGAAGGCGAACATACCTTTCCCGGGGCAGACGAAGGCCGTTTTCTCAACGCTGTCTGGCGTTAGAGCAATTTGCCAAAAGGCTTTGGAAAGGTCTACGGAAGAGAGAAATTTTGCGTTCCGCAGACGATCCAAAATTCGGTGAACAAAGGGCAACGGATATGCATCCGGTTTAGTGACCTTGTTAAGTTTCCTGGAATCCAGGCACAGACGGACGGTCCCATCTTTCTTTTGTACTAACACTACAGGGTTGCTCCATCCAGACTGAACAGGGCTCACCACTCCCATTTTCAACATTCGGTTTAATTCGTCCTCAAACTGTTTTTGACGAGCAGGGGAAAGAGGGTAATAGCGTTGTTTGATCGGTGGACCCTCCGTGACAATGCTATGATGGACCAAGTGAGTCAATCCCAAGCCGCGCTTTTCGTAGGAGATTGAGTGAAAAAGAGACTCAATCTCGTTCAAAGCAGAAGCCTGAGAGTTACTGAGCGTATAAGAATCGTGGGTGCCTGAATGATCTGTACTTGGAACAACTGATGATGAAGCTACACTTACGATGTCAGGGGCCAAATGAAAAGCCTTCCAGAAATCAACACCTAGTACCAAGCCTGGTCTGAAAGAAGGAACAATGACAAAATCAATGTCTCTGGTCATATTGTTGAAAGTGACAGGTAAACGAAGCTGTCCAAGGGGAGCGTGATGGTTATCATCGAGGGTGGCAACGATGAGCTGAGAATCCGTTATCTGAAAACCCAAGCTTGTGAAAGATTTATACCAGTGTCCACCTATGATAGAGACTGCAGCACCGGTGTCTAGGAGTGCAACAAATCTTTGAGAATTTATATAAAGCGTAGCATATGGGCGACCGTCATCGGCTTGATGGCAAGAAGCTTCTGCTAATGGGGCCGTGGACATAAAGAAATGGACGTGGCGCAGCCATTCTTGCCACTCCCTTTGCCTTTCCGCTTCAGGGGGTGCATCCATTTTTGTTGAATGACTGCTAGTTAGTTTTTTGTCAGAGGTCTCGTAGGAGGGGGTCTGGATGTATCAGGCAGAATGTAAGTACGTGATGCCTCCGATTTTTGCAAACGTGGGCTGCGTCTGGGAGGCCGTGCAGGCTTATTTTTGCATCTACTAGCTATATGTCCCGGCTGATTACATGAAAAACAAATTAATCTTTTGAGAGGGGTGCGGACCTCATCCTGGACAGTCTTGGAAGTTTCGCTAATTCTTTGTACATTCGTCCTATTAGAAGGGTAAAAAACGAGGGGTTTGACTTCACAACGCAAGCGACGTTCCATGTGTCTTGCCTTATCCAAAAGTTCGGTAATAGAAGTGGAGGATGCGCATGCAACAGTTTCCGTAGCCCTGCTGTTGAAACCACTGCATATGCATGAAATCAATTCAGAATTAGTCAAAGGTACATCCAATTTGGTATTCATGTCTCTACCCCTACGCACGTATGCAGTCGGAAGTTCCTCTATCCCCTGGGAGATACACAATAACTGTTTTTTCTGACTTAGTTGTGCCAAAGGGTCGTCAAATTCTGCGATCATAATACTCTTCAAAGCTTCCCATGAAGTAAATCGTTTCCTCTCCTTTCGATACCAGTCGAAACATGAATCATCTAGAAGGTCGATGAAACACCGGATTAAATCACCATGAGATACTCCCCGAGCCTCACACAAATCCTCGATTCGAACAATAAAATTACGCACGTTTTCATCACTTTTGTATTTCAATTTCCAGGTCTGTAGACCTTGAATACGCGGTTCCTTAATAATATAGCGAATGGAGTGGTCCTTTTTCGGAGAAGGCGAAACGGCGATATTAGTATGGAGGCGAACCGGACTAGACTGTAAGACCACACCAACGGTGCTAGAACGAACTTCGGACGTTACAGTTATTGGAGAAACAGGCGAAACCCTGGCTGTTGTTCGACGCAAGGGACTAACAGATGCAGCGAAAGAAGATTCCACATCCACGAGGCACCCAAATGCATCTAAATTCAAAATATTGCATTTAGGGAGTTCAGCTTGCAACTCCATACGCAAGCCCAATTTGACAATTTCAACCAGCTCGGGTTCGCTCAAAGGCATCAAAAGAGTGTCGTTAGTGAGTGTAACAAATTTTACGAACTCTGAAACCGACAACAACCCCTGTTGTGCTGAATACAATGCCCTACGCACTTTCACATCTGACAGACTCTCAACTGGCAGAGGTGCGGCGGGGGCACTGGCTAAACGATCTAGCAACTCGCTGTTGAAAACAGTAGCCTGCCTCCGTAATGTCTGTAATGCTCGCTTTGGCTTTACCCCCCTTTGGGTTAAAGCCTTGCTCAGCGTGGCAGCTGTTGCAGTACCTATATTTGGTATCGGAGTCGATTCCATTATGGCGTGATTATAAAATTAACTAGAAAAGGGGTCAATTTTATTTACATGTAATTTGGCGATCTTGATAAGAAAGTGGAAAAGAAGACTATAGACTATCGAGTTCAATCACTATGGACTAAATGAGACAGCGGTATATTAGAGAAAAAGTGAAAACAGAAAAGTTGAAGTGAAAGAAACTGAATTATGTCAGTAGAGAAAATTGCATTTGGTAATTGATGGTGCTATGCGTCACTACCCCGAGAGGTACAATTTATCAAACTCACAAGTATTTCACAAAATTATTAATATTATACACAATAGTAAACGAGTGAAGCACGCCACTGGTGGAAATTCAGGAAAAATCAAAAGATGGTACTCAAAACAATGCACGCCACTGGCTAAACTCAGAGAAAATTGGCGTGTGTATAAGTAGACAGGTACTAAGTTCACAAAACAAAAACCACCAGTGTACCTAACTCGTTAACTCAATGAAAAAACATAAACGTACACCTCAAAACACAACACAACTGGACGAAGGACAACTACGTTGGGGCGCTAGTGTCAAATACAAATTGTAATGTTAGGTTATAAAACACAACCTCGCTTTAATGGTATATCATGAGACTCAAAGGGCGTCGCATAGGTCCTTCCCTCGGTGTTGATCCTCCTCCAGTGTGCTGGGTGAGGTGGTGTGATAAGTAAAACAAATAGAATTGAATGCTATAACAATTATATTGATACGTAGGTACACACACTTTAGTTTACAAACACAAATATCAATACTTAGAAAATCAACCATGTGTCAAACAGCTGGGAAAGAATCGGGGAAAAGTAATTAGTAAGACGGTCCTCCAGACGCGACTCCGTGGCTGATCACACCCGTATGATCTGCAGTGGCTAAGGTGGAGAGACATCAATAGACTCAGCTTTATGGATTTGAAGTACAGACAGCAATTCGCACCTCACGCCCGCGGCTTCGGTGTGAGGCTATTTAACAAGGCGCAGCAACACAACAGGTTGGAAAGATGACAGTATGGTCTCTAGTGGACAATCTAGCAGACGGTATGGTTTCCAGTGGATATGGAAAGAGCCGATTCGGCAAACGAAATGGGTAGAGATTACCTGATGGTTATGATAAACTTATCCGACACGGTGTGTCTGTGTTCGGGATATTGCATCTCCACCGGCAGGTGAAATTTCAACTCGGGAACGTTGGCGCGGAGTAACTCGCGAAAAGGTTTGTTTTTGCTTTTGTTGAACTAGCACAGGAGTTACTTTACTTTTTCAAAAACCCGGTCGCGCACAACACAACCGTTTCTTTCTTTGTTGTCCACCGGAAGCTCTCTTGTCAGAGACACCGCGTCCCGGATATGCTCTTGCAAAGACAAAAACCACCTCTTTTTCTCCCGACAAACGTCAAAGAGGCCACAGATTTAAACCTGTCAGAAAACCACTGACAGATGAAGGAGCTGCTTTTGAGGTTAATTATGTCATGTACTTACGCTACATGACACTCTAAATGAGGTCAGACAGGGAGTATTGATTGATTGATCTACCCTCTTCTCATAGGGATTTTTTTTTGCACAAATTATGCGTCCAATTGATCGGAAATATTCTTTACCAGAATAATTTTAAAAGTACTTTTCATGCTCAGTAGCATCTTGACTAGGCACAACGTTGTTATCGAATTATTTTTTTTGTGGAAGATTCAATGGACAGGGATGGCTGGAGCACAGATAGACCTTGGGCTGCTGGGGGTGGATGGTTGATGAAAAAGTGTCAGAGAACAGGTGGTATATATAAATTTTCTGTGAAAAAAAAAGATGTCGGGACACGTAGTAGGTATATTGTAGAGCCTCGGATGTATGGATGAAAGTAGGTAAGTACCGAATGTCAAGCGATCGAACACCATAGACTCTTTCAACCCAAAAGCTTTGCTTTCTGTCAAACTAGAAAAGTAAACCTAAATTTGAATATTTATAGGTATTAAGTTTAAAACCGAATTTTAATGTGTGACCAATTATGGAGATTGCCCACAACGCAGGTACCTATATACGTTCCTAGTTATTGGTTAGTATAGTACTTATTATGATTATCAGCAAACCTATTTCTTTTGATTGTTATAACATTATTAATAGACTTTCAAAATAATTTCGTGTCTGTATTAACGTGAACGTGTTTGTCTAAACGATGAAAAATGTGATTATAATTATCTGTTATGTGGTAGGTACTTACTTACAAATGTTACTAACAAACTTAATAATTCAAACATATGATAATTCTTCTAGATTGACAACTTTATAACTTTAGGTTGACAGAACTATTCCCACAAAAATAATACGATGAACAATTAATTCACTGTGATTATATTTTCAGAGTGTTCAGGTACACATTGTTTTTTCCCTTCAGTCAGGGTTCTGAAGACAACAAAGAACCTTTTTTATACTACCGACGTATGTTCCGTTTCTTCGAAGAAGTCCTTAGATATTCGTACAGGGCGTGAAAGATGTTATTGAGATTGCAAAGGACGAAACATCTGCGTACTAAAACGGCTGCCACGTTGACGGATCAACGTCACTATAATTGTCAAATTTATATTGGAATTTGAAACAATATTGCGTTATATCACAACCACAACATCATGTTGGGAATACAATAAAAAATTTGCCGGTTGTTGACAGCTATTTTATTACTTCTGACTTAGACTCAAGCCCAATGTGTCTCACAACTGTCTTGAACAATATTGACGCGGAGCTGTGACTCCATGATCGTTGAATACGTATGAAGAAAGAATGATAAAAAGGGGCAAATGTCTTAATGTGGGACCATGTTGATGCTATTAAGAATTTAATAAAGTTTACAACGGTAAGAATCGCTTATTATCTTAAATATTTCACGACATTTACATAGAGGGACACCTTAGTAAAATTGGATGATGCGATGCAATAAGGTTCTGCAGAGAAATGTAGTAACAGAATATAGGTAGGTACAGTATCTGGAAAAGAAGAGCCGACCCCTAACCCAAGGTTGGAAGGGTGCTAGGAAGAAATAACATCATTTAGAGAACTTTAGATGATGAGGACGAATTAATGCTGATATCTTTGAGATTAATAATATGAAAAATAGGTATACTTACAGCTACTCTGCTTTCTTTTAGATCCAGCCTCATTGCCAATGCCTCTCTCATGAAGACATCAGGGTAATGAGACGCCAGGAAGGCTCTCTCCAGTTCTTCCAGCTGCCATGAATTAAAGTTTGTTCTAGATCGCCGTCTTTTCCCGCCATCACCATCGTCACAGTCTTGATTTCCTAGAAAAAAAAATACAACACCATATAAAATATTTTTCAAACTCCTCTAAAGGATATGAATATAATTCAAAGCGATTAAGCCCCCATTCAAGATCACTCTACATAGATGAGACCCAATGGATGACATCCGAAAATAGTTCCATTCGGTGTTGACCGAATAGCTTATATGGGTAATGCTGGGAAAACCTTATTGACCGGAATGTGGAAGTACTTAATGAAAATTTACTAAATTTAGTGCCTCATTGACATCCCAAAAACCAGCAAAATGAAAATCAAATCTACAATCCTATGAGTCGATACTCGAAGAAACTACTTAAGGAAAAGTATTAGTTTCTCAGTTCTTTAGGTTGTTATGCATGGAAGCTTCAAAATTGCATTTTTATTTTATTCTTGTCAAAACAAAGCATTGCTCACCATTACAGAAAAATTTCTTTGCGGTGAGCAATGCATCATACGAAAATCATACAAAATAGGTTTTAAATAAAAAAAGAAACAAATAATAATAATAACTTCACTATCAGGCACACATGCGTAGGTAGGTACAGACATCAACAATATTGATGCGTCTCCTTTGCATATTCGTTAATAAGCATTTTTTTTCATTGAGAACAATATAGACCCCGTAATACCTGAACATAATTTTTTTTTCATGATTTGGAATTAAGAACACTATATCAAGTTTTAGGCATTCTTTTTGTAAAAAAGCAGGATCATCAAGGACAGATTTCAGGCATCAAGTAAAAGCTACATTACCACAAAAAGATTGTAACACTTTTCAAATAACCGTCTTAAAAACAAACTCATAAAGGGACGAGCATGTAGAAACATCCAACATTTGGAAATGATCCCTGAGAAACAATTCTTATTTTATTTGAAATGTTTTTGATGGTGAATTTGGTGCTTTTTTTAACAAAATTTACTGGCATTTTATAGAGGGTAGCGATAAGTGAAACCGTAATGAAATATAAAGCTATACGTAGGAAACACACTGGCGGTTGTAAAGAAATAAATCTGAAATAAATGCCACTTTATTTTTAACCGCGCCCATAAAATGTCAACTATATATTATTATTATTATGGTCGGATGAGGGTTAAAAAAATATATTTATCATCTGCGGTTAGAAGAGAAAGAAAAAAGCACATTTAATCAAACATGTTCTATATTTTCATCGATATAAGGCGTAGATTTATTTTGTGATTAGATTTTTGGTCTACATAATATTAGTCAACGTTTTTTTTATCGATCCCCGAGCTCAAATGGCCTCAAATGAAACTGGTTGAACCAGGAAAAAACAAAAGCTAATCAGTTCAGTCACCCAGACCTAAACATAATGCTGGATGGTCATCTACTCCAAGAGTATTGACTAATCAAGTCTTTTTTACACTTCAGATGGGAGAAGAGGGTATGGTAGGCCAAATATTATCAACTGGGAGGCATTTTCTGTGGACTTACAAGATTTTGGGAACTGGAATGAATCAGGGCGATTGGTGCAAGAAGGAAATGAAAGCTTTTTCTTAAAGTGCAAGTTCTTTGGGTGAAAATGGATTGAGCGCCAAAGCAAAAAAAAGTTCAATATTACACTAAGGGTAACAAAACTCCCTATGTTTCACTAAGAAAATATTTGAAAGAGTTGAAGAGTCTGTAAGCAACCATCATGGATCACATGATTTTTTTAATCTAATGCAAATTCCCTTTGAGATCTCACTTAAGTCAGTACAAAAAATCATTAAATATTATTGTCAGCGTTATTCATATTATTGGTATGCAACTTCAGAACGTTCTAGGTATAGATCTTATAAATATTACGGCTAAGAGAGCATCTTTATAAACGAAATTCTGTGAATAAAATCTCCAGATTTTATGGAACATTCGTTTATCCTTTTTAAAGTTCAAATCATAGATTACGTGCCGAGGTCGGTAGTGGATCCTAAATTGAAATCGTACTCAATTAAATTCAGATGCTACCGTCTCCGTAGATAGTGTGAGGATGATCTGGGTACACAAAGCCGTCATGTTCGAGAGTTAATAAACCTCGAGGCTCATAAAGACCAGGCTTATAATTAAAATAAAGTCCCTTTACATACACAAAGATCTGAAGGTGTAATTCCGTCTATATTAATACAAAATTAAGGATAAAATCCTCAATGAAAAAGGAACAGATTCTATCTATTATTCTCGACTAAAGAAAGGAGATGATACTTCATACCTTTGGACGAAGTGGTTTATTTTGTCGGGATACAAAATTACACCATATACAATTTCCATATTGTGCTTAACTCTCAAGAAAAGCGGACGTGAAATCACCCCCATGGGAGGGGGATGGAGATATCAGTTTTCATCGAGCCTAAGAGGGACGGAGATAGAGTTGAATTAAAACAAACTGTACCCAGCACGGCACTTAAGGGCATTGCTTAATTCACTCACTTCATTTCGTGCTGAGCTTCGGCTGCTGTTGGAGTGGGCGGCTAATGTAGACAGAGTGGGATCAGGAGGGGGGAGGGAGAAGGAGGAGGCTGGAGTGAGAGAGTGAGACATGTTACCTCCACTGTGAAGAATTACTTCTTCCCCAACACATGTCTTACTAGACGCTACTACACACAAAGTTTGTCTTTATACTACACAAGATATTAGTGTTTAGGCTAGACCTTAGTAACATGGAATATACGTTTCTTAAAGGGTCTATTCAAAAGAATTTGGACGGTTGAAGATTTTAATACTCTGCTTTTTCAGTTTATAACGTAGTCATTTTAAAGAAAGCATCAAGAAGATTGTGGCTAAACGATGTGTGCATGTAAACGTACCTACCTACTTACAGAATGGAAGAATATGAAAAGGCAAAAAATAATGTCTGACGTTGAATTGATATAGAATGAACCTTTATTGGATGATGGCCTTACGATGATGTGATCGTAGATATCTACTATCAAAATATCTAATTTCTGATACTTACAATATCTGAATTATAGAAAATCTTTCATTGTTGAACTTTTGTAAACTTTTTGTAAGTTGTCGAAATATTCTAAATATTATATTTATTTATTTATTCACAATCATACACCAACAGGTAGGTAAACTAAAAATAGTAGATATACATGAACAAAATATCAATAAATAGATAATGCTGCACCCCATTTGAGGCGTAAATATAATATGACTCAGGGCATATAATATGTTGTGTTCTTATTTTGTTGTTGTTCATTGGTTACCTAATGACTGATTCAATCTTTGGTGCAAATGATTAAATAAATAAAGACAATCTATATAAGAAATCAGGAACCTTAATTTTATTCTTCTTTTAAAATTCAGACTGGCGCAATACGTTCCGAATAGAATGAGTCGCCGGTAATCTAGAAAAATTTAGACTTTTAACTGAAAATTGTAGTTAAGTAGCAGATTTATGTTTGTAAGTACCTAAGTAATTAATTGAATGTCAAATTATTCTAAAGGTAGGTACTTAAAAAAACTCGGTTTTATCTGTTGAAATCAACCTTGATGTAGGCAAACTCATTTGCTGGTTTAATGAGACGATTTATTTTGAGGCATTTTGTTACTAAAAAGGTTAATTTTGACTTTTTTTTACCTTATTCTAAGTATAGGTACCATTAATATCTTTGAAATAATATATTTCTTGTCTTATTATGTAGGTATATTACCTGCCTACAAAAGATAACGAAGAAAAAAATGTTTCTATCGTAGCTAGACGTGATCGAGCTAAGAATCAACCCCATCATCACTGAACAAAAATTATCGAACCATGTAGGTACCTACCTACTTTTTCAAAATCTAAAATACCTGAATAAATATCCATAAATGTAAGTAGTATACTTACCTATAGTTATTCATGTGAAATTAATAATCTTTTGATACAACAATAACTATTATTGCTGTAGTTTATTGGGGTTGAAATTCAAAACGTGCTTGAAAAAATGTCAGTGATTTTAAAGCAGTAAAACTACCAAATCTGTGTCCCTGGGGGCTCATAAAAATAATCTATTCGGAATTTATACGGACTGTAGTTGGCCAGTAAGTGAATAAATAACGAGAAGAAAAAACCGACGCACGGAAGCGGAAAAGCTAAAAAATAATGGACAAAACTTTTCCACACAATTTATATAAATTTCTGGAAAAGTTGTCATTTAAAGCCGGCCAACCAAACTATATAGAATATTGACACCTTTGTACAGAGAAGTAATTATTTTTTACTTTATTTGTTATTTATTACTTTTTAATTATGGGTAAATGAGTGATGGACTGCGGTATTTTGAGATCATACAGAAAATAATGATTTTTGATACGTTTTTTCAGCCGACAGCATTGATTAATTGTTGATATGACAATTTTGTTCACGCAACTAATGACTTGGTTTGCGTCTTAGATTCGAATTCTATCATGGCATGGGATTTTTGACATGTTGAGTTTAATGTGATCACACTAAGACAGTATTCGAAATATATTTATAGGTATAATCCTAAGACTTAACCAATAAAAAAATCCAATAGCAGTATGATATTAGCATCAAATAATGTGAATGGATCAGGTATAATTAATTTGTATAAAATATTTTCTTTTAAAAATTGGTAGTTTATCTTTTTTCGGAGAACAAGTTTTTAGCAACCGGCACGGACGATCTTGGCGTATCTTTCTCCAAGAGAGTCACCTGGAAAAGACTACCAGGGTGACATTCGAAAAAAAAGGAAAGATAGTTGAGAGACAATGTTCTATATATCGGCAAAAAACAGACACAAATGTATCTACAGAAGACGGAACAACTTTTTTGTAATTTAGATAAATCTGCGGTAGGTTTTGACCGCGATTTCGCAAATTACCTCCACCGTGCGGTGATCCTGGTTTAGTTTCGCATTTTGTAAGGTTGGTGTTGTAATTAAAATAAAGGTAATTAAAGTGAGATAGGGGGTAAGGGAGGTTTTGGAAGGGATGGAGGAGGGATGTGCCGGCCATGATGAGGAGGAGATAGCATCAGGAGGGCCGCATGTTATGTGCCATCCGTTATCTCTTATTCTGCAGTGTGTTCCTCCATTGTTTGCGGGACTTGAAAATAATTAGAGATGTTCTCAATTAACATCGAAAAATAATTGCATGGCCACTAATTAATTTGAAAAAAGGTTTAATTGGGAAGGTTTCAAATGTGTCCAAAAATATTTTATATGTAAGGAAATTTTTATGCGGGCTATGAAATAGTGCAAAGGTTTAAGAGCAAGATGATATTAAAACATTATTATAATTAATACAATTACCGGACTGTTTAAATAGATTTAAGAATAAAACAATATAAAACAATAGAATATTAGGTAGATACTCTGCTTCTGAAGAAGGATGTAAGGTTTTATTTTTTGTTTATTTATTAAAATAATATAGACCCCGTTTTTAAGGCAAATAGTCGCTTATGTGGTTTTTTAATAATCCTTAATAAAGAGGGCCATGTCATATTTTGATAATCGAAAAAAAAAATTGTCAAATACCTACGTCATTGTTGTGTAATAATAATTTGATAAATTTACCTACCTAGTGTTGAATTGAAAGAAATGCAAAAAAAAAAACGGAATGAAACCTAAAAATCCCTACGTATAAATTAAAAAATAAATACATTTGGGAAAATTTCCAAAAAGGCGAAAACAACCGTCAAATGGGTAGGTACTTTACTTCACACATGAAGAAATAAAGGACAATTTTACGTCAATCTTCGTAAAAGTCGATTGAGGGATTTTTATACTAAGCCAAAAATAAATGTATACACAACGTGCTTGCCCAAAGGCATTCACCAATTCAAATGAGAATGGGCACATTTGGGAAAATTTCACATTGCAAGATTCATAGACAAAAGTCAAATAAGATCCTGATTGAAAACATGTTTTTATAGTTAAAAATTCAATATCAGAATTTTGGTACCTTCTATTTAAATGAGACTAAAAATAGAATAATAGAAACATTTTGTTTTGTTGATAAGGGAATAAATTGGGAGTAAATAAATTAGTTTTATCGCAACAAGAGAAATGAAGACAATAAATTGGAGCTGAACAATGGCGCAAGTTGTACGAACATCACAAGTTAATAAATAAAGTAGCAAGTAAAGTAAGTGAAACTCCACACAAAATGATCACATTTTTAAGTTGTGGAAGGCGCTAAGTTCGTGTCTGGGGCTATAAATCTTGATGTAACAATGCCTAATTGAGTGGAGGGGCGACATGGGACAACTAATAATAATATTGTAATCATTTTGTGGGGAAAACTACATTAAAATTATATTATACTACACTCACCACTACAGCGTTGTAGATAATTAACAATACTTTATTCTACAGTGGTATGTATACTATAGTATATTAAATTAAATTTATAACAACACTAACAGATAATAATATCTAAAGTGAGAGACTAACATCATACAATGTGACGAGATTGTTTTTTTTTCCATAAACTTGAACTTTTTTTCCAAAGAATTTAAGAGTTCACCCTGCCGAACTAAATGGCATCTCATATAATAATAATATAACATAACATAACCCTTTGTGACCCCGCTTTTGGGCATAGAGAAGCAACCAGAGCCCTCCATCTTGCGCGGCTTCAATGAAATTCTCCCACACCATGCACAAATCCCCCAGCTCTTGAAGAATGGACCACGGGATAGGGTCTTTTTCATCTTTGGAACCCTGATAGCGCCCTTCTAGGCCAAAATCATTACATGAGATAACCAGCAAAATATCTTAATCTTGAGCCTCATGTCTGTCTGACCATTAATCTCCATCACGCTTGCCGCTCGCAGTCAGATATAAGGCGCTTGAAGTGTTTAAGGGATGCTTTATTCAGTCACACCGAAGCTGCCTTTTGGTCTCATTCTTGTTGCTCTCCGAATCATCATCAGCCTTTTTAGATCTCAAATTTCTTTTGTACTATATGCACAAAGATACTCTGACTGCGTGACTCCCAGTTTTTTTTTATAGAGAAATTTGATGGCTGTCTGGACACTGGATGTCTATGCTGCCTTCTTTCACAATTTCATAACTCTATCAAGTTTAGGTTGAAATTTTCTTACAAGCTATTCTTCTATTTAGGTGACTGCATCACATCAATAAACTGTCACAGAAATTTCACGCTCTGTGAGAGAGTAGGCATTACATTAATTGCATTGTAATTTAGTCTAATGATTACAAAATGTCGTATCGTGCTTTTCGATCCGCCTTCTCATACGCCACAATCAAACTTAAGTGACATTGTATTATAATCTTAGTCTATAAGAGAGAGAATAATTATAGGTATTTGACGTAATATAAATTAATTAAACATTTATACTATTAAGAAAGTTACACGATCTTGTAATTTCACAGTTAACGGCGCACTATACTGAGTGATGAAGTGTGAAATTCTAAATAGAGGACGCGCCAGTTCTTTGATCAGAAGGTGGTTTTTGACATATTAATTACACAACAAAGCTAGTAGCGCGTGTGAACAATATAATATTGATAATAGATAATAATAGGATAAAAAAAAAACAATGAAAACTTGTCAAAAATACACATCACTGCCAGTCAATCAGTTGTGGTTTACAGTTCTTAGTCCAGTAACAATCATTCCTCGCTTTTTTTCATTTATGTAGTGTAATTTCCCTCTTTTATGATAATAGAATAAGAAATTGATATATTTTTTTTCTTTTAAAACTTAAAATACTAATTTAATTTCAGTTTGCGGTTTCCAAGTAACGCGCAATGAGATTACAGATACAGCCTACACTGTCTCTTTCACGCTTTCATCATTTTACTACCGGCAGTGAATGAGATTAGCATAGAATGTTTTGTACTTAGTCTTTTTTATTCTAGAAAAATACAGCGTAAGACAAGAAGAGTTGGAGGCGAGGTTTGAAACCATTGAATTAAGAATCTATATTTAATCGGACATCCCTGTCTTTAAGTGCCTACAAAATTAAAAATCAATTAAAATTAGTATTGCAGTGAATAGTAGTAATAAATTAGTACAAAAAATGTATCAAATCAATAATAATTCCATTTAACACAGACTTTTCCAATTGATTAATTTGCCCAAAATCAAAGTATCAGTGTATTACTGATTATTTTACACAGCAGTTATATGCCATTCAAAAGTTTTAACGATAATATTTTTTAATTAACTGTAGTCCAATTAAGTAGGTACCAAATTACGACTATCTATAATTTTATTACGTTAATTGTTAAAACGAAGGTAGGTATTTTAATCATTAGCTTTTATAAAGTTTTCTGTTTATATTTTGTATGATATGCTAGTTGATTTGAATGACAAAAGTCAATTGTTGCATACATGAGATTTTTCGACATGTTGAACATGTTGAGAATTCTCATGATTAGGAGTTTCGGAGACAAACATTACCACCTAATGGCGAACATTGTTAACGTAAAGTGATCACACTAAGCCAGCCTTCGAAATAACAGTAGAAGACGGTCGTAAGCCCGTAGTGATTTGTTCCATTTAAAAATCGAACATTAGTAATGAATTGTAGTTATTTTTTATTAACAAAAATCAATGTTTGTAACAAGTTGGTATTAAAATATCCATATTTTTTCTAATCTATTTTGGTCAGAAGTTGTTTCATTTTTGGCGACCACGGGACAACAAGATCCAGAGAGCTATAGATCCACTGAAACTCCAGCTAGGAGACCAGACGACCACAGTTGTCGAGCATTAAGAAGGACCTCAAGGAATGCGAAGTGGAGCCAGAGTTTGCGTTCGATAGACAGTCTTGGTGCAACAGGACAAGAAGACTAAACTAACGCATAGGTATGTTCAGCGTAAACTTGAACCGGCTGGCGGAGATGTATTTATCAATTTTCTTAGATTTTAGAATGAAATCAAATTGAAGATGCATTCTTAAACTGGTCTCTGACCTATAGCCATCTGAGAATAAAATTAGGTACCAAACCAACTGATGTATCTACCATTCTCATGATTTTTGAGCAGTTTCTTAAAAATATTCTAGACTGTAAGCAGCTTTCTAATATTCTTGGTGGTTTCTACTATGTTGAGACTAGGTTCTTGGTACTTTACAAAATATTGAGACATAATCTGAAATGAATGAAATGAAATTATAATCTCGATATTTTACAGAATTTTGAGACTGAATTCTTGTTTATTATAATGTTGAGTATTCTGATATTTTGACACGAATGCCTATAGTAATGTTAATGTAATATTTCGTTTCTTGTAAAAAAAAAAATTGTTGAGTAAAAATGTTGAATAAAGATTGAATTGAATAATTCTTCTTCAAGTATACCTACAGAATTTTAAGATTAGGTATATTCTTGGTGGCTAACCGAAAATTAATCGACTGATAAGATCTTAAAAGTCTTGAAAAATAATCATTGAATTCGTATAGTTATAAAATCACGACACAGTTGAATTATTTTATTAGCTGTTTATGAATGAATTTTGTATTTCAATATATAAAATAACAGATGAATTTTTTTGATAACCTCAAATTATTTCAATCTTTTATAATAGGTATGAAAATTCGACATATGCAATTTAATTCAATACCTACCTATATTCTGTGAAATAATAATTACTTGCATAGGTATTAATTGATTTGTTACTCAACCGAATTTTACTAGTAGGTACCTGTAGAAACGACGTACCTACGCGATTTTACCCACACAAACAACCCTCTACAAGTCTATAAAATATGAAAATATTTTTTCGCGAATATATAGGAGGTGGAATCATAGCCGGTGGAACTGATCCCGTCCGATCCGAGATAGGCCAATGCCGGGTAGAAATTACGAGTGAAAAACACTGACTTCACTGCAGTGGCGTACCGTGGGTTTTCGCGGCCCGGGACGGTAACGAAACCATTTGGCGCCACTCCCCCCTCCCTCCAACCTACCCGAAAATTTAAAAAAAAAAACGTAAAAATAAGCCTTTTTAATATTTTATTTAATTTTTCGTACTTAGGTATCACAACAATAGGTACCTAACTAGGTAGGTATAGTACCTAAGGGTATCAACATAGCTTAAAAATTCAAATTTCGTGCAGAGTGGGACAGAGCTAACTTCTGACCCACAGCTTTCCCTACCTGCAGACTTACCGCATGGAAATGTTATTTTTTTGAAGACCTCCACCCGAGATGAAATGTATTTTTTTTAATTGTATCAATCTGGTCGTGCATAGTATAGCGCGAAAAAATTTTGCCGCCCTACTAATAGAGGCGCCAGGGGCATTCCGCCCCCCCCCCCCAGCCCTCCCCCCTGGGTACGCCACTGTTTCATTATAAATTTCTGACCCGACCGAGAATTCAACGCGGAAACTCTTGGATCAGAAGTTGGCGCGTATACCACTTGCCAGCATATATTAGGTGGGTACCTACTTCTACAAAGGAAAGTGTTAATGTACCTACATGTTACTGTAACCAGGAGGTATTTTTGTAATTATAGAACAGTTTGAACCATTCGGTAAAGTATCAAACCACTGTTTAAAGTATGGTCATTGCAATCTTTTGTATGGACAAAAAAGCGAGAATGTGGTCATCAGAGAGTAATAAAATGAGAGTCCTCTTAAGACCATAGTGGCTGCTGTCTCTTTCGCATAGATGAATGAGAGAGATAGCGATCACATGGTCTCGCGTGCATCTTTATAATAAAAGGCGTATTCGGTAAATAATCCTGACATCTAGAAAGAAATTCAAATGTTCTTTTTTTAAAATTAACAATAATTATTGTTTATAACCTTAAAAATAGTACCGCAGCATTACTACTTAAAGGCACCGACACATTACATTTTTAAAGCTAGAAATGATCAGGGCATTAGAGATGGAAATCCATTAGAGCTTTCTATAACAAAAGCCGCTAAAGATCTATAGGTATAGAACCATCTAGCAATAATTGTACACTTGTACAGTGTCAAAAAATTTTTTTTTACATTTTTATCCCTGTACCTATGCGTGTTGGACTGGACTTGGTCAGGTTATTCAAAACACTCTATACATAATATATGTTCTAGCTACAGAAAAACAGCTCTGCTTTGTAGGAGATAGACAGAGTTCTAGAGTAGTCTAGCTAGGTAAATAGTATCTACAGTGTATTGGCACCTTAACAATAAATATATAGTAAAGTCATCTATGTGTTTGTGTACAAGTAATATTACAGAGTCTCTTGCAACAACCATTTGTCAAACATTTGGCAGATTTATTGTTTAGATAAGAGGGAGATAGAAGTACGGTCTCATTCTCTCCTCGCAAATAAACAGATTTGTCATAGCGCCGGGCTCTATACCTCCTCCTCTGTACATAAATAATATCTCTATACGACTTTGTACGACCTCGTAATTCACAAAATAATGCCGTTGTTAATAATATCATTTGTTAGGCATCTCCTTTTTCTCTCTATATGTTATCTTTCATACAAACTTCATAATATTTTGAACATACCTTTTAATGTAGGTAAGTATACGTAGGTAGTCTATGGAATCTTTCAAAGCATAAAAATAGTATAAAACAGACTAAATATTTCTGACAGTCCGTTTGAAGTAGGTACTCAACTATTACCCATGTTTCAATAAACAAAGATAACCACTCTAAAGGTAGATAGGATTTCTATTTGGTAGCCCCCCGAGTTGTCATAGAAACTGAGACCTATAGGTACCTATAGAAACTATGCTGTATAATGTTCTAAAGGTAAGGATACGTACCTTATTGAAATCATTTTGTGCAAATTAGAAATAATTTCGAACGACAAAGATATACCTAAGGCTATTTTTGCTATCCGAAACCAGTACCTACCTTTACACGAAATATTAATTAAACAATGCTGAAATATACTTCATTTGTGAAGATCCTATCCAAGAACATTGTCCTCGAAGTCAGAGTCAAAGATTCTGATTTTAAATAATAATGTTATCTTTCATCACTTTAAAAAGTCATTTCTAAAGAAAACAGTTTTTTTGTCGAAACACAAAATCGTGGGATAACAAAACTCTAGAAATATCGAAATCACAATTACCTCAAGCTAGCTCGCTGCACTCCCAACTATAGACACAAAATTCGGATAGAAGTTCTATCTTTTTATTTTTTTTTAAACGCCGTAAAGGGAAGATACCTATAGGTATAGAACCTAAATAAAATACAGGAAATGGATAAGTAATTATTGCATTCGGTCTTTAGTTGCTGCTTATAATGGTCTGGTGCCGACGGTAATTCATGTAAAAAAATACGTATACCAACAATAGTTAGGTAAGCACAAGGAATTTGGAAGCAACTCTCATAAAATACAAAGAAATATAAATCCACATACCTACCACGCTAAAATTAAAACTAGTGGAGGTCTATAAATAAATTTAAAAAAATAAAACTACCTGCGAATCAAAGATTTATTCCATTTTTGAAATTTGAAATATTGTAGGTACTCCTGTAGTTTCGAACTTCCGTAATTTATCGTGGAGTATTTTTATGGTAAGTAGGTATGCACCTATGTAATTATTTAATAGGATCATAATTTTAATTTAAGAAAATCAACATGTTACTATGTAGATTAAACGATAGAATCATTATAACATAAAAAATGGTTTTTCTGATTCAAATTAACTAGATTTGATTTAAAGCCCAGTTCCATATTATAATATTAAGTATCCATATATTTGATTATATTGCTCGTAGCGAATTCAATTTCCCCTCCAAAATAAGCAGAAGAGATGATAACAAGACATGGAGGGTTTATTACCTCTGATAAGAGAGTTTAATATTCGACTTGTCTTCTCCAGTAAGTACACAAGCGACCTCCTAAACAGGGATAGGCAACCATTTGTACTTGAACAAATTTTCAAAGAGACTCCTAAAATGAATACCTTTTCTTAGTGAAATAGCAGTGCATGAGTTATCATTATATTATTATGAATTTGTATAGTTTTGATAAGTTTTTAGCATAGTTGATAAAAGTAAAGGAATATGTATTTATTTAAAACTATACCTAACTATATCAATTGAGCGATCAAAATAAATAAGAATGTTTTAAAAAAAATATATATATATATATAAAGGTTATTTTGTAACAAGAAGAACATGATCCATTTCTAAATTTTACACAGTTTTGTAGAGTTCACGATTTGCCGAAAAATATGTCATATTCAGTATACAATTGCACACTACTAGCAACACCGAGTTCTCAAAAAGCCATAAATATGTTGTAGGTAAAAGGTTACAGAACCTGTTGAAAACCTTTTGCAACCTCGTGTGATATTTGGGAATTAATCTAAAAGATTAGAATGAATTTGCAAAAAATTAAAAAGTCTGAATAATTCAAGCGGAAAAGTGAGGTAGACTTTATTGGTTTCTTGTAGATAACTCCTTGACCACCGGTTGTACACCCCTTATCGAAGAGTTGAAATTGATTTTTTTTATTTATTCATTTCATATTCTATAACATGAGATATGAAGATGATAAAGCGAATGCTTCTGTCCCATACCCTCTTAAACCCTACAATACATTAATGTTCTTTCCCCAAATTATTGATTTTACCTAAGATAAGATGATTTACTCATATAATCATGGGCAAAAATAATATTTTCTAGTTGCAAACAAATATGACTCATATCTGAATTTTCATGTGAAAAAAAATTGAACGTATGTACAGATTTCAATCCTATTTGCACATAAACCAAATTTAGCATTCCGCAAAATTTACACATGTATGGGCCATATTTTGCGTGTAAGGATGGTAGGTACTATTTTCTAAAAAATAAAATGTTAATGAAATCAATTGAACATCTACCTATAGTTTTATGTTCTTTGTTTTTAGGGTTGATTTTTACGATTTTATGTTGCTTTTTTATACTTCAAGGGTAGGCAAAGTTAGCGGACCTAAATATTTTGTCTATATCAAAACTGAACCCGATACTTTCTTTACTTCTTCTATGATACCTATTGCTTAGGGGGTATATAACGAATCTCAAATATTGTTTTTTTTTTTATTTTATTTATTATAGGTATTTCTATCAACATTAGACAAAAAAATAAGAGCGCGAAAGAGATGGTGTAAGCTGGCGTTAAATGCCATTAGTAGCTTGGCCACCATAATAATCCAGACCCTCAATTATTTACGAACTTAGCAAGAAGGTTAAATTCAAAAATTAATAAGCTAGTTATATTTGGGCCTAAATGTTATTGTGTTTTTTTGTCGTGTCGTGGCCTTTCAATAGGGGGTCTGTTTTCTAGAAAACTATTGCCATATTATGCACTAGGTTCCTATGGAGACGACCGTCGTCCGACAATAGTCTTGTCAATGTTTTTTTTTACTACACAGTACACAGTAACAATATTGACAATGTTCTAAGTTGAGACTCACCGTTACCACTATAATAGCAGTACCGTATAGTCTTAGGAAAACAGACAATTACGGGCACTAATGCAGTGGGTTCCTATGGTGCGGCCTTTACGGTGACATTTGGAAAGTTCCGTTCCCGTATAAATTATCCTCTCCGTTTTTTTAATCTATTAAAATTTCGTCATCTTCACTTCTCCAGATGCAGTTGGAACTCATTTTGTGCAGCCCAATAAAGAAACTAAAAACAAGAATAGATATTTTAATAAATAAAATAATTCAGTGCTATCAATGAAAGCGTTCACCAATCATCTAACACTGACAAGACGGCGACCGTTTTTGAAAATAACGACAATGTTTTTTTGTAACTACGGTAAAAAAAATAAACAACGTTCTCTGAAACGTTGCATTCTTAAGAAAACAACCCATTACGGGAGTGTTCATCTCATTACAATATATTTTTCAGCAACTAACATAACTTTGCGCATTATTCAAAATACAGAACAACACATAATAATATCGAAATGAACATGTTCGTATAAATAATAAGAAAAAGGTTTCAGCAGTATCTTGAATTCTTGCGCAACAAGGAATAGATATAAAACAATTACGAATAAAGCGGGAAGAAAGTTTGCGCTAACAACGTTTAAAACGTTACAAAACCGACCGAATTATTATTGTTATTCGAGTTTTCTTCTTGACATATTTCTTTGTCGACTAAATGATTGTAAACTATTAGGACGTAACTTTTAACAACCGTCAAAAGCCATTTGTGAACCGGCTCCAAATAGAATATTACAACTAAAGTGCTTTATTTACAAAAGAAAAGCATTCTCCTTACCAAATTAATTCACAAATCTCAAATTTAATTTTGTGGATAAAACAATTTGCCTTTAATCTTTATTCCCGTTTCATGTCGAATTTCCATTAGCCGCGTTTAGGAATGTTACTACCGTTGTTGTTGTTGTTATTATTATTATGAAAATGAAAATTTATTTTCTAACTATATAGTCAGAATTCAATTTCCATAAATGAAAATTAAATATACCCAAATGAGGCGAACTTTCTGATTCACTAGCTCATTTCACTGACATTATTTCTTAATACTATCATTTAAAAAAAAAAAAAGTATCTTCAAAATTTCTGATTTTTAGTTTAAACAATTGAATTTTCAAGTAATGCTTCAATACGAAATGATAAATGTATCAAATTTTTAAGTGTGTAAAATATCTACAAAAAATTAGATAGGTACCTATAGGAGTTCGTGGGCAGAGTCGCTATACATTTATTGAGGCACTACGAAGACCACACTTTATCATTTGTTCGGTGCCCTTTAACATCCCAAAAATAGAGAATTTTAAAAATAAATAAGATATTTCTGTTTTTAATGACTAAATTTTCAGTAAAAATGCTCTGTTTCTCAATAAGGCGATCTTGCAAATCATGAATGAGGAGAAAAATAGCCACTGAATACTGTTAAAAGAAGAAAAAATAGTTTGTTAAAAATGGCCCTGAAATCAGAAGACTGATCGAGAATCGAGAGAACTGTAGGTAAGTTGTCATATAGCATTGCAAGAAAAAAAAAAAACAAGAAAAAAATTTGAAGATTAGGTACCATAATTTGGAATGTCGGGATTTCCGACACATTTCCCTAAAGAAGTCACACTAAGCCAGCCTTCACATGAGCAGAAGAAGTCGTTTGTGAGCCTGCAGTGGATCAAATTTGTAGCAAAAATACCTCTTAAAATCGAACACTCATTGATTTGGTTACCTAATGATTGCATCAAATATTTGGTTTTACAATATGTAAGAGTACTTATTCAGAAATATTTTTAAGGAAGCCCGCATTAAAACAAACATCAAATTTAATACGGATTTTATTATGAAGCATTAGTGGTTAGATTTCATAGTATGAAAATCAATATTCGTCCGCAACACGTAGGTAGGTATATTTAGTACAAGCGTACGAGTAAAATTCTTTATTGTTTTAAATCATGGCTCACAAAACAGGTTCAATCACTCCGTGATATTATGAAGACATTAACGTACGTACACATACACTGCTGCCATTATACGATATGTTTTTACGACACTTGATCAAACGAATTGTGCGAATGAAGAGACCAAAAAATACCGATAAAAATGCATTTTTTTTTTCATAAAATATTTTTTGTCTTCTTTCAAAGGGATGGTTACCTAAATGTTTGATATAAAAAATACCTCTTTTTGTTTTTACCTATTAATTTATTCCTACAGTAAGCTTTCAAGTTTGCTTTGGTGATGAATATGACGAAAATAAAAAGAGACAGATCCGACTATGTTTTGGTCAAAGGCACATTTTTTCAAAATTGGTTTTATTATTTACAACTAATAGATATTGTGTGTCTCAGACACATTCCGGTAAAAGAATTTAAGCCGCAAACACTTATTTCCTACATAAAAACGCAAATGATTGCAAAAAGAAGTACCTACTTCCATGTCAATGGACTTAAGTCACAATTAATAATCTAGTTTGATCAGGTAAAAGGCATTAAGCCACATGACGCATGATGTATGAAAACAATAGTTTTTTTTATGGTGGACACAAATTATGTCAGTGGCGATATTAAAGGGTATTATGTAGTAACTAATGGCTCTAACAATTATTCATTAATCATTACTGATGTTCGATTTTTAAATGGACACTACAGGCTTACGACCGTCTTCTACTATTATATTAAAGGACTTGAGCAACCTTTTAATCATGTTTTTCTAATATCGCGATTATTAATTCATTTTTTAGTCTTAAATTACGCAATATGGTAAAGAAAGCATATTTTACACACGATAAAATAGGTAGTTACCTACTTAAGTATTTTTTTCCACAAATTTCCAATCAAATAATCTTTTTTCATCAAACAGGATGTTCTGCTCGAGACCAGAAGAAAAGAGGAGCATAGGAAGGCTGAGAAGCTACGATGGCTGGATGGCGCTGAGAGGGATCTGGGGCTTTTGGGGGCTGGCCGAGACCAATAAGTTGTACCACCGCAGATGTATGTTCGTACGTATTATTTTTTACTAAATTATACGCTTTCATTTGATTTTTTTTTTATTTCAACAACATAATATACATTTCAATTACAAAAACAACATAACACATAATGGAATTTATTGCCTCACTAGACGCAGGTCTGTTCTGAGGCAATACTATAAATCAATTTTATTCTGTTTCATGCGCTTCGCGGAATATGTTAAATAGGACTTGACATAGGCTATTGTTTAACTATTAGGTGGATGCAGGCTGTGAGGTGAGGTAGACGATGAATAAGTGGATAAATGATTTAAATGGATAGTCTTTCACACATTGAAATATGTTTAATTTGAAGAAAATAGGCCGCTTACTTGAAGAAAAACCTAATGAAATTTTTTTTTTTTCACATTTTCATCGATACATTTTCGTATTTTACTAGCGCATTTCGTTTGATCAAGTGTCGAGGTGACAACTTGTATACCGAGTATGTAGTTAGGTATTATTGATATCACGTTTAAGTATTCAATTAAATCTTCCCAAATAAAAAGGTATTCGTAAAAAATCATATCTACTCACTTAACAACATCCCAAAGTACGATCAAACAATGTGTTATATTATTATGGATGTACCTACCTACCTACCTAGATATAAGTTGGCCCTGGGCTATTATTGAGTGTTTTGGGTTGTTTTTATGAAATATACAGACAGCTGTACGCACCGTGTCCTCTCTTGTAGGGGTAGTTCAGATGCAAAGTACTCTTTGAAATTCACAGGATAAAAAACATAAGAGTACTTTTTTTACAGTTTGTATATTAGTATCGTTTGGGGCGTGAAACCTATTAAAATTTTCATTTATTTCAATAATACATTAACAATATTGAGGTGGTTGGTAGCCCAGTGGTAGGTATTAGTCGACGGCTTTTTTACGTACGTCGTACCTACTGAAGGTCATGGATGCCTTGGTGCCGACCATTTCCACTTTCACAATACAAGTTTTGCTTTATGTTAAAAATGTCGAAAGTGTATTTGTGTTAACTTTGGTTGAGAAAAAAATTAAGATGAATTGTTATTAAATTCAATTTCCACTAAAGCTATGCTTTTGTTTGCGTAAAATCTTAGGATAAATCAATTTGTGGATGTGTGCATGAAAGTTTTTTTACTTATTTAAATTTTAATCCACCAAGAAGGGAAAAATGCTTTTTCAACAATTCATAATACCTAAATTTCGCTATACCTATAATTTACTAAATTTCTAGATTATTTCTATGTTTGTCGGAACATCTTCAATTTTTAATGCGATATTGGATGAAATATAAACTAAAAGGATAAGATATATTTTCACCGAAATAAATTAATATAATATAATATTAATATAATTCCTTTATTGATAATTATCTGAGTATAATATAATACAAAATAAAAAATTGAGACAAAATCGCTATTATTGATATTCTCCCCGAAAATGAGTAGGTAAAACTCGTGCTTTGGGGAGGAGTTTGTGAATGCTATACTGGAAAGAGAGCAATGAATGTATTAAAAAAATAGTATGAAGTTGATTCACCCTCAAAGTGGTCACTTACTCCGAGCAAGGGTACCTAACAATAATCGTTTTACGTATAGGTTAATTTTCTGTTATAACTCAATCAATTCAGTACCCGGTCCATTTTATAGGAACAACCACCTACCTCATATAAATTATATGAATTATGCCGTCAGTGTAATGATACACGCGGCACTGCTCTGCGCACGCTGTATATGCGATCGTTTTCTATACAGGGAGTGCTTAGTACGTATACCTGCGCCGAACCTGCCGTCGTGTGTTTTTCCAAAATAGTTGGAACAAGAAAATACCTAGGTATAGATTTCTCAGAAACGTTTTTTCAACGTGATGCAATGACGCGTACTCGCGGTTCAAATGAGTACGCGGCCTTCAGCGAAATATTGGACTATGAAAAAGTCGAAATAGGCACATCAATTCATGAATCATACGCTTTCTAGTGGGCAATAAAATATCAATATTTCGCCCCAAGTTATTCGAGAGACGTTTAATCTGTCTTCTTAAATCAAGACTAGAGCAGTTTATATTTGATTTAGTCTGTACTTAAATCATACTTTTATTTGCGAATTATCAACCGATGTAAACCATCGGCAACTTCAAAACATAATCATCTGTGAACATGGTGCGTAAGCGTAATGTTGAATCGCGGCCAGGACATTAATCGGTGAAATGTCATAATAAAAGCGATCTATCGCGCGCAGAGATCTCCGGAGACCCTCGAGATAATAACCGTACGAAACATTGTGTCTTCATAAAAGAGATATAGTGTTGTCTATTGGCGTAACTCTCCTCCCATATCACTATTA
This sequence comes from Mystacides longicornis, assembly GCA_963576905.1. Taxonomy (NCBI): domain Eukaryota; kingdom Metazoa; phylum Arthropoda; class Insecta; order Trichoptera; family Leptoceridae; genus Mystacides; species Mystacides longicornis. Next base: position 24,102,570 of record OY756425.1, on the reverse strand, counting down.
TGACTTAATCTATCTACACTATGGCGGGTTCGCTGCCTTGCTAAATGGTTTGATTGTACGCTATATTTCTTACCAGCGGTATTCAATCTGTAGAGCGCGAACGAAAAACGGAGAATTGTTGGAATTAAATAACAAACAAGAATCCATGTTTCATATTTTACCATGGCTCTAAAGATACACTTGACGTCAAAGCAGTAACTTCCCCTTTTCTCTTCCTTTTTCAGGAGTGACAGGAGACTGAATGGGCCAATTACACCCTTTCAGCCTCATTTGAAAGAAACAAAATATTTAGTATTATTTTTACCAAATAGCTACGGTCGAAAGGATAAATTACCTTTCATCCTCGCCTACGGTTTCATTTATTTATTTCATTTCATGGATTTTAAAATAATTGTATATTGTGTATTTTTGGCTATGATTAATGTGCTTTAATAACGTTTAATAATGTCTGGTTTTGTATATTTTGGACGACTCCAAGTGCCCGAAAGGAATAAATAAAAATAAATATAATCCTCATTCCTCTGACCCTCAGCCGACCAGCGAGCTTATGTATACCTACGTTTTTTCTATTATTAAAATTCTCAGTTACATAATTTTTGAGTGACTATACTCTTGATCGGTGTTTTTGCTGACTTACCTATACACAAAAATATGACCGTGGACTTCTAGGCGATATTTTGTCCTAAATCTTGGGCAACAAATTACAAACATATTATGCCTCTGATACCACTTTTAAACGTATCAACTTTCCGTGTTCCAATATACAAGAAATTGTAGAACACTGTAGTAGCATAAGGTGGCAGAAAAGAAAAATGATTTAGAAATTTTTGGACCGCGATACTGGACTTTGTAACACCTGAACTAGATCTTACAGTGTCACGGTGCTTGTTGGATACAAACATAGTTTATGAAACGCGCTCTTGAATATTTTCTACTAGAATCTTATAACAATATTATTAAATAATAACATCGTATCATAATAATAGTTAGTATGCAGGCAGGCTGCAGGCATTAAGTTCGTTCTTTTAAGAGAGTTTACAAGAAGTTTTCTTTTTTTATATAATACTAGCGGATACCCAGTAAGCGATGCTGCGCTTATTTTGACATTATCGGCGCGTTAACCATAAATCATGTTAAACTTTTCGGATCGGAATCAAAACATTTGATTTTGAGCGCATTGGTGTAATAAAGTTGACTAAAAAAATATTGATGTGATGAAAGTAGGTACGTGATGCGCAAGTAGCCAAAATTATGTTTTAATTTATAGATATGCGAGAAACACTAGGGGAGAAGTGGCATGAAAGGGCCAGGTTATGAAGGGGCCAATCGCTGTCAGAGTACCTCCCGTAATGGTTACAACGCATTCTTATTTTTATTTTGGTGGCCACACTGGATGTGCCTTTCCCGCTTTTAGTTGACAGTTCGGCGACAAACCGTAAACGGTGTGTGTGCGTTTGTTGTTTTCTCACCAGAAAAGTAAGTTTTTTACGTTTATTTATCATTTTTTTCACTCTGATGCTAATAATTTATATAAGATATCTTATGATTCAGTGCAATATTTACATCGTTGGCTTCCATTATTTGATAAAAACCTGTGTAACATCATACTCAAAATAGGTGGAAATTGAGGTTATTTTATTTTGACAAGCAATGGCATGAAGGGGCCGGCGTATGCGGTGATGAAAGGGCCGGCCCTTTCAATCCATGGCCCCTTCATCACGACGTTCTTACTTAAAAGTGATCGTTTTTTTAATCTTGTTTCATTTTGTTTTTTGTGTTTTTTTTTTGCAGATTTGCACTTAGGTACTAAGTGGGCCCATGAGTCATGTGGAAAAAAAGGTCTATACAACTTTTTTTGCTCAAAATGTTTTTGAATTGGCTGGTATGAGTCCAAGTTCCTTTTTTATTCCTTTTCTATATTTTTATTATATCGATTTCATATAGGTATATTATGTTTGTTACGTTGGTGTTTATGTTTGTTAATTTTTTTATTTTTAGAACTAAGAATATTTAAAAAAAAATTCATACTCTCAGTTTGTTGGAGTGTATACTTATGTACATATATTTGTATGTTTTGATACATTAATCAAACAGAAGTTTTAGATGTGTTTTATTAAGTACTGTCAATATGTTTATTTTAATCCGTTTTTGTCAAATAAATCCGTTTAGTATGATATTATCTTTCAATTATAACACCGGCCCTTTCAAAACCCCTTATGGCCCTTTCAATACTACCTAGCTATGAAAGGGCCAATTTTTGAATATTTTTGGAATTCAAAAAAGTTCTGCTTTCTGTTAGAAAAATTAAAAATACTGAATGCAATATTAACGCCAAAGGACCACACTTTAAAATAGTGCACTTAAGTGCATTATATTCTTACTGTAAATAAAAATATGATGAAAACAAAAAAAATGGCCCCTCCATGCCCCCTCTCCCCTACTCTTTGATGAGGTTTTAAACAATCAATAGCCAGCATTTGTAACTATATTTTTGACATATCTAATATTATTAGATATGTCAAAAATCTATACCCATTTTTCATAGTTTTATTGGTTCCTTAAATTATTACACTCTTGATGAAACAGGTTTGGGACACTGGTTGGACGGTTTCAATGTCTTTAACGGTCGTATACATAGAAAATTACATGTTGACTGGCTGTTGAAATCTATTGAAATCATTATGAAGCACTTTGTGAAAGAGTCATTCTAAACTGTCACAACATAAACCTTCAAAAATTAATTGAAATGACTGATGACTTGAAGTCTCAAAGCCTTAGTTCGAAAAGTCGCTTTGAAACGCTTTTGAACCACATCTGTCCATCCAGCTAGCTATATTAATATTATTCCTCTCGTATATTTTCAGTGACTCACGTTTAAAAAAGAAAAACGTTTTAATCTTTAGCTGCGAATGAGCGATGTATCTGATTGATAAGATCAGGAAACGAAATTCGTTCCAACTTGGTCTATAATTTCGTTGCGAAGCCAATAAAATGTTTTATGTCGATTCGATTACCTATAATTATGATTAATTTCTCTGTTATCTTTGCCAGCGTGGCGTGGATCTTCGGAAGAAAAAAAATCACTTGAATTCTATCAATATTTATTTCGACTTTTTTTCGTTTTAATGCCTTTGCTTACCTAGTCTTGAAAATAAAAATAATAATGAAATGCAGAAAATAAGCACCACATTGAGACTTTTATCTACCTGTTATATTAACCAGTATTGATTAAATTATTTATCGGTATAAAGTAGCTCATTAATTATTTTTCATTGAAATTTCTGTTAATTAGAAATTACTTGATTCGATTTTTTTTAAAACTATTGATGTGAGTATAAAATATTTAGATATATATAATTCGTAGATATTCGTAGAAGTATTTTCTCACAGAACAATAGGGCAATAACGTAGTTAGGAACCTTCACATAAGTACGTTTAATAAAAAAATAAATTCTCACACTGAAGCACAGCGTATATATAAGGCGTTACAATAAATATTCCGAATCAATAGTCCATAGTCTTTATAGAGGCACGCCCTCTTTTTCGAAGATTTCTAATCGGGTTAGAAATTAATAATGATTGTTCCAAATGGTTTAATCAATCTATGGTGCGCATAAATTTGAGAGCGTTACAATTCCGACCAAAAGAGATATGTAACGCGCAGCTTCTAATAACGTCGGCCGTTAATAATTCTCAAACGTGTCTTCAAATCCATGCCCCGGGGCTGACATTTTAAATGAAAAATTATGTGATATTTATGCAGGACGTTCCAACCTTCTTCTTTTCAATCTGTGTAACCCTATCGAGGCTAATGTATAATATACATAATCTGTCGACTCTACATAATTTCCATTTTTTGTTGCCTTTTTTTGGATGTTTGTGAATCATACCTACGATTCTTAATCCGTAAATTAAATATTTTCCAAGAAACGGAATATCAATCACCAACACTAGCCGTTTCGGTAAACTACAAAGTAAGTTTGTTTTTACTATTTTTTAACAAACAAATTCCAAATTTTAGAGTGAGGTCAGATAAATAATGATCTACATACATTGTATGCAAGATTATAAAATATTTTAAGAATAATAAGGTAGGTACTGTTTCACCTACTCCATAACCGTGGTTTTCAATCATTGTTTCTATAACTCATGTCTTCTAGAATTAGTCATAACAGATACTGACAGTTTTTTTTCCTCAACGTTCATTGTTTTTAATAACACAGCAGTTAAAAATGTGAAAATAGCTAGAACACTCCTACAGGAGAAAGCCAGATAAAAAAGAAGAAGATTTTGACAGGTCAGCCATAGACAGCAAATCTAATGACAGAGCAGATGGCGGAAAAGCAGACATAACTGAATTTGTATAAGAAGAGAGGTTTTCGTTTGATGTATCAACATTTTTTTTGAAAAATAATAATCCTATAAAATATGTAAGCAACTATCTTCTAAGGTTATCATGATTTTTAGCTGGTTACCGAATATTTGATTCAATAGGATAAACAGTTCGGCGTTATCATTGAAAAGAATATTTCTAAACGTTCCGCCACCGACAAGTAAATGCGAAAAACCATCTGGTTAATTTGAGCTTTTTCTTGGAAAAATCGTGAAGGATTATTCTTATAAATGCATAATATAGATTTGTACATGCAATGATATTCGTAATAATAGATCTTGAGAATATTGTAAGAGTTCGTTAGGTATGTAAATATCTAGGTAGATATTTCAAATCATTGTTCAGATATTTTACTAGTAGGCAGGCAAAGCTATGTACTGAGTTTTGTTAAAATATGTAATACTATGCAATTGCTTGTCTATGAAGTTTGTAATATGAGCGTTGTTAGAGAGAAACAATACTATTTCTTTTACCTGATTTTTTCAGCAATATAGATTGAGCAACTATGGTCAACTAAACTATTGACATTTCAGTTTTGCTTTGAGATCCATGATGACTTTGGACTTATATCTTTATGCTCATATCAGTGACAGATCATTTGAGATTTACTGCATAAGTTTTTGTGAGGATCACGGTCTCTTGTATATTGCATATTTATTTAGTCACTGACAGTACTCACGTGCTTTCAGTGTTTTTTCCGGCAAATCGGAATCTCTTTTTTTTCTAGAATATCTAGAATATGTTTTTGATTTTATATAACAAAAAAGAAATGGGACAGGCCTTGCTTAAGATAATGAAGATATTTTTAGTGTAAGAAGGCTTATAGTTTGAGAAGAAATGTATGTTCCCAAAGTACTATAAGTTTATTTTCAATTCGCCATGTTGTATAAATTATCGACAGGAAATGTGCTATGATGATGAGTATTTGAATAAATGGAGAATGGATCTTGGGAGTGTTGATGAAATCCATTGAACGCGGACAGTTGCTCTGCCCACATTGTATGATTATCATATCATACTATTAACTTGATACACACTACATTTGCCATCCCGAAAGTTTCTGGTTTTGAAATTTCGTTTTGAACATAATAATGTTTTTTTTTTCGGACTAAGCATGTAGTTTTCTTAGAGAGACGATGAGTGTAATACCTATTTCGTGTTTTGTTTCTGTATGTATCCACTAGTATGTAGGTAATTTTTACTATTTAACACCATATTTTTAGTTAAAATATTATAGTTTTTAATATTTCATATGATTTAGGTGATACGGCCGGTAATGCATTCTAGCGGTAAGTTTTGTTCCTCAGTAAACAATTCCTGCTCATTCTGAGAAAAATTTCGGATAGTGATAGAAATTTTTATTGAAGATTACACGATTTTATAGGTTTTCAGTTCTTATAAATTTTTCAGTTAAAAAATTATATTAATTTTGATCGAGTGCAATCGAATCCGAGAATTCTCGTTACATTTATAGATATACTTTCTCAAGACTAACCTTTATTGATGAGCTGGAACTCTTGTTTCTAATGACGACATCATCTACCAACAGCGTTTATTCAAGATATCGTCACCCCGGTAGCATTTTGTACCATCATCATTCCTCACAACATGTTCTGCCTTTTAAACCCCGTATTAGATCAGAATAATCCTTCATCTTAAGCTTTTCTTTAACTTTAATATTCATAGCAGCCACAATTGAAGGATTGAGGATGATCAATTTAAAACACCAATTGTAAATTATTAAACTTTAATATTTCGGATGTCCATGAAACAGGTTATCAAAATATTTTATAGGCCTGTTTGTAAACACGTTACCAAATCGGTGGTCAAACACTTAAAAGAAATTAACTAAGTAAGTACCTCTTACTTTGTATCATAAATATAAATATTATGAGTAAATTACATACACATTATCTTTTTTGAAACATCAATTTGAAGAAAACAACATTGGCAAAAATGACGAAACCGCGAATTTTGAAGAGCGGGCGTAGTTTTTAAAACATTTTGAAAAGCAGGCGATAGTTTTTGTTTCACCTTCATTAGGAATTAAAATAAGGAGCATATACCATACCTAGAGGTACGTAATTTTCGCAAATAAAAAATTGTAATATCGCATTTAAAAAATATATAAAAGCGAAATTTCGCATTTATTCGCATAAAACCTAAAATGTCTATTAAAAAACACCATTGAGTATTTTAAATGTTTAATAAAAAGTTAACAATTGTAGAAAACCTTTATAAAATATCAACATGTAATAAAATATACGTTTTCAATTTCATACAATTTAGTTACATCGGCGACTTCTACTAACTGCTTTCTCAGTTTCAAATATTTTCACAAGGATAAAGCGTTCGTTTTGATGAGTTACTTGATCGTTTACCTTTAAAAAATAATAATTATCGACATTTCACTGAAATTTACTAAAAATTAAAACATCGCATTTATGGAATATATTGACAAATTTCGCATTTATCGCATCTATTTCGTAAATACGAAATTTACGTACCCCTAACCATACCTAATGGGATATCATGGTCTATGCGTGGTAATCGCGCTCATCTCTGCTACCTACTGACTTCTTCAGGAGTATGGCTTACAAACTACATAAAAGAAAACTAAACGAGGCGTATTTCTTACAGCATTACATTACGTATCGTACGTTGAACGCATGACAAAAAGAAGGTATCTTTTTGCGCTCCGCTAAATTTCGCGAATATCGAAATCGTATTCTGTAAGCCGTCACAATATAAAAACTTGATTTTAGTTATCTACTTATGTGAAATCCTAATTATAATCAATATGGAACATAAAATCAAATGATTATTAAGTAAATTATTGATACCATATAGTCTTAATGGTAATAATAACATTCAGCACGTCTTTTAAAACTTACCTAATACGGAATACGTAAAAGAAATGTTTTTGGTTTATAGGTAGATATAGAATGGTACATTATTTGCAGTACATCGTCAACTTATCAAGAATGTATCTATATAATTTGCGTCGAAAATATCTTCTGTGAAATGGGCATTTTGCTCTTTAGATTATCAAAAGTCGAGAAATATTTTTAAGTGTAAGACTAAAGATTGTAGCAGTCCTTCTATGAGAAAAAATACAATTTACCTAATTATCTTCTATAATACGTACCTACTGCGCAAAGTGAGCAATAAATTTCAAACTTGAAAATCTGGATTGGATGATAATTTTGCACATATTATTTTTTATGACTAATGTTTAATTTTAAGTCTAGGTAGGTACGTAATTCATTCTTTAATTTTTTACAAGTTTAATTCTCCTATTTTGTTTTCAAGATGTCTTTTGATGCATATATTTTTAAGCCATACATGAATAAAAAATAGTGAATCTCCAGTGATCCAATAAGAGGCAGGTATCTTCCGCATACCTAATTATCGTGCATAGTTAGGTAGGTAAAATCAACACATAGGTATAGGTATTAAGTACAATCATAAATGAAATGATATCACAGCACTCGGTAGCCTAGTGGTAAAGGTATGAACATCAGTTAACGAGATCCCGGGTTTGATTCCCGGTCGGGTCAGAGATTTTCTAAGTGCTTATTCACTTGAATTTTCTACCCGGGGATTGAACGGGCCCGGTTGACTGGAAAAAATTCCCTCAGGCAATATGTTCCGCCGGCTATACTGACACCTTTGTATAGGAAAGTTTCAATTAATCAGATAATTTATTTATTACAGACATTAATTATTATTATTCCTAATCTTCAAGATTTCCTCATACTCCGAAAACAATAAATCCATAACATCAAAAGATGCAAGAAATTTGCAACAAACAATAATAACTACGTAAATCTGGTGATTTGCTGCATGAAAAATAGTTGTAATACATAATTATCTACCAGATAGGCAGTAGATAATTAAATAAAGTGTAATTAACTACACATTAATCAATTAATAAACAATGTTAGATACCAAAGTAATGCTCAGTCACGGTGTAGATGTAGGTATGTTATTAAAAGAGTTGCTTTAAACTATTTCAGACCATTTTAATTTCTTTAATTAACACATAATAAAAAAGCATATTCATTAACTTCAACCAGAATTCTGCCGTTTCACTTCGACGCTGTTTCCAACTTCATTTGATAATTTGCATAATGATTAAAGATAAAAAAAGTGCTTACGGTAAGTAGCTTTATTTTGCATAAAATGTATAAAGAACGGTAGAGTTATTACTCAAATTCAATAAAAATGTATAGAAACATATAGCTATGGCATTACAATATTATTTAGCTTTGCAAGTCACCTTTATTACAATTTACAATTTTACAGGAAAGGATTAATTCAAATAAGGTAGAGAGTACTACAAGGGTCGATTTAAAATATTTCAGAACATATAAAAAAAATATTTTTTTTCATCCCGTCGCATTAGGTAGGTACATTGTAAAAAAGTGAATCTCTGGTTTTGGGGATAAATTAATTATTTTTGACAGAGACCTACTCAGAAAATCTCATTAGGTACTAATCAAAACTATTGTTTCATGTGTCAAGCGAAATTATAAAGAAAAATTTTTTTACTCGTAACGCGGTTTGAGGCTTGGCTTACTTGAATGCAATTTTATTCCCCCAACAAGTGTCAAGAAACGGCAAGTACCTATTTGCCTACTTTCATTTTTTTTTTAAAGTTTCATCCCATACATCAATTAAGGTAAGCTATCCTGTACCTAATTATACGAACACATAAGACACATCTATTTCAAATGGATTGGTATTCCTGGAAAAATTGATCGGGCAATTTTTATAGATAATAATCATTATCCATTTAATTATTTGAAAAGGCGTCTGTAAAGACATCGTGCGCTCACCTCTTACACTCAATGTCTCAATTAGCATACAAATTTATGAGCACTTAATAAGTACGATCATCTTCCGAAGGTCTCGCGCGCATGTAACACTGATTGACTATGAGAAATTTACATAAAGTGGACAATTTATTAAATTATCTGCTTTTAAAGTAAGATACAATGTAGTCGAAGCTTGTCCTTTGATGGGATATTTTTGTTTAACTGTACGATAAAGCGGATATTGTCATTTTTGTAGGGTAGATATTATCGTGTAAGACAAAAGTTGTTTTTCGGATATCGATTCAAACTGAAAAGGGGATGTTTAGTGAACGCGACTTTAAATATGACGAATTTTGCAGTTTTATGTATAGGCTGCAGTAGGTACTCTCCAGAATTGCCCAGGATCGTGAGGCCTACATAATAACAGATGGTCGCAATCTCACATTTCTTAAACCAAAAAAATATTAGCTCTTTCCTCCACAAATTTGTATCGATAACGAGCAGATACAAACAATACCTACCTTTATAAACAGTTGAAACTTAGGTTAAATATTTTGAAACTGAGATATTTACGTAAGTAAGTAGGTACCTACATATACTCGAAAGGTAAGTACCTTCTTTTAACTTTTATATAGATTTTTCAAGGGGAGTGGATAGCTTGTTCAACATTCAAAAATTCTAGCGCCACCTATGCAGATGACTATGATTTTTTTACATTGTATGTATACGATATGTCTTAATAAAGTTGGTGCATATAAAACCATTAGGCAAGCAGTAGGTAGGTAGGTAGTAAGTAAAATAACTGTAATTTTATACCTAATCATAAGCCCATAAACGCGTAGCTAGAACGAGTAAATACAATTTTGTCAATTCTTTTATAACCGCTTCGCTGGTTCAATATTCTCACACCTCAAAAAAAAAAAAAAAAAAGATTATTTTTGTCGCGATGCACATTGCCTTTTTAATAAACTTTTGTTCAAAAATGTAGAGACGAACGAACCTTTTTCTAGAAGCAATTATGGACAACCGGTCTTATCTAATGTGAAACAGGAGGCCAATCTATTTTTTTTTCATAATAAACAAAAAAAATTTGCTCAACTGGGAATCGAATTTGGAATATTTTGATGAGTAATCTGGGGTCTTAGAAAACTAAGCAAGGAGTCAGTAGTTTGTCAAGAACAGAGCCAAATTTTCATAAAAACGAGAAAACAAAGGTCACCGTGTATTATACAGAATATGTTCAACTGAGAACACAATTTGTATTGATACTTGTCCTGATAGAAGAACATTTAACAATTATTTAAATACTTATACCTAATAATATTCAAATCCAACGAACCGCAAATGTTCATGTAAAATCCGCATGCGGCTCGCTACCTGTACAAATAACTTCAACTGAACAAGGCTATCAGAATTATGGTTGGAAAATAAATTTTGTTAGATCTGGAGAATTTATTGTTACGGCTACCTCGTCTTGTAAAAAGTAATCTTCGAATTCATGTAATACTCGGGTGGTGGAGGGTCTTATTCAATGACTTCCACCCAAACTCTACTACGTTTGGAGGTAAAAAAATGTAAAATTAAGAGTCTGATATAGGTATGTCAGGAGTGCATCAATACTGCGTTAATGTAGGAATTAGCAAGCATGTCGTATATTCCTCTGATAGAGATGTTATCTTCAGCTGTTATTAATAATAATTTTACGAAATACATAGGTAATATTTCGCCGTTGCATTTCAGAGGCAGCGCACTGGGCCCTGCACCGTGTAATTAGGGGTCTGATGGAAACCAATTTGGAATTTATTATTTTTGTATAATATTTTCACCGCACTTATTGTTTTATATTGTGTCCGCATTCTGCATGCGCAGGGCGCTTTGGTGATTAAATACTGTTGTTAATTATTTCCAATCGCTCGACTGGTCCCCGTAATAACAGTATTGGAATCACCATTTTACAATGTAGCTGGTAGCGATCGTTTCATTTTAACAATATAAAAATGATATGAAGATAATGTTAACAATGCACTGCCGCATTCATACAAAAAAGGGTTTATCAAAGAATGTTACCTTGAAACGTGCAGTATGGAATATAGTTTACATAAAGTACTAACCAATTTATTTTTAATAAATATGCGTAATTTTTCCAACCTTCAGAACTCCAAAATAAAGATGATTTTTTATACATACTGTTCTCACCTTTTCGCGTAGGGTGCAGATGCAGAAAAACAGAGCGCCTACGAACAGATTTAGGGCGACATTATTGGTTTGACTGAGACATGGTTCTCTTCGAGTGTTCTTGGTGTGGAACTAATCGATGCCAGATATACATATTTTCGTAAGGATAGAGGAGGTACCATTGCATTAGTAGTCCAATCTATCGACGACTAAAAGGATGACCGATTTGGACATTGATTTTGAAACTATCTTACTAAATAAAAGTAATCCTGATTATATGTGCTGAGCTTTGCAAATAGATTTAGTAACGCATTGTGTAATACTGTCAGCTCAAAAAGTTTTCTGGAGGTAATGGATTAGCTGTTGGCACTGGATCATATACTTTAGCTAGATATTATATGTGTGTAGATATTCCTGATTCCATACAAAAAATAAAGAATGTAAGTATACTTATATATTTCAGTTCTTTTTTAGATAACAGTGTTCCTTTGATGAGTGCCTGAATATGAGTGTAGGTAAGTTTGACTGATAATAATTATAGTTATAATATGGAACAAGTAAAAAAACCACCTCTAATCCGTCTATAGACTGGGTTTGATAAATTAACTCCTTGGTTTATTCAACTCAGGTAAAACTTACTTAACCACCTTTTATAAATGTCAATAAACGTTAAATAAAAAATCGCGATAATAATAATTCATGAGGAGGTAGGTACACACTAAGAACAAATAAGGTATAAATGGATTAATGTATTCAAGTCATAATTTTGATATAATTGGAAACATAACTAGAGGTCTTATCTTATGAGATATCTAGGTATCGAATCGGCCAATAATTAACTACGGAAAACATGGTCACTTTCAGTACCTATTGAAAGACTGAGAACTATTTCGGTTACATTCGGTTCTTTTCGTTCGCTTTCGATAAAAATGTGAAACTTCGAATATCACTCTGATTACTAAAGTATTGCAACCGAACCGTGAAGTCACACACGGTTTGGTTGTGTTTCGGTCTCTATCGACAAATTTATAACATTGAGTAATTAATTACCTATTGAACGAAAAAATCTATTTTAAGATCTCCGATATTTTGGATGCTTGGTAAAAGTCCATTTCAAATAAAAATGAAAGAGTCTTGTATAGTTTTGTCACAACATTTATTGTTCCAACATGAACCGATTTTCGGATCCTACTCAATTCAGTATGATACTGCCTACTCAAATCATTTCTCATTTTTGATCGCTGCCGATAAATTTGAAAATCACTTTGAGTCAGTATTGCAGGAGGTAAGGAATATTTTACATGTGTGTGCGGTGTATGCAGTCTTATTCGTTCACTTGTGACAAAAATTTGAAACGTCCGATAAGATCAGAACCGAATGAAACCGCATATGTGTGTAAGAGGCCTTATTATTTAAATAGGGGTATTTATCGTCATTATCCGTTTCTTTTTACCAACAGTTTGCCGATACAACGCCATTGGTAGAATTAAACTTATAGAGAAGACGGTGCAAGTAAAGCAATACACAATAATATACTCGCATGTGTTTCGTAAGTAAATTGCGCACATCCGAAAATTCATTTTAAATTATGACATGATGAGCGAGTCGGTGGGTACAAATTATCCGCACACCAATATACCTATTATAATTCTCACAATTCATTATTATCGAAACGCCAAGTTTAAATAACGCAAACAGTTACCTTGGGACGAAAATGTCTTAACTCAAAATATAAACAACATAATGATAAATCACAAATAATGTAGGTTTTAAACTACATCAAAATAATATGGTCGTTTAAGTAAGTATGACACATATTTTATACTTCAGTGATATAACTATATAAGATAAGAACCTTCAATAAAATCTTTATTCTTAAATAAGTATTTGTTACAAATATTTTTTTTTATTATAGGTACATAAACTTTTTAAAAATTCATTGATGGATGCATTTGTTAATTTTATAATCAAATTAATGAATTTTAGGATTGAATATATGCACATGATGAATAAGATTGAGTGTTTTATATATACCTAAATGCAAAAAGATAGTGATTTTTTGTCTATCCTTAACTTTAAACCAAAGAATTTAAATAAGCAGAATAGACACCTATAAGAAAAAAGATAAATGAATTTATTTATTAAAGTTCAAAAAAGTTTCTAGAAAAAAATTGAGATGTGCCGTTTTCGTTTTAAAGATGCGATTCTATACCGAAGGCTGTACGTGGTACATTTCATAACATTTTTCATGAATTTCCATCCACAAAATAATGAGATACCCTGGCGTGTGATTAAATGATTAAAACGAAATTGTTGCTATGGTAAACAAGGCAGAGAGGCGCTGCATTGGTGCGGAATATCAATTGTTTGGTGTATTATTTATTAATAATGAAACTATTATCACATCGTGAGTGAGGGTTTTTTTGTTTATTCGCCCTCTAGCAGAATGACTAGTACTTATGGGTTTCATGCGTCTCTATGTGACGGCTTCATATTTGTTAAAGACAGTGAGGCTTCAAAAAATAATTGCACTAACTGATGTGTGTAAAAAAACACCAGTAAGCATAATATACATACGCACAAATTAAATTAGCAGTGAACATTTATTCCACAAGGTTTCAAATATTTATGTTTTCTTGGGCACTTTTCAAGGACTTGATCTTAGCACATGTATAAGATAAAATAATACTCTTCAATACATTGTAGCCGGCGAAATTTAATGCTTGAAGCCTTCTCTACCAATCAACCGGTCAAGTCCAATCTGAGAAAGTATTCCAACCCCCAGTAGACATTTTTAGTGAAAAAAAAAAACAGAAAATATATGTCACGTCCGGTAATCGAATCCAGGACGTCTTGATCTAGGTATATAACTGTTTGTTGTTATCATTTAATCTTTGTACCTATACGATTCGAAGACATTGACCACTGAAATTGCGAATATAGTTAACATAAATTAATCACACTAAGCCTGTCTTTGAAATAGCAGTGGAAGACGGTCATAAGCCCGTAGCTGTTTAAATTTGGAAAAAAAACATTATTTATAAATCGAACATTAATTGATTAAATAATAGCATCAAATTGTTGGTTTTGTATGTTAAATTTGTATTGCGTTGACAGCCGTTTTACTTCAAAACATCAACATAGGAAAAAGTAAGAATTGAGGGTAGAATATAAAAGATTTCTTACTGAAGGGTTGCGTAATATGCTGTAAAAAGAGAAACAATAGGGTTTTAACCCTTTGCTTTAAAGTCTATTTATTTTATATTTTTTTCCTTTTTTATTCGGGCAATCTTGTTTCTCACTGCGACCCCGCCCGGCCTTGGCTAACATATGGGGTAGTCTATGAATAAATACATACATTATCCCGCTAAAGGGATGAAAAATTATTGAACATTATACAATTTTGGTTGTAAAATTGTCAATTTATTCTATTTTTATTTATGTTCTCTTTATAGCATTGTACTGGCGATATTTATTATATTATTGGACGAGTCGGGACCTACATTTAAATTAAAAATAATAAAATTACAGTCTTCAAACATAATATCTTTTTTTTTAATTTAGCTGTAGATACGTCTTAGTATTGGAAAGCATTAGCGTCATATGCTCAAACGCGGACGAACCATTCAAACTGAGGACATGGTATGATCGCTCGACGCTCGGAAGCGCGATCGCTTTTCAATTAGGACAGAGACTTAAATGTTGTACTTGAAAAATACATTTTGCAACTACATTTTTATTTGAAAAGGGCTATCACCAAACACCTTCAACCCAAAAATTCGTTCATCCTATTTTATATATGTTTAAATTCAACTTTTCACAGTTTTTTTGGAGTAAATATTCCATAGTGCTCCGTCGATATTTCATCAATATCTTGACTAGTATTGTTCTTTTATTGCTGCATAAAACGGGTATGAGTAGGTAGGTACCTACGTAAATTGACGATAAATAATTTAAAAAAAGAACACTCCATTTTTTTTAACTGACTTTCATCCGTAAAAAGAACACTCCATAACACACTTAAATTTGTACGAATACAGAGTTAACTGTCAAAAAAGCTATCGAATGCCTAGCTGACAATCAAGCGGTTGGTAAAGGTCCGTCAGTAAAATGTAACTGAAATTTGACTTACGGTTGTTTATAAGAACGACTCTAAGTATATATAAAGTATGGAAGAAAAAACTTAATTTATTGTCTGCAAAGACATCTTAAAATTTAAGAACCCTCCAAAGTAAGTAAATAAAAAAGTTGTTATTTTTTTATTCGAGAACACAATAATCATTAACCTGGGAGATTAAAATTTTATAAACACAATTTAAATACGAAATCAGGGGTGTTGTCGGAGAACTCCTTGACTCACCACAGGTTCCTAGTAACGTAGGTAGCGGGGTCGCCCTCTGGCAGCGCTGTCTTCATCCCCCTGACGCAGCATAGTTAGCAAGGAAGGGTGGATCTATAAATAATGGTTCCCTCGGGAGAGATAATTCACATTGAAGGAGGCTGGGGAGTCCCTCCTCTACAGGCCTCAAGAGCTACAGATGTTTTGACGTGTGCCCAATTCTCTGACTCTTGATAATCCTTGACTATGCAAATGTTTGTAATGAATATCCGTGATTTTAAAGAATTTTGTTTTCATTAATTTTGGTTTATTGACTCCGGCTTACTTCTCGAAGAGATATATTTTCGGTGTTCTGTGAGATTTTACGATCTCAAAAGCACATTTGGAATGCCCAGATGTGGAACGAATTATTGGCAGAATGTATTTTTAATTACCTACCAATTTTTCAATTACCTTGACCGTAATAACCCATCTCATTGAGATCAGGCAAAATGTAACGACATAGGTATACCAGTCGTTAGAGCAATAACTTCCCTTTTTCTGTTTCTTCTTCCATGTCCTGTATTCGTGTACCTCATCCTTGGCCTTTTTCCCCTTTACCCCACTTTAGCCTACATACACTAATGCCATAAGTTTCTCTGTTGTAGAAGCTCAGTATAATATGGAGTTCTTGTCTTTTACCTTCAAAGGAATTGTACAGAAGAATAATCAATAACAGAGCTCATGGAGAGATCATAATATGCCGAATGTGGAGGTCTTCGAAAACATGAGTAAGGAAAGACATTTTTGACGAAAGAATCATGAATAAGGAAAAAGAAATAAAGTTTATGACTATGGCTCGATGTGCGGATTCTTCGTAACATTTTAAACTGGCATAGGATCGAAAAGAATATTGACAAATGTTCTCCAGCCTTTGGTACTCCTACCTCTTCAGGTAGGTATCTTAAAAAGGGTAAACCATTTTAAAAATGAATCTGGGCTCACCTAATGTAGACACTTAACATCTTTCATAGAAATCAAAGCGTGTGTTGAGATAGAGGAAGACGGGTGCACCTACGACCTGCGGTGATTGAACCACTATGCTACCAAAACTAATTAATCAATCCATATTGAAACTAGGCATGTAGGTTTGTAGGTACCTACCTGTCTTTTTGTAGAGATGAGCTAATAAAACAAACTGCATTGGTTGGAAAGACGTGCGTAGGTATAAAATGTGTTAGTACCTACATAGACAGGCGTTAGATCAAAGATCTATAGAGCATAGATCTTTATATCTATGGCGTGTATTGTTTAAAAAATCATTAATCCCACTAATAACACGTATGATTAACATATTTCATCACTTAGACGGAAAGATAAACTTTACTAGAACACATTTATCGTCGAAATAATTATAAGCGTAGGGACATTAAGAGTCAAATGAAGACATTACGTATATACCAGCCCTCTGTATTGCCAGTGTAATAAATAAAACAAAAACCCTTCTTGGTTGCCGAGCCGTGACGGAAATGCCCGAAGCCAATTTGACGCCATGTTAACCGCCTAGGGCGCGAAACAAAAAACCTATAAATACACCGCGCCCCGGAAAGTTAATTTCGACCCGTGTATGATGGGATTGTGTATCTACTTACTTATATGAAATGAAATTAAAAAAATATATCCAAACAGATATTGTTATTATTATATTATTTGTGTTATAACGTCGGTCATTTTTTGTATCGATTTTTGGCTACTACACCCGGCCTTTTTTTAGTAGATTATGAATACATTTAGCAAATTGGATAGTTAACTATTAAGTACTTATAATAACAAATTATCTTTTTAATAACAATTAAATTAGTTTAGGATATACAAATTAGTTGTGCAATTATAACAGTTAGTAATATAAAAAGAACTTAACCAGGTATAGGCATATATAAAAAATTCATCTTCAACTTTTTTTTTTAACAAGTGGTCTGAAACGTTCTAAATAATCAAAATTTGGATTGCCTACTTTCATGTAAAAAAAAAGATTTAAGCTTTTAAGACAGTGCTAGACGAAATGGTATCAACATAGGCATCGACATCGATTGAGAATTCGTTGAAATTCCCTCCTTCTCATTCCCCTCTCATTCGTTGAAAGTCCCTCTGAAATTCATTGATTGAAATTCCAGTACCGATTAAAAAATTGAACGAAGGTGTTAAATATACATGTGGGTATATTTTTCAGCATTCGCATTAGACCATCGAAGATCAATTATTCAAATTCACTTATCTTCAAACTTTCTTAGAAAGATTAATTTTTTGCGAACACGCATGTGGCGAAAAATGTTCTTATTTCAAAAAGTTGAATCAATGTCATTTTTGTTTTACAGTCGTATTGTTTCGTCGTTTTAGACCATTTAAGTTAATATGGAATTCTCAAAACTAATAGAGGTAGAAGAGAGTTTATCAATTTACATACTGTTGAGGAAAGTTTATATGGAGAGAACGCACCTTAAACAAACCATTTGTTATAAAAAATTAGATTTGCCTTATTTTTATAATTTACCTATAGAAAGAAGTAGCACGCCACTGATTTTTATACTATAGGTACCTTTGCTCGTAAAACAACATTAATTTCCTTTTTTAAAGTGTAGGTTGAAAGAGATTGCTACATCATTAAAATCTGGCCAATTATCTCTACTTTTTATTACACTATTCATAGATGTTTTCCTGAACAACTTTTTCAGGATGCAATTTGAGTCATAAATAAGTAGAAAATAAAAAAATTAAGAACTAAAATTCGTCATTTATTGCAAATATAAGTAGGTGTCTGTCAAGATGAAAGTCAGTAGCGGGTTGAACTTTAACTGAAAGCTAGAGTGACAGATGAAAGAAAAAAGATTTTTGAAAAAAAAAAACAGTCGTTAATTATCATTGTTGAAGTAAGGCAGGTGAAGAAAGGAGCGGTTTGAAAATGGAAAGTGTTCTAATTTTAAATTAGATTGTTTGTGTATGGCACGTGTGTTGCCACCCAATACTAATTCGTATATAAATAATGTTAATTAAGCGATCGGTTAGGGTCATCCCCGACAATGGGTTAAGCAGAGGGTTGTAGACAAGGGTACCTACAAAGTATAGGTATACATTCATGCATATACGCATACCTAGAATTCGTGATATGCATACTTGTTCTATTGTCAGGAGAACGAACTATGATACGGTATTAGAATAGAGTGACTAGGCAAAAATAATAGGTAGGTACATTGAAAGAGTTACTTCTGCTAACTATTTATGTAAGTAATTCTATTACTATTATTACAATTGATAGTAAAATGAAAAAAAAATTGTATCCCATTTATGAATTTGCTTATTAATTTTATAATGTAGGTATGTATATATGTGTTTACCTTCAACTTGAATATTTATTTATTTATTTTATACCTACTGTGTTGGTACGTGTTAACATTTTGTGTGTAGGTACCTAGACCATCTTTCAACATAATATAGGCATTTCTTTTTTTTAAAACAATTTTTTATAAATTTTGAGAAGAAACCATCGGAAAAAAAAATATTATAATTTGAAGAGGTTTAGCCCAGCGCCAGCGGTTCGGTTGACAGCTTTCATACTTGTCTTATAATAGAGATGGGACTAACGGCTTAAATTCAAAAACGTTATAGCCATTTCGTTAATTGAAAATAACGTTAATACCTATTAGTAAGTGGGAAGTGGTTGGTGACCCAGCGGTTACAACGCCGGCTTTCGTACTGCGGACGTCGTGGTTCGATCCCAGGTGCCGACCATCTTCCTCTTTCACGACACAAGCTTTCAGTAGCTTACTGTGAAAGAGTCAAGGAGTGTATTTGTGTTCACTTTGAGTGAGCACAGATTCATTTAAAAAAAAAAAAAATTTAAAGCTGAAAGCTATTTTAAACATTTGGTATCTTGAAACATAACTTTTCCTAAAAAAAAAGGTCGTTTCAAAATTTGGTATTCGGTAATTTCATTCGGCTAATGTATAACTGTGTCATATTAATAATAGGTATAGGCTATTATTTCCCTGACTATTATTTATATTCGACTATTATTTACAAATATCGTTAAATATTAATAACGTTAGAGGCGTTATTTTTATTTAGCTATTATTTTTATCGGCTGTCGTTATAATGCCCATCTCTAACTTATAGTCTACTGAAGGACGTGGGTTCGAAGCTTTTGCTTAGTGTAAAGAAGTCAAAATATAAAAACAAGCCTTTCTATATCCTTAATGTGAGTAGAAGGCGAGAAATGCCAAAACCTATATCAAGTGTACATTTTCTGCGAGCCTAAACGTTACCAGCAACCTGGGATGAAGAGAGGCATGTATATATTATATGTTTTGTGGCATCCACATGTTCCATTGTATCTACTAGGTGGAGCGAACGTGGCAAAATAATATACTCCCAAAGAATCTTCGTGTCTATTTTTATAACACCTTTTTGATTGTTTGTACCGCCTGTCAGTCTTTATAGTGAACGTTGATAGTTTTTTTATTTACATGGTTAATTCCCCACACAATAGATAGATACCTACCAACGTACCTACTCCACGCCTCTACTATTGTAATGAAGACACCATCAGTGTTTGATTGGTTTTGACAGGATTGGAAATCGATAACTATTGTTATGAATATTGTAATAAAAATCATAATAATGTTAATAAAAGCAATGTGAGTATTTTCATGGTCGTAGCACACAAAATTGGAGTCATGTGTAAATTTCAGTGCATGCAAAATTAGACAACTTCAGGAAGTTTTCTCTTAATAATCCCACTTAAGAGTACAACGTTCCAAGTAGGTATGTATAGATTCTTGTGTCCATTTTTCAGTAGGTACTTGATTAACTAGATTAGGGCCAGAACAGCAGTACCTACTGGACGTTGTCGAAAGGGCCATATTAAAATCGCGCTGGGCTGGTCATATTGCACGCTGCCCGAATGCAGCGAAACGACTCTTGTGCTGGCGCCCTAGAACATCCCAGAGAAACCCCGAACGACCCCATCTTCGATAGAGAGATGATCTGGTGAGGGTGGGACATGGATGCAGAAGGCTCAAGATAGACAGGAGTGAAGAACAAGAAGATAAAAAAAAATAAAATAAAAAATTGTCTCATGGATTTAAAATTCCAACGTACCTAATTTTATTTTATTCCATCATGTTGTGTCACCGATGGAAGAACGGGCCTCCACTCTTTTCTATGCATACACACTTTGCTTCTTTCACCAACCAAACATAATATATCTCATACTAACTCTCTTATTTCTTATACTTCTGAACTGGCCTTCTTTGAGGATGAAATCGATGTGGTTTTTGTCGACCAAATCTCTTGCTTCAACCTTATGTTATAATATTGTGTTTGTAATCTTATTGCATTCTTTCAAAATTTCCAAACCATCTTAACATGTTCACATTTTTATCTGATCAACGCTTACTTCTGTACAACATTTCTTCCTTATGTTCTGATATCTTTCATGTTCCACAGTATTTTACCACATATTATCCTTTTATCTCTACTACGTTTATGAAACATTCTTTTATATTTTATCCATTTCTGTCGTAGGTACATACTCGATAAACCTAGTAATAAGACTGCGTTTAACATTTAATCAATTGCAAATTGGCCTTAAAATTTAAAATTTATTTCTTTTAAATAAACTAAAATTATACATAAATCAAAGTCTCAATGAATAGCCTACAAAAAAGTGAGTTAAAAAATGACTGCATACAAATAGAACCACCCTATTTATTTAGACTTATATTAATATTTTATTTGAATTTGTTTGAAATAAACATATTAATAACCAGACAACTAGGTACCTACCCTTATTCATAGCAGTGTGCAGTAACTGAGAAATGAACCCAACACAGAAATGTTACAAGGGGTGATGTACAACACGACTTATAATAATGTATAAAATAGATATGATTTGAGGTACGTATATACATGAAAATATAGATATCTATGATACGAGAAAAGGTATAGTATGTTGTAGGTTAAAACAATTGAAAATATGTCGTAAATGTATCTAAAAGTATATGTTAATAGCTCCTGTAGCCTTTTTAGAACGTTTTGTTCTGCTTGTGTAGTGTACAGAGAGGCTTTCTCGGCCGGTGTCGATATAAGTACTTAGTCATCATCAGTTATAATTACCTGGACTATATACCACGGTCCGGTCAGTCCGGATAAATCACATTGCATATTACCTACTAAAACTATAAGAGAATGCTACGCGGATGAAAGAAGCTGTTAACAGATACTTTTAACATTATTATGCCAAAGGCTAGGTATCTGACGCTAGCATCCAAGTAGGTTACAACAGTTTGTTACTCATAAAACACAAAATTAGAAGAGGTTGGCAAGAGGTTCTCTAGCCTTCTATAACCTATTTAAAACCGTTATAGAACCTATTAGGCATAATTCTGAAAGATATGAAGTGTCTGGCGCAAGCATAGTGGAAATCCATTCTCTCTATACGAACCCCTTAGACTAAAAAAAAAACTTAACTCGTGTTTTTTTTTGTCGCCTTGTTTTAAATAATCGTTGGCGTGTGGGGGTGATTTTGTACCAACCCTTTTTGCTTTTACGTAAAAAAAAAACAATTAGCTATTAGCCACGGTAGAGGTTCACTTATGAAAAAAATAGTCCGTCGCTAAAGAGGTTTCCTATATAATTATTATTAGATGAATGTTTGAAAAAAAAAGGATTATTTTTTTCTAAGTGAGCGCGCGTCGCCAAATTGTGATTTCGCGTGTCTAAAGCGGGCTTAATAGGACTTTTTTCCGAACAATTTTTCTCACGACCGGTGACCCGTTTTTTAGTCCTTCTTTAGTTATACATTGTTTTTTATTAAATGAGAATTAATTCAATATTGGATTGTTAAAATAGTAAGTAGCTCTAAGTATGTTTTTGACAACTTTATGTGTGAGAAATATAATATTGTACCTATAATATTGTCCTGTTGTTATAAACGCTATACGATTTATAGATGTGGTGAGAAGAACAATATAAGTAATTCATTAATTTGTTTAAATTATAAAATTTCGCCTATGTTGTCAAATAAGATATCTACCTATATACAAAGGTATCAAATTTTCCAGAAAGGTTTTATTTACCAAGAAATCGAATCAGGGTGGCTATTCTCGTAATCAATCAGTATTAGTTTAAGTTTAAAAACTGCAGTCACGGACCTAAATGCGTTCGAATTTCAAAAAAAATGTATGAATACAAACTAATTGTGGTGAGAGCTACACGGCCATTTAATAAATGCCTACAAAAGGACAAAATCATGATTGTGCATGAAAACTATTTCATCTATTCGATCAGTCTTTTGGGTAAATATATTAATCATCGTGTATTTTGTCTCAAACGTGTATGAAATCTCTGATGAAAATTAAAAATAATGAGAAGCAATGTATTTAGGTAAAAATATTTGTAGAAAGGGTTGGTTGTGTCAATAGCGGAAGCAAACATCCCCATTAGGACGGTCAGGCAGACCTCTGGTGCGGCGATCACATTAAACAACAATAATTCTAAAAAGCCCCGTTGAAATTTTATTAAGTCAATTCAATCTAGAGAAGAGTAGAGCAAACAGTCGGGATGCAGCGGCCTGGATCATTGCGGCGGGCAAACAAGCCGACTGGCTCCCCTCGTCTAATAAGATTCCCCGCCAGTAATAAAGTTTGTCCCGGTGGGGAATGAGGCTTGAAATGGCCTTGTTTTGGGGTTGACTTTGATTATGGTTGTGCGCTTTAACAGATGCACGCCCCTGGAGAATACCGTCGAGGGAAGTTCCTGCTTGTTCGTTGCTCACTTTTACTCTCTGTCTTTTAATCAAGTTTCCCATTTATGCGAGGTGATCATTTAATATTTTATTCTAACATAAGGCTCTATCAAGAATAATACCTTGATGATTATCACTCAAATAATATTGAATGAGAGGATTAACTCAATACACACTTGGAAGGCTCTTGTTGCCTCACTTGTCCCTATGTCCCTAAAGGGCTCACAAAGGGAGATAGTATGCACGTATTAATAGAAAAAGACGTTCCAATAAGTAGATTTCGCTATCGAAATCAACTAATAAAGTGACAGTTATCTATTTCATATTTTTCTGGTGTTTAATCTAAGCATTTTCAAGCAGGTCATTGAAACTGCTCAAGATCGAGCATAGTGGAGAGCTCTCGTTGCCTCTTTATGCCCCTAAGTGGGGTCTCAAAGGGAGTATTGATTGACTGAATATTTCTTGTAACCGTGAGAGAGGATGAGAATCAACGCAGCACTATGAGTAGGATATTCTATAAATACACGATACCACTAATAATGTGGCAAATAGCACTATGCTGAGCCAAGAAGTATGGAAATAATTTTGGACTTCAGTAACACGTCGTGAAGGTAGCTAGGTACTCTTTAGTTAATAAGAATGAGAAGTACTACCATATTACATCATAAATGGTGATGTGTGTTCTGCAAATTCTGTGCCACAGCAAAACAATCCAATTCTCTATTCTTTATTACATTACAGGTCTATCTGGGTTAAGAAATTCCTTGCGATAAAGCAAGGTAACTTTATAGTTGTTTTTGCTTAATATACTTTCTCCCTTTCTATGAATGACTGAACACACACACATAATACAGGTATAGCTATACCTACCTACTTATACGTTTGACACCCCGTAGGAATAGGGCCCACATACATTTTGATTACAATAATAATTAGGTACCACCTATACCTACACACACCCCCTGCTAACTAGGGTAGGTAGATAGGTACATCTATACAGTACAATAAAACAATGTAGCCTCAAGGGATATTTTCACTTGTTTTGACATAAAATTATTTTTAATCACAACCTATATTGTGTGTCTAGATAAACATGAACAAAATAAAACCTCAGGTTTTAAAGTGTAGGTACCTACCTATATTATTATATTGTCTTTATTATTTTTAGTTCAATTTGTTTTTTATTGTCCCCCCGAAAAAACCAATATAACGAAAAATTTTGATCCTTTAAAATTGGTTTAGTGATTAGGTAGGTATATTTAATTATGATGAGCTAAAGATATTTGCATTCCCACAATACAATAGGTATTGCGCAATTGTGTTTCAGTAAAAATCATGAAATAATCTTCGAAACATTTATTTTGATTGAGCGTTTTTAGTAATTAGGAGCCTGCATGAATGGGTATTCATTTACGAAAAAGTTTATTTCGAACAAAACTTTTTCTTTTACTTGAGGGTAAAAGATATAATTTTTAGGTAGGTAAATGAAACAAATTCTAATTATTATTAATACTAATCTTCACATTTTTTGCATGTTTCCATAAAACAGAAATTTCAGTTCCGTATGTTAAGGACTGGCGGAATCATTCAGTAAAATTTATAAAGTAAAAGTGCAAAGACGGATGTTACGTTGAAAGCACCATTAAGCAAGTCTCAAATATTTGAATAGTTCTTAACTTAAATAAAAAAAAAATATAGTGATATTTTGACCAAGAACATAATACAATAACAACGCTGTTTTTCACTTGACGAGAATATTGTTAAATTTTCGCAGACCGCAAATGGAAATATACCAGTGGCGAGCGGCTGGTACAAGCCAATAATCCTGGCTTACCCTAGAATTTTCGAGAGGAATATAAAAATAAAAACATTTCAAAGATTGCTATAACTCTGACGAAAAATTAAAAAAACTTTTGATGGACGTCAAAAAAATATTCTCACATGACCCCTGGTTGCCATGGTATAACAGTATTTTTATATTCTATGGACCAAAAATAACGAGAAAGTATTGCTTTCATCTCCTCTGACGTTCCTGAAGCACTCCTTAGTCAAGGCTCAGTGCGTCTCTTTCGCACTAGCATTTTGCAGGCGGATCCCTTCCCTTTGATTTTGTCGACACCGCCGTCAATTTCAATAGGCCCACCACGGGTCATTTTTTTCCAAAGGAAATTTAATCCGGGATTATTAAGAGTTGCCAACTCTACAACAAAATCACGAAATGGAATTATTGGAATTACTTTATATAATTCAGAAATTAATGAGGATTGCATACAAAATATCCTGTTATTTGTTTTTTTAATAATAAACAATGAATGTATCACGGAGCAGATTAACACATACATATTTTATCGGTTACTATAACAACAGTATATTCACATTATTTCGATTTATTTTATTTTTGTATTATGGCAATTTAATCGGTAATATAAACTGTCAAAATGTATTTTAACACGGTGTTTTTAAACTGAAGGTAAAGGGTCATTGTTTATTATATCGGTTTTAAATTTATAATATAGTTTTTTTGTCATTTAATGTGAACTTTATACTTAGGTAATTTAGTGTCTCGACGATTCAAAACCTGTTGGCCTTTTAAGGCAGCCGGCCTTAGAAAGTTTATCAATGAAAGGTTAAAAAAAAAACATCAAAAGTTGTGTTTTTAATAAAATAATACAGTTTCTGTTTAACCTGATCATGATTTAATCATGTTTTCTGTGTCCAGTCATTATCAAGAATATTACTGACGTCAAGGTATGTTTGATTTCGCAATATGTTTTTATATGAATAATCTCAGAATGTTTAACAGTAAACCTTTAATTAATCTCAGAATACTAGTTTTTTAAGTGCGCCCATGGCCTTTTCTTGCAAATTTTGCTTTCTTATAGCTGAATTCATATGTGAGACTTTAAATCACTTGATTCATAATTGAACTCTTCATGAAAACTCAAAAAACATCTTTAACTTTTCATAACAAAGTGTGCATTCAAATGGCTTTTATCATGAGTTATTATTTAATTGATTAAACTTTTTATTGCAAGTATTGCATTCGAATGGCTTTTCCCCGCTATGAGTTCGCATGTGATAATTTAAATTACTTGAGTCCGCAAACTTTTTATTCCACACATTGCATTAGTAAGGCTTTTCTTCGCTTTGAAGTCCGGCTGTGCGTAAAAGATTCCGGATTTGGTAAACTTTTTCATGCAAACATTTGCTTTCTTATGACCGAATTCATATGTGAGACTTTAAAGCACTTGATAATAGAACTTTTTATGAAAATTCAAAAAAATCTTTAACTTTTTATAACAAAGTGTGCATTCAAATGGCTTTTATCATGAGAGTGATTAATTACTTGATTGATTAAACTTTTTATTGCAATCATAGCATTCGTATGGCTTTTCTCAGCTATGAGTTCGCATGTGACTTTAAATTACTCGAGTCCGCAAACTTTTTATTGCACACGTTGCATTAGTAAGGCTTTTCTTCGCTAGAAGTCGCGCTGTGCGTAAAAGATTCCGGATTTGGTAAACTTTTTCATGCAAACATTTGCTTTCTTATGGCCGAATTCATATGTGAGACTTTAAAGCACTTGATAATAGAACTCTTTATGAAAATTCAAAAAAATCTTTAACTTTTTATAACAAAGTGTGCATTCAAATGGCTTTTATCATGAGAGTGATTAATTACTTGATTGATTAAACTTTTTATTGCAATCATAGCATTCGTATGGCTTTTCTCAGCTATGAGTTCGCATGTGACTTTAAATTACTCGAGTCCGCAAACTTTTTATTGCACACGTTGCATTAGTAAGGCTTTTCTTCGCTAGAAGTCGCGCTGTGCGTAAAAGTTTCCTGATTTGGTAAACTATGCTTTCTTATGGCTGACTTCGCATATGAGTCTTTAAATGACCCGAAAAATTATTTTTCTCCACATCAAGACCTTTAAAAAAAGTGCTCAGCCACCAGTCATAATAATATGTTACTGTCAGCCATATTACTAGAATAAAATTTGTCTTTAGTTGCGATCTTCTGGGAAACGCAGGAACTACAGCGTTAATGACATCAGTCAGTGAGGCAGTGTTCAAGATAAATATTAGACAAATAGATATAACAGTAATAAAAAAGAAGAAGAAGAATTTTTCCAAAAAATTTTTTCGCTTCTTCCGCATTTTTATCCATGAATCATCAATGTTTGTAGGTAGTTATCTACTGTTAAATTTTATTTAGGTATTTTCTAAAAAAAAAAATTTTTTTTTTTATAAATAAAAAATAAAATTTAACAGTAGATTGCTACCTACATTGTACATACATTGATGATTCATGGATAAAAATGCGGAACAAGTGACGTTTTTTTTTCGGTGAAATTCTTCTTCTTTTTTTTTTGTGTCGGCTTGCCCAATTTTTTGAAAAAATAAAACCACCGCACGCCACTGAAATATACCTATATGTATCCAGCCTATAAATTAGTGCTAATGTATTAAATTAACGGGCATTGATAATAAATACGTATTTAAAGATGTTGTTAACTAAATGTCATTTAATTAAGGAATTTCATAAGAAAAGATGCGGTGTGAATCGCATAAGTACAACGACTTAATAAAGTTCATCTCTGTTTAAGGGGGTGTCAAATAAAGTTGCACCGTAAAGGTTAAATAAAATTTTGTTTTAGGAGCCTACTTAAAAAAAGGTTACTACTGATAACTTACTTTAGTATTTTATCTTTTTGTTATCACATTTTTTACGGCACAAAAAAACACCTCTTAAAAATATGTACATCTATCTACTAACCATATACCATAAAATATTCGTTAATAATTTCATGCTAGGAAGGTGCTTCGGTACCTATACTAATTTAATCTTGCAAAACGTTCAATCGTGGAATTTGCAGTATGCAGTAGGTACCCACTCTAGCTACTAACTGTTAAAACCATACAAAGATTACAAAAAAACATCGTTTTAAAATCACCAACAGTGTTTTCAACCAATCGAGGGTTCACATTCATCGCTATTCAACAAAAAACGCAAAAAAGTATCGATTAAAGTATTTTTCAGAAAAAAAGATCAATATAAATTTTGCAATAATGTTGTGAATTTCTCGATACTTGATCAAATGAAGTGTGCGAATGACAGATGAAAATTATCGACGAAAATCCCCTTTTTTAAGTTCTTTTTAAATTTAAAAAGATAAACACCGATGCTCACCATTACAGCGAGGTTTTGTTTTTTTTTTTTGCATTTTCATTGATAAATTTTTGAATGCAGAGTCACGAAGAAATTTAATTTCGCAGTTGCGTTCAAGAGCGGCCCTGCGTAGAGAGGTGCAAATTATTTGGACATGTCCTAATGAAGATGTAACCAACAATCAGGCTGTACAATAAAAATGACGATGATAAATTTCCTTTAATTACACACTTCCTGCGTAACCGCAAGAGATCTACGAGATGTTTAAACTTTTATACCCGCGCCTATAAATTGCTCGATCTCACACCAGACTGCATCGAAGTTTGACAGCTTAATGCCGAAGTTATAAGTGTCAATTTACTTCATTACTCAAATTGCATAGCACCTTGGTGCAGAAGCATAGGTATTAACTGGAATACAATAATTGGTGTACCTACCTAAGGATATTAATTTTAAATGAGTTTTTTATGAAAACTATAGTAATTTCTTCATTCAAATTAAGTAGGTACTTAACTTTTATTATACACGTGGGTAGGGACGTATAGTGTTGTCCTCATTCGATAAAGACATTTATTCTGGCTCGACAATATCATAGTCGTTCCATATAAAAATTGACAGCTCAGTAATAATTTTCACAAAATTGAGGATTGCTTAGTACTTATAGTTGTACCAAATTGTAAACATTGAAATGTATAGGTACACACATTTTTTTTAAAACTTACACTTCAGCCTAACTTTGCAGACACTTGTATTCTTGTTTTTAGCCTAATTCTGCGTGCACTCAAATTCAAACAAGGGTCATTTTATTCGAAAGAGAGACTGAATCCTCAGTATACAAAAATGCATAAAAATAATATGGACTCTCCCCTCACACTGTGTTCCGCTCCTTCGAAGCAGAGCTGAGGGACATGGAATTGGTGTAGGAGGAGGTCATAAACGTTGCGCAGGATCGAGCGCAATGGAGAGCTCTTGTTGCCTCCCTATGCCCCTGAGTGGGGTGTAAAAGGGAGTGTGTGTGCGGTATAAAATCATCTTTTTCGAAGGCTCTACAGCTCATATCGAGATGAAACCTCCTTAATCTTCGCCTCCAACTCGCTCTATCCTCTGATGCAGTTCTCTATTATTTAGATGCAGAAGTTATGTTGCTTTCTTTAATTCACTCAAATAAATATTTTTTATCAAGGATCTATTTTTTTTTCTTCTTGTCGTATCAGATGAAGTCCATCCGACTTTATTCTGAAACCTTTCACTTTTTGTCTACTTTTTTCTTTATTTTTTGGCTTATAAAGTCTGGATGAAATGAGAACTTAGGTTCCTGAAACATCCAGGGGTATGGGAGGGCGCAACCTTTAATGCAGAAGCTATGCTGCGTCCTTCTTGTCCTTGAATATGGACATAGATATTTAATTTGTGCAATTGATAATTTTTATTCTAAATCTTTTATATTTTCTCAGCGATGTGACACAGGCCGGGTATCCGCTAGTATTATATACCTACATAATAACTTAATTAAATTTGAAGTACATTGTCATTGAAATGTACCAGACCAATCTATATTATTATACCTACTGATGCTTTTGTTGATCAATGTTTAACTTGTATAGGTATGAAAGTTATTGCATTATTATTCGAAGATATACCTACCTAATATGTAGGTAGGTAGTGTCTATGTAAGTTTATCAAAGAATAAGCCGGCGGCATGGACAAAGGTATTTTATCAGTTCCGCCTTCAATAATTATCATTCATTCCTCTCGCTATTGGCTCGTGATCTATTGATCATAATATTAAACCTATTTCGCCGCACACCATCGATCATTTCTCAACGAGTTTGTTTTCCAAATTATTATTCTCACAAAACGGGGAACATTCAATCTTAGGTAGGTAGATGCTATAAAAATCGAATTTGACCATTATTGTATTCAATAAATTGTATAACTATCGTGGAAATCATAATATCAAATCGCACGACATGACCAAACTATGAATTTCACTTATTCTGTTTTATGATAATAATTAAGCTAGCAGCAAAAACTGTCGGACGACTAACATGGGAAAGGGTTAATGATTTTTTTTTATTGTCGTACAAAACAGTTAGAAAATTCTACCGGGACATTAGAATATTTTAGAAAACTTCAAGTAAGTAACCTGATTTTTCCCCCCTTTATTAGGTATGGGACATGTGTTAAGGATGCCGAATGACAGTTGGCCGAGGAGAGCGCTGTTTTTCCTCCCATCAGGGTCCCGGAGACGAGGAAGACCCTCTCATACTGTGTTCCGCTCCTTCGAGGCAGAGCTGAGGAATCTGGACATGGTGTGGGAGGAGGTCATTAACGTTGCGCAGGATCGAGCGCAATGGAGAGCTCTTGTTGCCTCCCTATGCCCCTAAGTGGGGTCTAAAGGGAGTTTGGATTTGGATTGGATTATTAGGTATGGCAATCACCCTCGAGTATCTCCTAAGTAACCTGATTAGGTACCTACCTAGTATTTTTTTTTTTAATAAAATTTAATTCTAATTTTTAAATTGAATTGGAGTTTGACAGAAACTGTCAGCTGTTTGATAGTTGATAATAATTATACAAATTCTTATTCAATATTCACTGCAAGGACTGGATGAAAACGTATGTTGGAAAAGCTATTGAACTAATCTCTATAATATAAAAGAATGTCGGATTAGTGCGAACACTTATTATTACTCGAAAACGGCTGAACAGATTCTTCCGATGTTTGATTTATTTGATTCTTCTCCGCTCCGGATAACATAATAACTATTAAAAAATGCATGAGAAATAATTAAAGTTTGGATATTCTGCGACGCCAACGCCATCTATGAAAAATTCTATAACAACAAAATTATTGTTCACCTGACAACCATTGACATTGAAATATTGGTAGGTAGGTACTCAGATGTTTGATGGAATTTTTTTGTGCTTTCAGAAATATTTTTTAACATTCAAACATATTTTAAACGTATTTTTGTATAAATTACAAATTGAAATTAATATTCATAGTAAGGACTACAGGACAACGTCTGTTGGGAAATCTAGTCCTACTCAGGTAATAAATATATACATTGGTATAAAATAACAGTTGAATGCGACATATTAAATTATTTATTTTTAATCTAATCCGTTATATTGTAGCAAACAATATGTCTGCTAGTCTTTCTAAATGAGGAATAACGGATAAGGTTTTACAATTTGATTAAAATTGATTAAGTAATAAATACAGTTATTGTTATAATATACCTACCGTGCAGGTAGGTAGGTACTTATGTTAGTATAGATACAATAAACGCCTCTAGTAATTATATAAAATGTTAATAGAATTCTACATTGCGAGTAAATAATGTATGCGGTGTTAAAATACAATAGGGGGAAGCGGGGCAAGTTGTTACGGGGGCACATTGTTACATCATCGATAAATCACGAAAAGCGCATGTTTTAAGTAAGTATGTTTTCGCCAGACATGCGTGAATGTTCCGGACGAAGTGCCCAGCAAAACGTCAACGAGAACGGATGCGTCGCAAAAATCTAAAAAATAAAATTGTGTTTCGCGTGTTACAAAGTAACTTTTATCGAAAATATTCGAAGTCATTTTACCAATCACTATAAAACGTAAGTAAATGTGTGTTTATATTTTTCATATCATTTATTTTTCTCCTTATTTTCGGGATATTAATCTAAATCGTTGTGCATTCCGTTGAAATAATATTATGCTTTTATTGTAAAATGTGTCGATGGGGCTAGTTGTTACCATAACTCGGGGGCTAGTTGTGACATGTAACAATGTACTCCACATAGATGAATTGTTTCTCAGAGAGTTACATACTTACATTTTAATCTACAACAACTAATGTGATCGTTTATCTTGTTCAGATTCAGTTAAAAATGGTTAAAAAAGAAAAAAAACGCAAAGAGGGGAAATTTCGCAAGAAATTTACATAAAGGCTGCCGGTGAAGTTCAAGAAAAAGGAATATCTCTTCGAAATGCTGCTCGACAATATGGGGTCAATTTTATATATAATATTATAATTTTAAGTAATGTTAAGTATACTTTTGGTTTTAACTTTAGTTGGTAACAATATGCCCCCACCATGTAACAACTTGCCCTCGCAAGGGGCACTTTATTACAATTTTTTTATGTTTGTTTTAATTTTTTTATATTTTTTGTGGCCTATATTTTGATTAATAAAAAATGTCATGTTGTTGACAAAAGTGTGTAAAATTTATAATAAATATCATTGTGTTTCTGTGAATAAACAGTCATCCGATAAAAAATATTTTTCATTTTTGTAACAACAAGCCCCGCCTCCCCCTACCTATGTTAGGTAGGTACATCTATCTCACATAGTATACGAGTAAGTAAGTAGGTATGCATAATATGTCCTACTGTCCCTGATCATATTATCAATGTCAGAAAAAAAATCAATTAATTCTGAAGCGTTTATTTCTTAAAATGAGGTAGTTGAGGATTGTGTTATAGTTATTACCTATAGGTAGGGGATTTGATAATACGATTCGCTATGAATTTTTAGGTAGATACTTATAGGTGCTTACCTACTTAAATTTCATCGAAGTTGGTTCCAGAATATAAAAAAATAAATAAAATGTTCTTAATACCTAAGGAGGTAGGTACCTATCTACACATTAATTTCTATACAGGAAGAAAAAAACGTCATTAACTGTTTGATAATCGAACAATTAAGAATTATGCGGACAATTTGACATTGCTTCCCAGTGTAGATGTGTAAGATCCTCGACTGATCACAATAACACCTTATTTCTTCGATATGATATTTACCGGGGACACGTATTAATTGTCATAGTACCTAACTATGTACCTACAAAACGACCAAAATTACAATTACCTACCTATTTGTTTGAAAAAAAAAATATATGAATAATGTTTGACTGGGGGTAAGAGTGATTCCATTTATGTTCCATTTACATTTATATAATCCTAATATTAAGTAATAACCAATTTGATAGTTTAATTATTTATTTTTAAAAATAATCCCTACAACTTTGTAAGTTCGTACCTGTCCACCCAAAAGAGAGAATCAAATTTGAAATAATTAATTGAACGAACCAACTTCCATTTCGGCTTTTGTATTTTTTAATTAACAAATTCTGATCACACTATGTTAGTATGAATTAATAAATAATGATAAAACGTTGGCAAGGTGGATTGAAAAAAAAATACTAATAAATCATTATTATGAATAATGTCTGTGAGTTTAGAAAAATTTGCATATAGAAAACGTCATAAAAATACGTATTCAATTTTAAGATTTAAATTATCTCATTTATTCAAACAAGTATCTTGACTATGAATGCTGTATTAAATGTGTTTTGAAATTAAACTGTTTTTTTTTCTATCCTACGACGGTTATAAAAGATACTAGATAATGTCAAGACTCGAGACCATGTGATTGCTGTCTCAATCATTCTTCCTGATACATGCAAAAGAAACAGCAATCACATGGTCTGAATATTCAATGAAGATCTATGTTGTTTTTTTTGTGATTTTTATCGTATTTTAAACAAACAATTTACCTACCTATAATTAAGCACAATCAATTAACAAACAAATATTGATCACAAATCCATATTTACATCAAATAGTTTCACTAACAATGGCATATTATGCGCATCGATGTAAAGCATTACGGTTGATGTCACGTGAAAAATTAATTAACCCCTGAATGTCATTAGAAATAAAACTATAATAATTATTATTACAGATTGTTTTTAGCATTTATTATTATTTCTGACATTTAATGCATCATTCATACTAAATCGCAACCTACAAATAATTATTAACGTTATAGTTAATGGTTTGTAATAAGTTTATATAGATTTTAAAAAAAAGTTTTTATACACTTATTAGGTACCTACCTACTTACTGAATGTGAAATTGGTTTCAAATGTCTTTTCTTTACCTACTTTAAAATTAGACAAGCTTTGAAAGACGAAAAAGAACGCATTATGTAATGATTTGGGGATTTAACCCATTAAAAACGTTAAACTGTCGAAACAAAAATCAAGTGATCTGGACTTATGTAGGTTAAAATCGTTTTCAAATGTGCTTTTTAACATCGACCGCCTTGGCTGAAAATTTAATATGGGGATAAACTTTCACTTGATCTTTTCTTGTAGGTATAATATGCAATTCACGATTAAAATACGAACCTTCATAATAATGCGTTGCCTTTAATTATAATATACTAGCGGTCTGTCCCAGCTTCGCACGGGTACATAGGTATTTTTAAAAAAATAATTCAGTTTTTTATGATCTTTGTAGATCCCTAACTTTATCAAAATATTATATTGGCTTTGTTAATCTGGAATAATGTAGCATTCTATAATGGTCCCCTCCCGTCCGGCCCGTACCCCAATTTAAGCCTTCGTAGCCTTTAATATCTCTGCCGCATTTCAATTACATTTTTTTAAAATAAAAGTACACTTATTGTGGCATAACTATAATAGTTAGACATATACTGTCGCAACACTTTTTTCAAATAATGATGTCTTCTATAAAGTCGAAGAAGGTACATTATTTTATTCAATCATCAATAGTAATTAATATTTTAGGTAATTTTTTACACCTTGGGTTACATTATTAAAGTTTAGTAAGGATCCCAAATTTTTTTGAAAATTCAATATAGCCTATGTCCACCGGGGATAGTGTAGCTTCCCAAAAGTGAAAGAATTTTTCAAATCGGTTCAGCAGTTTCGGAACCTATTCAATGCAAACAAACAAACAATCAAATCTTTGCTCTTTATATATTAGTATAGATATAGATAAAAATTAATATAAAGTTTTTTACTTCGGAACAATTGACGATTCAATTATGAAATCTCCCAAAGATTGAAAACAAAATAGACAGCATAGTTATGTGATTAAAAATTATACCTAAATGAAAATTAATAATTAGTACAAGAATAGTAAGTAGTAACTTAGTTAATAGTAAGAAGTGGTTGGTAGTCTAGCGGCTACAACGCCGGCTTTCGTACTGTTTGGTGCGGACGTCGTGGTTCGATCCCAGGTGCCGACCATCTTCCTCTTTCACGACACAAGCTTTAAGTCGCTTACTGTGAATGAGTCAAGGAGTGTATTTGTGTCCACTTTGAGTGAGCACAGATTCATTTAAAAAAAAAAAAAAACTCCCTTCAGAATGCTTTTACTTCAATAATGAGTTTATCCCGTTTCCCTTAGGTATCTACAATTTGAAACTTGACTTGGCTTACAACAGTACAACTCCATTTTTTTAATAAAAGCATTATGTTTGCGTAAACTATAACGAAGATGATTATTCACGTTTCAGAGTAGATATTATTAGTACTTGTATGCTCAGAGTCAAGATTTGAGTTTTACCTACAAACATGTCGCTTTGACTGCTTATCCATTATGGTAACTAACAGCATAACCTGTAGGTTAGGTTGTCCTATTAATCAGTCATATTGTCCATTAAATGGTCCCAATTTCACTTTTCTACTTAGGGAACCGAGGATGATTTGACATTACTTTCCGTAGCAACAATTGAATATAGGGACCTCTGATATATTTCGTATATCATATATTTCGTCAATAAAATATTTTCAGCGAACACTATATCATTATCGACAAACAGGCGAATAATAAGTACCTACCTATACTTACCTAAGTAGTTGGATTGATTTTGTCATTTTGTGAGGTTAGCGTTATACTGTTTCACCGAAAATGCAGAGTTACGAACGAAATAACCACAATTGTTAAGTACCTACCTATAGGTACCTATCTATGGGATATTCTGCTTTACAAACAAACCACCTAACAGTTGTACCTACTTAGTATGACTAAAGCTTAGCCAACCCACACCGGTAGGTAGGTACCTACAACTAAGCAATACACGTTAACCAAAGTAGCTAATTATTTTCGAATAAATTGAAAACCAATTTTGATAATGAAATTGGTAAAATTTACATAATAGATATTATTTATTAGTAGGTAGATAGGTACCTGTTTGTAGATAGGTATATTTGTTCCAACTGGTGATCACTTTTTGACCAAACACCAAGTTGAAAATCGCTCAAATCAAACATTTTTATAAGCGGAGTATATACGTAGGTATACGACCGACTAAATTTTTCTGATTCAATTTACATAATTAATTAAATTTAAACGCTTTCCTCTATCTATCAATTTAATTTTGATTCCAAATTGGTAATAAGTAGATACATACTTTGGCTACCACACGCCTGTCTACCATCCACATTTAATCAATACCACATTATCTATACCTATAGGAACTAGACTCATAAACCTACCTAAATTTAATCCATTTGGTTTACGTTTCAACAGAGCCAGCTAAAGAATTTCATAATTTGGTAAATTTAACTTTTTATAAGTGTTATGTAAAAAAAACGGGGGAAATAGCGTCCAATAAGGCCCTTCGCACACATGCGTTCGTTAATTATCTCAAGGTATGATGCACGAACGACGAGCACGTACGACTTCAGTCTGCAAATGAAAGGTATACGTAGGACGCGGGAACGACGCATCGCTTCGTGT
Source organism: Mystacides longicornis (assembly GCA_963576905.1). Taxonomy (NCBI): domain Eukaryota; kingdom Metazoa; phylum Arthropoda; class Insecta; order Trichoptera; family Leptoceridae; genus Mystacides; species Mystacides longicornis. Next base: position 24,065,335 of record OY756425.1, on the reverse strand, counting down.
GCGGAGCATCTACGATAAATGATGCATTTAATGCGGTGTTCACACGAGGCGATATAAAGCCAGACGATTTCGCTTGCATAAAAAAAAATATCGCTCGGTCGCCCATTGATCGTGTGATGTGTTCACACGAGTCCACCGGCATACATTCAATCTGTCAGGTGCGCTGATTTTGACGTAGTTTTAAAAATGGCGGACGGCGAGGTAGAAGTTACGGAGTGTTTGGGGTTAGTTGAAAATGTTGTTTTAGACGATATAAGGACACTCCTAATTAAGGAAAAATTAAAAAAACGTAGATATTGGGTGCGGAATTGGATTCTAAGGAGAAATAAATTTGGAGCAGTGCTGTCATCTGTCAAGAAACAACATATACGGACGCCGCGCATATATCTGCACATGCGTGCATTGTTCCACCAGAAACAAATGTTGAAAGGCGTTCAACTTGAGGCGATATCGCTTTCAACCATTTTAATCACTTCCGATTTATCGACAATCTGTTCACACGGTTAAATTGGCTGGCGATATTTTGGTGTCCTGGCGATATTCGCCTCGTGTGAACACCGCATAAGCCTTTGAATGTACAAACGTCATACGTTCTATGTGGTCAATTAGGAACCTATGAAGGGCGAAATAGGGAGTCTAGATAGAAATACGGACCTACTCTATATCTAGGTACCTACCTACCTAACTTACTATATACCTATACGGATCAAGTCGAGATACGAAAGAAATTTAAAAAAAAATGTGTGAATAGGTACCTTCAATTTATTGTATTATTGTACCTATGTTTTTTTTTAATTTCATGTAAAAGTATATACCTACATATAGGTGTCACTAGCTGGCGAAACATAATTTTTTAAGCATTCTTTCTGTACCTACCAGTCAACCGGTTCCGTCCAATATGAAGCAGGATTCTAATACCGAGTACCATTATGTAAGTAATTATAGATATTTCAATAATTGTGTACAGATACAGAAAATTTCTAACTCAACTGGGAACCGAACTCCATCTTCATTAGAATAGCAATTGGCGTATATACCACTAGATAATCATACTGAGGTTGCCGGTTGGTAGGTAGGTACCTACTTAATGCATGTGATATTGAAAAATTCGTAAAAAAAAATCCAAGTTCGTACCTGTGTTTAACAATTTGATTGCAATTTTACAATTAATAAGGTAGATGTACATAATAGTTAAATAACAATGAGGTAGGTAGGTGCGGGTAGATGGATATAGCGGGGCACAGAGGCGGCACCGGGTAATGATATTAGATTAAACTGTGGGCCTCTCTACCGCGGTGATAATCGCCGCTGATTAAGTCATTACGGTATAACTTCTCTACCGCGGGGAAACGGCCATTTTAAATCAATGGAATGTGACGTCACTTCCTTTTCACCACAGAGCACAGGGTAGACTGGACTAAGAGTGCGCGCTATCACTCATCACTCGCAAGGGCAATTTCTAACAACTTATTTTTCGCACGTTGAGTCGTAATGATAACGTAGGTAGGTACCTAAGCGTATCGATACGCGCGTAGAATGAAACGTTTGCGTAATAAGGCAGTTTGTAGTGTTTTAGTGCACAATGCAATGTATGTATCTAAATAAAAAGTAGGTAGGTTCTTATCAAAAAAATTTCAAGCAGTTTAAGGTGTGTTTTGCGTTCTACATTTTCAGTACAAGTTGTCACTTGTTTACATAATATATTGTGTTTGTAAAAGCATGCATGCAATAAAATTTTTCTGAGATTTTTTCAAACCGACCTATACCTACCTAATTTAATTGAATTTATAAACTTTAGGTAGGTACCTACCTACTTCACAGTTATTTTTAGTAGATAATGATTTTCCTTATTAAATGCGTACACTTAGACCAGTCTACCCCTCACGAGGTAGTCTATTCCATATTATGATCAGAAACTATAATAGACGTCTTCGATACCTCGTTAAATTATACGGTCTCCCGAGTAGACACATTCAAATTATTATTCTGGTGGCAGTAGACACTTGGAGGGCTGGCTACTTGCCGTCATCGGGAACTTATTAACATAATTTCATGTCTTATTAAGTTCGTTATGGTCACCATATGTCGCTCGGGACTCCAATTATGGCCGTTCATACCTACTCCATTTTTTAATATTAGATACCCACATCTCCTTATTTTCTACTAGTTAGAATCTTAATTTTAGTTACGTACCCTAGATACTAACATTTAGTTTTCGCTTTCATTCGGTGAAATATTCAAGATTTTGAAGTGTCGAGACAAACAAATTTTTCTGTTGTTAGCCTATTTTTTCACAGGCACCTACGACCTGTCACCCGTGTTACAACGATAAAGCCTGAAGAAGAAGACATAAGTATTGCCTTGTAAACTACCTATGCAAAATACTGATGCTTGTTTTAAAGTTTGATGTTAAGGTTGAAAGATTAATGAAGTGAAGGAATCTTACCTGGATCATCGTTGGAGTCAACCGACGGAGGTCTCCTCGGCTGTCCGAGTTGGTGGTTGGGAGGACGCGCTACGAAGGGCGGCACGGGCAAGAAGGGCAGCAGGGGCGGCCAACAGGGGGCTCGCCCTCCCGCCCACAGGCGCCCGCCCGCCGCGCCCCACGCCAGCTCCAGCCTCGCTACGGCTACAGCGCCCGCCTCATCGTACACTCCCGGCGGGGATCTGGACGCTGACGGGGACCTGCACTGGGGCGACGGGGTGGTGCTTGCAAGTCTCACCCCCAGCTGTGGGGCGGCTGTCTCTCTTACACCCAGCGTGGACACCAGCCTTTCCTCTTCTCGTAACAACAACACTGCCCTTACTACTTGGTATTCTTATTGTTTTATCCCGTAACACACTAATCAACTATTAGCTCTTTCTTTCCAGGCGGTCTTCTTTCTATTACTAAATATTCGGACACCTCGCTCAAAGCACCTAGTCTAAATATCTACCTTGGAAATGTTTTTAATTTGCAACATTACTTGAACCAAACCAGTTCTTTGAACTCATCTTGAAATTCTAAAAGGAATTTATTTTACCTACTTTTGTTACAAAATTGATTGATTAATGAAATTATAGCTCTAATGTTAAACGAGAATTAGGTATATTTTATTATGTTTCGCAACTTTTGTACTGCCGCAATCTGAAAAAAGGAAAAAAAGAATCATATTAAAAAATATTTCAAAGAAAACAGTAGCCCTAGTATAAGTTTTCGATGATGGAATATCGAAACGATCATCGAAAGAGTTTCGAAAAATATTCATACTAAAATGATCGAATGATTCGATCGTTCGATTTAATGAACACTATTTGCACGCTAATAAGCGCTTATTTGCGTGCAATTAGTTTTCGATAAAACTCGTACTAGCCCCACTGTTTTACCTATCTATACAGGATTTCCTCGTGGTACCTAAAGCTGTGACGAAAACTATTAGCTACTTAAAAACACAGTATCTGAAAATGTGTAAAATAATTGGAGAAAACAACCGATAAGGAAATAGGCTAGTATGTAGACTTCGCCACTGATATCTATCCATGTTCTTCTAACTAGTTTCGTAAGCACACGACCAATATGATCACATGCATAGTGAACTTTGGAACATAGTATTTTCTATGTCTCTTTTGACCATGTTGTGGCCTATGAAACTTATCAGGATAATAAAGTACCTACATACTTACCTATATAGAAAAAAGAATGTAAAATTTTATTAGATATTAATGTCACCAAAAATGTAGGTACCAATCTTTAATTCATTATTAATAAGAAATAAAAAGATTGTGTTATTAAACTTCTACATAAATCGTTTTAACATTAGCTACAATGTAAAATAAGTCTATAATTCAGGTTAAAAGCGGGTGTACTTAACATAATCACTTATGTTTCAATACTGAAAGAATTATAAATTAGAAGTGATTTAAAACTGTAGAATCACGGGTTTGTATTGTTTCCAGATATAAAGGTAGATCCTACTTAAGTGTTAAAATTATTACTGTCTTTGGCTTGGTGTTTTACGTGTGATTTTTTACAGAAGTCGCACCCTGTCTGATATTGCAATCTGCCCTCGTAGATAATTTGAAATTGGCGTTCGACTACAATCGAAGATTTCGTTCGTTGAACATATGAAAATAATTAAATTCACTAAGGTATATTAAAAACATAAAAAGTGGACATTTAATTTTCGTCTGTAATGAGTTGTCGACGAAGATCGATAGAGTTCCCGGCCGTGGCACTTCGCTCCGGACGATTGTACACAGTTAGCGTCATTATTCCTTGTGTCCGTCAGTTTTAGCTAAGAGTCTCATCCCGTTTGCCTATTTGTAATCCGTCTAATACCCATAATATTTTAAGATGGAAGATATCTCTATAGTTTGTCGACTGAAATCTAGCAACATTCTTGTAATGAGTTGTCGACGAAGATCGATAGAGTTCCCTGCCGTGGCTCTTCGCTCCGGACGATTGCACATCAGAGTTAGCGTCATTATTCCTTGTGTAAGTCAGTTTTAGCTAAGAGTCTCATCCCGTTTGCCTATTTGTAATCCGTCTAATATAATAAAAGTGTGTAAAGTATTTAAAAGCACTTTTATTTAAACTAAAGAAGAACCTAAAGCCTCAGCATTACATCTTCCTACTTTACACTGTCGAAAAATTGGTTTGTAGTCGATCGCCAAAAAATGCAATTTGTCTAGAGCTACGATCGACAACTTTTAGCTCCAGCATTAGGTAGGTAGGTAGGTACATTTTCCTACTTTACACTGTCGAAAAATTTATTGTTTTGTAGTCGATCGCCAAAAAATGCAATTTGTCTAGGGCTTCGATCGACAAGTCGTTGGTTGAAAGGGAAAATAATTATTGCAGCATGTTGCTTAGATTAGATAATATCTATATTTTTTTGTTGACAACCATGCCAGCCATTACGCTCGCTGCGGAGATTCTTTCGCAATTTTTTTTTATGTGTTATACCTTTAGGTAGGTACCTATCTCTATTTTTATTGTACCTACTTATTGCACTTTTTTAATACCCAATCATTGATTGTGATAAAAAAATTACAACAAGATTTAACATGTAGACAGGTCCAGAGTTTGAGGTCCATAAGGAATCTTATAGACAGTTAGTAAACCCATAAAAAACTTCCAGGTAGATCGGTCAAGTTTGCTCGTTGATGGGTTAAAATAGGCAAGTACTTTATTTAAGTATACTTACCTATAAGCACACTGTTTAAGCCATAAATAATTAATCGCTGTTTGTAGGTACCTACCTTTTTACATAATTTTTTAATATAAATTCTTATATAGGTATAAGGCACATAAATCCATGTCCTGAAGTTGTTGAATATCACTCTAACTAAGGTAAACTTTAAAAACTTAATTCAGAAATATTTTTATTTAATTGAAGAAACTTCCCAGACAATCTAATACCTTCTAAGTTCTAAGGTAGCAATCAAAGTAGTGTAACCAAAAGGTGACTAATTGAGTGATAACAATTACCTATCCATCGTGTCTGTCTGCAGGACTTGGGACATGAACGATTCAAAAATAAAACGACATGTTTTTATATAACAATTATCTCTGTGAACTTTTATGTCTAGTTTTAATTTTTCCCCAGTCACGCGACATAAAAGGTACAGCGAGCTACCTTAGTTAAGTTATAAGGTACCTACCTACCTAATATGCATGTACATATATAACTATAGGTACCTACTAGCCGTGCTACAATTGTTTAATAATCGACTTTGTGTGAATATTATTAAATTAGTTACATTGTATGCGTGACAATCACGTCTGGCTGACCAATATGTATAATTTATTTGTCTATTTTATCAGTCAGGTACCTACCTACCTAAATATTCGATGGCATTGTGCACAAATGTGGTAAGAGCGAATTTTAAAAGGGAGCTTTTTTAAAATATAGGTAGGTACTTAAGTTGATTAATTTGAATACCTACTTCATGAAAAGATTTGACTTATCACGCATAAATTACCTACCCTTAAAAAGAAGCAAGGTTACTTGTTATAAGTTATTAAATAAAATAATAAATTTACCAAAACCTTAATTGGACCAAAATTTGCACTTACATACCTACTCATCGAAATTTCGAGCATAGACCAATAGTAGGTAAGTACGTGCAGAAATCCACTGCACTGTTTGTTATTTTTTTAAACAAAATCCTCCTAAACATTTTGATCCTAAGTAGATGACACCGTGATTGTCAGAACATTGATATTAATCTCTAAAAAAAGTTAAAATATAATAGGAATACCTACCTACAAAGAAAAATCATATTTAAAAGATAACAATACCTAAATGAATTTGAATTAATGTAAGCGTTAAGATATTCAATTTTTTTTCTAACGAATGTTAAAAGTTGGTTTGAATTTAATAAATATTATAATTATTATGACAAAAACGATACTTACTTAGGATAGTTCTACATTAAGGTAAAGTAATAATAATTTATAATAGGTACTTATCTATAGGTACCTAAGTAGGTATTTTCCAAATCATTCGACAACGATTGCAAAGGGTTAAAAAACTATATAAATGAAGTTACTATAATAACCTATTTTTTTAAACTGAATTAAAAAACAAGAAGTGTGTTTGAAATAAATTTAATGTTATATAGATATTATGTATTTAATGAGGCATGAAAAGACTTCCTATAGTGACCAAATTCCCAGCCAAGTTGGTTAAAATGTGGTAATTATTAATTTATTTGAATACCACTTATTATAGACAGTAGACATATGTATATCAAATTTTTGATGCAAATCGGTAGGTAAGCCACAGCTGAGGTGGTCTGATGATAATGATGATGAAAGTTGTTTATAAAGATATTTCAAAGACTTAGTGCTTTTGAAGACTGATGATGGGTTATTTTCTTAACCTAACATTCAACCAAATAGTACTAAAGAGAAAGGAATTGTAGGAAAGTACCTACTCCTTAGGAGATCATTGACGATTGCTATTAATTAACCGGTTATTGTTTTTTTAATTGAAGTGAATTGTTCACCGAACCATCGTGGATGTGGTCTGTTCACACCCACACTTCTTTAGGGCGGCTTGTTTGTTCAATGTTCGATGAAATTACATCGAGTGAGTAAGAATGGATGTTTATTGAGCCGTAAAGCTGTACAGTGTATAATCAACTTGCAATCGCTCGTATTTAATTTGTAGGTATCTTTAATATTAGGTACTCAAAACAGTTATATTTTTTAAAGATCAAGGAGTCGGATGGGTAAATTAACATATGAGTCTAGCATGGAATCAAAAGTACAAATTATACCAATACAACACAATTTTGTTAAAATTTTATGTTTAACTAGCTTTCCCGATAGACTTTGTCCTGTCTTAAACGAATGTAACGACATAAGACCAAAATTAGGACATAATGCATAACATGAAGGTTGCGACATACCTACCTACTACATAACACAAAAGTTACGACATACTGCATAACACGCATGTTACAAGATAACACCAAAGTAAGGTCATACCTATAACATGGAGGTTACGATATACTACATAACACAAAAGTTACGACATACTGCATAACACGAATCTTACGACATAACACCAAAGATAGGTCATATAACATAACATGAAGGTTGCGACATACCTACCTACTACATAACACAAAAGTTATGACTTACCGCATAACACGAATGTTACGAAATAACACATAACACCAAAGTTAGGTCATATTACATAACATGAAGATTGCGACATACCTACTACATAACACCAAAGTTATGACATACTGCATAACACGAATATTACAACATAACACATAAGTTAGGTCATATTACATAACATGAAGGTTGCGACATACTACATAACAAAAAAGTTATGACATACTACATAACACGAATGTTACGACATAACACCAATGTTAGGTCATATTACATAACATGAAGGTTGCGACATACTGCTTAACACAAAAGTTATGACATACTGCATAACACGAATGTTACGACTTAACACCAATGTTAGGTCATATTACATAACATGAAGGTTGCGACATACTACATAACACAAAATTTATGACATACTGCATAACACGAATGTTACAACATAACACATAAGTTAGGTCATATTACATAACATGAAGGTTGCGACATAGGTACTACATAACACAAAAGTTATGACATACTGCATAACAAAAAAGTTATGACATACTACATAACACGAATGTTACGACAAAACACCAAAGTTAGGTCATATTACATAACATGAAGATTGCGACATACCTACTACATAACACCAAAGTTATGACATACTCCATAACACGAATGTTACAACATAACACATAAGTTAGGTCATATTACATAACAAGAAGGTTGCGACATACTACATAACACAAAAGTTATGACATATTACATAACAAAAAAGTTATGACATACTACATAACACGAATGTTACGATTGAACACAAATGTTAGGTCATATTACATAACATGAAGGTTGCGACATACCTACTGATGCATAACACAAAAGTTATGACATACTGCATAACACGAATGTTACGATTGAACACATAACACGGAAGCTAGCTATCACATACTACGTGGCACGAAAGTTACGACATTCTAAATAACAAAAATGTTACGACATTATACAATACCTATGAATGTTAAGTACAACTAGGCTACCGACCTCGGTGTGGACTTTTTAGATCCGAGGTCCCGGGTTCGATTCCCGGTCGGGTCAGAGTTTTTTCACTCGAAATTTCTACCCGGGGTTGGGCTGTCTCAGATTGGACGAGACCGGTTGACTGAAAAAAATTGCCACAAGTTCCGCCGACTATAGGTTCGTGTAATATAATATGTCCGAACTTTGGTGTTATGATGTTACATGACCTTTCTACGTTATGTCGTAACATTCGCGTTTTGTACCTATTATGTCGTAGATTTCGAGTTAGGTATGTAGAAGGTATGTTTAAGCTTACCTATATTCACTTCTTTTACGTAAGATGCTGTGAAAAATGACCAAGAGAAATCAATAATAATTTTTATAGATACCTATATTTTTTTTTATAATTTTTACCTATTAATTTTCATGATTTCCTTGGACATTATTTTTCGCATGATTCATATTTTGTAAGCAACGACAATATTTTGACGCTATAATAATTTAGGTACCAACCGAAGTCTAGATAATATCAACCTGTCTAGATGTCTATAGACATCCAACTCTAATCACAAGATCTTGGGTTCAATTCCCGGTCAGCCCAGAAATAATATACCTAGGTACTTATGGGTTTTTAAAACAAAATTTTACCCTGCGTATAAGCATCCTTTTTCAGACTGAACGGGGAAAATCGGGACTCAAGAAAAAACAATACTAAAAGTAAATGTAATCGAAATAACAAATATCGATTCGTATAATAAGTATTTTGCCTTTCATTCACCATCTAAAAAATAAGAAACACTTTGCAATTAAATAAGCTCTAACAACGTTTAACATATCTGCAGATATAGGTACATATTTGTATAGATAGGTATAAGCATAAAGAAAAGTTTCTTCCAACATAAATTTATATGTAAGTATTATTGATTCCTACATAAATAATAATTAACAGCTAGGGTTTTTTAAGGTTTGACCTAGAAGAATAAAATAGTAATTTTAAAAACACCATATCCACAAGCCTAGAGCTTAAAATTATTTCGAAGGCTGGCTTAGTGTGATCACTTAACGTTAACAACATTCGCCATTAGGCGGTAATGTTTGTCTCAGAAACTCCTAATCATGAGAATTCTCAACATGAAAAATCTCATGTAGGTACGTATTCAACAAGTAGAAATTTAATAATAAATGAAATATAGAGATAAAAGTTGGAAATTATTGATAAATAATGACTAAGTATTGATTAAATTATAGGTACCGAAGTACCCAATTTCATTTCCGATATTTCATAACGATCCTAAATTATGCATTGATAGGCAGGCATCAGGAAAACTTTGTATGAATCTATATCTACATTTTTATTCACATTTAAATTTATTCGTGGTTGGTAGACTAGCGGTTACAACGCCGGCTTTCGTATCGGAGGTTGTGGGTTCGATCCCAGGTGCCGACCATTTTCCTCTTTCACGACACAAGCTTTCAGTAGCTTACTGTGAAAGAGTCAAAGAGTGTATTTGTGTTCACTTTGAGTGAGCACAGATTCATTTAATTAAAAAAATATATACTTAGGTAGGTACCTGCGTGAAGGAAAAACTTTAGACTATTTTACGAAAATTGCGCGGAAGGAGGAGTATGAAATTTCGCACTCTTATGTATAGTTTATATAGAGAAGAAGTTGCGAATGCTTATATTTTTTATGCCTAAATTAGATTAAATCAATAAAAAAACACTACTGTAATGTTACGTATTTGATAAGTAGGTAAGTACCTCTACTCGCACACCTCATAATTGGCGCATCAGAAAGCTTTTGAAGGCAGTAATATTCAAATGGAATGTGGAGCTGCGGAAAAAATGGCGGGGTAGGTACCTACCTATATAAATTGAGAATAGATTAATATTTATTTTAATTAAATCAAATTATTTATTTGTCTTTAAAAATAATATTAAAAACTTTGTACCTACTTACCTATCAATATTTCAAATTTGACGTATCCAAATCCATGTCATTGATTTTTAAAGAAAATTTTGAAATAGCGCTCGCTCAGTCTTTGACAATAATGTTCAAACTTATAATTGAAATAAGTTATGGTCTAATTTCGAGCACTGATCGACCACTATTTTAATAACTCGAATCTCTATAACTTTGATTTCATAAATAGGTAGGTATAAAATTACTATAAGTTGGTCGGCAATTTTTCTATGTAGGTAAGCTATTTAGTGGGTATTTTTTATTTTAATTTTATTTATAATAAATTTCCATTAGTTTCGGATTGTATTAAAAAATTGTATTTAGGTAGGTACCTACCTACCTACCTGCACCAAAACTACATCGCTACTAAGAGATTTATGTGGAGGTTCAGATAATTATGATACCTACCTATATGTATGTGATAAGGTATTAGGTTTGATTTAATTCAAAAAGGGAAACCTACTTAGATGTGCCTATGTCTAGGTAGGTAGGTACTTAACTAACGTAATTCGCTGTCACATGACTCGATTAAAATAAGCGTTTTTTAACCGTTGATAATTCATACAAACAATATTAGGTACCTACCTATGTAGGTATATAATAAAATCTTTACCTTAACCACCTTAAGTAGATACATAGGTAGGTACATAGAAAGAAAACAATGTTAGGTAAGTAGGTACTTACCTACCTACCACCTCATAAGTAGGTAGGTACCTAATAGTCTGGAATTTTTCACTGTGCAAAATTTATACCTAGGTCTATACATAGGTACCTACCTACAAACAATTATTGAGGTGTTGTATGTACTTACCTACCTATAATTTTGATGACTAATATTTTTTATATGTAGGTAGGTAGATAGATTGGTTTGTGTCCCTACTTAGGTATTTAAATGATGTTTTAGTATTTGTTAGGTATCTATTAATATGTAGGTACCTATGTATCTAGGTACTTAGGTAAAACTGAAATTTATTGTTGAAACGGTCATGGACACGCCTAATTACCTACTTATAACAAATTGAATAGAATAGGTAAGTACCTACTTATAATTATTTATCTACCAATTAATGAATAACAATAATAAAAAATGCGAAATAAACCGATTAAGATAAGTAGGTTTACAAAATATTTTTTCTAACTGAAGTAGGTACCTACCTAGATATTTATTTCAGTATCTTCTCCTACCTATCTTATACTTTTTAAGTGTGTAGGCTCTGATGGGTCATGTAAATACCTACCTTTCTAGATTTCTAATAAGTAGGTATAATCATCAATTCATTGAGTCATTTTGCATAAAATTTTCCTCCGAACATGTAGGTACTTACAGGTATCATTTCCTATACCTAAGTAGGTACCTATCTACGTTTTTTTTGTATGTTCGTAGGTAGATAGAGATAAGTTTCTAGAAAACTAATGTTCCTACCTAACTATTTTCAATATTTTATATGTTTATATTCATAATATAACTATAAGAAATGAATAGATACATTGGACAGCAAGAGGACGAAGTCTCAATACCTATTGATAGAAATAAACATCATGCATACCTATACCTAGTCAGAATATCGTTTTTTCTGTCTCGAACGTAGGTATCTATCTAAGTGTGTAAACACAAAGAACGCAGATTCATACCGGCGCCGACCGCTGCAAAGAACGTTATCTATGGTTTCAATGCATTTAAATGGGCATGCCTGCTTTTGCTGTGCGTATGCTTATTCAAATGAATAAAACATTATTTGCGCCGATCGGAACCAGCGTTCTTATTGTGTTCTCACCTAACACACGCAGTCATGGGCGCCCGCAGAAAATTTTCTAGGGGGGGGCAAAATATTTTTAGTAGTGTTTTTTTAATTTACTTTAATGTTTTTTCTCTCTATTATTGTCTAAATTTTTTTTAATCTTTCAGTCCAGGGGGGGGGGGGCAAGTGCCCCCCCTTGCCCCTACCTGCGGGCGCCCATGCACGCAGTTGTCACAGGGGAGGCTTAGAAGAGCGCCGCGAATAAGACGCAGAGGCGGATCGCCCGCGCCGGCGCCGGTGTGTTGGTCCGACTAAGTAAAGCAGAACATTGCTCAAACACTACATCTGACTACGGAAAGGGAAAAGCCTGGAGAACAAAAAAGGTCTCTTATGACAGAGTCCATCATGCATGATGGCAATAATGACCCTCATGAGTCATCATGACGGCCGGTAAGCAGGTAAGGTAACATAAAGGTCGAATTTTGTTAAAATTTCATGTCATTACAGTTAGAAATTTCTTCAGTTGTATTTAGGAATAGGTAATTATTATTCACGCGCATACTAATGTTATTATTTTCATAAAACCATCGAATAACATATGAAAACTGTAAGTATGAGAAATATTTTCTGTTATTATCGGATTGGTTTTGTCGACCGAATGAAAAAAATCGAGTGGGGTTAAATGGGGGTATAGTGTTTGAATGAAAAAAAAAACAAGTTACGGACGAACTTAAGTAATTAAGGTGTTATAATTTGATAGGTAGGTAAGTACCTACCTACCTATCTCTAATAATTTAACAAATATGCAAAAAAGTAATGAGAGGGCAACTTCTATCCCATTCACAATACAAGCTTTGTTTGATGTGAAAGATGTCGAAAGCGTAGGTACCTATTTGTGTTCACGTTAGGTGAGCCCAGATTCATTTTTTATAATTTTTTTTTTTTTTTTTTAAATGAATCTGTGCTCACTCAAAGTGAACACAAATACACTCCTTGACTCCTTGACAGTAAGCTACTGAAAGCTTGTGTCGTGAAAGAGGAAGATGGTCGGCACCTGGGATCGAACCACGACGTCCGCAGTACGAAAGCCGGCGTTGTAACCGCTGGGTCACCAACCACTTCAATATTATGTATTATCAAATAGAATGGGTAGACGTATAGAGTATAGGTAAGAACTTTATATGTATAGGAACATTATACTGATAGTGTCATATAGGATGAATGGATACTGGTGTACCTACCTAAAGTAAATGTAAATGATTATTTCTAGAAGCCATTATCTATGTGTGAATGAGTGCTGGGTCAATTCTATCTGACTTATCAATGAAACTTAAGGGCAACTTGCTACCTAACCACATTCATTAATGAATAATTCAAAACTGACATGAGGATATTTCTACTTTACACTTGCTACTTGCATCTTGACATTGAATTTCTAAAATGTACCTACCTACTACCCTCTACTTCCTTAACCGTTATTTTTTGGTCAATGTTTTACCTATTAAATAGCATATGTTTTGAATAGGTAAAAAGGCGTTGAAGTTTTTCAAATTATCTGCAGAATAAGTTCCATAACTTTATTTTTCAAAAAGGTGCATCAATGTTAACAATGCAAAAACACTTTGTGAAAATTCTTTCATTCTAATCTTTGTAGAGCAGTTTTTTAATCTGTTAGTAGAAGATCTTCGATGTTTTGGGTATCAGAAGGTGCTTGGTGATAGTCTATTTCAAAATTAAAGACTTGTATAGTTCTATCATTTTTTTTTTCCAATTTTTTTGATAGAACTAGATACAACATATCTTTGGGCCGATCACAGAAATAACTACAGAAGAAGTTAAGGTAGCCATATGTCAAATGAAAATGGGAAAAGCTGTAGGACCACACAATATCCCGACTGAATTTTGGAAAAAATGTGATGAAAGCGGACGAAATTGGTTGTGTAAACTTTTTAATAAAATATTGGCTGGAGACCCAATGCCAGAAAAATTTAGAAAAAGCTTTCAGATATAAAAGTGACTCTTTCATTTTTATTTTGTTATAGAATTTTCAGTTTTTGTCAATCATTTTTATTCATTGACATTTCCTCTAACCAGATAGGTAGGTATACCTACATCAAAAAAAGATCCTAGAAGGTCTAATACGAAAAAAAAACGATAAAAAGCCAAAAAAGTATTTTTCAAAAAATCTATTAAGTTAATATCTCCACAAAGGTTAAGTTTCGGACACCATGGATCAAATCCATTAGAAATTCCATGAATCTTTAATATTCAGTACGACTTTCCCTGTAACTCTGTAAGTATACCTACTGACATTCAATAGTAAGAAAAGTAAGTAGGTATTAAGAATGGGTTAGTGCATACTTGCGTGCTTTTCCTATACATCAAGTAAGGGTGACTTCGAAAACTGAAGGGTCTGTTATTGGATAAAAGAATGCCCTTTTGATGGGGACCTAATTTAGACAAAATGTGTGTTAATTGATTATGGAACCGTTAGAATGTTTACCATCCGAAAACTTTGCAAGTAGACATCCAGATAAACTATTTACATATCTTGAATCTAATAATCGTTTTGTATAATAATATCAGCTAATGTCCAACCATGCATCATTATGAATCTTTTGCTTAACACCAGATAAAATCATGTCGTATGGAATAGATAAAAATGTATAGGTCAATCCAATGATTTCAATAAGAAGATTTGAAAAGGCTTTCAGTATAACTTGGTGAATAACCAAATTATAAAATCAAAATAATTTGGTAAAAATAATTTGGTGAAAATGCATGGAGATGAAATCCATTAGGCTATAATTTAAAAAAATATTTGAAATGATTTTCAGTTTAGATAGATTGGTTATAATCTAAAATTATACCTACCTATCTATTGATTTCATATCAATCACTTATCAAAATGTAAAAAGAACTGGTACCTAGAGGTTTCTTTAAATCTCTCTAGAAGAAAATGGATTTCCATCATCAGTTTTAATAAAGAACTTCGTTATTGCATCTATACCTATAAAATGATTTATCTGTAAATTTAATTGCTAAATTGTTTTTATATGTAGCTAAACTTCATCAGTGTTATTAATAAAAACACCTTATTAACTGGTATAAACCATAGAATTACTAAACCTGATGTACCTTATCTCTAAAACCGTGGTAGAACGTGGATGTTATAAGCTTATTCCATGGTTTATCCTACAAAGCTACCATAGATCTGTGGTATAGGTACATGGATTAACATTTTTCTTAGACCATGGTATGAACCATTGTATAAATTTATACCACGATTTTTAATAACACTGCATAGGTTTGTTTAACTGTGATAAGTACCTACATGGAAACTAGGCACCTGTTATTTTTAGTTTAAATAGAGTAATACCTACTTTACAGATGAAGAATTGATGATATGAACGCAAAGCAACATTTTTATATCTACTTAAGTAGGTAGTTGACAATCAAGATTGTCAAATAAGAATAAAAATTGACAACAGCTTAGGTACGATAGTCTGTAGGCACCTATTATTTATACTGTCTGTAGGCAGTATAAATAATAGTATAAATAATAGGTGCCTACTTATACTTATAGCAAAAGGGTTATAGCTCCATTTGGTTTGAGGGCCTATATGAGGAAGATTAACATTTGAATAGTTAAAGAATAAAAGTCAATCATAGGGTGAAATGGTGGTTCAGAATAAAGACCAATTTTATTATAACCGAAAGAGCTGTGAAAGGCAATGGTAGGTAGGTATATATTAAGGATGAAGGATTTTTCCTTACCTACTTTAAACTATTTGTAAGTTTATTCGGTAGATAGCTAATAGAAATAACTTATAGATACATAGCTAGGTACCTATTTAAAATTAAGTTATCTATCTATAGGTATACCTACTTATTAACTACTTCCTAAGATAACTATTTAAGATAGGTAATTAATTACTTACTTGAAGATGTAAGATCGGAAGAAACAACACAATTCAGTTAGATAATTATACAAAATAACACGATTCACTTAAGTAGGTATAATAATTTATAGATATGTTTGTAGAAGTTTGGTTAGGAGCAACTCAAAACATAAATTCGTATAAAAAAAACTTCAAAAATAAACCTAAATGGCACAATGTTATGATACGTCAAAATAAACACTTCACACAAAAAAATAAACAAAAAACCATAAAATATTTCTCATAATAAAAATGTTTTATAACGTAATAGTGTCTATTTTATTTATTTAACGCACGTCAAAACAATCCGTAGATATATTTTGATACAAACAAAATTAACGTAGTAACGAAATGTCAAAGACGAACGGACGCCGATAAAACGGATCGCGCGGAACATACCACCAGCTTTCAACTTCATAAACTGCCGCTTGACTATCGAAAAGCTCAACAAATCACCGGCTGTAGTGCGCTGTCTCCCTCACTCACATACACGCATCCCTTACTAGATCCACATTTCATTTAGTACATATCCATCATCATTCATTTCAAACTGCACATACAAAGTATATTTCTATCTCTTTTTCACACGCACATTTCCTATAAAATGAAAGAGTATTGCTGCATTGAAAATTGCTCCCTTGATAACGATACGTAACGCCTCACCCCAAATATTAATTGTTTTCTGTCTCTTTTTCTCAGATGTTGATGTTGTATCTTCCGTCTCAGTTACTACGTATAATGATCTCAAGTTTTCGTACCCTCACACCTTGAATGCCAGCTATGTACCTCCGATGTGCGTGCTTCTTCTTGCGCTTGGTAAGTTGTATAAGGCTGTCTCGGCGGTGTGAAATTGACGCTTTCTGGAATTGTTATTATGATGCAGGCTGAGCACATGCTCATGTAATGCACGTGGATTGACAAGCTGAAGAAGTGGCCCAACCCCTCATTATTAAGAAAGCTCATAAAAATAGAAAGTACCTATAGGTAAGAAAAACCCACGAAAAGTCTTGCCCCAGTATTGAATTTTCTGATATGAGTGAGAACCTAATTTTGAAAAAAATATTTTAGAAAAAGAATTAACGACAAAACACAATGCGTTGAAATAAGTTTTTTCACAACTTTATTTTGTATCATATTTAAAACCTCATTTTTTTGGTTTACAATGGTTATTAGTAGGTTCTCATTTGTTGATTTAATTCTTTAAAAGGAGCACCTGTTTTAGTGTTTAGATATATGTGTTTGCTTACTATGAAAGATGTCCAATAGTAGGTATCTCTACTTCCTTTAGGTGAGCACATATTAGTTAAAAAAAACGCAACTTATCTACGTAATGTTATTATTAACATTCCTTAAAATAATTACCTACCAAAGCAGTAAAAATAGCAATATATGTTATGTTAGTAAATAAATTTTAAAAATTGAACCTTATAACAAAACATTTGAATCAAAATTTTTGTAAAAGGCATAATCGCATGTTGTGAAATAAATAAAATAACATACCTACCGTGCAGGAATGGCATATAAAGTAAAAAAAATGGACACTTAAATTTTAATGAGAAATAGGTACTACTCCTAGACAATGAGTCCTAGAATATAGCTCCACTTTTAATATTATAACTGATTATCAGAATTATCCAATTTATTGGATACCAATATAATGCTACTTTCGCACGCTTATCACGGCTTAACAATCCACCACAAACTCCGAGCCTTCACAAACGCTTGGACGCCATTTACACGTTGGCGTGCACGTCGGTATTTTAATACATTTGCCGCAAATTCCTTTGTTCTGTGTCGAAAAACCGACACTTGTCCGGAACGGGACAAGCGTTGGCAAGCTCACACAAGCCACGGCAAACACCCCGTTTACACGTTGGTGTTTGTGGCGGCTTGCCAGACCGTGGCAAGCGTGTAAATGTAGCATTAGAATTCAATGAAATATTTCATGATATTTCGGCAGTTTTTTTAGATTTGGCGTGAACAATTGTGACTATACTTAATAGTTTATTATCCCAAGAGCATCCATATTAAAAAAAAAAATAAAGAATATTTAATAACAATAATGAAATTTGTGAAGCTGACTGTTGATTTCGGCCAATGTTTCAATTTGAATGTGCGTTAGAAATATGTATATTATTAGTTTTTTTTTTTTGGATAATTATTTTGATACGTGCATGCAATATTGGTTCATTAAACTGTATTAATGATATTATTGTCTTATGTACGTTGCAGCGCGAATTTGTTTTTGACCATATATAATCGAAAATCCTATTTTAATAATATTATGAAGAATTTTTTGTACATTGCTTGGAGTATTTAGTCTAATTAATAGTTTCTTTTTCATTGTTACAATGGGTTCTAAAAATTCCGTCACCGTGGATTTTATAAAAAACAATCGAGTTTAATTTGCATCAAAAATTTATTTGAAAGGTTTGTATTTAGAAATTACTTAGTCGTGTTAAAAACTATAAAATAGTACATCTTCAGGCCAGTTGTTAATTATCCATTAAACTAACATTGTCGAGTCTGAAAGTTGGGGGCATTTTCGATCATTTTTATCGTTTGGTGTCTATGTTATGGAAAAGAAAGTAAAATGAATAGAATTGTATGCGAGGTCTTTAGTCTATAATAATTGCGAATTTTTAATTGTTTGTGAAAATGTGTTAGAAAAATCTTCTTGCTATGAAGAAAAAGAAGAAGAAAAATCCCAGTAGGTAGGTATATACATTGTTTGCACTCCCTATGACTTGGGACACGAGCCGCCTCTGCCTATCAGAAAAAAGCTTGATGATAAAATATTGATGCCATGACGTCAAGTGGAAATTGAAAGCAGGGCACTTTAGTTTTGAATAAAGGAATTTGGGAATAGGTATTTATACTATTTATATCATAATTAGTGAAACAAAAAGATGAAAACACGCAACCAATATAAAAAAATCCTAATCTTTCGTGTTTAGAATATACCTACCTAATGCAATTTTTTTTCCGTTTTTAGTACCTGCCTTATACACGTAAAAAATTTGTTAAAAATTACGTTCCCCAAAAGCTCAGGCCATTCTCGAAGAGCTATCACACTAATTTCTCTCGATCCGTTAGATATAAATATAATATTTGCATTGATATAATTGAAAAAAAAATATAGGCCACTTTTGTTGTAAACACTCAGATGTGTGAATTCATTTATGTGATAAGGCGGAGTCACGTAGTAGTACCAGTTCCCACCCAAAGTGATGGTGGCCGACCCTCCCGCGTGTGCCATTGGTCAATTACCAAAACACGCCCACGGAGGCTCTGGTGGGGAAGGAGAGGAAAAACATTTTAGGGGAAATTTAATTACTGACTGAAAAGTGTCTGGAGTGAGAGTGAGAGGAGAGTCTCCATAGAGCGGAGTGGCAGGTGGGGGAGGGGGTATTTTGGTCTGGAAGAGAATCGTAAATAATTAAAAGTGGAATTTATTATTAGAAATTCCCCGGAGTGGAGCGAACAAACAGGTTGCTGATAAATTGATGACGATTCCACAAATATTTAATTAAATTCTTACACTTTTATTTTATACCACGTCTACCTGAAGCATTTTCATCTTTATTTTCATAACTTTATTAGGTACATTATATAACTACGTAGGTAGGTACCTTTTCAGTACTTATCTTGTTGAATAATACTCCACATTATTTCTGGTCCTTCGAGCCGGATCCACCTAAATGCATACCTAATCCTACTTTACCAATTTTATACCTAATAGGTACCTAAGTACCTAGGTAGGTGCATGTTATCTATATTTCCTATAGCTTTGTAGAAAAGCTAGGAAATTAGGAAAGCTAGGAAAAGCTATATTATCTAAGTAGGTATATCTACCTATGATTATTTTTTTAATCAAATAACATTCTTTAGGTAGGTAGGTACCTACTTACTTTCCTATTATAGGTACCTATCTACTTAGTTGCACTTTTAAATTTAATTTTTTGTATTCGTACATTTTCGTCAATCCTCAAGATGACATTTAAAGAGATAGGTAGGTACCTACCTAGTAGGTATAAAAATACCTACCTTCGTGTCGATTTTATGACGCGGATCACACATGCGTAAGTAGGTAGGTACCATACATCTGACTGACAAGCTTTTATATTGGACAAAAAATGCAACGACTCGTACCCCTATTCTAAGTTTTATCGTAAGGTAGTCACGGAAGTTATGTGAGTATTACACGATAGGTAGGTAGGTACATTTTGTATGGAAAACGTGTATAGCACCACCACGAAGATATTTCTAGAAACAAAAGCGATTCTCGCATTCGATACGTACTTACCTATACCTACCTACCTATAGACGTTTTCCATAGAAAATGTACCTATCTATCGTGTTACTCACTTTACTTCCGTGACTATCTTCCGATAAAACTTCGAATACGGGTATGTACCGACCTCGGTAGCCTAGTTGTACTAGCGTGGACTTCAGATCTGAGATCCCGGGTTCGATTCCCGGTCGGGTCAGAGTTTTTCTAAGTGTTTTTTCACTTGAAATTTCTACCCGGGGTTGGCCTGTCTCAGATTGGACGGGACCGGTTGACTGGAAAAAATTGCCTCAGGCAATAAATTCCACCGGCTATACTGACACCTTTGTATAGAAATGTGTTATATTATTATTATAGGTACCTACTGCTTAATTGCTCAAAAGCGTATATTTTTGGTCATTCTGTAGGTACCTACCTACTAAAGTTTGTATACCTACCTAATATGGATAGATACCTAGTGGATAGGTAGGTAGGTACAAACTTAGTTAGGTGGTTTAGTTTGTAGGAATAGTAGGAGGTAGGTATACCTATATCTACCTAGCTGTGTTCGTGTCTGCTCACCAGGCTTCGTTTCTTGTTTTTCTTCCTACATGCACCACTCTCTCCCCTATCCTCAATCTCTTCTCTCCAGCCACATTATATCTTTCTGCACATAGATACTTACACACCTACATTTTTATTGTAAGGAAACAATAATATGACCACTCTGTAAATTGTTTAAGGGGGACATATTTTTAAATTGCAAGTTCATAAAATACCTATAGCTCTTTAAATAAATAAAAAAAAGAAACATTATTAGATATAAAATTAAATAACTACCCACCTACTTTATTAATTTTGCTGAAACATTTATACCTACAGTGGTCGACGACGCGGGGGGACCCGAGAGTTCACATTTTTTTCATAGGTAGGTAGGGTAGGGCGGGGCTAATTGAGCATAGGGGCAAGTTGGGCAATCGAAATATCTCGAAAACTATTCACCGCACACGAAAGCATCAAATAGCGAAAAGAAGGGTTTGCGGGAGGGTAATACATCGCGCGACCGCCGGTGACCACTTATCAATCAAGAGAAGTGCAAGCGACAATTGTTTGTTTTTTGACAAAAAAGTAAAATAATCGTTAACCGAAATAATTCATCTGCATTAGTCAAATGTTATCCGTTTCCAATTAGGTACGTGTTAAATTTACATAAATTTATTGTACTTTTGATATGTATAGAGGTTCTGGTTATAATTCGAACCGTTTTTACCGAACCGAACCTACCTATAGGTATCTATACCTACCATCGAATTTGTAACACGACCCCCAAAGTTTTGTCTACCAAGTAGGTAGGTATATAGGTTCTAATAAAACCTCATGCAATTTCCTAATTCCGGATATTCTGTAAAAACGTTTGTTGCCATTAAAATTTTCAGCCAAAGGCAATACCTATTCGTACTAATTCTTACGCAATTTTTCTTGAGAAAATTTGAAAAAAAATCCTAGAAATGTATTTATAAATCATAGTCACCCTACAGAAGAAAGCACGTCACGTAAATGCACTTACTCCTCATTACATCTCTCAGCGAAGACATAAACCCTGGACCATTAGCGTATTCAACAAAAATACCCACAGCAGTCGCCTGCCTCAAAATAGTGTTAGGTATATACCTACTTAGAAGGCACTTTTCAATAATCTTACCTAATTGACACGTTGATTTAACTTGGGAAAAATCTTTTTTACTAAATTCCTAGGTAGGTACCTATAACATCCTGCAACCTTTAACAAGTTATACGAATTCTATTCTGGAAACGAACATAATATACTTACCTATGTGTAATTCTAAGACCTCTGTCATGTTGTTTATTTGAACCCGTTTGTTCTTTTTTGTTGTTGTTTTTTTTTAACTTATCTCAATATTTTCTCGATCCATAATTTAAAATAAAATAGGTAGGTAGGTAGGTAGGGGAGGGTGGGGAGAAAAGTGCCATTTTTCACTTTTAGTGAAATAACTTGAAAATACGACATGTAAAATTGATTTCCTTTTAATATATGCAGAGATGCTGTTACGCCTATAGGGCTCGGGAGACAAAAACATGAAAATATTATGCAATACCTATAAGCGAAACAAACAGAAAAATTTCAAACTACTTCGGTTAGTATACTAAAACCCGTGGGAGGTATTGTGTGAGGACTGCCCTCCCTGACCCCTCTGAGTAATCCTTTCAGAGGCTCTTCTAATGAATTTAATTTAATGGTTACACGACTGTGTAACTTGCAACACAAAACAAGTAAAATTTAAATCCTCATATAATACGAACTTGGGTATGAACAAATGTATGGTTAGTAAACTAAGATACTCAAACCTCTACTGCAACCCGCCAATTAATCCAATTTGGTATCACTACACAACAACAATTATTTAGTTAAACAATACTAGCAAATAAACTCAATCACTAGATGTAACTATTAATCTCTACTTGTTTATTTTAATACGTCACTACGCGATTACAGTATACCCGACACCCCTCTACGCTTATTTCCAAATATAAACCCAAAATTACACTTTCACCAATCACTAATTATTTTACAATTACGGCTACGTATACTGTCGAATCAAAATACTACGTCAACCTCTAAAACAACACAGGCAAGCGTTAGCAGTGTAAGTCTAAATGCGTGCAGCTACGTATAAGCGTGTTATGAGGGCTCGCCTTGCGATACAGCTATTTTTAAGAAAACTTCCGAGAGGCGGAGTCAGGACAAGGAAGGGGGAAAAATGGCGTCAAAGGATGATCTTATTGGTGGAGGCGCCTGTGATGTAGTGTGCGAGGGAGACAGGGTAATTGTTTTTATAATTGCTACAAATTGTCTACGCGCGAACAACTTATAATGAAATAATTATACATAGTTTTTAATTTATGAATCTTTCATATACCTAGTAATTAATACATCTTTCTTTGTCTTGACCGATATGTTAGTCTTATGATAAACCTAACTTTAATACATCTCTTAATAATAATCTTTTGAAAGCTTAATTCTTAAAATTAATTACAACCTTACGAATATAATTGTACATGGAAATCTTATATACTAGACATGTTCAATAATTGTCTTAATATTAATTATTATTAATCTTATTACTAATGTTGGCCATTAATCAATTCTATTTTAGGTAATTCTTAACCTACACATAGGTATATTCCTTCTTAATTAAGATGCTTATCAGTAATTAAGCTAGCATGCCTTAATGCATAATTAATCTTATAGTCTATAATATCTTATATTACTCCTTAAGCATATGTGTTATAATTTATCATTTCAAAACAACATTATAATCTCTACACATTATTTATTCAGTATTTAAGTCTTGTTTAAACCATAGTCTATTATAGAACAACAACATACCTACTTCTGTTAATTTACAGTTACAACTACATAGGTACATAATTTGATAATCAAAATACAATACCATCTAAATTCTAAACAATTATATTTGCCATAACAACCTCTTATTATATTCTATATTTTATTATTACAAGGGTTTTTTTCATTCCGCCAAACAATAACATGCACTCAAGAGCTACTCTTATCTACGGTGTTTCGAAGCATAAAAAAAAACCCGTTTCCTGAGAAATCCTATAGATTTAAAATTAAACAAAAGACCTTCCTAGCTATAAGCTGCCGCCATGCCTTAACTATGTAAAAACCATATCTATTGTTTCTTATCTTTCGGACCTCCACCTGTAAGATTTCTTAGAACAGATTTTGAGCGACTAAACCGATCATAACATCGCATTATTCCTCTATGTTTTTCGGTAGAAAAGATTTTTCCAACTCCAAAAACAAAAAAGATCTCATGCATTTTGTTGACCCGTGTCGATTGGAACTTTTTACCCCACCAACGGGGTGAAAAGTTCCGGGGTACGGGGTTGAAAGTTCCAACAAGGATAACTCATACACCATATATTTGTTAACAAAATTAAGGGACTTTATTAATAGAAAACAAATATTTGGGGTGAAAAGTGCCGTGGGTAAAAAGTGCCAATTATCAAATTTCCAACAAAGCAGAATTTTACAACTACGTAGGTCATCTCTATTGGTAGCTAAACGCTCTACGACATGTGTGTACAAATGAAGTCGGCGTGTGACAGTCGTAGCGGTTGTGAGTTTCATTTGATTTTGATGATTTGTTTCAAAAGAAAATCAATTTTACATGTCGTATTTTCAAGTTATTTCTCTAAAAGTGAAAAATGGCACTTTTCTCCCCACCCTCTCCTAGGTATATCCCGCATAACTAATTTTGTTGAATGTACGACGTTACTGTGTTAATAATTTTTACCCGAACTTATCATTGCAATGAACTTTTACTCCCATCCAAACCCAAAAAAGTAAACTGTTAAAAGGATCTATGTAGGTTCATATCTTTAGATTACTAGGTACCTACCTAGATAAAAAAGTATAGAAGATAGGTACCTACTTACTCATATGTAGATAAATAAATACGTAAGTATCTAATACCAACTTGGTTAGGTACCTATATGAATACGCGGTCTAGAATACTTTGAGTCACTTACCTCTATACCTATAGCTGTACGTTGGAATAGGTAGGTAGGTACTAAGTTCTTTTTACCCATACAATAATATATTAGAGCAGAGAGTAATCAATCAAATTTGAAAAAAGCGTTGTTTCCCGCCAATAGGCGACTCCGCCCAGCGTCATAGCGTCTGGAGGTACCTAGGTAGGTACGTACCTAGCGGAGTAATAAATTATATTGTCAAAAAATACATTAAAAAAATAAAGACGTGTTTATTTCGTCACATAAATAACAACATAATTATCTTTATTGTGTTGTGTAGACATCTAGGTAGGTAGGTACACACCAACATAGATACCTACATATACCTACCTATAATAATTCTACATTTCTTCTTCTTCTCATTACGGTCACTCACTTTCTTTTACTTACAGAGATTGAAACCATTAAATTATGACATAATCTATCTGTCAGTGTGTGTAAGCCCTATTGGAATTTCATCAGTTGGATGGAATAAGGTTATTTTGTCATCCCATACTCGCATGATGGTGAGAGTTCTCCCATCTACCTTCAGAGCTGGGCGGTACTCGAGTACAAGTACTCGTAGATTGTACTCTGAGTACTTTTGGTGTACTCAGTACTCAGTCCACGAGTACATTTCTAAAACCTGTACTTGTACTTGTATTCGGTACGTTTTTGAGCCTAAAATGTACTCGAGTACTTCGAATGTACTCGAGTACTTTAGAATGTACTCGAGTACATTCAAAGTATTCGAGTACATCAAAGGTACTCGAGTACATCAAAGGTACTCGAGTACATTTCAAGTTCTCGAGTACATCTTTGGATTTATTGGAATACGTTAAACCTACTATGATAAGTAATTTGAATTTATATTGCAAGTAGAGACTAAATCCCATAATTTGTAGTATTTAGACACAACAAAAAGAAGACGTTGAGAATGAGATGTTCAAGCAACTTGTAGCAGACGGTCTTGCGGAAATTTTTCAGTCTTCTACAAGACCAGCACTTTAGATGTTTTAAATTCTTTCGGCAGGTGGCCCGCGGCAAGGATATTCGCAGTGTATTCTTATTAGTCATTATTATGTTAATAATTGTCCTCGGTAGCCTAGTTGTACTGGCGTGGACTTCAGATCCGAAGTCATCCGGGTCAGAGTTTTCGTAAGTGTTTTTTCACTTGAAAATTCTACCTGGGGTTGGCCTGTCTCAAATTGGACGGTATCGGTTGACTGGAAAAAATTACCTCAAATAATAAGTTCCGCCGGCAATACCGACACCTTTGTATAGAAAAGTGTTATATTATTATTATGTTAATTGTGAGTTTTTTTTATCCTTGTACTAATGTGCACTACAACTCTATATTAAAATATATGTAAAAGGCCGGTTGGCCGTTGAACCAAATAAAAAAAAATAAATAAATAAGGCCCGTAATGCGGTGATCAGACGAGGCGAATATCGCCAGGACACTAAAATACCGCCAGCCAATTGAACCGTGTGAATAGATTGTCGATAAATCTGAAGCGATAAAAATGGTTGAAAGCGATATCACCTCAAGTTGAACGCCCTTCAACTTTTGTATCTGGTGGAACGATACACGGATGCGCGATATGCGCGGCGTCCGTATGTTCTGTTTCTTGACAGTTGACAGCACTGCTTTAAATTTATTTCTCCTTAGAATCCAATTCCGCACCTAATATCTGCGTTGTTTTGATTTTTCCTCAATTAGGAGTCTCCTTATATCGTCTAAAACAATATTATCAACTAAACCCCAATTACTGCGTGACTTCTACCTCGACGTCCGCCATTTTTAAAACTATCAGCGCACCTGACAGATTGAATGTATGCCGGTGGAATCGTGTGAACACATAGATCAATGGGCGACCGAGCGATATTTTTTTTATGCAAGCGAAATCGTCTGGCCTTATATCGCCTCGTGTGAACACCGCATAATCCAGGCAACATGCCATCATACCCAGCAGCCTTACCGGCTGTTTTAACGTTTAAACGGCTGAAGTCACCTCTGTTTCAGTGAACGGAGCAACCAGGGTAGATCAGTTTGGACAGTCCTTTGTGTTGTGTGGAGCTGTTCCTTAACCTTAGGTTGGAATGTTTTGTCTTCGGGCGCTCTGCCGTTGTCTACTATTTTGTTTGCAACAAGGTTCGCTGAAATCTTTGCTGTGCGGTCCGGTGGTTTAATTTGCCACATTTTACGGAGTAGGGATCATGTCTTACGGAATTAACTGTTGTAGAGATTCTTCTCCTCATGGTATAGACTGTTTGGCGGCCTCTGAAACTGATGTTATAAATTTATTGTAGGCAGTGGTAGGTACGAGAGACATCAATGTCTCATCGAAATGGGCGGCGAAGATGTCCCATTTGTCCTTTTGGAAGTTCCATCGCGAGACCTTCGAGGACAAGCACAAGTCCTGGGTGTAGCCATTCCATCTAGCTGATAAAAGGTGCCTCTGTCTTTGGCATCATAAAGGAGGTGAAGATTCTCAGTTTCCATATATTCCGTGAAGTCCTCACCATTATTGTCTGTGGTTCTAAATCCCCAGTTGGTGTGATTGCTCCCATTATTAAAGTCTCGCATTATGACAGATGGATGTGGGAGGGCTGAAGGAATGACTGTGTGTGGCCACTGGAGTCATCAGGTTTGTAAACGTTGACGACTTTTGTGTCCTATTTTGATGGTGACTGGTGACCAAAGACACATTACCTGATTTAAAACAATGTTTTCCAAATCCAAATCAGGCCGTCGCGTACGTTGGTGGCCACGCCGTGGACAGCGCCAGCTAGGTTGAAACCGGGAACCGTAGGTACCTCTGGTGGTGAGTTGGTTTAAGTTTGCTGTGTGGGTTTCCTGTAGCAGTATAACATCAATACATGGTTTGTTCCATTTAAAAATCGAACATTAGTAGTGAATTTTTAGAGTCGTTAGTTGTTATTTTTTCTTTAAGATCTAGTCCTGAAAAGGTCACAAGAATCTAAACATAATTAGAACGTTGTGCATCAATACATAGCTCTTTTGTCAGTTTTGTCAGATATTAGGTCTTAGAACTACATACTTATTCTTCTATTTTTCCAAGGTCTCTTGTCTTATTGCCCAGAGGAGAGCTGTTTTTGCGATTTGTATCATTTACCATACCATGTTCTATTTTCTTGTTCTTAATTCAATCCTCTTTGGCTTATCTGCTTTCTCTCTTCCTTATTCATAGAATTTTGCCGTTATAACGTTGCCCGGGGGTGCACCACATGGAGGCGTTATTTTACCCATTTTTTTTAATGTAATAATATTATAGTTATACACTTTTTTGTAAAAAAATTATTTCATGCAGTTTGTTGTAATGATCGATTCAATTGCTCGCGATTACATTATGTTTTGAAACATGCGCAAAGTTGTTAGAGGTTTATAAAAGATTTGCGTTTAATTAATCACTGATGTACTCGGTACTTGTACTCGGTATTTTGTACTCGAGTACTTCGATCTGAGTACTTGTACTTGTACTCCGAGTATATTTGTGTGCAGTACTTGTACTCAGTACTCGAGTATTTTTTTCCTGTACTCGGAACAGCTCTGTCTACCTTTATATAAATTTTAGCCTAAAAATGAAATCTTTTATATATCTACCTATTATAATATCTGGGTTGTACATAGAACCAGGCATTTATTTTGTAGGTTCTTTCTGACGACAAAGAACAATAAATGTGAAAAGATCACAGCTCTACGTAACTTGCATGGATATGAAGAAAGACTGTGGAATGGAATCTTAGGTGCCTGGTGTTGTAACATAAAATAAAGTTAGTAAGAGAATTGAGATGGTTTTTTCATGCTGAAAGAATGGATGCTTATATAGGATAACCAAAAGAATTTATAAGACTGAAAGACATATTGTGTAAGAAGACATGCATGATATCGATTTAGTCCTTAAGCAAGGTCAGGTCAGAAGCAAATGTTGAAATAGCAGATGTTGATGTGTATATAGTGTTATGTCGAAAGATGTGTGTCTGGGTAGAAAATAATGCAGGACCGTTCTCTCTGTCTACATCTTTAAGGTCATAGGGATTATTTGCATAGTCTCTTCAATCTAATTGACACTAAAAAAACAAACAACAGGGTAGATTAATTCCTATGTTAAGTTTAATTTAGAAGACAAACCTTTAAGCTTCTCCCGTAATGAATTTTTAACAAACTAATGGGAACACTGAAAAGGTTAATAACTTCAACAAGACGACAACTTAAAAAAATAAGATGGAAAATTAAAAGTGAAACTATAAAAAAACCTACAGGTACCAAAATTTTGTAATTTTCGCCTTGTGCCTACATTTTGTCATGATTAGAGCATTAAGTACCTAAATTTACCAATGATAAATTAGCTATACATCCTATAAGGACAATAATTTTCATAAATTTTCTATAAAAGTTTGGTAGAGCTAATGACGCAGAGCGGAGGAAGAAGGTGTGAAAAAGTCACCCTCCCCCGACTCAGGGTGCATGCTCAAGGGATGATTGATCGCTGTCACGTGTTGTGAATTTCAACATCTTCCGCTTTTAAAAATATCATTTTTTATAATTTATTTTTGATATTTTTATGAAGACGCTTCCTCCACCTTTAATGATGTCGGATCAAAAAGGACAAACTCATCGTTCAACGTAAGTATAATTTGTAAAGGTGCTAAGTATGAACATTTTGTCTTTTTGATTAGTGATAAGTACTTACATCTACATGATTAATGGTTGCAAGCCCGGCTACTGTTTAAAAGATTTCCAGTTAGATAATGTATAATTTCGTGAAAATCATTGGGTATATATAAGGCAGGAATAGGTTCCTATATTTTGAGCATGACGAAGATGTAAGAAATTTTGAGGATTTAAAAAAATACTTACTTCTGTTGGCCGTACAACTTCTGCAGAGTTTTGCCCTCCTGAACAATGTTGCCGTCCTACCCTGCGCAGGTATAATAAACTCCCATTGATCTCCCACAACCGGAACGTTTTTTGAAAAAATGGACGACTATATTATAATGTAAATGGTTAAGAGGTTAAAAGTGATCACTCTAGATAGTGTTTGATACAGCAGTAAGAATAGGTATATGACGTTCGTAAGCCCGTAGTGGTTTATGTTTAAAAAAATATGACCTACATATCATTTAAAATCGAGTAGGTACGTATCATGTCATTTGAGGTGCAAAATCATTACAGTGCAGGTAATTTTCATTTCAGCAGGTTTGTACCTAGGTAGGTACCTACGAAAGCCGTCGACTGATACTAGGTAGGTAGGTACCTACTGTTTTTTCACACAACCACCTCAAAAGATTTTTTTATAATTAAAAAAAATATATAGAGATAGTAGGTACGTACTTGGTTTAAGTAACTACATTTTAATGCACCTATAACTTCTTATAACCAACGCAAGATTGCAATAGAGCTAAAATCGATACTAGGCCATGTGGTCTGCGGAGAAGAGAGAGGTCTGGAAGCGTTTGGTGTTCAGAACTGGAAACACACAATCCAACGGTTCACGTTCAGGAGAGAGGAAACTAAAATGTATGTCATTTCACAAGTACCTAAGTATCTATTTAAATATCTACCTATACATTTATGTAGGTATGTCGCATGTATGGAGAATGTTTGTCTATCACAATATAACTATAATTAGTATATAGGTGGTTGGTAGACCAGCGGTTACGACGCCGGCTTTCGCACTGTTTCGTGCGGAGGTCGTGGGTTCAAATCCCGGCCGTGCCGACCATTTTCCACTTTCACGACACAAGCATTTGCTTAGTGTGAAAGATGTCAAAAGTGTATTTGTGTTCAATTCGATTGAGCACAGATTCATTTTTTAAAAAAAAAAAAAAAAAAAAAAGGTACTCTTAGGTAGGTACCTACACATATTATGTAGGTTCATGTATAGGATAGTTTAATAAAAAGGTACCTTACGCTGTTCACTTTACCTCAATTTACTAAATGCTCTTTAAAGTTATATTCGGTTTAAAAGGGAGTAGGTAATCAAATTAGGCTCCAGCTAAATGGCATCAGACCCTTTTTATACCGACATCACAAAATGGTCGCTAGGATTCTACGTACCTACCTATATGTAAGTACTTACCTATACTTACACACGTTCAGGAGTTTGGACAAACTACGTATATAAAAGCTATATAGCTGTCTACTTCTTCCAAAGGACTTCACGTTGTCTCGTTCACACGTACGGATTCAGTGAGAGATAGAAAACTGAATAATTGTATCGAATGGACACTTGATTATTTTACCGGTTTGGAGGTAGATTTCCCTATTATTGATTTTCCTACCAATTATTATTATCGGTGCTTAACGCTGTGTGAAAATAATTAACCAAATAGTTTATAGATAGGTAGGAACTCATCTAATTGATACCTAGGTATTGTTTTTTTTTTCAAGTTTTCTTTTGTTTTTTTTTTATCATTACCTCCCACCTCACGAGCTATTTGACTATAAGTATTTGATAATTTTGCCACATGTTAGCAAAATTCACGTCATTTTCATAAAAAAGATTTGGAACGCTATAAAGTTGAGTTAACTGGAACGTGACAGTTGTAATCGAAATGTCAACTTAGGTACCTACGTAGAAAGATTTTGCTCCTTCCAAGGATGCCCTAGCTTAATAATAGAAAGATAATGACCAACCAACAAATTAAGATCTATACCTACTTAGACAATCATCACAATATCACCTCTTGTCTATCTAATTTGGCCTCAATATACTGTAGATTCTTTATTAGAGCTTTTAGAGAAGTTTTCATCTTGCAATTGTTTATGCGACGTCTTTCACTCTTCCTATAGAGCATCCATGTACCTACACGTTTTGTGAACACTACGTCTGTTTATTCAAACCACTTGAGCTCTAGGCTGTAGGTGCTCTATATAGAGAAAAACAGCTCATGCTCAAAGCTCAAGATTTCATATTCAGTGTTTCTGCATCTTTATCAATAACTTACTACTAGAACGACAGAAAACCATAAACCAGTGGGTTTCAACCTACCTAGTAATGAGCAATACATTCTAAAACGGCGATACCCTTAGTAAGTACTTACCTAACTAAATATTTCCATAATAATTCGGATAAAATTGGTTTTCATGGAAGTCTATTCTTTCAACAACATAATATAGAATATCGTAACGTGTATCACATGTGATTTATTTTCTACTACATCGCCATCTCTTGGATTTTTTTTTTAAAAGTGACACATCTCTAGAGGAATTTATTGTTTTTATTACAAACTTATGACCCGTCGAACTTTATCCCGCATCCGGAACATCAATAATTTTTACATAATACATAATGAAATAAATTATTAGCTAAATTTAATTCAGTTTTTATGTCATAAATTGAGTTGAATTCATGAAATAAGTCAAAATTATTTTTTTATTCTAGATTAGGTCGAAGTTCGACAGGCGGGTCAGCTTGTAAAAAATGTTTTTATTATTTTAAATGAGGTTAATAAGTACCTACCTAGGTATAAATATTTTTTTTAAATGAATATTTTGCATAATAAAACTAAATAGAGTAAGTAAATGAAGTCAGGCGAATAATATGTTGCGAGATACTTGAATTTCCCTGTTCCCACAAAACATTCACAAACTTCTATTTTCTCGTTAGCTCCACGTCGCGTCTCCTCTTGCTCCGAGCTCATTACTGGAGCAACCCCCTTAAACCCCCCCCCCCTGGTAGGTAGTTGCCTGAATTGTTTCATTAGCGAAACATTTTAACATTGTTGGTAAAGTCTTTTGGCGGGGGGATTCGAGGAGGTTCGTGTCGCTAATATTATATTCCATAGATAACATCGGTATACCTACTTACTAACATTATTATTTAGTCTCTTAACTTTTAATGAAATTTAATATAAATTTGTTAAAAGTTGGATAATATTGAATGTTTCTTGATTAATTTATGGTTTTTATTAGATTAATATAAATTTTAGCAATTTTGTATCATTTTCGACATATTTTTTTCAAGAACACGAGTGCCTTCGTCAATTTTGCGATGACTTTCTTGATAGAGTTTTTAAAAAGCATCGTGATTAAGTACACAAACTAAACTAGTTAATAAAAATATTATTATAATAGCCACTTAAAGCATTATTATCTTTAGAAATATATAGGCTTCAGAAAAATAGTCAATTTCATTAAACTTAAATCGATTGAAATGAGTTTTACAAAAATTTCAGACATTAAGGAAGGGTTCGATATTTTTCTTTTTTACATATTATTTACATATTTTGTAGGAATACCTATACAAACTGAAAAATTTCCTAAGTATTAAATAATTATGAAAGGTATAGGTAGGTAACTAAAAAAAGAGTTTTAATTATAAATAGTAAAAATAATACAATAACCGTTTTTATTATGTGATAAAAATCAATACTTATCGATTTCAAATGTTAATAATTTTGAAACCCAAAAGAATGAAACCTACTTGGTAAATTATGTAAGTACTATATACCTATAGGTGGAGATTTTTCATGTGAAAATCATTCGAACCCGGTACATTGGTTATCAGACGCTTGTTGACAATAAGACCAACAGAAGTTTCTGTAGGTATCTACTTATTTCAGTTTGCCTTCCAAAATATTGAAGCCTTCTATAGTAAGGTACCTACAGATACTTAATATCATGGGATAAGACTGTTTACTATCACTCTAAGTAGGTACCTACCCATTTTCAAGGGTTAGGTTTGTGTTTGGGCCCAAGTTTACAACTTTAGCCATTAGGTGGTGCATTTAAGTTCCTCAATTTACAACCCTCAACCCATCAGTAAAATATATCTAATGCACTTACCTAATCCTTTTTTAGTAGGTACCTAGATATCATTATAAGTATAGATAAGTAAAGTCTAGGAAGGGATCAAAGTCAAAAAAGGTTGTAAAATAAGTTATAAAAGCTCCGAAATGATTTTATTAAAATTTAATAAGAACCAATAAAGAATTTTCCGGAGTCGTGAACTTAATTGCAATTTTCCGGGGCATGTAAAGAGGAAGTACCTACTTGGGTAATAACACTTGTATTTACCTCGAATTGTCCCATTCCGATTGCACATACGTCCCTGGAGGCGAGGTCTCCATGGTAACGGTGACGTCACGCCCCGGCGGCGGCCATTAAGCCAAGCTGAAACTAATTTAAATTAAATCCTAGTGAATTACCAGCCTCCCTCCACAGAGGCGGCTCGAGGAGAGCGTCGGCTTCGGGCGAAGAGTTCAGGGTCGGAGCATGACGAACAGGAAACAGCAGAATTCGTTAATGAATATGCGACTATCTTTATTTATATTGAGTTAATTTTTTACATATTATTATTATGAATAATCAATAATACTTACTGAAATTGTTTTCAGAATGTTCTGATTAACTTGTTTTTTAGTATGTATAGGACATCAAGGAATTTTAATGTTTGTTAATGGATAGGTAATGTTTGTTAATGGATAGGTTTATAAAGCAAAGTTTTATAAAAAACTAGTTGACCCGTCCGTCGAACTTTGACCTAACCCAGAATACAAAAAATACTCCTGGTTTATGCATCAAGTGTTTGTTACATTTTAGCCTTTTAACAACCATCCAAGGAGTGGTATTGAACCTTTACTTCGTTTAAACCTTGCCGAACATTAGTAGAACAGATCACCAAAGTTTTATTGAAATACGTTCACTGGTCTTTGAATTTATTGAGTAGGTACACGTAGTACACGTGCACACACAGACATTCATTTTTAATAGGTATACCTACCTATAGATAAAAAATGATCAATAATGATTTATTATGTAAGTGAACAAAAATAGGTAGGTAGGTACACTCTTTCACAGTAAGCTACTAAAAATTGCGTTATTAAGAGAAATATGGTTGACACCTGGGATGAACCCACGACTTTCAGTACGAACCAGTACGATAGGCGTCGTAACTTCCAACCATTTATTTATAAAAAGTTATACCAGAGCTTTTGAAAAATATAGAGAACAATAAATGATTTCGAGCTTATTTTATGATATGATAGATAAATGGGTGTAAGTAGGTATACTTGCTTTGTGTTTTTATTCAAAATGATTCCATATTTTTTTTATGATCATTATAGTTTTCATCCACAAAATATAAACATGAGGGGTAATCGTGAAAATGGTCTAGTTGAGTTCTTATTCAAGTTTTAACCCATTCCAACACTATTTAGTTTTCTCAAATAAGTTGACGGTTCTGCACATGCATACTGCCTTGAAAAAACTACATTCTTTTTAAAAAATCTTAAATTTACACTTACATGTACAAAACATTCTAGGTTTTTAATTATCACTAAGCCAACAAATAAAAAAAAACATAGTAATTATGTCATTGATGTTATACCGTTTTAATTTTATGACACAATGTACCTAAAGTAATTAGTCGGAATTGATTTAAAATAAATTGTTTTGGAGTGAGAGATAATTATTTTGAATTAGATCGAAGCTAGATCGTATTTGAACGATTTCATGAATACCTACCCCCTCTAGAGTTTTGCTCACCAAAAAATAAATGAAAGTAGAAAATTAAAACATAAAATAATGTTTAAGCAGTAAAAAAATAAAACGTCTGTTTACAACAATTAGGTAGGTACCTTCTTACATTTAAAAGGGTGTTAGGTGTACGTTGATGTCTACCCGAATCTACATAATAATTTAGAAATGTTTTTTTATTAGCTTTTTACTTAATGTCATCGCATCACGCCTAAACGGCTGAACCGATTTCACTAATTCTTTTTTTGTCGTATTGGCTTTTATCAGTAGAAGGTTCTTATGAAATAAAAAATTAAGAAAGTTGCGTGGTAAATGGGGAAATTAAATAAAACTCGCATAAGCCCCTCCTTCTCTATCTAAATAATAATTCAGAAATGTTTTTTTATTTTGCTTTTTACCGTCATAGCATCACGCTAAAAATACAAAAGCTACGTCAGATATGAATCTGCACAGAGCCGTGCAAAATGCCGGAGAAGGTTCTTTAATACAATTTGCTGCATTAACTTTAATATATTTAGAGCTACTTATTTAAAAAACCCTATTTTTTAGGATCTTCATACAAAATTTTAATAAACATTAAAAGTGTCATTCTTCTTTTTCTGTGCTTATGTCAGTTATAGAGGTCTACAAAGCAATGGGAAGTTAGACTAGAACCTGTTTAATTACCTACCGATCAAGCCTGACAATCGGAATCAAAAACGTAAAGCAAGACGGGTATAAGCTAGTGTAAAGATAAAAGAGTCCACTTCTGTAATGATATCGTCGGGGGCCCCACAGCCATGCAGAAGCTTCTCGTCTGTGGAAGTTGGCTCGGCCCATGTGTCCCGAAGCATTAATTTTAACCCATTTTGAAGTTGTCAAGTAATCCGCCGTGCCACCTAGCTCGGAGAATATCTAACGTCTGCAAACATACGCTCTTTCTATCTGTCTCTCTCTCGTGGAGGTACCTACCCAGTACCCACCCCACACCACAGGACCACCTAAACTCTGGCAATTTCGCCCATATTCCACCCACCACAAACTGTTTTAAAGTGGAGATGCCAATCAGGGATGTCGCAATCAATTTAAATATTCGCAAGCTAATTAAATAAGTAAGTATAGGAAATGTTCGTTCAAAACGTACCCACATCTATCCATGTCAATGAATAAAATAATGATATGGTAAAAAAAATATAGATTTTTTCTTACAATTCAATCAAGTCTCGAGAGCTTTCCTCTGATTCACGAAGGTATAAGTATCAGAATTCACTCTTGTCTCATTGCAAATTCGATCGGAATCGCTTAAATTTTGCAATTGCTTAAATTTTCAAAAAATGCATTTTTTTTTAATCTGAAAGAATAATAATTAAAGGTATTTGCAGTTTCCCGAAAATATAAAAATGACTGGTATTCTCAAATTCAAGTTCCAACTCAACGCAAGAAGCTCTTGCTTAGAACTTAATCGGTTGCCAGTAGTTACGTAACTAATGTATTGGACAAAATATTTTCAGAATACAGAAATGTCAAAAGTCTCAATAAAAATTGGATACGGCGCAACTCAATCGTCTGTTTTTCATTTCAGAGTAATCTACATAATAATTCAGAAATGTTTGTCTGCTTTCTATCGTATATGTGAACATCACGCTCAAAATACAAATGCTACGTCAGATATGAATCTGCGCATAGCGGTGCAATTTGCTTGAGAAGGTTCTTAAATACAATTTGCTGCATTAACTTTAATATATTTAGAGCTATTTAAAAAACTCTATTTTTTTAGGATCTTCATACAAATTTCTCAAAAAGACAGTAAGCCATCTTTTGGAAACAAAATTACTCATGTAAACGTTGAATGGAATCTTGGTATTACGGTATGAAAATGTAATAAAATAATTGTAGATTGATTTGTTATACATATAAATGTTATTCAAATCTTATTATTCTCAATAAATAAAGATTTAATGAAAAAATTTGCAAAATGATTCCTCCATTTTGAAGTTTGACAGATAGTACAAATCACCCTCTATGGGTGGAATGCCTAATTAATTATCATACATTAGGGAATATAGCTAAGATTCAAACCACAGAGCTCTCTCTCTCTCTCTCTCTCTCTCTCTATGAAAACTTGCAAATTATGTCGGTAGGTTCGTATAATATTATTACTATTACATAAATATGGCATTCCGCCCCGATGAGGAATCGTATAATATTATGAGGTCGGTAAAACAAAAATTGTAAAAGTGTTCTTCTTTTTCTGTGCTTATGTCAGTTATAGAGGTCTGCACGGTTACTCTTGAAACTCGATTCCAATCCTAAAATCGTAAAATCCCAAAATGGTACGATTGGATTCAAATCGAGTGGTGATTTGAAGAACATGTGAAATCGTGTAAAATTTGAAAATTGGTACTCTTGACGTCGTTTTGACAACTACTCGATTCCACGGAATTGTGTTGGAATCGTCTAACTGTCATTATTTACAAGATCGCAAGAAAGTAACTTTTTTGAAATCGAGAAGACCTATTTTAATAATATTACTTTAAAAAATGACTCGTCTTGCATTATTTTTTAATATTTTGGAAAACGCGCATCATGTCGATATGCGTCAACGAAATAACTTGCGTAGAATAGCAAGATATTCGCAAAATGTGTTTAGCATGAGTAGTGGGGAATTTATGTATAGCAAATTATAGAATATCAAAAGAGATGTTTGAAGAGTTGTGCGGGATTTCGGAACCTCAAATGACAAAACCTTAAAGACGAAGTGATATCTATGTGCACAACATGCAACTCGACATCATTACCATTGGAAGACAAGAAAATGATAATATAACCATACCCACAGCACCAACAGTTCTTTCTGCAGGTCATGACTGAAGCCAGAAATGATTTAATTCTTCAGCTGTGGAATTCACATCATAGGCGAATATGAATAATTTAGGAGAGTTTAAGAAATAACCATTTTATTATAAAAAGCTTCTGTCGTTACCTTAATGCAGAACTATCCTAAGTATCTCAAGAGTAATTTTTGACAGGAGCAGTTTAAAGTTTGACATAATATGTCATAATAATTAAAATATTTTTAAAATTCAACCCAACTTTTGACATGCATTAGTACATTGTACATGTTAAAGCTCACATTTATTGCAACAATTGTTATCTCTATTTAACATTTTTTTATTTTATAATTTCACTACATAGTTAAATTCTGCAGGAGATTAAAATTAATGCATTAACAATCACGGTGTCATCTATTTAGGATCAAAATGTTTATGAGGAATTGGTAAAAAAAATAATCAATGTGAGATGGGATATTTCTGCACATAATATATTGGTCTATGCTCGACATTTCCTCATACTCAACTCATTTTGACCAAAACATGAACTTAGGATAGTTCTGCATTAAGGTAACGCTGTGTTGTGAATTCTATTACACGTTTCATGTATATAATACTAGGTATATGTAAATTGTCAAGGTTTGTAAAAATAACAAAATTGTAATGTAATACATAATAATTTTATTGACTATTATTTATACTAGATAATTAAATTATAAAAAATACAAAATAAAAAAACTATTAAAAGTGTTTTCTGTTGGATATTGCCTTTGCAATCTCCCTAGAGGCTGCTGCCGCATATGCAGGCCCTGAAAGAATGGCAGCAATAGTTGGGATTAAAATTCGGCACACTGCCCCAATTTTTCTGCAGCTTCTTTAAACGCAAATATTGCTCTTAAGCGTTCTGCTCCCACCCGTTTTTCTTCCATTATTGTGAGACGCTCTCGTTCTTTCAACAAATTTAAAAAATATATACGATTTATTTTGATAAATCAGCAAATAAAATAATGATTTTCATTTTTAATAATTATAATAAAATAAAGGTAAACAAACAACGCAACACAATACAGAAACGTCAAAATGTATTTGAACTATAAATGAGTGTTTCCATTTATAGAAAAAAAAAAACCTTAAATATCATAGCAACGTCAAATTATTATATTTGTTAAGTAGGACAGTTATTAGTAAATCAAATTCGACTTATTTTATGTTTAAAAAAAAGTATACCACTCATGGATGTCAGGTTTACTTCCTTACAGATTCTTTGAGAATAACGCGACATAACAGCAATTATCAATTCCTAATTTACAGCGAAAATATTTTCATATTGCAATAACAAACTTGAAAGGAAAACGTTTTCACGGCTTGGAACGCCAATCTCAAATCCGATTCCAATCGCACGGAATTTGGTTCAAGAGTACGGTTTTGAAACTGGAATCGAGATTGTGATTGAAATTGGAATTGGGTTCGAATCGAGTGTCGAGAGTAAGCCTGCTGTTAAGCAATGGGAAGCTAGACTAGAACCTGTTTAATTACCTAACGATCAAGCCTGACAATCGGAATCAAAAAAGTAAAGCAAGACGGGTATAAGCTAGTAGTCAATATGTAACTATCAATCGATAAATTTAAGTACCTACCTAGGAGCAACCATTACCACCTCTGGTGACCTCGGGACTGAGTTCCCAATACGTAATGGTATGACAAGACAAGTAGTGGCGCCTTCAACAACATGAGCAAGATACGGAAGGCGTCGGCGTTTATTGCGAGTTAAAATGTTAACTGTGTGATGCGTGTGTGTTGCCCATATGGGTGTGAGTCCTGGCACCTGACTAAAGTACAGGGACAGAATGTATAGGTATCTGCATTTGAAACGAAGTGCCTCAGGAGAATCTTGGGTATAAGCAGGCTCATCACTTTCACCATTATGGAGAAGGGATGGACTTGGCTGGGACATGTTTAAAGGATGCCGAATGACAGTTGGTCAAGAAGAGCGCTGTTTTTCTCCCCATCACAGTCTCAAAGACGTGAAATACCCTCTCATATCGTGTTCCGTTCCTTCGAAGCATGGCTAAGAGATTTGGACATGGTGTGGGAAGAGGTCATAAATGTTGCGCAAGATCGAGCGCAATGGAGAGTTCCTATGTCCCTAAGTGGGGTTAAGGGGAGATTTGGCTGATTGATGTGTTCCATGTTATTTATTCGAATTAAGATTTCCAAAAAGATTGAAAGGAAAATAAGCATATATTTACCTTTTTTCAGGTAGCATATGCTCAAAGAAATTCAAATACATTCATAGACCTTTCAGTAGGTACAGTCCCTATTTAACAGACGTTATAGGTATTGCTACCCAAGTCCCTCCCTCGTCCCCCCACCCACATTTGGCACCCCTGACACGTAGAGTCTAATTAGAAGAGTAGCACAGAGCTGGAGGAATTAATTGCGTGCCTCTGCACAACAAACATCTAATACTTCATCGGAATACTCTAACTTAACAGCAAACTGCATAACCTTATATAAACTTACATAGGTACATTTTCTATGGATATTGTTTTATTTAAATGTTTCCCATTTACGAAGAATAATATTATAAGTTTTTTAACAAATTTAGGTACCTACCTCATTGTGTTCAAATCAGTGATATGTTAACGTTAACCTAACGACAAACTCTTTGTTATAGTTACGTGTTGGTTGACCCAGTGGCTATATAGTGTCCCTGATGGTTGGGACAGCAAGGGATGTGGGTTCGGTTCTCGCAGAAGGGATGGGTTTTTCAACATAAAATTTATCTATGACAGACTTAGAAACGCAGTAGGAGACGGCCGCTAGCCCGTAATGGTTCAATTTTGTATAAAAAAACTACCAATAATTGTCATCGAGCAGTTGAGTAATTTATATAGGTAATAAAATCAGGATGTCATTAAAAACGGCGCAAAAATCCATAAAATATTAATTGGAACGTTGCGTTCGAAATAGATTTTCGAAAATAAAATTAAACGAAAATAAGTAGGTACTTACTTATTTTCCTCAAAAAAAAAAAAAAACAGAGGCACAGAATTTGGAGCGGTTCCGAGTTTATAACTGACAGTGTTGGAATTTTGTGTTTTCCTGAAATCCTGATTTGTCAAGTCAAGTCGGACTTGACCGGTTGGTTGGTTCAAAAAGTAATTCAGTCAGTATAAAGTTTCTCTAAATGACGACTGGAAAGAAGAAATATCAAATATCAAAATTTTTTGAACCCATCTCCTAAATTTAAGCTTAAAAATATCTTCATTGGTAACCCCATAGGTACCTACCTATCTATTTGAAAATAATCTTAAATTGTGTGCATTAGGGCTAAGTGCGGGGTGATATTTTATATAATATAACTTTAAATTAAAAAACATTAGGTTGAATATATTTTTATAAGTTATTTTTCATAAAACTGGTTAAAGTTATTTCAAAGTAGGTATAAACATCAGGTAAGCGTCGGATAATTCCGAAATGACCCACTTTGGGTGCTACGTATATTGAAAATGATCTCAGGGCGTCGAAAAAAAAAACTTTTCGTACACGCGAAAATTGTAAAAGTTTAATATGAAAATTTGCATGTCTCTAATAACCCAAAACATTTTGTCCTAAATGATTACTACCCTCTGTAAAAGCGAGACAAACTCGATTATTTTCATCTCTTTCTTCCGGTAGAACCTTAACAGTGTGAGGGATGAAAAATAGGTTCATGCAGAAATTGTTATTTTTCTTGTTTCCTTGAAATTTTGCTTCAAGTGGTCCTCTTGATACGTGTTGTTACTGTAATTTTCATCACATTATCGTTGTATGAGTGAAACAACAGTATTGCTGGAGTTATTATTAGGTAAGAAAACTGATTCTGTACAAAAGAGTGAAGTAATCTAAAATATATTTTACATAGAAGGAAGTAGGTAGCATAGAAAGTTGGTAAGAAACCTTGATGATGTTATTAGTTTAAAGAGAATATTTGAGTTTTGAAAAGTGGGTGGGTGCTTTAGGCAAAGGATCCTCATGTACGTAAACAATATACCTATCTAATGTCTAAGTAGGCTTTCTGGGGGATGGTTATGGAATGGTATATCTCAGGCTTATTTAAATGATTTTACTCTTTGTGGAGATATGCAGTAGGTACATATACCAAAGCAATGGTATGGTCGAAAATTTTAACAAAGTTACTGCATGCTAAATGTATACAACACAATTCTTGAGGATTCCAAAAAGTTATTATAAAAGTACGAACGGCTCACTTTTATTTCCGTGGTAGCAGAGAAAAGAAAAATTATTTCCATAAAATATTAACATAATTTGACTGTTTTGCATTTAACTATCCATAAATAAGATGGCCTTAAATATTTAAAAAATCGCGACATATCTACCTACTCAAATATCTTTCTCGCCCAAGTTTTTTCGGCAAACTGATTGCAAAATAAACTGGTAGGTAAACTTCATTTGTTGCTTTTGATTTCGCTCCTTCTAGCCACTCCTCGTCAAAGCGTACGAAACTCGCTAAATCTCATCTTTGGTTGACGACCTATAGCAGAACCTAACTAGTAACTTCATTTTTTTTTTTTCGAAAATTTACGGCAAATGCCTTTATAAAACAATAAGTAATTCAATAAATATATACATAAAAAATGTTATATTAAATCAACGCAAGCTTATGTTTTTTTTATTTTGAGCAATAA
Organism: Mystacides longicornis; assembly: GCA_963576905.1. Lineage (NCBI taxonomy): Eukaryota > Metazoa > Arthropoda > Insecta > Trichoptera > Leptoceridae > Mystacides > Mystacides longicornis. The sequence continues at coordinate 24,022,243 of OY756425.1, read as the reverse complement.
TTGATACGCCACTGTGGATCTCATTTTAATATTTAAATACACGAGGCCTTAATACGGCCATCTGCATAAAATGTTCCCAACTTCCCTTTAAGCCCAAGTCCTTTGCCAACAAACTCCACTTCTTTAACTCTCAACCAATCTACCTACATACTAGGTATTTAGCTGCATAGGTACCTCTTGGAAAAACCGAGATACCTACATACATACATACTAAACATAATATTAATTATGTACCTACTTACCTATTGCACTCACATTTGCATTTTATTTGTTTTGGGTAAAGGTTTATTTACAGCTTTCTATTCACCTCTTTTATGCTTATCTGCCTGAAAGTCATCTTCTGTGAGGTGTGAGGTCGGCTGTCGTACTGTTTCGTGCGGAGGTCGTGGGTTCGATCCCAGGTGCCGACCATCTTCCTCTTTCACGACACAAGCTTTATGTATAGCTTACTATGAAAGAGTCAAAGAGTGTATTTGTGTTCACTTCGAGTGAACACAAATTTATTAAAAAAAGACTTTTTATCTGTTCAAGACTTTTTACTTATCTGTTTTCATGAACATAGGTACCAACTCCTGAATTTTCTTTTTAGTATAAAGAAATGTTTCATAAACATTGCGCAACATCGAGCGCAATGGAGAGCTCTTGAATGTACGTATCTATCTCGCATATATAGTCATATTTGCATGTCTCTGAATTTCGGTAATGTCTCTTGTTCTGTCTTAAGATATTCCAAAAAATCATAGTGTTTTTTTATTAGTCGTTGTAAGATTTTTAATTAAAAGAACTTGTTTCTTTTTCAAAGTCGACCTTCGAACTTACAAATTTTAATAACTCCAGCATGAATGAAGGCACGTTCATTTTGTTGATCATACCTAATATGTTGATCATACCTAATATGTTGATCATACCTAATATGTTGATCATACCTAATATGTTGATCATACCTAATATGTTGATCATACCTAATATGTTGATCATACCTAATATGTTGATCATACCTAATATGTTGATCATACCTAATATGTTGATCATACCTAATATGTTGATCATACCTAATATGTTGATCATACCTAATATGTTGATCATACCTAATATGTTGATCATACCTAATATGTTGATCATACCTAATATGTTGATCATACCTAATATGTTGATCATACCTAATATGTTGATCATACCTAATATGTTGATCATACCTAATATGTTGATCATACCTAATATGTTGATCATACCTAATATGTTGATCATACCTAATATGTTGATCATACCTAATATGTTGATCATACCTAATATGTTGATCATACCTAATATGTTGATCATACCTAATATGTTGATCATACCTAATATGTTGATCATACCTAATATGTTGATCATACCTAATATGTTGATCATACCTAATATGTTGATCATACCTAATATGTTGATCATACCTAATATGTTGATCATACCTAATATGTTGATCATACCTAATATGTTGATCATACCTAATATGTTGATCATACCTAATATGTTGATCATACCTAATATGTTGATCATACCTAATATGTTGAGTTTTGCCTAAAATCACCCTGCATAATCTTTATATACCTATAACTAGTTTTCCCGACAAACGTTGTCGTGTAGTCCTTACTATGAATATTGATTACCTTACGAATTTGTAATTTATATAAAAATACGTTCCTTTAAAATATGTGTGAATGTTGAAAAATTATTTCTGAAAGCTCGTAAAACACTCTATCAAAAATGTGCATACCAATATTTTTAGTGTCAATGGTTGTCAGGTTAACAATAATTTTGTTGTTATATAATAAGGGGATAATGTTTAACGCGCCGTTTTGTGACACAATGGCCACCTCAAATATATTTTTCATAGATGTCATTGGCGTCGCAGGAAATCCATTCCATACAATTTTTTTGTTGATTTTCAATGGTGAAAATTACTGTGAAAAAAGGATGTAAGAGTGCTTACTTATAATGTATCTAATAAAAAAATGGTTTTATGTAATTAAAATTATCTAACTCTAATTTTATCATCATCATCATTGGCGCTACAGCTCACTGTGAGCCTCGGCCTCCTCCAGAATTCGTCGCCATTCCCTCCTGTCCATCACCCGCACTCTTCAGTTTGTCACACCAACAGCCCCAATGTCCCTTTCCACACCGTCCATCCATCGAAGTTTGGGTCTGACCCACCCCGCGTCTCCCATCTGGTCGAGTATTGAGAATTTTCTTTGGTATTCGGCCATCCTCCATGCGATGGACATGTCCCAACCATCTCAGGTGGTACACCTCTATTTTGCCTTTTTATAGAACGGAATTTAGTCCAGCTGATTAGTTGATTAAACGATAATTAGGTTCTGTGACGGGACTAAGTTCGGCGGTTCACCATGTAGGTATATGGGTAGGTATCTATAAAATATCAAAGATTTCAGCAATTCGAGAAAAATTGATAAGTACTAATGTTTATAATAGGTAACTTTAATTAGATAGATATTTGAAAAGCTTTATGTTTAATTCGAGCGTTCAAAACAAGCGCAGTATGTGATCCAGTGTAAAAAGGTTTTGTTTAGTTCTAATAGGTGATATTGTTGTAGTTAGCATCGTGCTTCATGGAATATTACAAAACATTAAACAGAAACGTTTAAGATCATTAAACTTAATTACTATGTCTAATTGCCAGCAACGATTATTATATTATTATTATTGTGCCTACTTGCTCATGTAGGTTCCCAGCTTTATATCAATACACTCCACTCTAGAGGGGCTCTGCTGCGAGCACGCCCGCCAAGCAATCTCCCATCAGTGTCCACAGACACCGAACACACTAATTACTAATATTGTATTATAATAATTAAGTTTGTACTAGATAGAAAGATTGTCTAATAAGTTTTGTCGGTGAGTTTCAAAATATTTCTTGCCCAGGTCTAGGTCTTTTTATTCAAGTTGGTTTCTGCCTCTTTCGAAGTCGATGCCTAAATGTTTTTCTTTCCCAACTCGCCTCATTTGAAGACTAGGATTTCTCTTCCAGTCTGGCTACCTTTTGAAGTGTACTCATCGCCTTTGCCTCACAGATGTCATCGTCTTCTGAGTTACTCCCAGATTTTATAGAGCGAAGTATTCTCATTCCCCTGGTAAATCTTTTGCAAGAAAGTCACTGTTACATTATTGTGACACAACACACGCAGAAATTGTATCAGTTTCATATAGTAATAAAAAAGGTATAGGTACGTACTTATGCAACCTATCTCTGAAAGGCATTGATCGACTAACTCTCTTACAGTAAGTAGCCCACCCCACTTACTTCACCGCACGTTTCGAGCGTTTTAGAAAATTTTCATACAAATCAACAATATTATCGGGCACATTTGATTTGGTACCTACTTCATAGGCGAGGTAGGGTGTGTGCGCGAGCGCATTATTCTCACGTTGTTCCCGCCAGAGGTTTGAATACGAATGAAAAATGGATGATACAGAAATATTTTAATATTAGTATTATTTTATTGTTTTGGGGGGTTTGGGGGGTCCGCGGCGGGCTTGATTTGTGTGTTGCCGGCTTTTTGGTTTGATTGGTATCGGTTTGATCGAGCTAGGGGGTCGGTTTCGTGCGGGTCGGGTTTGCTGCGGATTAGTCTACTCCGGGCTAGCTTGCGGTGTGCGGTTGGCCTTTAAGGGAGAATGAATGAATGAATTATTTTATTAATTTAACTCAATATAGTTATGTATTGTTTTATGGGGGCGCATTTCACACTATGTACATATAAACGGGCCACTTGTTCCTCAATAATTCTACTATTTTTCTTTTAACTTGTGTCACTTGTATATGGATGAATGGCCAAAATCACTCGATATCGGGTGGAAGGCCTCGACAAAAAAAAAAAAAAAAACGGGCCACTTCGGGCAACCGCAGGAAAACGTCTGTCGGGAAAGCTAGTTTTTATTAAAATTCAAGCCCCAAATAAGTAGTAAACAAACTTAACAAATTTTTATCTAACTATAAAGTTTATTTTATCTTCTTTTGTTTTTACCTCGATTTAATAATGTTACTCAAACTACCCTATATGTTGTTATGATTCAAGTTATAGTATTAGGGTATAATATGTAGGTACCTAACCTAAGCTACCCTCCTAGAAATGTTGCTAATAATAACGCCTATGGCATGTTTAGTTCGAATCAAAACTAATAAGTTAGTTGCTAATGCGGTGCTTTTATCTGCCAATAAGGGATGGAGAGAATAATAACTATCACCCGCCAGTGTTAGCTCATTATTATTTTATGTGGAATCAATTCTGCTATAGAACCTGCCTATCTTAATTAGTATATTATGATTTTTACCTGTTTTTTGTTCAAATAATCCTAGGATAAAATAAGTATGCATCAAGTCTCTGTTATACGAGTATACGTACATACATACACCTAAGTACCTACCTTTAAATCATCGTATACAAATTTCCTTTAGAGAAAATTATTTGTTTTCCATATCTTGTGGTTGTGGGGTCCCATGTTACAGAGTTCATAAAGTGGCTCAGGATCGAGCAAAACATTACCAAGTTATCTCCAATAGGGTGAAATTATAAGAGGCCAAATAAATCTTGTATCGATAAACATTGAACATCTTTATAACACACATCGAAAAGGAACAACATCTATATCACAGAAGATCTATAACTTAGATATATCCATCATCATGGTTTTTTACACGTCATTCCGTGTCACTAAATGGATAGGTAAAGAGAGCTTCCACTACCTTTGCAGACATACTATACCTTCCTTTGTTTGTTCCTGGATCTCCTACTTAATTATCAAAATATTAGGTAGGTAGGTACTCTTTCAACTCACCTTTGTTTAATGAATATGGGTTGACCCAAGTGAACACAATCACAAATTTGAGATATTTCACACTAAGCTTGTTCTGATGTGTATTGCCCATTCTAATAGGTACTTATCGTGTGTCAGATCCGACAAAATGTCGTATGCATTATAGTGGCTGAACATGGAGCTGTTCACATCTATATCCGGCAACGATTTTTATACTTCCCAACAAGAATTATTCTGAAATGGTACAGTGGGAACATAAATGACGACAAATTAATGAATACTAATAATAGACGCGACATCGTGAGAATGGGTAGTGTATGAAAATAGTCAGCACCGAGCTTCGAATTGACCCACGAACTTCACTGTGAAAGCATCAGCCGACTGAAACTCTAGCTAGAATTTGAAACACTTCTATGAAGAAAAATAGTCACTACTTAAGACCAGTTTGTACATACTGTTAATTTCATTATAGGTAGATACTTTATTAAACCTACCTTCTTCTTTTGTTGAGGCTTTGTTTCAAAACACATCAAATCTAATCGATTTGATCATCAATTATTAAATAACACGAGCTATATTTTTATGATTTAAAACTGATAAGATTTTATGGCACATCGGTGTTATTTTATTGTGTTATTTTGAAAAGGTAATTAATGACTTTCTCGCCTACGCTACGATGGTAATGTAACCGAATTCCTTTTATTTTGTATAAAGAAATCAATCTTAATTACCTTAATTACCTCATATTAATGATAACGTAACAATATAATTAGTTGACGTGTTTGACGAAGAAGAGAATGTGGAATTGATATAAATATAAAACTATAGTCCGCATAGAATTCTTTTGCGTGGGTTATTCAAAAATGTAAAATGGAAGTTTGACACAACTATATCCATCCATACTTTGTATAAGACCCCATATTGCGCACTTAGAGGCATAGGGGGCAGTAGGAATTATCTACTGCGCTCCATCTTGCGCAGCTACGTTGACCTCTTTCCACGCTATGTCCAAATCCCAAAACTCTACTTCGAAGGAACGGAACCAGTGTGAGAGGGTCTTCATCGACTTCTACTCCTCCTCGTCAAATCAGGGCGGCGTATCGTGATGCGGTGGTATGCCCAAAATTCTTCTGAGACATTTCGTTTCAAACGCTGAGACTTTTGTGCCTTGGCTATATTTCGTCCCAAGTGCCTACCTAACGAGTGCAGGCTTAAAAAAGTGCCTATCTAATTACTATACTCGCCAAACGGTGCATAAAAATCTGCCTACTAACGAAACCCCTCATTTTTTTGACTTGAAGGATTGTTATATTTTAAGGTTCAGTGTTTTTTATACCGAGAACATCTTTACTTTGCTATTTGTTTTACCGAGAACTTCGTTGCTTCGCTATTTGTTATATCGAGAACTTCGCTACAGTACCCATGCCTTTAGAAGGTATTCAGTACTTCGTGTGATGAACCAACAATATGATTATTGTTACTGTGAGTTGTGTGCAGTTATAATGAGACCTACTGAGGAATCACAAACCTATTTGTATCCGCACTTTCTATAAATGTTTCCATATCACAATCAAATTATATACGGTGGATTTCGAAACGATAACATCGTGAAAAATTCATTGTTCGATGATAGACTTTTAACCGCAACATGAAATATTCGCCAACTTCAAGTCAGATGGTCATAATTTAACCGGGGATTACATTCAAGCTTACGTTGCTTTCGTCAATTTAGGGTGACCAACTTTCCTATTAGCTTTTTTTTATATACTCGTATATAGTTGATCATTGTTATATACTCGTACATTGATGATAGTTTTTATATACTCGTACATAGTTGATCATTGTTATATACTCGTACCTACATAGTTCATCGTATTGTTAAACAATTTTATTTCTAAATGTGATGACAAGACTCACGATGTGCGAAATCTATTTTGCGGTGCATAAGACCCTTAAATGAGTATTTTACCGCAGTATAATATTTATAGACTTATGTAGGTGTTACGTAAAGACAGCTATATAATTATTCAGTCAAAGCCTTTTGTTCTAGATACAAACCTTCATTATTTGCCTTTACTTCTTTACCGACAATTTTCCTTGTTTTGAGAATATAATCATCTTGATGTTGTGTCCTTTTAATGATCACATCAAGACACTCATAATATGAGAAGAAAATAATAGCTGACTGGTAACAGAAGTACTAACGGTGTGTATTTAAATGTATTTTATACTATTTAACGAATATGTCCTCACTCAAATTGAACACAAAAACACTCATTGACATTTTTACGGTAAGGTTGATACCTGGTATAGAACCCACGACTTCCAGTACAAAACAGTTGGAAAGTCGACGACGTATCCGCCAGCTACCAAACACATTGAATGAATGATGATAATGCATAATATGAACATTTATGACTTCTTTTAAAATCATCTCCAAGCAATGTAATATATGTTCTATATACCTACATAGTATGATAAAATATTGAAATTAAATTGATTTTTTTTTTTCAAAATTAAAGTATTAAGAGGAAGGTCACCGTACGCCGCACCCCACGCATCTGAGGGATGATGGAATCCCAATTCCCCGGTGTGCAATGTGTTTTTATTTAGTTTAGCGTTTCGAGAGCCGCCGTTCACCCCTCCTCGGGGCCAGTTCATAATATCATTGTTGCTATTATTATTATTATATTATATCATATAATGGGAAGGAGAGTTAGGTTAGAATGAGGTAAAGGGAGACTTAAGGGATCTTTTATGGCTGTTTTAACTTATATCCCCCGTCAAGTAGGTACCTACCACCAAACCAAAACTATCATCAGAGTCAAACAATGAAATAATTAACTTAGGTTGGGTATATCATACCTTAAGACATTGTAATTTATTTCACTGTTCACAGCATTAAATGGGAAAATAATGATACAATTTTTTTTAGTCATGAATTTTTTTAGATTCCTTAACAAGGATCTTGATAATTTAAAAAAAAAAATGAATCTGTGCTCACTCAAAGTGAACACAAATACACTCCTTGACTCTTTCACAGTAAGCTACTTAAAGCTTGTATCGTGAAAGAGGAAGATGAATAATATCAAAAAGAATTATCTCATTTCTTTTTTTAAACAGTAAAGAAATATAATAAAACATTCAGGAATCATACTCAACTCAATTCTAAATTGCTTAGACTTATAGAAATATTTAACGTTAATGCAGAAAATACCTACAGAAAATCTGGAGAAATCAATGCTACCATGACACACTTAAAACTATGGATTATATGTAAATAAACCTAAAATATGTATTTTATTCGAATGTAGATATCAATTAAAACTTAAATGTGGTTAGCTGAACGTCTGCAAACATTATTTCAAAAGTTATTAATATATTTTATTAATGACATCAGAATATAAGATAAAATGTCCCATATGCGCACATTGAAGATAATAAAATATTCCATTTGTTATCTTATTGGAACATCGTTTTATTGTCACCCTTTTTATTCCGGCGAAAGACCACAGATGAAAAAAAATCTGACGACAAAAAAAAATAGGTAGGTACGCGGGGAATGAATCAAATCAAAAGGTTGATTTTTCACACTAGCATTACAATAATACGTGTAGGAGCGCCCCCTGCTTTCATAATAATACAATCAAAGTAATATCTTGTAGAAATTGTGGTGTTCATTTATGATGGGATTAGAGGTGCTACGCGCGCCCTCTTGTCCGGAATCCTATCATTTCCCCTTTGTTGGTAACGAGCGCTGCACTGATGTTGTTAATACCTGTCTCCCACCCTTGTGGTATTCCTCAAATCATACGGGGATTTTTATACACACCGCACTTATGTTTTATTGATGTACGAATTTATTATTATCGCAATGATTGCATGATTTAGAGCTTTGTTTCATTTATTTGATATAAGTGCTCATATAGGGTCACGGAAAAATGGCGTATACGGGCTTAAAGGTCTACGACGTTTTTCGTTAATAATAAGAATAAATGAAGAAAAGTTTCTGCCGTATAGTCGAAATCTTTTCTTAATCACTATTATCACATACCTACCTAATCACAAACATAAGTTATTTAAACCTTCATTTATATTTTGATAAAAACTATGTAGGTATGTAATTTACAAATTTCTGTAAAAGGGTACCTAGTTTTCAGTAGAGTCTACTAACAAGTCGATCGCTAGGAACATAATGGTGAGCGATCGAAATCTTGAATAAATAATATTGATCAGCTAATTCGATTGATATGGGTTATTTTCGTATAGGTAGATAAATGAGCTTTCAAATTACACCTATCGATTAGCAACACACTTTTTTGTCAGAGACGAAAACTGCAGAGTTATAGCAATATAATATATTATTATTTAGATACATCAAACATAAATAATAATATGAATATACAACATTTTCTCTTTATTAAAGCTTGTGCAAATAGAGGGTATTAGGGGAATTAGTACCTACTTGATCGAAATTGCGAATCCTATACCGTGCATGTGACCATCAAAAATACATCTAGCGATAGAAACTTGAAAATTCCTGTTGTCGATAAAACGTTAATCGTTACAATATTTCAAAAAGAATAATAATGAAAATACCTATATACCTCTATGACCAAGATTTGGAAAGCGTCGGCGTTTAGTGTCGAGACGAAATGTAAACTGTTTGATGTGTGTGTTGCCCATTCTCTTATATGGGTGTGAGTCCTGGCACCTGACCAAAGCCCAGGCACAAAAAGTTTCAGCTTTTGAAATGAAGTGCCTCAGGAGAATTCTGGGCGTAAGATGGTATCACCACATCACGAACGATGCTATACGCTGACGCACCCAGCGTGAGCCCATCACCATTGTGGGGAGGAGATGGACTTGGCTGGGACATGTGTTAAGGATGTCGAATGACAGTTGGCCGAGGAGAGCGCTGTTCTTCCTCCCATCCCGAAGACGAGGAAGACCCTCTCACACTGTGTTCCGCTCCTTCGAAGCAGAGCTGAGGGATTTGAACATGGTGTGGGAGGAGGTCATAAACATTGCGCAAGATCGAGCGCAATGGAGAGCTCTTTTGTGCTTTCCTATGCCCCTGAGTGGGGTGTAAAAGGGAGTTGTATGTAGGTATGTATGTGGGAATATACTATGACTCCCTCCCGAAGCACGAGTATATACTCATTTTCGGGAGGTATCTTGTTTAAGTATATTTTAGTTGTTAATAATTATTTGTAAGCATGTTATTTTTATATTTGTATATTTTATCAATAAAGGCTTTGTATTATTATTATTGTTTTTATAGCATTTTGATATGTAAAAGTGTGACATCATATGTTTTGAAATAATAGAATCAATGCTTTCCCTTTTTGCTTTCATTGTTACAATGATTGAACAGCAATCCTTTTCGAGTTTCTGCAAGTCCTCTGGCCTATACGGTATAGATATTTTGATAAACCTGTCTATCTCTATATACACTTAGAACTGGCATAGAGGTGTATATTATTTGCCATAATTCATAGACCCTTGCGGTGTTTTGGCCTAACGCAATTTCACGGTACACATTGTACAATTTTATGTAAATTGATAACTATTAAACGAATAATATTTACGAAAAAAAGTTAGGGAGAAAGCATTATGCGGACAAAGGGTTGTTAAGTTTTACATACTAACAGAGACAGGACTTTCAGTCATATACATACAACCTGTGCCCATCTGTCAAGATCTAGTCCTGAAAAATGGTCACAAGAATCTAGACATAATTAGAATGTTGTGTACCAACAAAGCCAATAGGCAATAAAGATGAGACATTAACAAAAATTGATAAATTCATATCCTGGCGTCGAATACATGACAGCAGTCGCAGTATTTAAATTTGGTTGCTCTCTTGTTCTCAATAATTTCTAACGTTTATCACTATATCTCATTAATAATTATTAAATATCTACTTGTTGTAGGTATACACCGATTTTTTGACGTGTTGAACATGTCGAGAATTCTCATGATTGGAAGTTTCGGCGACTTGAACATGACCATCTATTGGCGAACGTTGTTAACGTAAAGTGATCACACTGAGCCAGCCTTCGAAATTACAGTAGAAGACGGTTGTAAGCGCGTAGTGGCTTGTTACATTTAAAAATCGAATATCAGTAATGATTTCATTAGTTGTTAAATATTCGTTAAAATATTCTAGGATTATGGTTGATCGTGATTAAAGAAGTAGAGTTTGTGCATTTCCCTAAGTCTATCACATTTTAAAATCCTCAAAAGATGTTCATGATTGTTATGTAGATAACTACTATTAAAAATTTTAGGTACCTCTTTCCTTACATACCTACTTAAAAACAGATAAGTAGTAAAAAAGAAAGCCAAACAGAATAATAAATAATTGAATAATATGCGGTCTTTTCAAAAGGAGAAACCAAATCAAATCAAAGTAACAAAAGAACAATATTATTACACAACCATAACAATAATAATGTAGTGTGTGACATAATCAATTATTCATGCGACAGATCACAGATTATTGCCATAATGAAAAAAAGATTGTAATATGCAGTGGATGGTCTACCTACTGGCAACAATATGACATGTGTTAAATGGACTTGCAGTCAATTCCCTGCACTCATTAAAATCGGATGACACATTTACTGAAAGACATTATACTTCAAACACAGCCTGATAGGAATCCTACTCTATACGCATCAGAATTCAACCAGTGCTGTGTTCAGGTAAGAAAGTACTAAAAAAATTGTTATGTCATCGTTTTGAATGTACGGAGTACCTACCTATCATAGCTGCTCACTATGAAAAATATGTTATTTTCAAATTTAGAATACATTTGTTTTTAAAACATATGAGCTAATTTAAAAAAAAAACTTAAAATCTATTATTACATCATGACTTAATTGAATTTAGTAAATAGGGAAATGTACATAAAATAATTATGAATGTAAACATTTATAAGTTGTTGAACATGCATTTTTCTTGGTGGAAGTAATTTAAATTTAATTATGAATGTGTTTTTTGTGCACCCTGTAAGACCATTTCCGTGTTACTTAACGATAAAGGTTATTTATGCAAGTTTCGATTGTGATTTTTAAATGGAAAATTATTTCAGAACATGTTAGTTACCCTGAACATTCGAAATAAAAAAATCCATAGGTATATTTGATTTTATTCTACGTGGCAATGCCTACGCAGAATTAATTGTTATATTTATATGATTCAACAGAAAATATATAATAGAACGTGGAACCTATATTAAAACCCATTATAATACTGTTTCTAGTATAGGTAGTATATACCTATTCATCCCTTCGAAGACAGTGTTTTGTAGGTCCTGCAGCCCGATTCACGGAAAAGTTATTTCTAAGTTTAGTTCGAAGTTCGAACGAAGTTCGATTCAAACCCTCCGTGAATAGGGCTGCTGGTAATAATAATTATTGTAGGCGGCGACTATCTACAGTCTATGTACCTATTCACGGAGGGTTTGAATCGAACTTCGTTCGAACTTCGAACTAAACTTAGACTTAAACTTTTCCGTGAATCGGGCTGCTGTTCAGCCGCAGTGACAATATTCCTGACAATTTTCATGTACATTTTTCTACGTATAGAATTTTACGACAACCAAGACCTACCTATACTAATTCAGTTTTTAAACAAATAAATCATGACATTTTTTTATTTTTTTTTAATATTTCGAATAATAAAATAAATCTAAAGCCAGCCCAGCGTGGATTATCACCAGAACACATGTTGTGATTATTATGATCGGGAGATGCTGTATGTGCTGGTAGGGCCTCTTTGGACTCGTAGGGGTTGCTGGTTAACTGGTTGGGCTCCCTTCCCCTCCCCATTGCATTATTTATTTGCTTATCAAGATTAATAATAGGACACTACTTTTAATTCAATACAGAACTAAGGGTGCTATCTCCATGCCGACACCTGTTATCAATTTTAATTCCATGAATATTTGAGGAGCGCTGATTTTTTTATCCAGATTTTCCACTTTTCATTAATATACCTACATGGTTGATGATAATTTTATTTTTTTTTTGAATTTATAACAAAGAAGCTAATTTTATTCGTTTAGTTATTTAATTTGTTTCCCAAAATACAAAGAATAATAACATTTTACATAATATAATATATATTTTGAAAAGGGGTTTATTTATTTATTTATCGTATGGTATACAGTACATCACATCATAAGTTATTCAAAATAATGGTCATTTAGTAAAATAATAAAACTGTTTGGATGAGCGCAAGCAACAGGCTTGCTTGTCAGATATTTAAAAGGTTTCTTATAATATATTCGGTCGCTGGGTCATTGAAGGTGAAAAAGTTTAAAAAGGGGTTTATTGCTTCACTAGTAGAGAGTCTGTGCTGCTCTCAGTATTTAATGTATAAAAAAAATTGATTTGCAATCATGTATTTTGTTTAAGAATTGGTAAGTATGAATAACAAGGTTACCTACTATTTCGTAAATGAATGACTAGAAAAGGAAAGTTAGTAGAAGGGATGGCTTACTGTTAGGTTCTACAAGTTAGACTACGAATGTAGGTACAAAAATAATATCCGTTAAGCTATTTAGGACATCAAAAATAAGTGAATTATCACTACAAAGTACTACCTACCTATATTTAGGTACCTTATGTTACCTAATTTTCCAATTATACGACAGATGTCAATGGTTAGAATATTTGAATTACTATTTTACCAACAGCTGATGAAAATCAAAATATTGTTATATCTGCGGTGTGGTATCGCGGTGCCGGTGGTGGAGGTTGCGAACTGACAACTCAATGCAATGGGTGTCGATTCCTATCGGAACGCGCAGGACTCTATTACTCCTTTGTTCTTCTTTGATTTTTCAACTCAGATAAACTCACCCTATAAATAACAAATAAAAGAACCCTTTGAATGACGTTACTACTGAATTTTGTACTCGTTATCTTTTTGTTCAAATAAAATGTGTTTGAATTTTTTTCAATTGAATACCTAATGTTAAATAATTATTAATGACTAGTATTCTCAAACTCACGTTCCAACTCAACGCAAGAAGCTCTTGCTTAGTACTTAATCGGTTGCCAGTAGTTACGTAACTAATGTACCTATTGGATAAAACATTTTCAGAATGCAGAAATGTCAAAAGTCTCAATAAAAATTGGATACGACGCAACTCAATCGTCTGTTTTTCATTTCAGAATAGCCATCATTGTCATATTGTTTTGACGGCTTATATTCGAAGTTCTGTATGAACGTAGGTACTTACCTGGGTTCCAGTCTGACAGCAAACAATGAAGAAAGTATTTGTTTTGACACTTCATGATGGCCAGGAAGACTTCATATAAAGGTGCATTTATATACCAAGTCCAGGAGCTTGAAAATAGATTATATTTTCCTAAGAGCTCTCCATTGTGCTCGAAGGCGTTCAAGGCTTATGGTGCCTTTTCTGACCGGTTGAGGTTTAAGGACGTGAGGTGGTCAACCTCACGGTCCCGATCTGATTTTTCGATTTCCTGCCTCTTACAGGATGTTCGATAAACCAGCAAAAAGAGCAGAGGTGCTATTTTTAGCCGGCAACCCCACGGCAATTTTTTTTATAGATTTAATGTATTTTCTATGCATAGATTTAAAAAAAATATTATCGTTCGCCACTCCTTCTCTATATACCTAATCTATAAATGTGCGAAATTTCATACTCCTTCGTCCGCGCAATTTCAGTAAAAAGGGTCACAAAGTTTTTCCTTCACGTATTAATATATAGATTTTTTAAACTGAAAGACAATGTGAAATTGACTATGTACTCCCTGATTTTATAGAAAGATATTATGTAGGTACCTACCTACTGTTTCTTGAGAAAAAAAATTAATTCGAATATGAATAAAAAATTGACTCTCAAAAAATAAAAGAAGGAATTTATAAACAGACAGGGGAGGGGGGCGGTGATATCGCATTATGGTTGTGTCGGCTCTGGTATAGGAGGACAGATAGGTACTACCTTGAACCTTGAATAAAAAGAGGCGTGCGACGGGACGGGACAGTGCGAAATATGAATTTATATGTTTTAGGGGTTGTATAGCTGCAAGCGTGTTCTGTAATAAAGTCAAGTGGTGGTGTTGTATTATTTTTTCATAACTAACTATTCATAATTCACCCTATTTCATTTCATTTCTCCTGACTTACACTCACAATAAAACTAAGAATAACGGTTTTCATAAAGCATTTTGTATCTGAGTCAATTATTGACAATTTGAGATACGTACCTACTTAACTTTTATTTTTTTTTATGTATTTGTGCTCACTCAAGTGATCACAAATACACTCTTTTAATCTTTCACACTAAGTACCTAACTAAAAGCTTGTATTGTGACAGAGGAAGATGGTCGGCACCTGGGATCGAACCCACGACCTCCAGTACGAAAGTCGACGACGGAACAGCCAGACTACCAACCACTGAACTTTGTTCCTCTCCATATTCTAAATTTAACGTAATTCCTTGCTCCATATACCGACTAGCATATTTTCCAAAACTTTTATTTGTGTTATAATTTTAAAGTAAACATCACATTATTGAATCAGTTTTAACTTATAATCCCATCCTACTTCTCAAGCAAGGCTTACAGGCTCAGTATTAGGAAATCTATTAAGGGCTTCCAGCCAAGGGCGTCTCCAAGGGGAGGGGGGGGGGAGCAGGGATTAAAAAAATGCCCCTAGAGGTTAAAAAAATGTAGCCAACTGCAAAGCTTTGCCGATAAATCCTAAAAACTCTTCATACTCTTGACTATACCTAAAATTCATATTTTTCTCATCTTCCATAATATAGGGTATACGGGCAATTGGGCAATAGCCTATGAATGGGTTAAATTGCCCCTATGAATAAAACTTGGGATGGATGAAGGATGTTCCGAATTTTCTATCCAGGATGTGATTTTTAGATGATAAATTGTAAATAACTACAGAATAGTTGTTGTCACAAAAGACCTAACATTATGACTTGAGATGTCACTTGACTTCTCTATAAAAATACTGTAATACCTCGAGGTTTGGGATAAGTAGAACAAATTGAGAACCACATTGAATCGATACACAAGCAGCTTAGAACATTTTTTCTTCATAGTTGATATTTAAGCCATGTTCCAGCTCTTAAACTTTTACACATTTTAAAACACAAGAAAAATCAAAATATTTCCTTAAAAATTATATCGAATATCAGAAAAACGAGGACGTCCTGTAGAAAATATTGTTTCCCGGAAAATTTAAAAAAAAATCCACCAGCAACCTGTAAATCAAAACAGTTGTGTCAGGAAGGGAAGGGAGGTCTAGCTAGGCTGTCGGACAGCTACGCGTGTATACATGCTGTTCCGCTTAATAAAAATTGAGTTTTATAAAGAAATATGGCCCCTCTGGGAGCCTGGGCCACTCCACCTACATACCGACACACCTACACAGACTCGGTGGATAGGCAAAAACATCGCTACATATTGTATGACTATGTAAGCACCTACATACATAGATAAATATTATGTTATCTCGTGCAATGAAAACGTTTTTATTAAAATACATCGGGTTAAAAATATTTTTTAATCAAACTGTGTACGTAGGTATAAGGAGAGTTGAACGACGAAACAACACTCGTCATTTTAGGCGGATAAATTTCAAATCGAATTTCCTTTAACCTCAACCAAATTATCGATGTCAACGATGTGGAGGTCTCTAAACAAAATAATAATAATGAAAGCATGCTATACTTCTACGTTTGGATCTATGTTTTTTTGGTGTAAGCACACCCTTAGAGTGTAACCCAGAACACTGACAGATTGAATGACCGACTAACACTGCCTAACCAGCAATTGTTGCCTGCATGCCATGCACACACAGTACTACACACATCTATGAAATAATGCTGAGTGTGTTCTGTTTGGAAAATACACACAGACACCCTGAACCAATAAAGGTAACGCTATATTTGACAATTTTGTTTTGACACCATATTGGGTGCCTAAAGCCTTTAGTCGATGTAATCAGTAACCATCCTGACAACGAGAGAATGTTATAACAAGCATGTAATAATAATATGTAAGTAGATGTTATAAAATTGTATTGTATACAAGCATGTAATAATAATAATATGTAAGTAAGTATATAGATGTTATATAATTACGCCATGGTGTAATAAAATTGTAGCGATTCCTCTACAGTCTACATGAAATTTGAATAGGTACATACAGAGTTCTTTTCTTTAAATTTTCGTCATATTATGTCTGTAGACAAGAACTTTAGCCGCCTACCTACACAGCCACTATTTACGCGATGAATCGAAATTCTAATTATTGCATCACTTGATGAAGGGCGGTATAATATAAAAGAAAGTCGGGTTAGTGCCAACACTTATGCGGTGTTCAGACGGGGCGATGTAAGGCCAGACGATTTCGCTTGCATAAAAAAAAATATCGCTCGGTCGCCCATTGATCGTCTGATGTGTTCACACGAGTCCACCGACATACATTCAATCTGTCAGGTGCGCTGATTGTTTTAAAAATGGCGGACGTCGAGGTAGAACTCGCGGAGTAATTGGAGTTAGTTGAAAATATTGTTTTAGACGATATAAAAAGACTCCTAATTGAGGAAAAATAAAAAAAAACGCAGATATTGGGTGCGGAATTGGATTCTAAGGAGAAATAAATTTAGAGCAGTGCTGTCAACTGTCAAGAAACAGAACATACGGGCGCCGCGCATATCTGCGCATGCGTGAATCGTTCCACCAGATACAAAAGTTGAAAGGCGTTCAACTTGAGACGATATCACTTTCAACCATTTTTATCGCTTCAGATTTATCGACAACCTGTTCACACGGTTCAATTGACTGGCGATATTTTAGTGTCCTGGCGATATTCGCCTCGTCTGAACACCGCATTAACTCGAGATCGGCTTCGGATAACAGAATAAATATTAAAAGATCCAAAAGTGGATAGCAAAGAGGTGGTTGGTAGTCAAGCAGTATCAATCGGCGGCTTTCGTACGTACAGCGTACCTATTGGAGGTCGTAGGTTCGAATCTCGGCCGTGCCGACCATTTCCGCTTTCACGACACAGGCCTTTGCTTAGCGTGAAAGATGTCAATAAGTGTTTTTGTGTACACTTCGAGTTCAATTCCATAACAACACAATTTTTATTTACCTACTTGATAACTATTGAGTTTCAAAACATTGATGGTACGCAGATATTTGATAGAATTTCTTTCGAGCTTTCAGAAATATTTTTTTAATATTCAAACATATTTCAAACGTATTTTTGTATGAAGGACTACGGGACAACGTCTATCGGGAAAGATAGTTCTAGAATAAAACGTTTTACCGAATTTTCGGGGTTATAAAAATATTTCTCTACATTCGATAAAATATTTCCGGAAAACATAGAAATATAAATCAAAGATTCTGATTTCCACAAAATGAGTACGTGCCAAGACGTGATGATAAGTGACGCGACTTCTCATGACATACGACTTTCATGCCAGCTGCTTATAACATAACCAAACCACTTATTTGGAATGGAATTAGGTGCTTGCAGACAAACGTGAATGTTTCAGAGATTTATGTTCTTACGTGGATCGTTCTTTGATTCGATGGTGAACTTTCCCTTTGGCAATTTTATAGAAACGTGTCAAAATAAACATAACTAAGTAGAATTATAGGAGAAAGAGCAAAAATATTCAGAGTAATCTTAGTAAGGGCATATTATTACAATGAAACACGTTTCATGTCAAGTGCATGGGATTTGCTGTTCTTTCGAAATTGTTAAACATACATCGTGAGGGAACAAGATCCAGGGTACAATCTTAAAAGGGAAAAAAGTTTCAACACATATTAGGTAGGTAGGTACCTAAGTATGTTTATTCACGGTAAACCTAAAGACACTAGGTGGGGAGATTAATAAAAAAATCAAAGGTGATGGTTCGCTTTTAGATTTAATTTGCCTTTAATAACATTTATGATTGTCTTATCTTTCAATATACTTACCTACGATTATGTTTTCGGTGTTTATTATTTATCTTTATTTTTTAACTTGCTGTTTGGAACTTTTTCAAATATATTTTAGATCAAATAGATGACGTCGGTAGCCTAGTGGTATATGCGTGGACTTCATATGAAGAGGACCCGGGTTCAATGCTGTTCAGGTCAGATCGAGTTTTTCAAAATGTTTTTTCTCGTGTTTTTTACCCGTGGTTGATTGCAAAAAATTAACTCAATAAATTTGTACAGAAAATTCGTTGTGAGTCTGAACCGGCAAGTTTCGTCATATTCGACCGGCAAGCTTCGTCATATTCGACCGGCAAGCTTCGTCATATTCGACCGGCAAGCTTCGAAAAAATGTCAACAGAAAAATTCCTGTCCCAGATTGTCGGTACCTTAGTTGTACTGTACTAAGTTCTTTTTTCGTTATGCCCCACGTATTCAACTAATAGTAACAATAACAACCCATTTCCGTGTTTCCGTCTACATTCGATGTTCTCTACTATTTCCGCCTAGTCGAATTAGTCTGAAAGATGTGTCGCGGAAGGGTATCTCATAATTATTGATCTTTGTTCCTAAAAAAAGCTGTCCATCTTCATGGCTCACTCCTAAGTCATGAAATGGAGTAACCAATCTGCTCCCACAACCCCAAGGTTAAAAAGATGAAGCTATACCCTGTTCTTGAAGTCCTCTTTGAAGTAATTAATAAAAAAAAAATTATGCACAGATTAACAAAAACAACAAAGAGCTTCATTTGTTTGAGCGTTCGGCTGACCAACAACGTGCTTCCGGAAGTATTTCAAAACCTTAGTGACGCCAAGTTTGAGAGAGAGGTGAAAGCATATCTTGTTGATAAGTCTTTTTACACTTTGACGAAATGCTGAATGAAGCATCGATACTAACATAATTTTAACACCGACAAAGTGCCCGTTGACCCTTTACATCAACAGGCAGTGCACATTATTTATAGAACCCAAGCAATAATTATTAATAATACAGACCTAGTATATAATGATATGTAGATTCGAAATGAAGATGTCTCTCTCTCTCGTGTCTCCTATTTTAGTCTCTCACTCCAATTGACAATGTACTCAATTGACATTTTACCAACCACCATAATATCTAATTCTTCTTTGTACCAATTCTTTGTATTGTTGTTTATTTCTATTATCTAAAATTGTTTAATTTGTGTACCTGAGTTATGTTCTTTGAAATGTATTTGACACTCCCAAGTTCCCGTAATGGTCTATGGCAAGAGAACAGTAAATAAATAAATAAATATAGTGTACCTATAGACTAAAGATATTTTTAAAGGCTGATAAGGCTCTCACGGTACACGTATATTAAAACGATGCAATGAGATCATCAACCAAATAAGTTTGAATGCAACATTATATGTAGGAATTATTAACAATCATTTTAACAGTACAAAGGTACAAAAGATTGAACATATTGGATGATCAAGCGAAGCTATCAGAATAATTTTCATGTTATTGTAGCAACAGTAATCTTAATAAACAATATTAATAATGTGAATAGTGTTGTCATTCGATTAACATCCATCAGATAGATGCTGGATGACGATTTAGTAAGGTAATATCGTCCCAATGGTCTCCAAGTTGGGTAGACTTTTAAAACACGTAATGAGTTTCAATACATCGCCGGTACGAAATGAAAAAAATGATTTACGAGTCAGTCCTTTATAGCTCAATCAACACTGACAGATTTCAAATTGTATTCATTCGCGATTTTATGACCGCTGAAACCGCAAAGCTTCGCATTGTGCAACATCGTGCTATTTTGAGTGAAAATCTTTGTTAACTGAGCAAGTATCGACATATGTATGTGTGTATTTCTACCATTATGTATTTTGCTGATACCTACTTATAAAATTTTTTAAATATACTTACCTACATATCTTCTTGATAAAATGTATTTAATTAGGTACCTACTTTAAACGTTTTCGACTGGTTTTAATATTCCTGAGTTATTTCATACGTAGGTCAATCAATCAATACTCCCTTTAAGGCCCTACTTAGGGATATAGGGAGGCAACAAAATCTTCCCACCGAGCTCTATCTTTCCCAACATCACGTCCACATCCCTCAACTTTGCCTATAAAAAACGAAACACGGTATGATTGGGTCTTTCTCGTCGGAAACCTCAAACCTGGGACCCTAGACAATATGAATTTTTCAAGAAAATTAACTGTCCACTTTTTATATTTTTATATAAGTAGGTACCTACCATTTTTTTCTTGATTACCGGTTTTCCGTCCAATTTCGGACGATTTGAGCCCCATATAGCTTGGCTTAAATAATAATCTCTAATATAAATTAAAGTCGGGTTAGTGCGAACACTTAGGTATAACTCGAGATTGGCTCAACAGATTCTTCCGATGTGTGATTTATTGGATTCTTCTCCACTCCGAATAACAGAACAACTAATCAAAGGTTGAAAAACGAATAAGAAATAACATAAAATATGATATTAAAGTTTGTATGGAACAAATTCCATGCGACGCCATCTTTGAAATAATCTAACAACAAAATTATTGTCTTCTGCACCTGCGCCCTCTCATTCTCGCATACTTAATTGCCACTCTAACAGTATCCCATTTCACTTACTCCACCGTTTCTGGCGTTTTAGAAATTTTTCATACAAAGTCAACCAAATTGCGCGCATATTGTTATATTCTCGCATTAATCCCGTCTGAGCTTTGAATACGAATGAAATATGGACGTTTTAGAATTAATATTTTAATGTTATTATTTAGTTTGTTTATTTTTGTTACTGGGGGCGCAATGCACAGTGAACGGGCCGCCTCTGGTTAGGTTCAAAGGGTCCACAGGATACCTATGTTAGTCGATAGTTCACTTTTTTGGAACTCTACATTGTCAAAAAAATTACATAACGAACGGAGCGATCTCCTCAGATAACTCATTTGGATCGGCATCCTTGATGCAGTGGTACCATCTTATAACCAAGATTCGTCTAATCCACTTGTTTTAAATGCGAAGACTTTTTGTGTCTGGATTTTGGTCAAATGCCAGGACTCACATTCATACCTACTGAAGAATGGGCAACACACACGCATGCAACAGTTGACAGGCGTCTCGACACTAAACATCGACGCTTTCCATATTTTGGACATGGTGTAAAAGACGCCACTTATATAAAGCTCAGCTCCTAGGTTGCTTACTATTTTCGTTTATCAATCAGATCACGAGATCAAGCGATCATCGACGATATGCGTGTGCATGGCCTTAATTATCACAGGGTAAGTATAGGTACCTATTTCATAAAAAAATGCTTTGAAAACATAAAGATATAGAGTAAAATAAGGTATTAGTTCCATATTCCAATGTGACTGAAATTCCTATCGAAACAATAGTTCAATCATTTGGTCATGAACGGATTGCATTTTCTCAAGTAATAAATAATTGAGATGTTCATTCGTAAATACAACATGAATTTATAGCACAAGTATTATTGTAGGGCCATCAGTATAAACTAGATCCCATGGTATAAGTTATTAATATGATGGGAACATGGCTTCGTAGATGTTTACACACATGGGTTCGTTTCTGCCGCACATCGGCGGTCAGGATATTGGTATTTTTGATTTGATTTGATTTCATTCGATTCGCAAACTCTATTTCTCCCATATAAATACGATTTATATAATAGTACAGGCCGTTTAGGTTTTGTATTCGTTTTTTTTCCTTTTTACTTTTATCAGTTTCTGATAACTCATGCGTTGACAACGTTTTAGGTAAAATATGAAGTTTTTCTTTAGATAAATAATAGTTAACGAATCTCTCAGCCTTTTTCAAGCTCTACAAACGATTCAAAAAAATATGATTCAAACACTTACCTACCTATCCTAAGCAAAAATATAATATTTACAATACTTTTATCTTATTAAGCTCGATAAGAAACAGAAATTTTCCAAAACATTTTTTTATTATGTCTTCTTTTTTTTCAGCCCGTGAGATCCTCAGTTGAACAAGTGCTACCCCTTATCTGTTTTTAGGGGTAGTTTAAACAGTCACTGAGAGTGATGTCATATCACGTTGTCTACTGTTCAGGAAGGTTGGTATGGGTTTGCTACAGGTTTTCTTTCCTGCTTTTATTATGGGAAATTCATCACATAAAGGTAATTTCTGATTCTCGTTTGTTAGGGCCTCATCAGTTTTCTGGGGGTACCTCGGGTATTGAAATTTAGGTCCACTAGATGTCTTCTACCATCACCTCTTACTCCCTCTGTAGGGGAGGGTGGGGAGAAAAGTGCGATTTTTCACTTTTAGTCAAATAACATTAAAATACAATTAGTAAAATTGAATGTCTTATAATATATGCAGAAATGCATTATCCCTCTAGTTTTTCGGTAAAAAAGATTTTGTCAACTCCAAAAACAAAAAAAGATATTATGCATTTTGTTGAACCGTGTTGACTGGAACTTTTTACCCCACCAACGGGGGGAAAAGTTCCGGGGTACGGGGTTGAAAGTGCCAACAAGGATAATTCATACACAATATATTTGTTAACAAAATTAAGGGACTTTATTTATAGAAAAAACAATGATAGGTACATAACTACCTACCTAGAAAATTTTAATAAACAAAAAAAAATTGAGGTTAGTCGTGGTCTGAATCACAATAATTATAATAAACAAAACTTGATAAACTTTGTGAAATACATTTCTCCTGGACCCAGTTTTTACATGAAATGCATTGCACCCTCTCTTCTCCAGGTACACTTTCTGCATAAGATTCACAGCATATTAAGCAAAAATATTCTTCATCATTTGAACTCGAAGAAAATGAACGTGTTCTAGGCTTGTGCTGAAAAATAACTAGTAAATTATCCTTGCTTCAAAGACTCATCATTATGACTTCAAATACGTATGTTAATCGTCCAAAAAAAGAATTCAAATGAAAAAAAATACTTTTGAGGCGAAAAAAAATCAAATGATTCTCACAACCGCTACGACTGTCACACGCCGACCTCACTTTTACACAAATCTCGCAGGACGATTGTCTACCAATAGAGATGACCTAAAATTCTGCTTTATTAGAAATTTGATAGATGACACTTTTTACCCACGGCACTTTTCACCCCACCCAACCCTACCTATAAATAAATCGTCTTATAAATAATAGTAGGTAAATTAACGATAATAATGGTACAAGCTCATTGACTTTAGTCGGGTTTTTGGATTTAGAGGCAGTTTTAGTCCTATCTACAAGTACCTACTTCAAAATAGTGTTAACAAAACATGCAAAAATTTGTCTCATCCTTTGATGAATAAAATAATGTTTTAGAATCATCCTATATATTTATTATGAAGCATTTATTTTTGAATTTATTTATAGACCTCCAACAAGCTAATTCATTGTGAATCAAAATATGTATTTTTCTATATGGAAGTTAGTTAAAATTAAAGTTCAAATCGAAAATTGTATAACTTTTCCACAAATTTTTATTATCCTGACTAGTTTCGTAGGCACACGTCCTACACGGTCACAGGAGACTAAGAAATGTTTCTTAGTGACTAGTTTCGTAGTCACACGTCCTACATGGTCACAGGAGACTAAGAAATGAAAAAAAACTAATCAGGATAATAAAAATTTGTGGAAAAGTTATACAATTTTTTATTTGAATTTTATTTTCAAATAAACTCCACCAAGAATTGCATGTTCATCAGTTAGTGAATTTTATTAGTTAAAATTGTTGATTCTACATTTTTCAATTAGGATATCATTATTATTCATTATTCTGTATGTATATATTGAAAAAAAAGAAAACATAAAAAAGTTTTAGAAGCGAATATTGATTTGGAGATAATAGCGGTTTGTCTGTATTTGAGAGGAATGCTATCAAAGTATGTACGTGTTGTATTTTGTATCGGAGGCAATAAAGTCTAGATGGAGTCGGAAAAAATGTGACAGAGTTGAGCGGGAATGTGGATAGGAGGGAACGAGCATCGTGCCACTTGCCTACCCTGTAAATCCATCCCTCAGTACATCCATTCGTATACCAGGAAGGTAACATACCTGTTTATTTACATGTTTTCAACAGCATATTCAGCCCTCAAATTGTGGGGATATTTTAGTAAAAGGATTGCAACAAAAATGTTGAAAATAATTCAGTCCAAATTATTTAGGGGAAGATATTCACATATTTTACAATAATGTTTAGGTGCGATTAAGTAATACAACTGAAGCTCTTCTTTATATGATTTTAAATCAAACTTGAAATAAGTTTTAGAATGTCTTGAATTTGGTTCATAATCTTGAAAGTTCATGATCCTCGAACTGATGTTGTTTTTTGCGCAAATTAGTGTATGTTCTCTTCTTAAACCATGTCCAAATCTCTATAATATGCTTCGAAGGACTGCGCGGTATATATGCCAAAGTTTCAATTGTAGGTGCCTATTGTGACGGGACTAACATTTTAGTAAAGTATTTTAGATTTTATTTATAGATTTATTCTTAAATTATAATAACTTGGAGACGCCCATGGGGTTATACACCACTGTTCTATAACACGTCACAGGTATCTCGAAATATTGCGAAACTTATTTTAATAAAAGGGGTCGCAAATACCTATTTGGGGAGTTCATTTCGAATCTTGGAGCGGTGAGGATCTCCTACTAAGGCGGTCATCCCACAGCTTTCTGGGGCAGTTCATCTCATCTCTTGAAGAGTGAAGATCTCTTACAAACAGCAGGGTCAGTTATTTTCTACTTATGGAAGGGGACGGAGGTCTCCAGTGCTGAACAGATCTATACCAGGCCCAAGGACAATTCAGATAATTATATTTTGTTTCATTAATTTATTTTTTTCCTAATCCAATTTGTTTATTTTCATAGAGATTTTGATTTTAATTTTTACTGATTTAAAATAAATGAATGTTTCGTTGGGTAAATTATAGCGATTTGTTTAAACATTTGATAAGTAAATATTTTAATATATTTTATATTGGTTCCAAATTGATTTCTTCATTGAATAATATATTTATTATTTTGTCTTCTACAAAATAAATAAAGATATTCCCTTTTGTGTAAATTATGATTTGTTTTTAAAACATTTGAATATTATTCTGCCTTTCATTTCTGAACTTGATAAATAATAATTATTATAGCTTTTAATAATAAACTCATCATTTTGTGCCTAATGTATTTATTTATTTATAATCTAAACTTTATGGCAATAATTTATTGATTTATTTATGATATGAATTTAATGGTATTTTAATTAGGTCGTTATTGTGTTATTAAGTGTTGCGTAATATGTCGTAATCAGATAGGTATTGCATAAGTGTTACATCATTAGAGGTAAGCATGGTGAAATAATGATGATACTAATCAAACCCTTCCATTTCAGATAAGGATCCTAGAGAAAGGATTCATTTCAAATTATTATTTTATAATTAACCATAAACTCCTTGATTGTGCTTCGCTACTTTTGCATTTCAGATATTATATTAGATTTTATGTGCTTTCGCTTGCTTGTGTTTGTGTCTTGGTGGAGGGTAGTTAGAGATCATTCTTTATTATTTGAAATAGTAGATTGGTGTTTTAATAATACGCTTTGAGTAGTATTCTAACAATTTTAGTTGCGCTAGTGTGTGGCAAATAGTAGAATATATATATTATTATTTTATTTTATACTAACAATAGTCCTATCCTTTTCTTCCCTAATACAAATTGGGAATTGACTAATACTCTTATATTCGTATTTATACTTATTTTATTTAGTTGCATGGAATTTATCTTTAGTCTCTGCTGGATGTATGTAAGCATGCGTGCATATTACTATATGTGTACTCATGTGGGTAGATGTAGCAGCGAATACTTATAAACTTAACAAACTCAGTCCCTACCTAGAAACGAGAAGCGGTAATCGTTCCATTTTTCGTCATATTTCTAGGGAAGAGTACAGTCAGCGACCGTAGCGATTGCTCGTTAAGGCCCTATTATGAAATATTCTATAATAATTACTAACCTTTATTTTATGTATTGGGTGCATGCTTATGTATTTATGTATACCTTAATCTATGTGTGTTTATCCGCGAATTAGTCTAACAAGCACAGAGATTCAGCACTGTCTAGGCCGGCTGAAATCGAAATAGGCGGGCCGTTGGGGGCCTATTTCCCCCTCCCCCATTAGGGGGGGGGGGTGTGGTGTAGATAGAACTGTAGAATTTGAAACTGTGGTTGTGGTAAATAAGTAGATTTTGAATCTTTATTTCTAATAACAGGCAAAATTCTCTCAAGACAATGGATTCACAGCTGACCAGAATTGTCCTTTAAATCCGAAGGGCAATCGAGAAAGATATAATTATTTGTTAGAAAACTACTAAATTATTTGCAGAATGAATATAATCACGATGTGACGAGAAATTGTGCAATATTTATCTATTTATTTTATGTCGCTATTATTACAAATTAAATACAAATCAAAGAAGAAATATTATTTAATTAATCGTTATTTAAGTATGATGTTTTACCGTATTTTATTTCATAACTAATTGGACTATTTTATGTTTCAGGATTATCCAGTTGAATAATAAATCTCAATTAGATTAAAACCACAACGTTTGGGTCCTTAGGTTAGTTTCTAGACGATCACGATTTGGCCATTTCGTAGACGGTTGTTCTAGGTTTTCTAGATAGTCTTTCAGATACTAGTAGAATAGAGCTGACAACGTCATATTCAGCTTAGGATTATTCTATAGCTAGATTTAGTAGCCCTAGCTTTGCGGATGGTCTGCTTTGCTCGCAGGGCTTAGGTAGTTGCAAAATATGGTGCAATCGATAGTTTAGATATAATGGGGTTGCGACATATAGTGTCATCGTAGGTTTAGGTATAGTAAAGCTTAGGTTTAGCTTAGATCTAGTTAGGACAGCTTAGGTTCAAAGCCTCTCGTTAGGGGGGGCTGTGACAAATGGTGCCTTGTGTCCAGGATATCACTTTATCATTGTAGAGTGAGATTTGGGTTGCTGCGGCGGCTTAGAATATTTGGGGAAGGGTGAAGAAGATGGAAGAAAGTGGTAGGCTAATAATCATTTTGGGGATGGGCCTATTTTGCAAATAAATAAAAATTTTGTTTAATTTTAGCCAGTTCAATTCAATTTTAATTAGATCTAATAGCTTATTAATGTAGGAAGGCGGAGTAAAATAGCCATTTTTCGAATAAATAGTAATTTAGCTAGTTTAATGTAGATTTAATAGCTTATTTACAAAGGGGGGGGGGGGTTACTTAGTAATTTTGCAAATAAATAATAATTTAGTCATTTAAATTTGGTTGGGTGTGGATTAAATAGCTTATTAATCAAGGGGGGAGGGTTTACTTAGTAATTTTCCTAATAAATAATATTTTAGTCATTTAAATTTGATTTGATGTAGACTTAATAGCTTATAAATGAAGGGGGGCGGGGTTTCTTAGTAATTGTGCAAATAAATGATAATTTTGTCATTTAAATTTGATTGGATGTAGATTCAATAGCTATTGTCGAAGGGGGGGGGGGGGGGTCGTAGCCATTTTTGCAAATAAATAATAATTTAGTCACTTAAAATGTGGTTTGATGTATATTTAATAGCTCATTAGCAAAGGGGGCCGGGGGGCTTGGTCAGTTTGAAACATTAAATTCACTTTTGAGCAAAATGTCTTATGGATTTATGTTGTTTGGTTGACAGAGAAGAATGAGACTTTATGAAAGAGTGGAAGTATAGTCTTAGACAGGAGAAAAGAAAGAAGATTTAAAAGCTTAGTGTTAGATAAGTACCTAGTAGAAGAATGAGTTAGTATCGTAGGGGAGGAAAGCATATTTTTCTAACTAAAATGAGTTTTGTCTTAGGCATTAATTTATAGCATCAAAAGATTTTTTTCTATAAGTGTGATCGGGGTTGTTCGACGCTGCAGGGGCGTCGGGGAGACTCGGGGAGGTGGGCGGCCCACCCCGCGGCCCGTGGACTGCGTGTAAGAAGGTGCGCGAGCGCCGACGAGGGCTGGATGTTGGTCTCGTGAGTCGTGTCGGCGTGGGGTGCGCAGGCGCGTTCCATATGAGGGGCGAGGCTCTGCGCGGTCTAGGTGGACACGAGACAGCTTTCGTTCGGTTGCGCAATTCTATAATTTTGTTTCGTACCCCTCGATTTTGTTAGTAAATAAATTGATAGTAAAATGTGTTTTATAGTATTTGGGTTTTGTGTCCTTGTTTTGTTGTCGTTTGGAACTCAAGGTGGTAAATAATTGAGGTTGGTATTTATTTTTGTGCAACGAGAGCGAGCGGTTTTGACAGGAGTTGGGGAGGGGGCGTTTCTTGCCGTCTTCTGTTCCTTCGGGGCGATGCTGAGGATTTTATGGATAGTGTGGGAGAGGGACGTTAGATTTACGCAGATCGGGAACAGTGTAGGGCTCGTTTTGGTTGGCGTTTGTTGTCGGTTGCTGTCTTCTGTTCCTTCGGTGCAATGCTGAGGATTTTGTGGATAGTGTGGGAGGGTCGTTAGATTTACGCAGGTCAGGAATAGGGTAGGGCTCGTTTTGGTTGGCGTTTGTTGTCGGTTGCTGTCTTCTGTTCCTTCGGTGCAATGCTGAGGATTTTGTGGATAGTGTGGGAGAGGGTCGTTAGATTTACGCAGGTCAGGAATAGGGTAGGGCTCGTTTTGGTTGGCGTTTGTTGTCGGTTGCTGTCTTCTGTTCCTTCGATGCGATGCTGAGGATTTTATGAATAGGGTGGGAGAGGGACGTTAGATTTACGCAGGTCAGGAATAGTGTAGGGCTCGTTTTGTTCTCTGCACCCTTGATTGGATTCAGAAAAGGGTGACTGCTTGTGAAATGTCTGTTTAGTTTGGTTGTTTTAGAGAAAATAATACTTTGCTTTTAGTTAGTAAGTGGTCCTCTTATGTTTTAATGTATTTTCTTGTGAATACATAAACATTCTAGTTGTAGTTTAATTGAATCGATCTCGGTAGATCAGTGGTTTAGGCTTGGAATTCAGATTCAGTGTTCCCGTGTCGGTTCGCGGTCGGGTCGGGGTTTTCTCGTTTGATATTTTTACTCGGGGTTGGCCTGTCTCAGATAGAATGAGACCGGTTGACTGGGAAGAATTATTGCCTCAGGCAATAAGTTCCGCTGGCTATGCTGACAACATTGTATAGGGAAATGTTAATTTAGTTATTTATTTATTATGCATGATAATATTCAGTGAAATTCTACTTGGTAGTAAGGTTGTCGGTTGCAAGATAATTTTTTGTGAGGCTCGGTTTCCGGACGGATAGTTAAAAGTTTTTTTTTTAACTTTTGCGTGGCGTCGGTTTGTCTCAAGATTACCTTAGAAGTTAGGTAGTGTTGTGTGTTATTAATAGCTAAATTAATAATGTAACAATACATTCTTTTGAATATTTCATCTAATTTTATTTTGCATCTATGCGCGAATATAAGTTAATTATTATTTTTTTGTTTGTATTAATGTGATAAAAATAGAATTATTGTTTTGATTTTATTGGATTTTGTGTCTTTACAGGGTGTTTAATGAATTATTTGTATATAATTTATATGTTTTATTGCAGGATATGAATAGATATTAAAATGATTGATTGAGATAGTTAGAGTGATAACTCATTTTTTTTTTATTTATCTACTCTCATTAATTAGTAGGTATTTCCATAGTGTCTTTTCTGTGCATTGCAAAGTAGTTATAATGTATTTATATTGTGATATGAGAATTATTTTTCTCCATTACTTTTGTTTATGGGAAGTTTTGTTAAAATAATAGCATAGTTCTTCTTCTTCTTTTGTTAGATAATGGGAATGTTTTGTTTTGATGATACTCCAGGGAATTTGTACATAGTGGGATTTCTTTTGTCGTTTAATATCTACATTAATATAATATTTTGTATTCCTTATGAAGTGGGTAGTTATCAACATTGTAGTCCTAGAATGTCTATTGTAGAGTCCTGTTCTGAAGAATAGTATTGAAGTTTTGCTGATACATTTAACTTTTGTTGAGGTCTGTGAGAGATCAGATTTGGCTTATCCACTTCCTGATTAATCCAACCGTGCTCTCTCAAAGGGGGGTCTGTGACGGGACTAACATTTTAGTAAAGTATTTTAGATTTTATTTATAGATTTATTCTTAAATTATAATAACTTGGAGACGCCCATGGGGTTATACACCACTGTTCTATAACACGTCACAGGTATCTCGAAATATTGCGAAACTTATTTTAATAAAAGGGGTCGCAAATACCTATTTGGGGAGTTCATTTCGAATCTTGGAGCGGTGAGGATCTCCTACTAAGGCGGTCATCCCACAGCTTTCTGGGGCAGTTCATCTCATCTCTTGAAGAGTGAAGATCTCTTACAAACAGCAGGGTCAGTTATTTTCTACTTATGGAAGGGGACGGAGGTCTCCAGTGCTGAACAGATCTATACCAGGCCCAAGGACAATTCAGATAATTATATTTTGTTTCATTAATTTATTTTTTTCCTAATCCAATTTGTTTATTTTCATAGAGATTTTGATTTTAATTTTTACTGATTTAAAATAAATGAATGTTTCGTTGGGTAAATTATAGCGATTTGTTTAAACATTTGATAAGTAAATATTTTAATATATTTTATATTGGTTCCAAATTGATTTCTTCATTGAATAATATATTTATTATTTTGTCTTCTACAAAATAAATAAAGATATTCCCTTTTGTGTAAATTATGATTTGTTTTTAAAACATTTGAATATTATTCTGCCTTTCATTTCTGAACTTGATAAATAATAATTATTATAGCTTTTAATAATAAACTCATCATTTTGTGCCTAATGTATTTATTTATTTATAATCTAAACTTTATGGCAATAATTTATTGATTTATTTATGATATGAATTTAATGGTATTTTAATTAGGTCGTTATTGTGTTATTAAGTGTTGCGTAATATGTCGTAATCAGATAGGTATTGCATAAGTGTTACATCATTAGAGGTAAGCATGGTGAAATAATGATGATACTAATCAAACCCTTCCATTTCAGATAAGGATCCTAGAGAAAGGATTCATTTCAAATTATTATTTTATAATTAACCATAAACTCCTTGATTGTGCTTCGCTACTTTTGCATTTCAGATATTATATTAGATTTTATGTGCTTTCGCTTGCTTGTGTTTGTGTCTTGGTGGAGGGTAGTTAGAGATCATTCTTTATTATTTGAAATAGTAGATTGGTGTTTTAATAATACGCTTTGAGTAGTATTCTAACAATTTTAGTTGCGCTAGTGTGTGGCAAATAGTAGAATATATATATTATTATTTTATTTTATACTAACAATAGTCCTATCCTTTTCTTCCCTAATACAAATTGGGAATTGACTAATACTCTTATATTCGTATTTATACTTATTTTATTTAGTTGCATGGAATTTATCTTTAGTCTCTGCTGGATGTATGTAAGCATGCGTGCATATTACTATATGTGTACTCATGTGGGTAGATGTAGCAGCGAATACTTATAAACTTAACAAACTCAGTCCCTACCTAGAAACGAGAAGCGGTAATCGTTCCATTTTTCGTCATATTTCTAGGGAAGAGTACAGTCAGCGACCGTAGCGATTGCTCGTTAAGGCCCTATTATGAAATATTCTATAATAATTACTAACCTTTATTTTATGTATTGGGTGCATGCTTATGTATTTATGTATACCTTAATCTATGTGTGTTTATCCGCGAATTAGTCTAACAAGCACAGAGATTCAGCACTGTCTAGGCCGGCTGAAATCGAAATAGGCGGGCCGTTGGGGGCCTATTTCCCCCTCCCCCATTAGGGGGGGGGGGTGTGGTGTAGATAGAACTGTAGAATTTGAAACTGTGGTTGTGGTAAATAAGTAGATTTTGAATCTTTATTTCTAATAACAGGCAAAATTCTCTCAAGACAATGGATTCACAGCTGACCAGAATTGTCCTTTAAATCCGAAGGGCAATCGAGAAAGATATAATTATTTGTTAGAAAACTACTAAATTATTTGCAGAATGAATATAATCACGATGTGACGAGAAATTGTGCAATATTTATCTATTTATTTTATGTCGCTATTATTACAAATTAAATACAAATCAAAGAAGAAATATTATTTAATTAATCGTTATTTAAGTATGATGTTTTACCGTATTTTATTTCATAACTAATTGGACTATTTTATGTTTCAGGATTATCCAGTTGAATAATAAATCTCAATTAGATTAAAACCACAACGTTTGGGTCCTTAGGTTAGTTTCTAGACGATCACGATTTGGCCATTTCGTAGACGGTTGTTCTAGGTTTTCTAGATAGTCTTTCAGATACTAGTAGAATAGAGCTGACAACGTCATATTCAGCTTAGGATTATTCTATAGCTAGATTTAGTAGCCCTAGCTTTGCGGATGGTCTGCTTTGCTCGCAGGGCTTAGGTAGTTGCAAAATATGGTGCAATCGATAGTTTAGATATAATGGGGTTGCGACATATAGTGTCATCGTAGGTTTAGGTATAGTAAAGCTTAGGTTTAGCTTAGATCTAGTTAGGACAGCTTAGGTTCAAAGCCTCTCGTTAGGGGGGGCTGTGACACTATGCATCAGTAGTGCATTTTGGATCAAGATTTTATACCGGAATCATAAATATTCTTGATAAATAGATACGATATAGTTTGCTTAAAAAAAAAACAGGAAAAATATCGACTCTCAAAAAGAGTCTGATTATGAACAAAAATATTTTTTGTGATATTTTCGAATTTGTTGAAACATCTTAAAAAAAATATATACCTAGGTACATACCTAAAAACGCTTAGTAGGTACCTACGTATAAATATTTTTTGTAAAATGTAATTTATACGATAGGTAGGTACTTAGGTATTGTAGACTCATCAGTTATAAAAATAAATAATTATTGTTAAAGAATACATAATAAATCTTGATATTAATTATTATTCCCCATATTAA
Organism: Mystacides longicornis; assembly: GCA_963576905.1. NCBI lineage: Eukaryota > Metazoa > Arthropoda > Insecta > Trichoptera > Leptoceridae > Mystacides > Mystacides longicornis. Next base: position 23,988,459 of record OY756425.1, on the reverse strand, counting down.
TAAAAGCTTATTGATAGGGGTTATTTCACCAGTAGGCGGCGATACATATTTTATATTGACTGCTTGCCTAAAAATGGACTTAATAGGTAGGTACTTACTTATAATTATAAGTAGGTATACTATACCTATTTTAGTTTATAATTGATCAAAAAATGAGCAGTAGGTAAATTTCGTATTATGTTTATTAATGGACTTGTCTTTTCAGAATTGGCTGAAAAGACTAAAGTTTATTAAAATTAGTTTAATATTCACATCTATGCTAAAATAGTTTGCTAGATTACTTTGAGATTTTCATTGTATTTATATGTATGAATGTTATAAAATAATTAATGAAACACGCCCCTAAAAACTCAACAATAACCCATTTTTTATACAGCGTCAATCTACTGTGTACCTACTTATCTATATACAAGGCTAGCTGTTACCGACTAAATAAGGCTTAATTACAGTTAATAGACAATTATTTTACATATTCATAATACAGTAATATAATAAAGGCAATTCCCACTCTAACGGTCACTGGTGTAAAGGGATATTGTTATTAATTATTACATTCACACACACGCGCGTGTGACATTCTCACTATGTGCAGTAGCCCGCCCACTCCCATTAGGTTTGATGGATTACATAATGTTATATTATCAAACGTTTAAAATAATTTAAATCATAAATTCTAACGCCTATTGTATCTATTTATTATAATGTAAAGGGTAGATACGTATTGTAGAGGGTTTGTTGAAAAATGTATTCTCATGTTTTTTTTTCATGGTCTTTGGGTTGGTACCTATCTATTTTGGGGCCTTGTGATTCTATTTGACATTGGCTATTCCACCTTCAGAGGAGCCGGAAGAAGGCACATGTCCTGGCTGCGTAATATATGAGAATGGACGGGTTTCCGTACTGTGGAACACTGTGGAATTTTCCGTTGTTCCGAGAGGCCTAGGACATCAGAGAAGGAGGGAAGAGATGATGATGACGTGAACCACATCGATTCCTTCCTCAAGGAAAAGACAAAGAGAGATTTGTGGCAAACATTACTATAATTCCTATAGATCAAGAATATTAACCATCAATCAATCAAATCAATTTATTATCAAAGCATTCCATTGCCGTATATCTTCACCCTTTTTTCTTACCTTTGTCCCATTATTTGGGGTCGGCTCTCCTAACCTTTCTTCGCCAAGACTCTCTTTTAAACGACAGCTTTTGTTCCACCTGGCTTTCCTTGAGGTCTCTCTCGACACACATGTGACTGGCTGGTCTCTTATTTGGTCTTGCATCGCCATATTATATTTTATTGTTATTTATTTTTTATCACAGGTAGGTAGGTACTTTTATAGTATTTCATGTTCAATTCTTAAAAGGGTCATATTATATAAGAAACGACTTTTCATACTATTATTTATTAAAGTACTTTTATAATAGGTAGGTATATAGGGACTTACAAAACACAATTCCCTATCTATGGAAATATTTAACAATAGGTCTAAGTACTTAAAATGAAATTACCTAATGAATGAAATCAATGTTCTTATTATAACAGTTTATTTTATAACGTGTATCTTTTATTACAATTTTATGTTTAAGTTATGTAGGTACGTACCTAAACGGAAAGTCGAATCGAAAGGGTCAACCAATTTGAGAATGGTATATAGGTAGCTACCTCAAAATAATTCATGGAAATGTTTATACGGCTGACGTTTGTATTTTACTAGTATGGTGTCATGATTTGATGATTTTACCCAAACGTGTGGATTTGCCAGTTTATAAAATTACAGTAGATACTTACCTACTATGCTACAGACTGTAGTAAGTTTCTACATATTTATTATTGTATTTGCCTTTACCGGGCACGTTGAATGGTATGAGGGACGATACAACATTCTGCGAATATAAAACAGGAGGGGGGAACCGAACTACACTCCGTTCGTATGAACAACAACCCATCTGTCATTACTTTGCAGTTCCCAGTATTATTTATCTTTTTGACCGCAACTAGTTCGCGAAACATATTGGAATAAAACCCAATATTTAATTTTATTCCATAAGTATAATTTTAATTTTATCCTGATACACAAAAAACCCCAAAACACTCCTACTACAGAAATTATTACTAAATATCAATCTCAATTCCAAAATGAATTAAAGCGACACCTAGATCAGCAGGAAGAGCTAAAGAATATGGAAATGAACGAACTCACAGACAAAATTTCAACAAGTATACATAATGCCGTAAAGAAAATAACCTTTAGACAAAAGAATAAAAACCAAAAATTATCTCCAAACACACTAAAAATGATAGAGAAAAAAAGACTGCTAGATAGAGACTCGGATGAATATAAAATACTTAATAAGACCTTAAAAAAAGAGATAAGAAAAGATATCCGAAGACATAACAATGCCCTTATCACTGAAACAATAGAGGCAAATAAAAATATGAAGGTTTTACGAAGAAATAAGAGTATTGGAAAATCAAATATAATCAAAATAAAAGATAAAGATGGAAAATCGGTCAACAGCAAGGAAAAGATCGCAGATACAATACATGACTTCTACGTGAAACTCTACGATACAAAGACACAGCAAACGGCCAAAGATAGAAATATAATGAACGTTGGATCAGAGGAAATACCGGAAATCGACCACAGTGAACTGTTAAATGCCCTCAATTATACCAAAAACAATAAAAGTCCAGGCGAAGATCATATAACAAATGAAATGATAAAATTGGGAGGAGATGAGGTTATCGAAGCAGTGAGACTAATTTTAAATAAATGCCTAGAACAAGGAAGCATCCCTAACAGCTGGGAAAATGCTGAGGTGGTAATTCTATACAAAAAAGGAGATCCAGAAAACTTAGAAAACTATAGACCTATTAGTCTACTATCTCATTTATATAAACTACTCACGAAAATTATAACTAACCGCCTAACGCCTAAACTAGATTTTTATCAACCAGTGGAACAAGCCGGCTTCAGAAAAGGTTTTAGTACTACCGATCATATCCAAACCCTTAGACTACTCATCGAAAAAACAACAGAATACAACATTGATATACATCTGGCATTCATTGACTACAAAAAGGCATTCGACTCTATTGAAAAATGGGGTATAATTGAAGCACTAAATGACGCAAGAGTCGACTCACGATATACCAAATTGATAAAATATATCTATGACAATGCCACAATGGATGTGAAAATCGATGATGATACCAAAACAGAAAAAATAAAAATCAACAGAGGCGTCAGACAGGGAGATACCATCTCTCCCAAGTTGTTCACTTTGGTCTTAGAGAACATATTTAAAACTCTTAACTGGGAAAACCGAGGAATAAAAATCGACGGTGCATGCTTAACTCATCTCCGCTTTGCAGATGATATAATACTTTTTAGCAAAGACCTGGAAGAACTGAGTATCATGGTTAAAGATCTTCATGACGCTTCCCTGAGTTTTGGTTTAGAAATGAACTATAATAAAACCAAAATTATGAGTCCATCCAACAGAAACATAAAAGTCAACGACAAAATGATTGAATCTGTTGATGAATACATTTACCTCGGACATAAGATAAAAATGGGAAAAGAGAACCAGGTGGCAGAAATACCCAGAAGAATCGGACTTGGTTGGGCAGCCTTCGGAAAGCTCAATCATATAATGAGAAATAAGGATATCCCCATTAATTTAAAAAGAAAAGCCTACGAAGCGTGCATCCTGCCTGTGATGACATATGGGTTAGAAACAATGTCCCTGACTATAAATACTGTCCACAAAATGAAATGCGCGCAACGATCCATGGAGCGACAAATGTTGGGCATAAGTCTGCGTGATAGAATCACAAATATAGAAATCAGACGCCGAACAAAAGTCGCCGACATCATGGATCAGATTGCAAAATTGAAGTGGCAATGGGCAGGACACGTAGCCAGACAGCCAATCTCGAGATGGACTCCCAGAGTCTTAAAGTGGAGACCGTGGGAAAATAAAAGGGGAGTCGGTCGGCCACAAAAGAGGTGGGCCGACGATATTGTTGCGGTCGCCGGGAAAAAATGGGTTGAAGCGGCCCAGGATAGAGAGAAGTGGAGACAAATGGAAGAGGCCTACATCCAGCAGTGGAGGGAAGGCTAGGAAGAAGAAGAAGAAGAAGAAGTATAATTTTAATTACGCTAACCTCTTGAAGAAAAACAGTCTTCTTCGGTTTTTTTTTCAACTAGTGGAAGATAACCTGAAGATAATGATGACCGTCCTGTTTTCGAAAACTGTTAAGCGTTATTTAATTAACTATGGTAAAACAAAATTTTCAAACTGAAATAAAAGTAGACTGTTAAGTGTTCTTTAAAAGATATTCTACATGGAGTGGTAAAAAACTGCTTCGAAAAATACTATGAACAACTGCAGAAAAATAGTTACCCGCTTTTGAATGTTTATGTAACTACTTAGTACTTGACATATTCTTTACATACCTGGGAGCCTAAAACAGATGTAACAAAATGATTGCTACCATCAACTTTTTGATGAAAATTCCATGGTGGTGGTGGGATCTATTAATTCGACAATTAATGTTGAACAAGCATCGCCGAATTTAAAATAGACGTACGTGGAACTATTTTTATAGATAGAAACCAAAATCAGTGTGATAAAGACATCGTTATTAAGATTGAATTGGATCGGTATTGTGATTGAAATGCAGAGTAACCGCCCTGGTCAATAAGTTTCGCTTCAACTTCTAATTGACGTTTAGGTGAGCTTCATAACTTTTTTTTAAGTCCTGCACTCGTTTTCGAGGCTTATTCTTAACTTGTTTTTCTCTTCAATACCTCTTTAATGATAAGTATCTTTTAAATATCTGAATTTCACATTGATGAAGACTTGAAGCTTGACTTTTTCTTATGGGTTCTTAAAAACAATGTGTGGAAGTCGTCTGTAGATCCGTTGCTTCCAGAAGCATCTCTAATTTCAACCCCATCGTACTTGCAAAACATCAAAGAATAAAACATCCGCATTCTAGGAATAGAAAGATCCGAACGGGACACATCCCTAAAAGAAAAGGAATCTGTAATTCTTAAAAAAATAGGTACAATAGGTATAGTGAACATTGAGTTCAGCTTTCAGGTTATTTTTAGCATAAACAGCATTTACATTACATTATTTGCTTGAATGTTTTTGTTGACTTTGTACTTTTTTACCAATCCATTGGGGAACTTTTATTCAAAAGATAAAAAAGTAAATCTGAGTATACTCACCTATTCTGTGAAGGGTCTGTCCATTTGATTGGTATAAGTAGATTATTGAACATTTTTATAACGTGGCGATCTACTGTTTTTCTGATTTGTATTGAGTGTTATCTTTGTCCAAAAATAAATATTTATCTGTTTAATTGGTGATTCTTCCTCTTCATCAGCAATCTTGCGTCCATTTTTTATCATAAGCCTCCCTTAATTGTCACCATCTCTTTCTTGTTTGTGCCTTTTAAACCCGGTGGAAACTCGTGCGAGCCACGCTGTTGTCCATCCACCTCACAACAGGAATGTGTTTCCCTACCATGGACGCTCTATTTTGATCCATCTGCCGTCATCCGTCATTCTTGCCACATGCCTATCCCATGACCAATTCTGCTCTATAACCTTCTGGATTGTACTAGTGACTCTTGTCCGTACTCTGATCCACTCATTTCTCCTTCTGTCTCTGAGCGACATCCCAAACATGTCCCTCTCCATGGCTTCTTTGTGTAAGATGTTATTTGTTCACCATTTTTTTCTGAAGGTCCACATCTAGCATCCGTATGTGAGGACTGGGAGTATGAAACACTTTAGTTTTAAGGCTCTATGAGATCTTCTTTTGAGATGAAGAGCTTAAGAATATTTAGGGACAAAATAGCATCGGACTCTACAAATGGTATCTTAAAAAGTGGAAGGACAACGGGCAGTCCATTTCCCAAGAGATCTTTCGGTAGTAATTACACCCAACAGACTTGAAACAAGAAAATAATCTCTATATATAAAAAATGGAATCCTGGTTTCCGTGATGAACGGTTGGACAATTAATTACTCAAATTCTTTTTTTGTTGTGTTTCCTATTATCAGAAGATTATTAAATAAAAGCTATAAATATACTAACGTGGAACATAAGAATATTTAAGACAACTTAACGTAAGTAACTTTCTGAGTTCTTTTGACAATATACCTACCTACTATATTACATAGGTATAATTTTTTTTTTATTTTAACCGATGCTTGACACACCGTCAGTTAATTGATAGTTGGTGTGATTGTCATAACGTGCTCTGTCAACATCGTTTAAAACAGATGCATCGGTTGGAATTAGGTATACCTACCTATTGATTAAAAAGGTTATTAATTTATCATAATACAAATTCGAATTCAATATTCATAGTAAAGACAGGACGTCTGTCGGGAAAGCTAGTTCCTTATAACGTCTTCCCCTTTTTACAAACAAAAATAATATTTTCTTTGAAATGAAATAACATTATATTACTTGAGTAGGTACATTTAATAGATATCAGAAGGCATGTCGTTTATATAACATGGAAATATCGAATGATATCAGATTTCAAAGCAAATATTTCCAATCAACGTAGGTATTGGATACTAAACCATGAAATTGGATGCATATCCTATCGTTTCAGGCAGACTATGTACCTCTGTGACAGGAAGTTCTATCCTTGGTTATAAATAGATACTTCTATTAAGAGGTTAAAAAGATTTAATATTACAGTAGATACGGCTCTTCAAAAATGTTTAATACTTATCTGCCTTTAAAGGAAACAGGTAGGTACGAAATACCTACCTTATGAACGGTAGCTCCAGAAATGAAATTTTGACCTAAAGGTTCAGGATGAATTTCAGATTCAAGTAGCGAAAAAATACATTAGGTACCTATTTATAAAAAGTTTTTTTTAGTGTAAATATTAACCTGATGTTAATGATAAAATGTAGGTAATAATTACATATAGGTACCTACACATACTGAATTTAAGGGAACAAAGTTGGTCCTTCACAAATGTCTAAGCGAATTAGAAGAAATCACCCAAGATTCAAATTATTATCAAACATTTATATAACGCAACTGTGTTTCCTTGAATTCACCAAAATTAACTTTCACTTCAAGTTAATACACAACCCTTATAATAAGTAGTTAACCAAAAATATATTAAATGTAAAAACATTAAATATGGCTTAGGTATAGGTATGTAACGTTTTTACATTATAAGAAGTGGTTTTCAGCCTGGCGGTTTCGTCGTCGACATTTCTATGTTCCGTAGGTAGGTACTGGAGGTTGTGGGTTCGATCCGAAGTGCCGACCATATTCCTCGTTCCCGACAAGTTTTTAGTAGCTTTCTGTGACAGAGTCAAATTGTGTATTTGTGTTCACTTTGAGTGAGCACACATTCATTTTTATAAAAAAAATAAAAATATGTAGGTATGTTTAGATTATGTATATTGTACATATATCTATTATTTGTATAAAATTTTAATACCTACTCACATAAAGTTTAAACAAATCATGTTTCCACGTCTTATTGTTTCGTGAAAGATACGGAAATGGTCGGTACCGAGGATCGACCTCGCCACCTTCCAAATGAAACTCGGCGACTGAATCGCTAAACTACCAACCACTTCACAGTGGAATCATTCAGGAAAAAAGAGCAAACCAAATTTAAAAATGGAAAAAATTGCCAGTCACCATCGATATTTTATAGTAAGTATGTGAGTTTATATTGTTTATAAAAGCTATTTGAAGTCTCCGCCCGCGTCTATATCTGGTGAATAATCTCGCTAATTCCTGGGCGATCCCTCACTCGGTGCCAGAGCTAATGCGCCATGGCACGAGGCCGGCACGTGGCCTCTCTGCCTTCTCCCGACAATCACTTTGATTCCTCTTTCACTGCCGCCGTCTGATAATATATATCCTATATTATATAACTATAATACCTACATCTAATATGATCCTGTAACAAATCACTGGTTGATTGATCGTAGAGTCTTGTCAAAATAAAGTTCTCAAAATTTAGCACATTTTTTTTATGGGCAGATAGGTGTACCTATTTCATGTCATGCAAAGCATGACAGTAACAGGTGAACTCAAAACGTACTGAAGTGGTGGCCTTGGGAGAATCTTCGAAGCATCGGAAGACCTTAACGAGTAGGGTTGATGGCATCGCTTCCATGGATGCAAAGTCGTGGCTGCAGTTGGCAGGGAGCAAATAGAGGGGTTTTAAAAGGCAGGACCAAATGGCTGACGAGAAAACTTATTTAAACAATGATAATCTTACATGTACAGTTTAAATTTTATTTAATTAAGTTTTCCATCGTTGAGATGAACGATTACGGGCTTACGACCCTGTTATGTTATTTTGAAAGCAGATATAGTTCCTTGGCACACAGTCATAACGTCTGTAAAAATTTATTGGTAGTGTGAGTGTTAAGTGATTAATATTTAAAATTGTGAACAATAGCTGAGTACCTACATGTAGTTATCAAAATGCAAGGTGCATGGTTACTAAACATTTAATAGCAGGGAATTCTATATTTTTGCCCGTACAGCATGCTGCATTTGATAGAGTTCATACATGAACTAAACAGTAACGTCTCACTAATTTAGCACTAATAACTTAGCACCTTCACTTAATACTTAGCAAAGTGTCAATTGACGAGTCTTAAGCGTAAGTATAGAGCGATACGAACACGTACCAAAAGTGTGTCTAAGCAAGTCCGCAGACGTATCAGTATGCTAACTTTAATAAGTACCTACCAACTTACACAAGCGTCTACAAAAGATCCATCGGATAAAACAAATGGTAATTTGTACCGTTATTGAACCAACATTTTGTTTCAGTCAAAAATACTCAAAAATCATTCCAGCCGTTTAACAGAAGTTCATATTTCAATTTTTATGAAATATAGGTAAAAAAAAATAATTGTTAGGTACTTTTCAACATTTAGGTGTCAGAATAGCCGACGGAACTTTATCTATTGCCTGAGACATTTTTTCCTAGACAGGCCAACCGCGGCGCGGGTTGAAATTTCAAGTGGAAAACTCTTAAAAAAATGTTACCTGACCGGGAATTTAACCCGGGACTTATTATGCTACATTTATACGCTTGCCACGACTTGGCAAGCCACCACAAACACGAACGTGTAAATGGGGTGATTGCCGTGGCTTGTGTGAGCTTGCCAACCTTGTCCCCGATCCGGGCAAGCGAGGTTTTTCGACACACATCAAAGGAAATTTGCGGCAAACCTATAACATACCGTCGCGCACGCCAACGTGTAAATGGCGTCCGAGCGTTTGTGAAGGCTCGGAGTTTGTGGTGGCTTGCCAAGCCATGGTAAGCGTGTAAATGTAGCACTAGAAGTAAGTGCGTAAACCACTAGGCTATTGATGATATTGGTATATTTAGGTATAAATATAATATACAAAAATATTGAAATAAATACTTATCTACACAATATACCGCTAATAATATAAGGACTCAAACTCTACTAAGTCGAAGATAATCCCTATTCAACCAATTAAATACATTGTATCCTTTGTTGATAGTAATGCAACAAACATATTGTAAGTGAGTATTAGCATATTATATGTGTATTATAAAACATATTATATGTCTCCCTATTATCCCACGAGGCGCGCCTGTGCGGGGAGGCATTTCTTAATCCCAGCAGGCAGTCGCGATGTTGATCTTGTTATCTGCGGAGAGATACAAAGGGGATTACTGGGCCCCGCTCGCGTGGCTGTTGGTGTCCTCTTCGCCAGCTTTTTACATTGTTTGTGCAGATTAATTCTGTGGCTTTCCAAGTACTTGATGCTGTGGGAAACTGAGTTGCATTACCAATCGACACACAACATACCTACTTACTTGAAATAGAGAATCAGTTGCATTTTTTAAATGTTCTGAAAAAAGGATATGGATATACGTACTTACCCAAAAAACTTAAATAAGAGTACAAATTTAGACAAGCAAACGCTTTTGATTTGAAGTCAGTTTCATAATCTTCAGTTGGATTTGTTCCCTCATCTGAGCTGGGGCCCAATATTCAAATTGTCTGGCATAAAAATATTGAAAACAATGGAATTAGTTCACTAAGCATCTATAATACCAAATTAGGTAGCATAAAAGGCTCTGAAAAGAGGTTGCAATAGTTACAGAAAGGGAATCCCAGAATCCTCACATTGAGACTGTGGTATACAAAAAGAGTGGGCCGGTCCCAAAAGGTCCAGTCGCGCGGTAGATGATTGGAAAAAAGCCCAAGATAGAGCGAAATGGAAGAAAATGAAAGAGGCCCAGGAGTGGAAAGAAACCTGAGGAACAACAAGAAGCTATTCATGATGCATGCATGTCACCTTGTTTTATAGAAAATGTTATTTCCTTATTTATAAAAAAAATATTCACTATTCTAGATCGGTGTCTTAAAAGTAGGTTCATATATATCTAACAAAAGTTCCCTATAGTGGTCCGATTTGATAACAAACTGATTTATTTGTGTAACAAAACAAATTATCCACTTATCGTAATGTGAAATCAAAACAGAGTAATTCCACTGATAAAATAGCAACAAAACAGCCCCATGTACCCAATATTATTAGAATAATGAATTGAACAATCTTTTATGGTATTATGAGGGGGCTAATCCCATGGACGGTGTGAGTGAGCTCTATACCAGCAGAATAAATGACTCCTTGTACAGATGCTGGTCTAAAGAAAGACCCACTGTTATTGTAAAACTTTTCATTTTATTCGGAATACAAAACCAACAATTCGATGTTTACATTAAATAAACTAGTCGGTATTAAACTAGGTAAGTATACTTACTCACAAATTTAACCATTATGGGCTCCTAATAAAATTCGCCATTTAGGTGGTCGAATTCGTTGAAATCCCCAAAATTCCAAATCATGGGTATCTTCGACTTCCAATTTTGTTTTGACGATTGGCGAAAAAAAAACATTCATAATGACTTGTATAACTATTTAAATTTTATTTTACATGTAATGTCTTCTAGTTATATAATACCTAAATAAAAATATGTACCTAACTTAGCACCAACTAGGTACTTTTTAACATTAGGATCTCTTTATGTTTTAATCCGCCCACCCTGCTTTTCGTGTTTATACCCTATAGTGGCTAAGAGAAGCCTAACTGTTATGAGCAATGAGCATGTTAGTGTATCTCTTGTTTTTGTATGTTTCTAATAAAAAATTCAAATCCAAATAAATATTATTTATAGGAGGGCAAATAATAAGAGAGAGTACAGTCAATAGAATATAAAAGGGATCTTCATATAATTTCACACTTTATTGATAATGGTATCAAATTTTATTTAACGCCTTACGCATGTCACGTGTGTTTGCGCTTAAAGGGAACAGGATATTGGAGTAGGCTGAGGGATGTACAACAAGAATTCGATACGGTGAGCAGCCCCATCAGGCCCATAGCTCCTCCGAGTGACTAATCCCGACTGCTAAAAAGGTTTACCACCCTCAGTAGGAGGGGTGCTAAATTTATTTGTCTATGAGTTTATTATTACAAAGTAAACAAATTATTAAAACAGATAGTTTCAATCTCTTACTAAGGGTTGTTTTATGGAATTTGTGGCAAAGCTTGAGTTAAAAAAACATTTGGTTTTGTTAGTAGAAGGCTCTTATGAATGAAAAAAATATAAAGCTGCGCGGAAAATTTGAAAATTTAATTGGTTTTTTTTTTTTTCTAATTTTGAAATTGAATTGGCGTTTGATAGAAACTGTCGGTTGTTTCATATATGGTTGGTTCGATTGACAGATTGAGAATGCAACATAATAAATAGTTTAAAAGAGACGCATCGGTAGGAATTACATCGGTTAAATAGGTAATCGATTTATCATTACAAATTTGAATTCCATATTCATAGTAAGGACCACAGGACAACGATTAGCGGGAAAGCTATAAGTACAAAAATTCTACCGGCTATCGAACCCGGGACCTGTTGTTCATAAATCTGTCGCCTAAACAACTAAGACTCTGTTAAAAGCACTAAAAGAAACAAATTATTTCAATCAATACGGTAACGTCAATGAATGAAATGCAGAACTAAACACTATAGTAAGTTGTTCATCATTGCTTGGTTGATTTAATCAACATTTCTTACATAGTTGCCAGTGTACGCAGAGAATGCGACGGAGAAAAATTCCTATTTGGAAGCGCTCACCGGGGAAGAAACTATTAAAGAACAGCGTTTCTACTGGTTATTATTTTTGATATTTTTATTTAACACTTTTATGATATGATTTCGATTCGTTCCATACTCAAATTGATTTTGTATAGAATTCGAAGATAAGGCGCGGAGAGATGGCAACAAACAAAATGATTATTACACGTTTTTAATCTTAATATTTCTATGTATTTTTTGTTGTTTGTCTGATGTGTGTGTGTGTGTGTGTTCTGAGTGGATGTGTGTATGAATGGTGACTTATAATTTTATTTAACTTTCTTTTCATTTCTACTTGTTTTTTTTTCTTTTGTTTTGTATGTATATACCTACTTTTTTTTTCTCTCTCGTATATATAATATGGTGAATGGTGATTGAGGACGAATGACTAAGGATATTAGTAAATGCTGAAAAGTAAAGACTTCCAAGGATGCATGAGTAATTGGGTGACAGTTGACTGAATATTGTTTTCGTTCATATATTGTACTTTATCATAACTGTTGTCTGTTCATGCGTTACAAATAAATAAATAAATAAATAAAAATAAATTAACTAGAATTTTTGTGAGATTTGTCTAGATTTTCTTTCAAGATATGTACTTACATGCTAACTAATTAAGTAAATTTTTTAATAGGTACATTTTAACTTAAAAACAAAAATCAGAAAGAAAAGTCTTAGTTAATTCGGTTTTGGTTTTAATTAGCTGTACCTAAAACCGATTTTTATATGAACTCTTCTCCATCGAGGATTTTAACTAGACATATCTAAATCTATCATAAGTTTTCCATATAACCTGTATGTATTTGTGGTCTCTACAATTATGTACGAAATTCAATAGGAAATAAATAACAATACTGAAAACGACAATTTTTTCTTTAATTTTTTTTCAATTGATCAACGTTATAATATTATTATTATTACGAATGGCTTCTGCCATCAACGTCAGAAAGCAGAGAAGTAAGCTATCTGGTACATACAGGATACACGCAACCTATTATATAACATCCAGGCTTTCAAGCTAATTCAAGAGCGTTGAGGGCAGAATTGTACGGATCTGCATTTAGTCCAGGAAATGCACTAAGGGGGGGGATTTTCAACATGTTAAATGAATCACAGAGGCTTGAAATCCCGCATGTGCTATCTGTGGAGAATCTGTGCACATCGTCCATATTCTCTACGGATTTTGTTGATTCTTTTGGGAGGTCAAACCCTTTGAATAGAAATAATACCTACTAGATAAATAATGTGCTTGGTCCTAACAAGTACCACGTGACTGTTGTTAAACTCATACAAACTGCGACGATTTTTCGGAAGCGAGTTGTGAAATTCGATTTTTTATTTATATATACTTATGAGTTTGTTGGGTTGTGTTTTGCTTGTGGATGAAAGGAAATTGAATTATTATTGATAATTTTTCTTTAGTCATGTGACTGTTGGATAAAGGAACCAATATTGGTTTTGTGCATACCTACACAAATTTTATCTTATAATATTTAATGGTCAAACCCAAGCGTCGGCGCTCAAACCTTCCGCATCAGGCTCCAAGAGTTTCGACGTTGTAGGTATATACCTATATGCATGCATAAGATTGGCTAGAAACTGTTGTTAAGAAGTTCTATACCCTTCAAAAAGGTGTTCACAGCCTTTATAAAACTAAGGTTACTGCTACGTGAATCGAATTGGCATTCCTAAATAGCACGTATGCATATAAAACACCTAATGACAATTTTAATAATAGAAAACAATTCATACTGTGGATTAGTCAATACCGTTCTCTGTTCTATCGATTACGTTGCGGCACTCAGAACGAATCATTCACGGTTTGGGATCTATCATGAGTCTGTTTGGTTTCGCCGACAACGCTTTGATTGATCTCCGTCTGTAATTTTATTTACGAGCATTGATCAATATTACTATTCTGCGAGTCTATTCAATTAAAATCAAGGAAACTAAAACCTTTTCAATTTGATATATCTTTGCGCGTATACTGAACCCTTCTGATGCGCATTCAACCTCTGATGGAATATTGCTTTTTTCTTATGTTAAAATTGTTTCTGTTATTCTAGATATGTTATCATTACTTTGAAGACATCAGATAGAAAACTGAATACCTTTTACAAATTTATTTCTCTGATTTTATCTCTGAAATCCAAACAGTTGATGCAAAATGCCATCCTAATGGAATCCATAAGGGGGCGTTCAAGTATTACGTAACGCAATTTTTGAAGATTTTTTACTCCCCCTCCCCCCCATGTAACGCGCCGTAACGTTTTTCTGTACCCCCCCCTCCCCCCCCTAAATGTTACGTAACACCCAAGAGACCATTTTTTACTGAACTCTCGTAAAAAAATAAAAGGGTTTCAAAGGGTTCCTTTGCTAACTTCGGAGAAAAAAAATACTATTTATATGTTCCATAAATTTATCTTTATTTTTTCTTTTGCTGTTTTTCAAATTTTGTCATAGCTGCGATGGCAAGTCCAGTTGATGAAAACAGTTGATGATGTAAATCCCCCCTTTTGACCACTAACGAATGCTGACAACGAAAATAAAATAAAAATGGGATTCCCCGTAAAAAATAAAAGATTTGCTAACTTGGGAGGGCGAAATAAAAATTACATACAATGCAGTCGAGGGACTCCCCGTAAGACTTAAACGAAAAAGGTTCCTTTTTTCGCAGAGCGAAAAATTCTTACGCTTAGGGTGAAAACACGTAGAAAGCCGATTCCGACCGGCGCAAAGAATGTTGTCTATGGTTTCAATGCATTTAAATGGGCATGCCGGAAAGCAGGTTTCTGCTTTTGCTGTGCGTATCCCCATTCAACTGCATAGAAACATTCTTTGCGCCGGGCGGCGCGGGTCGGATTCGGCATTCTACGTGTTTCCACCAAAAGCTTTAACATCGGAGAACAAAATAAAAATGACGTACGGTACAATCGAGGGACTTCTCGTAAAACATAAACGAAAAGGATTGCCCAACTTGGAAGATTTATTTCCCAATTTTTTTTATTTAAGGAAAAAAATACCGTTACGTAACGAGTTGTTCGAACCCCCCCCCTCCCACCCTCGTAACGCACAGTAACGTTTTGCAAGACCCCCCCCCTCCAAATTGAGTTACGTAATACTTGAACGCCCCCTAATGTATAGGAGTGAAATTTTGAAATTGAAGAAAAATCTGAAAGCTGATGGTATACATTCACCGACCTCGGTAGCCTAGTTGTACCTACTGCCGTGGACTTCAAATCACGAGGTCCCGGGTTCGATTCCCGGTCGGGTCAGAGTATTTCTAAATGTTTTTTCACTTGAAATTTCTACCCGAGCTTGGCCTGTCTCAGATTGGACGTGACCGGTTGACTGGAAAAAATTGCCTTAGGCAATAAGTTCCGCCGGCTATACTGACACCTTTGTATAGAAAAATGTTATATTATACCTATTATTATTACATACCTATTAAATTCTGTAGACATGAGATTTTTAGAGAGAGGATATGGAGTGCATTTAGCGTAGTGACTAACTAGAAAGAATGTGAATAAATGTGTGTTTCCGGCATGTTGAGAGAATGGGAAAAGGGATCTCTAAATCTGAAAGAATGAGTGTACGGAGACGTGGCCGATCTAGACTGACGTGGGCAGAGCATTTCGGTGCCGTCTTTCAGAAGAGCCAGGTCAAAAGTAGGTAAGTACAAGGAATACATTTACAAGACAATCTATGTACCTATGCGGAACGTTATGATTTGAATGAAACAAAATGAGGTAAACCTATAGCAAAGAATGGAGGTCCGCACTCTCTGCCTATACAAAAAAGTCTCTAGTCAAAAAATTACACTAATATTGATTATTCTGGACTTTTGTTTGAAATGAGGCTGTGTACGGGTAAAGGGGTTAACGCCTTGTTTGAAGCCGACAGAAGAATATAACGACACATTAATTTAATAACTTCGGTTTTCCGCGTTATTGGAGTCTGCGAATAATCAACACGGCTTGCGGTTTAACCCTATCAAGGCTACCTAGTACCTACCTACCCACCCACTGCCCAACCAATCGCATCCTTCATCGTGACGCACATCTTAAGCGTTTAATTATAATTTTGTTCGTACTGAAATACTTAAACCTATTGCACGTCAAGTGTACAAAATAAATTTTAGAATTAAACGATTGGTTCTACTCATACTAAAACGAACTTTCATCTTTCCGTTCGGATCCAGACTTTGTGATATTAACAAAAATGGATATATTCATAGCCTGGCGCCAAATACATGACAGCAGTCGCTGTCTTTAAAATTGGTTGCTCTCTTGTTCTCAATAATTTCCAACTTTTATCTCTATATTTCATTAATTACTAAATATCTACTTATTTAGTAATTAATGAAATTAATTACTAAGTAATTAATGAAATTAATTACTAAATAAGAATTATCCTAATCATGAGAATTCTCATGATTAGGAGTTTCGGAGACTTCAACATTACCACCTGGTGGCGAACGTTGCTAACGTAAAGTGATCACACTAAGCCAGCCTTCGAAATAACAGAAGAAGACGGTCGTAAGCCCGTAGTGGTTTGTTACATTAAAATATCGAACATCAGTAATGAATTGTTAGAGACATTAGTTGTTACATATTCGTTTTTGTGATATTTTCACGAAGTATCTTGTGAAGGTAATGATGATCTACATCGATGCTTTGAGTAGGTACCAACTTATATAAATAAGAAAATTGTTGACAATGAGGCTATCATCTCAGCGTTGGACGGCGGTTCGAATCCTGCAATTGACGTAGAATTTTTCACTATGTTGGAGACTACCTATCATAATGTGAGAAAATAAAAAAAAACTGATGGATGGGGTTTGAAAGTTGACCGATTGTTACAAGCTTTACTTTGTGTGAAAGTTCAGTCAAATAAGTTTAATGAAACCAAACTTTTAATTATACAACGCTCACAACAGTCAATAGGCGATCTAGTGAGTAGCGAGTTCTATTTATATTAAAATTAGCACGTATTGATTTTTTTTTCAATATTGGCAAGGCAACTCCTCTGGGCTGATTTATTATATACAATACAATATCTATCTTTTACACTCCACTCAGGGGCATAGGGAGGCAAACAGAGCTCTCCTGCGCAATGTTTATGATTATGACCTCTTCCCACACTATATCCAGACCCTCAGCTCTGCCTCGAAGGAACGTAGCACGCTATAAGAGGGTCTTCATCGTCTTCAAGACTGTGACGGGAGGAAGAACAGCGCTCTTCTTTGCCAACTGTCATTCAGCATCCTTAACACATGTCCCAGCAATGTCCATCTCCTCTCTATAATGGTAAAGGTGATACGCCTGCGCTAGGTGCGCTGGCATATAGAGTCGATTTTGTATGATACCTTTTAAAAAAATGAAAAAAAATATCGGTATCATAAAGTGATAGAAAGTAGGAAAGTGTAGTAATTAAAATCCAACATGAGAAGGATTTTTTACATTCTCTGTACCTACCAACTTATTAGAAAATCTCACTAGTGATACTAATTTGAATAAGGTCAACAAAATAAATAAATATACCTAAATAAAATGTTAATAATATCAGATCGAGTTATGCGTTGAATTACGAGTTGGTGTGTAGCGAGATGTCTCGCATCGATAATTTATTAGAGCCCATAAAATAATTAATCCACATTCATGTTTCTTGATTATTTTAATAATCAAAAATGATTCAATAACAAATTAATAAATAAACACATTCATCCATAGGTAATATATTATTAATTTACAACATCACACCTTGCAATCAACAAATTTATATTTATAATATTCCCTACAACGCTAACAACGGTTACCCCATACGAAACACACGTCTTTACTATTCATAAAGCAACGCCTCTAACGAATAAAATATTAAAAATTATTCTTCTCAATAGAAATAGAAATTTTATTAAATTACTCAATGGAATTTGTTACATTGTAACCGTTTCTCAGATAGGTATGTATAGGCAATATAACAGTATTTTTATAATTAAGTATATTAAATTGATTTGATTTGATTCCAATTTATTCGATTGTTTTTAGATGAGAAAATTGGTGGAGTGCGTGTAGGTAGTACAAGCGTCAAGAAAGTAAATCTTGAACAATAATACCTAGTTATTGTTTGACAAAAATTGACTATTTTTGATTTTCGAACGCTGATGGTTAGATAGAAGATCATCGCCGCTGTCCTTCCAAAAGGCACTTGACATCTTTTATTCTTATTTTTTTCTGTCATATTTACCAAACTAGTCGTAGAAAAATAAGCCACTCAAATAGAAAAAAAGGTACACTATGAATTTACCAACCTTTCAATAAGTTGTAGGTGCCTAGGTAGGTACTAAAAATTCTCATGTAATGAAAATATTCTTACGTCCTACCGATAGAACAATGGTATTAACGATAGGGTTTTTCCTATATAAATGTATGAGTTTGGACATAATCATCTGATGGAAACCAGGTACAGAAATTATTGCGGAAAATAATATAAAGTACTTACCTCGTTATAACGGTATTGAATGGAACATTAATAGTGAAGAGAGGGACATAATCAAGATTTGTCGAGAATACCGAATGACAGACTTATGATAGGTAATAGATGCGATATTACCTACTAAAATATGAAAATTGAGGTAATTCTGAAAAAAGCACAAATAAAACAAAATATAAAATTGGATATTTTACTATAGTTGGTAATTCGATGTAAATTTAAGTAAATTATATTGTAATGATACCGAAATTTTAGTAACGTGTAAAGTTATAAATTTTGTCTGTCATCATTACGCATAAAATAAAATAAAAAATTAAATAAAACGTTAGCAAACGAAAAACATTAGTTTAAGGTCAGTCCAAATATATTACAATCTTGTTACGAGCAAAGATCGGAGAACCCCGGGGTCATAGGGGGTCCAGGTGTTGTGAGAACCCCTGTGGCGTGGAGGCACTAAGAAAGAATCCACTAAATTGGGAGACCTCAACGCCTTTGTAAAAATATATTCAACATTATAATTATTAACACGTCTGACCATATATCATGGCGGGCACGGAACAGGGTTCTCCCGTAGTGAGGAGTGCTAAGAGACTTGTAACAATACCGTAGGATCGATGGTGTTAATGAGATTTATTACTCGATAATAAGTCAATGAGTCCGCGTTCAAAACATCTATGGGTGTTGGGAGATTTTTCTTGATGGCTCACTTAAGCTATTCTGGAATGAGGACTTTATTCTGATGTTATTTTGAGAGCTTCTAATGGAAAAATCAAAATGTTAAATGAAAAGACGTCATTGAAAGAAAGCCCGCTACATTGTTTTGTAAAGGGGCCATCATGTTGTAACAAATTCTCCAGATGCCTCTTTAACCTAGGTTTGTCAAAAGCTTCTATAGATATACATCGTGTTATAACCGATATGGTTTTCTCAATTTATACCGAACATTGGCGACTTTATTCGTTTCCTTAATTAGGTAGATACATGATAATATGAAGGTAATAAAACACTGAAGAATGCTTTTCAATTACCTAATATCTAACGTTGTTACTTTGTCAATGCTGGGTAACATATTATTTTATTCTATTCTATTTTAATGTGATATCTTCTCGCATCAGATTCTGAGCGGCGTTGTCCATTAGACGCTGTCTTGGTCTTTCTGACGGACTTCTGCCAACATTCTAACTGTTCAGAAGATTCTTTGCGGACCACTTGATGATATAAATTTCATTACCTACATATTGATTTGTTCAAATTATAATGGGATTTTTTACCGATGGAACAATTGCTAAAATGATTAGGTAGGTACTAAGAACAAAAATTTTAAGTGAAGGAAATCGAATGAAACAAATGCTAAGTTTACCCTAAACGGTCGTCTAATCACAAACAAATTTGAACAAATGTGTGTGTGTGTGTGTGTATGACAGTGGAACGTGGCCCGTAATGAGTGTTCCGTGTAGGCAGATAGACACTTCTACTTTGCAAACACATTATCTATTTAATACATTTCCTAATTCATTTATAGGATAGGATAATGTATGATGTAAGGACATTTGATATTTTCGTACTAACTGTTGACGTCATTCTATACCGGCTGATAAGATAACAGAATCTCTCTCGATCTGCATCAGGGTCACTTTATTAAATTTAAATCTTCGCGAAGAAAACGATTGAAAAATGAGCGATTATCGTTCAAATCTTAAAGATAAATCGTTACGTGTGTACCCAGTTTGAAATACAATTTAAAGAATTCGTAAGATTCTTTTCTATAATAATTTCTTTATATAAATTGATTCTTGAGACTAACATACCTACATCACTCATCGCAAAGGCGAAAGCTGTTAGGGTGAGTGGTGTAAATAAATAAAAATGTTCGTACTTCCTAATGGTCTATTCGTAAATCTACAAAAATAAACAGGACATTATTATAATTTATAGATATTCGCATTCATTGGAACGCGATTGGTAGGTATAGTTTAACCTTTTTACAAAAAATCAGTTGGTACAGTCTGAAAAATTGGAGAAGTTATAAGTACCTAGTATTCAAAACTACCTACTGTCCAAAAGTTAGTATAAAACCTAAATTTCTAAATTAATTCAATTGAAATGTTTACACAAAGTACTTACTAACCTATATAAATAAGAAAGCTTACTAGATATAAAAGTGCTAAGGCTTGAAAAGCGCTTAGAAATACTCTGTAAGTATAGATAGGTACGCTAACATACAATGTTAGAAATGACAAAATAATAATTATATAAAGTAACAATATGTTGCCGTGGGGTTGCCGGCTCTTTTTGCTGGTTTTTCGAGCATCCTGTATGAGGCAGGAAATCGAAAAATCAGATCGGGACCGTGAGAAAGACCACCTCACGTCCTTAAACCCCAACCGGTCAGAAAAGGCATAATGAGCCTCGGCCGCCTTCGAGCGCTATGGAGAGCTCTTGATGCCTCCCTATGCTCCTGAGTGGGGCTTAGGCCTTCCCGCATTGTGGGTTGGTTTGGGGGGAACCGCGGCGGGCTTGATTTGTGTGGGGCCGGCTTTTCGGTTTGATTGCTTCAATCGTGCTAGGGGGTCGGTTTCGTGCAGGTCGGGTTTGCTGCGGATTTGTCTCCTCCGGGCTGGCTTGCGGTGTGCGGGGTGCCTTAAAGGGAATATGTATGTATGTATAAAGTAACAAATTTTATATGTATGAAAAAGTTAATAAATTTAAACGATAGAATTGATAGATTAGGTACCTACATCAAAGTTAAGTATTACCTATTTCTAAATAAAATAGTAAATGTTATTTCATAATATGAGATACTTTCTAAAAATAACCTATTTTATCTTATGTCACACTAATAATACCTATTATGATTCGGTGTACCTATCTACTTTTGTTACCTAGGTACTTACTTACCTTCGATGTAGGTACCGATCTACTTTTTTTGGCTACCCTGTTTGAACTCAAATCTTTTTTCGCAATGATGTATCTGAATCGTATTAGGTAGGTTAGTGTGAAATGAGATAAAATTGCTTATTATTAGAAAGTATCTCAAATTATGAAATAACATAATTTGATAGTTATGTTTTGACTAATGTACTTACCTACCTTTAAGTAACTACTCAATTGAACATTATTTATAAATGATACATACGATCATAATATGCATGTAGGTATGCAATGCTTAAAAATAACCTTATTTCTGTGTTACTATGTTACTAATTATACCTAATAATTTAAATACCTACCTACTTTAAACATTTTATTGTTCTAAAATTTCGTAGGTACATAATACTACATAGGTTTTTAAGGTAAAACTGAAGTTAAAACAATCAGAACGTATTTTTGTAAACTATCGCATACCATATAGGTACTGTATACAGCACAAAAAGTACTTAGGGCAAACGGTATGAAGTTATATGAAGATCTTTTTCTTCTAGGTCTTGTGATCTGTTCTGATCAGGTAATCCCTCCGCGGACACCGAAAGCCAGTTGTCCTTTCACCTCTTGGGCGGTCTGCCTGGCCTTGCATACTTCCCTCATAGTTTTTAACCGCTAAGGAGCGAAGCATTCTACGAAGATACCTACCTACTTAGTTTTGGAAGTATCTGCCCAAGTTTCTAATGCTTACCGTCATGACAGATCTGACACAATATGTCTTGTAGATTTTTTATACAATGTCTTTTGGACATGAATCCTGACATTTTGCATACCTGATTGCTAACTTCATTTATTAGATCATTGTGGCTAGAGAGTTTGATGCCTTGGTATAGGTATCCAAAATCGCATCACCTGCTCTATCGTTGATCTCTACTGATTGTCATACATTTCCTTTTTTTCTATTATATTTTCTACATTTACATAGGTATTTGGTGTGAAGTTAACAATCAAATACAATTATTTAAAAAATACACTAGGATGTTCCAAGGGAATAACTTTATTGTTTGAGATGGCCATCATTGTAAGACGCTAGGACGGCTAGGAGTTCCAAAAATAGAGAAGTGCCTGTCTCCTCTCAGCTGGACACCGAAATGTTAGAATGTACAAAGCGCTAATGAATGAAACGGGAGCAACTGGAAAATTAATTGTAGCCACAACTTTAGTTCTCACTACAGTGCGTTCGCAAAGTTCATTTCACATTCCATGCACCTTGTAATATAAAATGTCGTTTTCCAGTGCTTAACGCATAATTTATTATTGTAAACTAACAGCAAACCTGTCAGACGAGAGAAGGGTCATTTATTATTTAATTTTCATATAAATCATGTATCCAAATCCAATCCAAACTCCCTTTAGACCCCACTTAGGGACATAGGGAGGCAACAAGAGCTCTCCATTGCGCTCGATCTTGCGCAACGTTTGTGACCTCCTCCCAAATCATGTATAGCGTCCCTTAAAGGGTCTTTTTTTACGTTGAGGACTGCGAACTATTTGACATTTCTTTCTCTGACCAAGTAACATTTGAAGTCCCTTACCAAAAAAAGTAGGTAGGTATCATATTATATTATCTGCGATATAATTTTATAATCTATACCTACCTATTATAAAAATGGAGAGCTATTTTCCGTTGTCATCGCATCACGCCAAAACTGCTAGACCGATTTCTCTAATTATTTTTTTGTCGTCTTGGCTTTTATCAGGAGAAGGTTCTTATTAGAAAAAAATAAGAAAGTGGAAGCGTGAAAATAAGAAAATTAAAGAAAACTCTAAGTAGGTAACATATTTAGTACTTTTAACAATATAGATTTTATTCCAAATTTGAAAAAGTGAAATTAATTAAAATTCACAGGAACTGTCAGTTGTTTGATAGTTGTTGAGATTGACAGAATTTCGATGAAAAATATATGGTTTGAAACAGATGCATCGATCTAAATTACATTGGTTAAAAGGTAAAAAGCTTATCCTTATACAAATTTGAATTCAATATTCATACTTGGAACAAAGGACAACGTCTGTCGGGAAAGCTAGTACCCACTTAATATTTTTAATGATTTGTTCAAAGTAACGCAGGCTGACTGGCGTTATGTTACCTTTCTATGTTCTACATCGGGATAGACCTATTATGTACCTACTTGATTCTTTATAATTGCTCTATAATAAATTATTGCAAATTAATTTTTACACGCGATTGATGAGGAAAATATACAGCTAATTTTTTGTAAGGTTTTATCAAAATTATGAAAGAACTTTACATGTTCAAATGAAAAAAAAAAACGCGTCTGTTCTTTTGAATACCTATACGTACCTATATGCAAGCAATTTATATTTTTACGTCTTCATTCCCGAATTTATAAAAAAAGTCTCAAGACTTAAATATATTAGGTACTACTGCCTATAAAGAAATAGGTAATTCATGTTCTAAACAGATTTAGGTAATTTAAAATCCACTTTTCCTTTTTTGATAAAAAAAAATATGTAGGTACCTAATCCAGAATCAAGGACAGCTGATTTTAGCAAATCCAAAAATGTAAATAAGTTTTTAAAATAGCAATACATTAAGGAAAAATTTTATTTTTCCTTAAATGTAAAACATCATTTTTTATTTAAGTATGTATATTGATAAGATATTTTTTAACCACCCCACGTTTTTAGATAAATCGATATCAAATCGATATCCCAATTATATATCCCGTTGATTTCCTTACGCATCATTCCTCTTTTATTCCTTGGAAATATCGAGTTTATAAAAGGATAACTTGGAATTGGATTTTTATTTCAAATCGATTGGATGAATTTCAAATTTCTAGGAGTGTTCAATTGTTGAATGATAAAAATATATTTCAAAAAAAAAAAAAAAACATCAATATTGTCAATAGAAATAGTAACCAAATTCAATCGTAGGGTTGAATTTTCTATGGCTCTGCGTGAGATTGAGTCAAATTGAGTTTAATTGAAGAATTTTTTTTATTATTTCTATCGAGCAGGTGAATTGTAAATATTCCATCGTTAGGAAATCCAATTACAGAAGTCGAATACTTGTTTTATTGATTCGATTGATTGGTTTGCTTTTTTAATCGATAGGGATGGCATGACGGACAATTCTCAAAATCCTTTTTCATTGATATATTTTGAAAATGATTTATTGCGTTTGAGTAAGTTTTACCAAATCAAATTAAGAAAATCCACAGTAGGTATTTTTTTTAATGGATCTGTGCTCACTCTAAGTGAACACAAATACACTCTTGGACACAGTAAGCTACTTAAAGCTTGCGTCGTGAAAGAGGAAGATGGTCGGCATCTGGGTTCGAACCCACAATTTGAAAACATACATTATTTTATTAAGTAGGTACCTACGGTTATTCATCTTTTTTTTAACGCACAGACTATCTTAAAGATTAATCACACATTCCATTTCTATTTTATTGGATGGAGTAGGTAAGCATTGATAAAATTTCATGGAAATTATAGAAGTTCTAAGGTAAAATTTTATTTTGAATCTCGCCAACTCGACAATTTAATAAAGGAAGTGTGAAATACCTAAGTCATATTCTTATAAATTATGTAACTATCATTTACCTAGTAAAAATAAAATAGTTTTTTTTTTAATTCGAATTCATAACTAAAGGGAAATTAAACAAAAATCTATTGCAAGATTCAATTGGTATTTTTAAGGACCGTTTTGCGAAAATGCAACTTTGTTATGAGGTAATTTATTGCCTTGAAAAATTACCAGAAGTATGCTTTCCATCTCAACATTAAAAATATGGGAAAATATGCGCAATTTATGTTTCAGACGAAAGACGCAGCACAACTCAGAAATGAACCAGGAATATTATTTACGCGAATTCTTACATTAATATTTTTTGAACTGATTACTTATAGAAATAATCATATAACGGAAATGTTTACTTTGAATGACGTGAGAGGTGTTATTCAATGCTGTTTATAATGTAACAGTAAAAGCATAAATAGGTATAGGTATGGCTTGACCATAAACGTGCAATAAGTATCCGTAGTAGGTAATCTGTTAAAACTATCCGAAAAATATCCAAGGTTCTAACGTCAACCGCAAAGATAGCCATTTTAAAGATTGATAATATGAAAATATTTTACGCCTAATTTTCCCCAACGGTAGGTATATAAGGAGATAGAAGACTGAAATTGGCCGTAGGTATATAAAACCACAATAACTTATAAGGTTATTTACCTATGTACCTATATTTTGTTTAACAAAATAAGAAACTTTGATATTGTAATGTTAAATTACCAATTTATTGAAAATTTTCCTCATATGTAGGTACTTATATCTATAGGTACCTATGTTTAATTTTTACAAAAATCAAATTACAAGGCAGTATTAATTATTCAAACATAGGTAAGTACCTTACTAAATTTAGATATTTTTATAGGTAGGTAGCTGAATTGAAAACAAAAATTTAATAGATAAATAATATCTACATTTACAATATGCGTCAATCCTTGTAAATATTTTTTTATAAATAAAAAAAACATAAAAAATAGGTAATCAATATTCATAGACAAATTATTTATTTTGTATAGGTACCTACATCAATTTACTTCGAGTTGTGATTTATATATTTTACATTCGCCAATAAACAGCGTGTTAAATATTGGGTACATATTATTTGCCTAGGTAATTAGAAATAAAATATTTAATTTTAATTTATTTGAATACATTTTATGTGCGTCGATTTATTAAGGTTTAATAAATATTTTAATAGTGACATTAAGTATGCCTATACACTCAGTACCTACTAAATTAATAAATTGACATTTCGTATTAGGTAGGTACCTAACTAAGGTAGGTTGACCAAATAAGGCCCACCTTATCTTTATTAATTTTTTTAAAGAATTTATTGTATATAATAGAGATGAAATTTAAACAGTTGTTGTTAAAATTCAATATTTAATCCTAAAGAAAAACCAAAATATTATGTATAGTTGGAAAATAGGAAAATAAAAAAAAAATACTTTAGGGAACATGGTGTCATAATAAGGCCCACATATATCCAATCCAATCCAAACTCCCTTTAGACCCCACTTAGGGGCATAGGGAGGCAACAAGAGCTCTCCATTGCGCTCGATCTTGCGCAACGTTAATGACCTCCTCCCACACCATGTCCAGATTCCTCAGCTCTGCCTCGAAGGAGCGGAACACAGTATGAGAGGGTCTTCCTCGTCTCCGGGACCCTGATGGGAGGAAGAACAGCGCAAGAACATATATACAGAGTAAAAATTATACAATTTTATAATGGAAAGTAACATATTATGATTTAAAATATTTACTCACAGCCTCCAGGAAAATCAAAATAATAATCGTTATTAGAATATAATCCGACAAATTCCTCATGATACCATGTACCACACTTTTGACATGGCACATGTCCTAAGCTACGTAGTTTTTGCATGTGGCGCAAAACCAAGAATATACAAATGCTGGTGTAGACACTGTAGATTCGATAGAGGTGGTACAGTCACTAGTTAATGAGCCCTTCGCTGGTGGGCCTTATTAGGATATATGCAATGTCAAAATAAAACTCCTGCCATAAAAAAATATTATATTCATTAAAAACATATGACTGCTGTATCTCTAAATAATTGTCAATAACTCACAAATACATGTAATAAAGAAAACTGCATTAAAAATAAGTAATTATGAAAAAAACCTTTGGATTTTGAGTGCACAAATGTATAATATCGCTAACCAAGACCACTCCTGATCAAACACGTCGTTATAGTACCGACATGCGCAAACGCAGGGACTCCGTATCTCGGGGAGTACGAAGGGAGGAAGATGTCTCTCGACTGTGCTGCCGTGAAATAACGATATGTGTTTTGCCACGAAATTATTACTTGTGGGCCTTATAAGGACGCGGGCCTTATTTGGTCAACCAACCTTACACATACTTCCTACCTAATAGGTACTTCTCATTTTTAATAAAGGATGTCTTCAATAGATAAAAGAAAATATGCCTATTTTTTAACGAGTAGGCAGGTACCTATCCTATAGTCATAGGTGCCTACAAAGAACCTGACTCTTGACAAATAAACTGTAAAAAGGTAGACTCCCACGCTATTGCGATTACGCCATATTTCTATGCTACATAGACATTGTAATATGACAAGAGTACATTAATTATAAGGTGCCATCGATGACTGACACCCTAGTCACACGTTATGATCATAGAAAATTTACAATTTTTTTTTCCTTTTTTTTCCTTTACTGTGAATCTTTTACAATTATAATTTTTATTTGATATACAATTAATTCAAACTTCACAGCGCCAATGATAGTATTCAACATTTTATTATGATGAAAATATTTTTTAAGAATTTGGTGCTCTTTACGAGATTTTACATTTGGAAATCATTAGCTTGAAAAAACTTGCAACTAATTTCGATAGATTTCGTATGCAATGTCCCCCGGGTTTGTTGAAATAAGTTGACATTAATTTTAGTTGATGCTTAATTTTAGCGGAACCGATACAGCATTGGGACAAAAATTCTGATTATATATTTATGAATAGCCTAAGCTTAATTGTACTGAAAATCTATTTTTGTTGTGGAATATGTATAATGTACCTACTTGCCTAGTGATATTTATTCACGTTTGTTTTACAAAAACACCAAGATTAAACCAGTTGTGTTTAAATAAAATGCGTAGTTAGAAGCAAACTTAAGACAATTCATAGTCCATGGATAAATTATGTATTAACAAGCTGTTACCTAAAATTAAAAATATCTCTAATATAAATGAATGTCGGGTTAGTGCGAACACTTATAACTCGAGATCGGCTGAACAGATTATTCCGATGTTTGATTTATTGCATTCTTGCCCGCTCCGGATAACAGAATAACTATTAAAAAATCGAAAATAGTATGAAATAATATAATATACTAAAGTAGTTAGTATATAGAACGGGCTTTCTAACAACAACAACGCCATCTGTGAAAAATCCCATAACAACACAATTTTTATTTACCTACCTCAGTTTCAAAACATTGCGCATTGGTAGGTAGGTACGCAGATTATTGATAAAATTTCTTTCAAGCTTTCAGAAATATTTATTTAACATTCAAACATATGTATTTTAAGCATATTTTTGTATTTTTAAACCAATGAAGGAATCTTTTTCTGGTGTTTTAGTTGTGCAATTAATTTAGTATCATCTGACATATAAAAAAGTCAGATACCTAATACAGATGAAAATGAAATATATAGATATCTAATATAGAAATGCCGAATCACTCGAAAACGAGTGCAGAGCTAAAAAAAAAAAAAAAAAAATATAGAAATGGGCGAGTTTTTGTGCTTTTGAAATAACTGATTCATAATATTAGTATATCCACATAACTTTTGATTTTTTCACAATGAGTAGTCATGTATGTTAGCTATGTTAAATGTTACCCATCAATATTTTATTGCCTTTAAGGTGGGCTGAAATTCGATGGGTCAGCTAGTCAGATGATGAAAACGATTAAACAAGGTGTTAGAGTGTTATCCGTGTAATAAAATATCCTCGAGGCCTGTAGCTTATTCATTTAAAAAAATATTTGCTACACAATTTTCCTTAATATTGTATTTTAATTTTTACTAAGACATTTGTCATTTTCCTCACCTTTTTTATATAACTCAAACTTATTTTTTTCTGGCTAAGGCCTTGCATCTGGGGAAAATTAATTTAAGAGCAAATAGCTGCATCTTGAATGATGTTATTTGCCGTAGCTCTTTGAAATTGATTTAGAGCTGATGAGAGTCTATAAAGAAAGCAATCTTAATTCTTTAATGTTGAAATTTCTACGTTGACCACTTCGGAATTAAGACCTTCTATAGGTACCTACTGATGCTGTTTGCCATTTAAGTAATGCCATGAAATAAAAAGGAGCTTTTTTATAGGGAATGGTGCGTCGTCTGATGACAATACGGGTAGTCCTTGAAAATATACTTTGTAACTACGGTAACACATAACACAATGTTCTACGGTGACACATTCACCGCTGTTTATAGCAGTACCGTTTTGTTAGGAAAACTGACAATAATGCAATGGTTTTCTGAAGAAAAATGAACGGCCGTCATACCTAGGAAAATATAGGTACTTTGTATAACTACGGTAACACATAATACAATGTTCTACAGTGACACATTAACCGCTGTTTACTGCAGTACCGTTTGCTAGGAAAACTGACAATAATGCAATGGTTTTCTGAAGCAAAATGAACGGCCGTTATACCTAGAAAAATCAAATTTTCAATATAACTAAATAATATTGCAAATGTTTTTGAATTTCACCTTTTTATTTAGTTCAGTCATTTTATTTCAGTGGGCATCTTGTATATTGCTGTATCCAAGCTAAGCCAATTGATACTAAACGTCAAGAATGCACTGTCTCTTTCCCGCTTTCATAATTTAACTGCCGGCAGTGAAAGATGAAATGAAAACACTAAGATATACTACCCACTGCGTGAACGCATAAGGAATAACACCATCCGCAGCATTTGCAACCCGGTGGACATCGACAAATGAAGAAGGCGACACTGGAACGATTATTTGAATAGAATATCAGACGACAGAACTCCCCGTGTCACCCTTCAAGGCAACCCTGAAGGAAGAAGACCCCCAGGAAGACCACCAAAGCGATGGAAAGAAGTTATGGCAGTCGACCTCCCAAGAGGCTGAAACGGCGGCACAAACAGATCCGCAGGATCTATGAATAAAAGAAGAAGAAAAAGAAGTGAAAGAGATAAATATAAAGAAAAAATAACAACTAATGACTAACAATTCATCACTAATGTTCGATTTTTAAATGGAACAAACAAACAAACAAATAAATAAAGAATGCTTTGTCGTGTTACGGCTGGTTTTATTTTCTAGGAAAACAAAGCATAAAAGAGTACGAGAAAATTTTGATATGGTGCCTATTGCAAGCAGTATCAAAACTTCGAATAAGTACTTTAAATTTAGGTTAAATTACTCAATTTTTTTTAATTGACACTTTGGAGTGCTTGAAAGAAACCTTGAAGAATAAAAAATAGAAAAAATCCAAAGAGGTTACATTAAAAAATAATATTGATTTATGATTAAAAAAAAAAATTAAATAGATAAGACATCATTTTAACACTTACACTGTCAAAGTGAATTGTTATTATTTTTTTTATATCGTATGTAATCGATATTCTGTATTTAAAATAATAACAACAAAAGGTGATCGGAAAAAAATAAAAAAATAATAAATAATAATAAGAAGACAGGCTCATACGTTGAGGAATCCTGTTCTGATGGTCTCCCATTGTGGCCAACAAAATATTTTCAGCGTTGATGTGTTAATTACGATATGATAAATGCGTTACCCGCTGTTAAAATTAATCTCTCAACTTATTTAGGCGGCAGATGACTGCTTTATACTCTGCCTTGTGTTGTTGTTGTTATTATTATTAATTTATTTTTTATTGTTATTATTATTATTATTTTATGTTGTTATTACAACACCAAACACTAAACGGACCTAGTTATTATATGATTTTATTATTGTGTCCTAAGGGTGAACCGGTTAAAGTAATTATTATGATTAGATGCATACCTATATATTTACCCCTAAGATAAGTATCGTTATATATTTTTAGCTTTGAATTACTTTTATTTTATGTCTTAATTAATCACTTAAGCGCAAAAGATATTCAATATTTTGGGCAGAAGGTTTTTGATGTTAAGTAACTCGTAGTATTATATTAAACTACCTCATCCTGTCTTGCTTTACTATCTCTGTGGCGGAATTTTTGCATCAAAATTTAGCATGAAGTCTGCAACGTATATGCATGATGCGATTACATACGGAAATAAGCGAATTTATAGTTGTTTATGCTATTATAGTGTGCATTCGGTAATGAAGTTGGTCTCTGAAAAGAAAATGATGAGTCAATTTTCACACTTATACATTTTTATATTATCTTTCACTATGTAGTTGTTGACGACATAAATTACTTGTAAACATTCAATAGACGGTAAAGGTTTTGATTCCTAAAGGTAAAGGTGGCACTAAACATTGAGATTCGACTTTGAGACTTCGTAGGAACATCATCATAGACTTTATAATATAGAACCATCATCATAGATTAAGGTTATCTTAAATTGACCTCGCAGTTTCACCCAGGAATAATTATTTTTATATATTTTTTAATGGTATTGAAATACTAACTATTATATTATGTGTATCTAGTCATCACTTAAAATCATTTCTGCCACTGATAAATTCACGAAACTCTACACTATATACATCCTGGTTATCTCTTTCATGCAAGAGAATCACTAGGACAATAATATAAAATCTGGTGCTGTGTACCCATACTCTTGCATTTTGCCTCTTTGAATAACAGAGGCTTCTCGCTCATGTTTTTCTTTATTATGATTATCTTGAGAGTATTTTACAGAAAACAAATTATTTGATAATAGGTAAACATAGAAAGACGACTCGGTCGTTTAATTTTTATACGTACATACAATCAATCAATAACCAAACACATTTTCATACAACTTATATAAAGAGTTAGTTAGGTACCTCTACTTACTACCTATAAAGATGTGCCTATGTTGAATAAGCGAATAGCTAATTAAATAATAATAATTTGTCGAATATAAAATGTATACCTACAAATATAATATAATAATTATTATATAAGAAGAAATATAGCATTATTCATAATATTATATTATACCCCACTATAATTAACACTATATTAAGTCATTTCATTATACATAATGATTTGTATCGAATTTAATTTAACTATCTATTTAAATAATTAGCAGCGTTCATTATAAATTGACTCCGACTCTCGAGGCGTGTCTTATACAAGCTTACACCCATCATATCTCCACGGGCTAAATAATGAAGATAATATAATATGTTAGCTACATCATACTACTAAATTATACCAGCGATCTCATTACAGAATGTTAATGTATGGGAGTGTTCAATGAATCTAGTGTGCAATAATAATATCATTTACGAATTCTGTTATATCGTTTGTTTTTTTCCTGAGTACGTACCTACAGGCTTCACTAACTTTTAAGAACATCAATGTCTTCTTGCTCGATCCATCTTATGCACTGGGACAAGACGGCAGTCTTTCAAAATATATAACAATGTTCTATGTTACTACGGTGACAATAATATTAAGATTAAGACCCATGCGGGCTTCATCTCAAAAGCTCAAAAATGCTGTTGAATCCATGACAATCTTTTTGAAGTAGGTAAGTTTGAAGTGTTAGCAAAGGCAAGGCAAAGCATTAATTTTATTTTGATAATAAGTAATAGATACAAGTAAAAAGTAGGTATTTTATCAATAAATGTAAGTATAGGTACTGTACTTAAAAGACAAAAAATATAAAAACATTATGTTTAATAATTTTAATTAGTGGTTCACCTAGGGTCTGGACCCAGACCAGGATCCCCCTGGATCCGCCCTTGAGTGTTAGGTACACGCGACCTACTATAACGCAGAAGTAACCTTAATTGTTTGATTTTGTACCCATCTTAGAAGACGGGTAAGACAAACATATCAGACGAGCGACCTAGAAAAGGTCAATAATTGTTTAATTATAACGAATATGTAACAACTAGTGACTCTAACGATTCATTACTGATTTCGATTTTTAAACGGAACAAACCACTACGGGCTTATGACCGTCTTCTACTGTTATTTCGAAGGCTGGCTTCACTTTACGTTACCAATGTTCGCCGCTAGTTGGTAATGTTTAAGTCTCCGAAACTCCTAACCATGAGAATTCTCGACATGTCGAAAAATCTCATGTCCCTATATAACAATAATATAATATAACACTTTTCTATACAAAGGTGTCAGTATAGCCGGCGGAACTTATTGACTGAGGCAATTTTTTCCAGTCAACCGGTCCCGTCCAATCTGAGATAGGCCAACCCCGGGTAGAAATTTCAAGTGAAAAAACACTTAGAAAAACTCTGACCCGACCGGGAATCGAACCCGGGATGAAGTCCACGCTAGTACAACTAGGCTACCGAGGTCGGTTAACAAGTAGATATTCAATAATTAATGAGACATAGAGAGACAAGTTGTAAATTATTGAGAACAAGATAGCAACTAAATTTAAAGACTGCTACTGCTGTCATGTATTTGGCGCCAGGATACGAATATATCCATTTTTGTTTATTGCACAACGTTCTAACTATGTCTAGATTCTTGTGACCATTTTTGTCCCATTAATCATCAGTTATATCGTCTCTTCAAATATCCCAATTTTTTTAGCATTTCGAGAGGCTCTGCAGGAATCAATGATTCTATGACCCTCTTCTATGCCTATCGTTCGACAGATTTTGCTACTTATTTTCAATCAAATTTCTAATCAAGAGGTCGTGGCTTCGATTTCCGGTCGGGTCAGTATTTTTCATTCAATATTTTTACCCGGGGTTGGCCTGTCTCCGATTGGACGGGACCGCTTGACTAGAAGAAAATACCTCTGGCAATAAATTCCGCCGGCTATACTGACACCTTTGTATAGAGAAGTACCTACCTATTAATTTATTATTAAAATAGTTTCACGGCATACTTCTTTTTAAATTTTTGTAAACACTAACGGAATTCCGTTTTTAACGGATGGCATGTGTATCTAGTATCATAGTAGGCAAACATATTGGTTGTAACTATTTTTATTTTTATACAGTTTTACCTATAGGTAGATAAGTAGGTAGGTAGGTAGATACTTATCTGTTTTCTTACATTGGGTCATTTACTTGTCTATTCGCACCTTTTCTCATTTTATTACATACCTTATGTAAAAAAATATTACCTACATACACTTATAAGTAGATAATTTATTTTTTAAATAATTATTATGTCGAGTACAAATAACAACAAAAAATTCATACGTGTTCTTACCTCTGAACTTATGGCTATTTTCAGTCTACAAAATAGATATTGTATAACAACCTACCTACAATAGATACTTTTAAATTATGACTACATGAACATGGTTCCTACTCGAATGATATTGTTACATAATTATTAGTTTTTTATGTTATAACATTATTTAAGTTTCTGACAATACTTACACAAATATAGGTAGTTTTAAGAAATGTTTTAACATTAGGTTTTTTGTTTTAACATACCTTATATAAATCATCATCATCAGCAGCACGACAGTCCTGGGTGGACCCTGGCTGAGTCAAGAGATTTTTTCCACTCCGTCCTTCTGAGTGCCGCCGTCCTCCAGCTCCTTAGTCCAATGACACCTGCATCCGTGTTAACACCGTCCATCCACCGTAGCTTGGGTCTTCCTGCTCTTCTACGACCTTCGGGATGTGTGAGGGTTAAGCGTCTGGTCTGGGCTTCTTCGTTCATTCGTATTATGTGCCCAGCCCAGCGTATAATCTTGCTATTTTGATTACTTGTATGACATCGGGATCCTTGTACAGATACAGTTCTTGGTTGTATCGCCGACGCCATAGGTACTCCTCCCTCATAATATAAATAAAGGTTCTTATCTTTAATTTATCAACTGTATTTTTTTCTTATATTTGCAGCTAGCGTCTGTAACTGAGATAACTCAGGATTTGGGTTGAAGTCATTTGAAGTCCTCTTGGAGGTATAGGAATTTTCACTTCATAGAACATGACGCCGAAGATTCATCGAACCATGAATTTGAAAAAGCAGTGAAAATGGGTTGTTAAAACTTGTTGTAGCCAAATTTGAAAAAATAAACTACATAGATACAATACCTATATTAATACAATTGTTTTTTTTTTTTTCCAAATATATTAATATAATAGATACATTAATGTTTACTTTACATATTAAGATAATGGAATTTATCACCCCACTAGACAAAAGCCCGTGCTGAGGTGATACTAAGTATTTATACTGCGCATTAGTTTTTATTCCGAGTATTAGAGTATTTGGTGTATTATGATGAATAAAAGTTTACTGTAGTTTTGTGCAAATAATATAAATTCTTATATTTTGTATTTATAAACATTAATGATTTCAAATTTATTTTTTTGTGATTGATTTTATAATATACTAGCTGACCCGCCCGTCGAACTTCGACCTAACCTAGAATAAAAACAAATTTTACTTAGCTATTACATTAATTAAATACAGTTTATGACATAAAAAAACTGAATTAAATTTAACTTATAATATATTGCATTATGTATCTAATAATTAATGTTGATTCGAATACGGGATGAAGTTCGACGGGCGGATGAGAAGTTTGTAATAAAAACAACTCCTCTATAGTTGCATAACCTTTTTTTTAAATCCAAGAGATGGCGGTGTAATAGGAAATAAGTCATATGTGAAGCGTGTTACATTATATGTTGATTGATGAATAGACTCCATTAAACTCAATTTTTTCGAATTATTATGGTAAGATTCTGTACTAAACTAACCACAAAATGTCATATTTCATTATTATATCAAATTAAGAATCGCTCAGATATCTTATCCCACACATACCAGGAGTGATATAATAGATGTAA
Organism: Mystacides longicornis; assembly: GCA_963576905.1. Taxonomy (NCBI): domain Eukaryota; kingdom Metazoa; phylum Arthropoda; class Insecta; order Trichoptera; family Leptoceridae; genus Mystacides; species Mystacides longicornis. Next base: position 23,952,311 of record OY756425.1, on the reverse strand, counting down.
GATGTTCTTACATAATGTATTGAAAATCGATTGTTTAATTCTACATTTTTGTTACAACAAAAAATGGTGAAAGTATTGAAATAAAATAAAGAAATTCCTACTCTTAAAATCAAAATATTGTAATAAATAAAGACATCTTTGTATAAAATAAATATATTAAAAGAAACAATGGGTCCACATAAAGGTGCCTCTTTGAAAATTTAATTAAGTTTAGTACCTACGTATGAGGTTCTGTTTAACACCTCCTGGGCACCCAGCCGAGGTGTTGGTATGATTTATTTCTCAGCATAACATAAATGCTAGCACTCATTACTATCAAACATATAATTTCATTTTTTTTTTAAATAGGTCTGGTATGTTCTTATTTTTATGCCTACCTTTATGCTGCGTATTTGGGGAAGGAAGGTCCGGGCAGGGCGATTTTACTCGCAAAAAATAGAACCGTTTCTATCACTGTTAAGTTGACACTCTTTGAGTTCATTCATAATTCACAGTTCTGTCCACAAGTGTTTACTACTTGTTAGTTTTGTTACTTCGCACCCGCAATCGCACGTAGATACACTTGCTACTTAACAAAGTGGAAACGGGCCTTTTAACGCACAGCTACAGTGATGCTGGATAGAGTCCTACCATTTAAAGTGCACAGTTTTTTTTTAAATGTTGTCAAAGATTCCCATGATGGTAAATTTTGAAGATTTGAATAGGTAGGTAGGTACCTATATAAATGGTGAACGTAGTTAACGTAAAAGTGATCTCACAAGCTAATCCAGCCTTCATAATAGTAGGTAGTGGAAGTTGTTATATATATGTTAGTATCCAAAACTGTACAACTAAAAGTTGGAAATATACCTACATTTTATCTTATCTTTATGTTTAGATTCATTGAGGCTGATCTCCTCCTTCAAAACTTAACGGATCTTAAAGAAAATTTTTGGGTGTCTCAATGGTTATCCGAGGATGGGCTTGAAGCAAACACAGATTCGTTGAAGTTGAAGACCGGGAGGGATTGAGGGAGTTGTTAAGAATGGATGGCGGTCGCGAGGGAACGACTGAAGACAAGGAAAAAAACAAAGGTAAGTACCTACTAAAATATGCCTTGAGACAACGTCTGTTGGGAAAAATAGTAGATCTGTTAATAAATCACGATTCTCACGATTAAATAGTTAGGATATATATTAGGTGCCTATATTCTGCATGATTTCAGTACTTTTTGGTGTATTTAGTTAGGCAACATCCCTGTCTTTAATAATCGGCCATACGTGCAAATGAAGATCATTACCTACTAATGATTTCCATTATATGTAATGTGCCTTGCAAATTACAATTATTGAGTTGGTTAAATAATACAGAATGATTGGACCACTTGTGTGAAAGATAATGCTATTTTGAATTAAAACAACACGACGGCGTAATCAGAACCTTAGGAATAGTGTTTAACCTATAACACACTTCTATAGGTTATCAGAGCGGCGATGGTGAACGATCCGACTAATGTGAAGTTACTAGAAGTATGGTCACCCGTCACAGGGTGATGGAAATCGTCGACTGTTCATGATAATAACCCTGTTTTAATTCATCATACACCACATTCAATAATTTGTCTTTAAACTAAATTTTAAGAATCTTCCTCCATCTTTTTTACTATTATAGAGACGAGATTGACATACAGCTTGGACATTTGTGAGAATGCTGAATGACAGTTGGTTCCACCTTCCATCAGGGTCTCGAATGAGGAATATTATCTCAGACCGTGTTCAGTTCCATCGAAGCAGAGCTGAGAGTTTTGGACATGGTGTGAGAGGAGGTCATCACATCCGCGCAGGATCGAGCTCAGTGGAGAGATTGTGTTGAGGTGGGGTCTTAAAGGGAGTAGGTACTTATATACCTGTACCTCGGAGGTATAGGACATTATCTCAATTTTGCAAATTTATAGGAGGGTAGAAAAACATTTTTTTACATTTGATGAATTTCCTTCATTTAAAACATTCCAGATGCGATTTTGTACTTTAATTTATTAAAATTTTTAGACAAATGTTTTTTAATAGGAAAAAATGGCAAAATGGAGATAATGAACTTCTCTCCTACAAAATTGTCAAAATGGAGATAGGTAGGTATATATAATGTATAGTAATCCGAGGTATCATCACTCATCGCAAAGGAGAAATCTGTAAATAAATAAATAAATAAATATAATCTCAATCAATCAATCAATTCCCCCTTTTACACCCCACTCAGGGGCATAGGGAGGCAACAAGAGCTCTCGTTCCATCGTTCAGTCGTTCGTGATGCTGTGGTACCATCTTACGCCCAGAATATAATCTAGTAATCCAATTTTTTTTTAATGAATCTGGGCCCCGTTCTACCATTATACCTCGTAACTTTGCAGTTTTTCAAATAATAGCATCGTTTTTGTTCTAGAGGACGAACAGTTTTTTTAACTATAGGTAGACACTATTCGTTAAAAAAAAGCGTGCCTAGTCGTATATGCATGCTAGCCTCAACACAGGTTCACACCTAGTGAGGCGGCAATTTTTTTCTTTTTTATTTGTATCTGATGTGTATTATTGTTTTGAACTGTATAATATGTATGAATTTGATGTGACAATGATTAAATAAATAATAAATAAATAAATTTGCGTTATGTTTCAACACGCGCCACCTTAGAGACCACTGTACAATTGAAAAGAGTTTTCTAATGATTTAGACGCCGCCAAGCGAATATTTTGTTTTCATGGAACAAGATTGTTTTGCGCTAGGCAATTTTCACATAATGCAATGTTGCGATGTGCAAAGTATGATGGTGGAACGGGGCCCTGGGCTTACTCAAAGTAAATAAAAATACGCATTTGCCATCTTTCACACTAAGCAAAGGCTTGTGTAGTGAAAGTGGAAAAATGTACGGCACCGGGATTCGAATCCACTACCCTCAATGCCTATACGCTACACAAAAGCCGTCTGCAGATACCACTAGGCTGCCAACCACATCTTTTTGGTTTTTACTTGACTGAGTCCCAAAATACCTATATATCATGTCAATCTTCAAAAATTCGCTTTTGAACTTTTGAAATATTAAAATCATAATTATGATATTCCGATTCCAATAACAGCAGCGTTACAGTGTCAGTGATAGACCTTTTATATTACATGGAGAATGAAGACATAATTCATTGGAAAAATGTGTGAGAATTCGTTGTAAATACACTAAAATAAGGCTATAAATAATTGATAATAACTGAATTATTATAATATCGAACTTAATGTGTTAGTATTCCTATTTGGACTACACCATCAGATAGGAGATTGCTTATCGTAGTACATGGTTTCCCAATATAATGTACTCAATATGTAATGGTATAACCAATAAAGACCATTAAAACTTTACACTTCGTAAATGAAAGCGTTTAGAATCTAGATTGGTCTTAATGTTAGAATCATGTGAATTTTGAAAGTGGTTCGCAGAATCGATTTTCGAATTAAATAATTTATATAGGTACCTACTAACATTCTTCGTTGTGTAGAATACGTTAATATGGTGTAAAACGGGTAAAAATCAACTCATTATTAAAGAATTACATATCGAGTCAGTTTGTAAAAGTACGTACCTACGCAGCAATAACAAGCTCATTGACTTTTTTAGATTTTTGAGAATTGCATTCGGCATTCAGTGTTCCATTCGGTATTCACGAATACATCCAAATTCGTATTTGGTATTTAGTTCGAACTAAACTTATTCTTGTAGGTAGGTACTTAGGGGTCCATTTAACGCTTAAAAGAAATATTTTTTAGGTGAATTAGACAACTTCTAATTATTATATCTATTGCTCTTCACATTTTTCTGCATCTTATGATTCTATGAATATTAAATCTTTTTAGTAATGGATCCAGAGAAAAATTGAGAGATGTTCCAGAAAAAAAAATACTAAACCACCTAAAATTTTTAATTAAAGTTCATTCAAAAAGTATTTTTTACCTACAAGCCCTATAATCTCTTTATATAAAAATCGATCCCTATTTTTCGTGGTCACCGCATTACGAGTAAACGTCTGGTACAATTTTTTTTTGTCACGTTTACTATGAATTGTCACAAAGCACTCTTTGGGAATGGAATGCCTAATTAAATATTATTAATATATGAAAGAAAAAAAAATAGCGCGAAAATATAAGAAAACTTAAAGTAGGCAGCCAACAAAGTGCTTTTGACAGTTTAATTTAATTCTAGTTTCGAAACTAAATTGGTATATGACAAAAACTGTCAGTAGTTATTTGATAGTTGTACGGTGATTATGTATTGTGCATCGGTCGGATAATCACATTGGTTAAAAGGTAGGTAATGAATTTATCACTATAGGCATCTATACACATTCGAATTCAATAATATGCATAGTAAGGACCACGGGACAACGTCTGTTGGGAAGGTTAGTTTTTTATAATCACAAATTTTAAATCGTATTACCTACCTGAAACAAAAAGTTACATACTATTAATTGGAGTTGTATCTAATTATTAAAATAATGAAAACGCTCTTCTTGTTCGGTGGATTCAAAACAGCATTTCGAGGAAGGGATCGAAACTTTATAGAAAGTTTGTGTTGGTAGCAAATGCACAATGGTTTAGGTATCGTCATATGGAAAGTTAGTATTAAATGTGCAAAAGTTTGTAGACAGACATGTCAAACAAAATGTACCAGTACTTTTACCATAATTATTCATTTATATAATTATGTTTTAATTTTCGTATGTCATCGCATCACCCATAACCCCCATACTTAAAAGTTTACGTTAATCTAATATAAAATATTACGTTTTCGCGAATGGTTTGAACAAATGGACATCTATGTTTTTGTTTGATAGTTTTATACCTATAAATAACTGCTCAAGTGTAGGTACTCATCTTGATCTTTTTCAGGGATAAAACTGCACATCAACCTCTTCATAACCTACCGCTCAAGCCTTATTAACTGAATGAAAAATATAAACCAAAACTTTGTATACATGACAGCAGTCGCAGTCTTTAAATTTGGTTGCTGTCTTGTTCACAATAATTTCCAATTTTTATCTCTATAACTCATTATCTAATTATAAAATATCTACTTGTTGTATGCATGGATTTTTTGACATGTTGAACATGTCAAGAATTCGCATGCATGATTTGGAATTTCGGAGACTTAAACATGACCACATAATGGCGAACGTTGTTAACGTAAAGTGATCACACTAAGCCAGCCTTCGAAATAACAGTAGAAGACGGTCGTAAGTCCGTAGTGGTTTGTTACATTTAAAAATCGAATATCACTGATGAATTGTGAGTCATTATTTGATACATATTCTTGAACCAAAACAGGTATCAACTTACAATAGTAATGCATCTACGTTGTAATTCAGTAATGTACCTATGTATCTACTTATTTTCTTATGTCCTCGCATCATGTGCAAGTAAAACCCAGAACTTATGTAGGGGAGACCGGGGCCACAATTAACAAAAAAAATATTTTTAGTTGTATCTTAGAAATTATTCAACATTTAGACTTGATTTTTGAGATACATATGCTTTAATCATTCAGCTATTATGTTCTTATCTCAAAACAACCATAATAGAAACGATGCTTAAGATAGAACGCTTTTTATTAAAAATGGCAGTTGTTAATTGTTACCTCACGTTTGGGGTTAGAATTAACAGGTGTGGGGCAGGTATTAACATAAGGGGTAAAAATTAACTTTGTCTATTTTTTCCCCTGATGTGCTATTTTTTACTCACTGATATGTTATTTTTTACTCACTGATATAAAGAAAAATAAATAAGTGTACCTAATTATAATTACCTAATGAAAATAATAAATAGTTAGTCTTAAACAGATCACAATTTTGTATTTAAACTTAACTAGTCATATTACTTAAACCACATCATACAATGAGGTAGAAAATGACACATTTTTTTATCTTAAAAGCTAGGTAACGAGTCTTTTATGATCATCTTCTTTAAAAATTTAGCATCTACTTTAGATTTAAACAACGTACCTACATAAAATGTAGTTTAATACAAAATCAACAAAAATATCAAAGATAAGGAACTATTTTAAATGCCTACGTACTAAAAGTTTTCGGATTCATCATCTGAATTACAATTCAAGGATCTCATATCATCTTTGATACATCCTGCTTGGGTCGAGTCCTTGCAAGAGATAGGTACAGTGTATCCATTCATCATTATAGAAAACACCGCAAATGATACAAAAATAGTCATCGTCAGAGCTATCGCTTTCATTTAATATCCCTACTTTTAATAATTCACATTCCCTACTTTTTTGTCTCTATTTATATTCCTTTACCCTTTCTCTTATCTTTTTTGTTCTCTTTATTCTGGTTTTTTGTTGCCATTTTTCTCTTTTTCATTTCTCTGATGTTATGTTCTACTTCTAGAGATTTTTTTTCCGGAGTATCAGTAAGGATAGCTGACTTTTTAGGTCGTCTTTTATTATACGAAACTCGTGGTAGAGCTTTTGGCAGAGGTCTTATGATTTCAACTGCAAAATCCGTAGTTACTTTCTGCATGCCTGAAGGTCCAGCTACTGGTTCACTAGACATTTGTGATATCACTTCAGTCAGGCTTATATCTAAATTAGGCACATCGTCTAAACCTATATGTGGGGTAGGTTTTAACACGTTAATACAAGCCCCCTCGATTTGTTAATTATAACCCCAAAGGTACATTTTTATTATTAAATTACGTAATAAAATGTAAGACAACAATTATTTCAAATTTGAAATGTGGAATTGTTAAGTATAAAAGATGCTACTAGGAAAACAAAAAACATAATCATAACACTTTATATTTATTGTGCTAATCAAAATATCGTAAACTTTAAAATGTTCGTTACCTGCTTATAAATATCGACCGGCACATAGCTCACTGAAATGACGCGCGGAGCGCATCTGACCATTACTGTAGCATGCGGCGCGATCTAATTGACAAGTTAACTTAAGCACTGACTGGTGTCGAAGGTATAGTTTTAGAGAAAAATGCTTGTTAATACTTACCTCTGTTAATTGTAGCCCCGGTCTCCCCTATCGATGCTTCTAGCAGTCATAATTGTAGTACCTAACATTAGATACAAATTATTCCATTTTGTCCAATTAATGACTATTATTCTGAAATGAAAAACAGACGATTGAGTTGCGTCGGATCCAATTTTTATTGAGAATTAACATTTTTGTATTCTGAAAATATTTTATACACTTCATTAGATGCGTAGCTACTGGCAACCGATTAAGTTCTAAGCAAGAGCTTCGCGTTGAGTTGGAACGTGAATTTGAGAATTTCACAGACCAGTCATTTTCTCCCTCTTGCTTTACAATCTGAGGGTAGTATCAGCTAGTAATACCTATATAGATAAATAATAAGACAATAACAATTAGCGCACCCATACGATAAAGCAAGCCTTGAAATGTTATGAAACTAGATAATCTACTTATATCATAATTGTTTCGTTTTGAATTTTAGTAATGTGCGTTTCGATACAGACCTAAGGCTTATTTATATATTGTGATACATGTAAGGAAAGTACCAGCGAGTTACCTGCTTGAACTCCCATAAATAAAGCTACAACACATTCATTAAGTTGTTCTGACTCTTACTAAATTATATCGAGCATGTTTTGTATTGTGTTAACACAGAGAATGTATTGCACCAGGTGATCAGTCCCGTCTTCTTGTAAATAATATTGACACACCTAGATCGTTTTTGATTCTATTTCTTTATTGGTTAAAACTATGCGATGTGTGAGTCGAGGAATGTACCTATAGCAAATGAACATTGAATCCAAGTTTAACAAAAGTAGTACTAAAGTTTGCTTAGGATATCTGAAATAAAGACATTTTGTGGAAGGACATAATCCATAACGCTTTCGTCACAGAGACCTCCGCAGTACAAAAGATATCTATCGAAATAGTGCGACCCAATGGACTGAACCTCCGTCAGTCAGAATTTATCGTCTAAAGTAGAGAGTTACAGAGCTGATTTGGTCATTGGCTGGGAATGTATTAAGGATGATGGAATAGAGATGGTTTACCTTCGTTTTACAGTAGCGTCCACGGTTGAAAAAAAAGAAGAAATGCATGGCAGGCGGTATGGTGAGGTGGGGTGACGACATCGTGGGTGAAGAAAAGCATAAACAGAAAAAGAAACTCAAAAAATAATTTAAAAAATGAAACAAATATTCGATACAGTAAGGACGGCAGGGAATCGAACCCAAGAACTCTCGATCAGGTGTCAGTGCGATACATACTATAAGATAATATGGAGGCACTCTTGCAAAACGTTCCACATATTTGAAATAGTGAATGAGATTTACAAAATTTAATTTTCCATACAAAATTAAAAAAAAAAAAACGAAATTGACAAAATTAGTACAGCGGGAATTCGAACCCGAGATCTCCCAATCAGGTGTCGGACGATGCACATACGGATACTTAACGAAATTAAACAAAAAATATTGGGGATAAATTTGGGACGCTATCGCGGAGGATTGCCAAGAGATGGTTACAATTGGGGAAGGCCTGTAGGTATTCATAAACGGACGCAAAAGGCTGAAGAAAAAGATGGAGAAGGATCATCTGGCGCGTCCACGTGGTTATGACGCACAGCTCCAAAATATGTTGACAAACCATATCCTGTAGGACAGTCTACATCCATCCTAAAAGGATGGAATGAAGCTGATATTAGATGTCCCAGAAAGAAGATGTTAAAACAGTTGCCTGAAACTCAAACAGTATGAAGAAGAAGTATAAATAATCAAAATATTACAACTGTATAAAAAAAAAACGAAAATGCTAATTATTGTGTTCTCTTAAATACTAGAAGCGCAGTGCCCAAACGTTGGAAAGACAGTTTGAGAGCTAGAAGAAGAAACCAACGGCAAGATCAGATCATAAACCATCAAAAATGGTGCATAAACCCTATATTTTCTTCCCTTAGCAACAAAATATTATCTCGTTAAAGTGAGAAGATATCTGCCGTTATTATTTAAGCAAGATTTGCGCAATATTGTTTAGAATAATTGACACAAGAACGTAGTAACGTTACAGTAGTTAATGATTGGTGTTTTTATGATTACATAAGTTTGTTGTTGATTTATTTATATAATTTAAAACTATTAAATTGTTTTTATTGAAAGTGTCAATCAATTATCCGTTTTGTTTAATCGTTCAGTCAATACCGCGCACGATAACAACCATTTTATTATAATTAGTTCGACTCAATCGTTATGATAATTTATTTATTCGTGATTATTATTTTAATAAATTTATTCTCTACTAGCTGATACCTGTCTCGCTTGTTAAGTTGTGATTCAGATTTTCAGGCTGGATCAGTAGGTTATTGAACAATATAGTCTAGCTTGAATGAAAATGCTTAGTAAAGTAGTAATATTATGAACTGAAATAAAAATGTCACTTTCAATATTTATAAAAAAAGAATGAAGAAAAATATTGCCTACCGCTCACACACCGTTCAACAAAAAGTAGGTAGGTACCCAAGTTTTTTTTTACCATCACGCCGTTTCCCGGAGAGGGTAGGCAGAGAGACAGACATCCATTCTTTCCTATCCAAACAAACCTCTTTCGCTTCTTCCAAACGCGTAACATTCCGCATACATGCTCTTTTATTCCTTTTGCTCCTGACTTGGCCCTCCTGTAAGCCGGCATCGATTTTAAGTTTTGTTAATCTATTTATTTTGAACAAGCCTGTTTATAATTTTTCTTTCACGGTTTGAGTCCAATCTACATAACCTGTCTGTAGGTATTTTACCGGTAGTTAGGTACTGTTTTTACCGACGAACTTTTGGTCAAAGCATGTAAATGTCACAATTCGAAAATGAAGTAACATTTTTCAAAAAAAAAATTCATATTTTTTTTTATATATTTATTTTTATATAAAGTGAAACGTCATTTTTTTGTAAACAAACGTCAAGATTTTCCTGAGTATTTTTGTTTTCTAAAGATGTCTACCAATCTCTTGAATCGAAACAAAAAATCCTAAAATAATGCATTTGTATTAAAAGATTTAAAAAAAGTTTCAATTAATGCAGACACTGTTATGAAGAACGCTTCTTATATTATTATTTTGCATGACTCTACGCAGAATAAAATCTAACGCAATGTCTGAATTTTTGCCTCGATCTGGCAAAATACGAAATTAACTACAACAATGACTGATTTATTATTGAGATAGAGCTACGTTCAAATTATGAAAACATGTTATCCTTTTGGCATTGTTTTATATATCAGCTTGAAGGGCAATTTAAGAACATACTTCACATATACTAACATTATAATCTAGAAAGGGGTACTCACTTAAAAATTCGGTCACTGTATCACTATAACTCCCGTTGTAAAAAAGAAAATGGTCGTATCCAAGGTTCGAACTCGAATACGAAAATCAGCGACCTACCTGCCTGGTGGGTTTTCCATTCAATTCAAACTTTCGTACATTTTTATCATATTTCACATGAAAAATATGAAATTCTGAACAATTTGGTATCTATAAGTATACCTAACGCATATTTAGGTACAAAAAAGAACAAACATTTTTTTAAAGCAAAACATTTGAATAAATCAAATGGGTATGTAAAAATTTTCAAATAAGTTTGTTTTGAATAGATATAGATAGGTTAAACAAGAGGCGGAAACCGCCTAGAAAAAATAAACAGTCCACGGCCTATATCAAGTAGGGGAAGAAGAAGAAGTCAAACGAAATAATAAAAAATGTATGGTCACGGGTGACAAAGAAATCTTTCTTTCTTTGTCACCCGTGACCACGCAAGACCTGTGTCAGCGAACCAAGTCAGGTAAGAATGCACGTTCTGTTCGATAATTTTATTTTATAAGTTTATCAAAATGAAATAAAATCTCCCTTTACAACCCGCTTAAGGGGCAAACGGAGGCAACAATAGTTTTCCATTGCGCTCGATTTTGGTCATGAACATTGCGCAAGACCGAGCGTAATGGAGAGCTCTTAAAAAGGTTATAAATATAGCGAGAAAAGTTGTCAACTCATTTGGTAATTTAACTCTATTGAAAATTATGTGAATTCTCGTATTTCCTTAAAATTCATTTGAATTGAGCAATGACCTAATGGAGGTTTAACATATTAATGTATGTATACCTACGAGGAGTAAAAGATTCGATAATACCAATTAAGTAAGTAGGTATCTTATATATATCGTATAATGATAAAAGCTACTTTTGATTATGTTTTCTGTAGACCCAGTTTTATTCAAATCTTTATTAAAACATCCTTCCATAACTCCCCTCACGAGGCACCCGGGTTCATTAAAATATTTTCAATTCAGTAGGTACATAAATAAAGTACAAAGAGATTTCATTGTATATACATCTAATTAAAGAAAAATATCAATAATTAAGTGGTTGGTAGGCCAGTGGTATCAGTCGATGACTTTCGTACGCACAGCGTATTGGAGGTCGTGGGTTCGAATCCCGGTGCCGACCATTTTCCACTTTACACAAGCTTTGCTTTATCTGAAAGATGTCGAAAGTGTATGTATGTTCACTTTAGGTGAGCCAAGATTAATTTTTTTTAAATTGAGAAATTTTGAATTCGATGCCAAAGGGTGTAAAGGGTCCCATTGGCAGCTCGTCAATGTACAAAAAACCACAGATGCAGTAGCGACAAGAACAAAGTCGGGAAAAAAGAAATGGATATGTCTACATAAAAGGTAAGAATTAATGGTAACACGTAAATTGTTCGAATTATAATTCTTCGAAAATCACAATTAACCTAATGGCAATTATACGAAAATTCTTCTAATGCAAAATTCTTCGAAAAATCGTTAGTGTAAGCAAGTTTTCTATTGTGTACATGAATGAGTTAGGTTAGGTTATAATTATAGGGGGGGTATGCATATCTTCATACCTTTTTAGCTGTTCCCCCCGAATTAATTTAAAAAAATACAAATATTAAAAAAGAAATATATTCGTAGAAATATTCATTCGAATAATTCGCTATAGAACAATAATTGATTTTTCGAAGAATTGTGATTAGATGAATTGAGATTTCGAAGAATTTTAATGGAATCAGAATTAATAACAATCTACATGTCATTTGTTGAGAAAAAGGAATTTTCAACAAGATACCTTTTGACTTCCCTCTGGAAACAAACAGAGACATGTAATTTGAGTTAGCGGGGGAGACAATAATTATTAAGCATACAGCCTCACGCTCATGAAGCTCTTTGATAGTTTTATTGGTATAGGTACGTATGCTCAATACGCCTCAATAGACTTTTATTGCGGGTGTCGTAGTGAGCAAAATTCAAGTAGGTATTGGAGAGAATTTGATTATGAAAAATGATAAAATAAAAGTTTCCTTTTAACATTCGATAATATAAACAAGATTTTTTTTTTAGAGTTAGGTATTTGATTTTTGTTGTTATCTGAGATGTCAAAAAGTAATTCAAGTTGATGCTGAATAGGTTAAATTCATTGCTGAAGACCCTTATCCCAGAATGTCCCTCCATACAGACTTTCCCATCACCTTTCCTGAGTTTTTAGTTTAAGTTTAGGTACTAAGCCCCTTGCCAACAGTGTGGCTGCGTGAAGCAATTATTGATAAGTTGCAGTAGGTACCTAAAACAATAGTTATGAATGACAGATTTAGAAATATATAGGTACCTAATTCATAGTCACAATAAACAGACTGCGATAACCCAGTTTCCGGTGTGACCCTATAAAAAGTGATTTCTTGAGTGTAATTAAAACAATCAGAACAAACACATTATCGTAACAGCTTTGATGTCATTATCTCTACGAAAAATTACCCACTCTAATATAAATAGTTCTGTGTTGCGTACATTTGTTCCAAACTATTTTGGGTGCACACTAGGCTGGGCCGTTCTAGTATGGAAGTTTAAAAAGTGCTTCTAATCTTAATGTAATAGTGATAATTTGTTGCCTTATGATGTATTATAACTATCTATAAAATTTCATGACAAAAAAATGAGATCTTCTGTCTCCGAATCGACCTTGAAGTTTTGTATGGGACGAAAATATCCCATACTAACTGATATTTTTATAATAATCATGTAAAATGATTCCGGTCTTGTTTTTTTTTTCACTTTTTTTATTATACCACAGATAATTCAAGAACACACTTCTATTTATTTAAGTAATAATACAAAAATAATAAATAAAACTTTCAAATTTTTTATGTAAAGCAAGTATATGAAATTATGTTATTTTGCGGTGATTGTTTTTGATAAATTGGGTTTGATATCATTTTTACTCGTTGCTTTCTAAGCTTTTACATAATATTTTATTGATAAATTTCTCCGTTAAGTTGGTGAGGCTTCTTTAACAATTTCACAAATCGTCAAACTCCTTGGATATGACAAGAAAAATTCAGGAAACTGTATTTATTCATCTTCGCCATTGTATGTAATGAATACCGTAAGATCTTCGTCGGATACTTGTCGATTGGTGTTTCTGTTACATTTTGCTGTCTGTCTATAACTTAGTTCTTGTAAAAGGATGCTTCAAAATTTACTTTCGGTACTTCAAGGATCAAAAATGCGTTTTTTTTGGGTGATTCGAGCTTTCACTATCCAGCGAGCGGTTCATTCTCTTACATCATAGTGTATTTTGAGCGAGATAGGTTTTTCTTTTAGTAATTACAGTAATTTATATAACAGATTTGATAATCTGATAAATATATGGATAAGAAATTAAACTTCCATAGGTAACTGGATCAGTTGCGAGGTAAGTTGGTGCACAAACATTAACAATAAAGATAAGTTAAAGTCATCAAACTTTCTGAAAGAAACACAGTCGCAAAATCCTATGAGCTTAGTTTAGCGATTATTACATGGATTATTTTTCTTGGAGCTCAGTTGCCTAAATCATTAGAAAATGTTCCTGTTGGTATGACTATACCAATTTGGAATAAATATAATTGATCTTTTCGTAGATCTTGAAATTATAAAATAGTAGTTTCTCTTGTAATCACCTGGAACATATCAATTGTTTTTTTTCCAGTTGTTTTCCAATTTGGTCAGAATGGGCATGACTTGAGAAAGCGCTATCAACACATTATTATACAAAAACCTAAATAATTGTTACAACTTGCCGTTTTTTTCTAGATTATCGGCGACTCATTCAATTGGGATTATTTGTGGTTTGCAATGAGCAAAATATTCATTCTATTGGTTTTATTAGTATTTTCTCCTGCAAACTAATTATTCAATCATGTTTTCCGGTATTTACCTACACTTTTTTTCATTACATCAGACGACAAGTAAAATATCCAATGAAATATTGCTTTTTGAAAAGAAATCTGTAATCGATCTCTCTATCGGTTTCGGTGTTCCAAATTTTCCATCAATTTAGAATCAGTTTCCTTTAACACTCTCTTAATTATTGTTCATCTGTATTTTTGTCCACTTTTTCTAATCACTAGCCTAAAACTTTGGCTTTACGGCCATCAAAATACAAAACTGGTATTTTTAACCCTTTTCTCATTTCATGCGATTTTCTCTTGTTTATTGCGGCGCTTTATATACTTTGTTGCTATCTTAAATTGTATATTTATGCTTTATATCATACAGAACTAATTATTCCATCATTTTTATGACATACAATTTTAAAAAATATTATGTTAAACATATTTTTACTTTCTTTATACCTGCTTCAAAATAGGACAAATTTAACAATTTCTTGAAACTTTGAGCTCAATTCGGAGACAGAAGATATCTTTCGAATTGAAAAATATTTTGCATACGTATTTAAAACAGCATTTAGCACTAAAATATAACTATTACGTTAGCAATAGAGGGAAAAAAGGAAATCGGCCCACACTAGTGCACACGCGTCATAGATAATATTATTGTGACAAAATAACAGAGAAAGAAGTTGAAATGGTGTCCTGCGTATATATTGAAGATGAAATTCTACAAAAGACATCAAGGATTTTTCCGTTAGATTACATAGTATATCTTACATCTAAATATTGCTAACTTGTTAAACATCGTATAATCTAAGTATGCTCTTTCCATGGCTTTCAGTCACTCATAACAAAAAAATAAAGGTCCTTTATTGTAACACTTTATGGAAACCAGATTGTTTGTCGAATATGTAACATTTAATGACTCTAACAATTCATTACTGATGTTCAATTTTCAAAATGGAACAAACCACTACTGTTATTTCGAATGCTGGCTTATGCAGTGGCTTCCTAAAGAACGGGCCGTCATCTGACAAGACGGCGTCTTTCAAAATTATATGACAATGTTTTTCGTTACTACAGAAACAATATTGACAACGTTCTCAACTGACATATTCACCGCTTTTAAAAGTAGTGGCGTATCCGTAGGAAAACAAACCATTAGTGTGATCACTTTACGTTAACAACGTTCGCCATTTGGTGGTAATGATCAAGTCTCTGAAACTCCTAATCATGAGAATTTTCGACATGTTCAACATGTCGAAAAATCTCATGTATTATAACAAGTAGATATTTAATAATAATTAATGAAATATAGATAAACGTTGGAAAATATTGAGAACAAGAAAGCAACCAAATTTAAAGACAGCGACTGCTGTCATGTATTTGGCTCCAGGATATGAATATATCCATTTTTGTTAATGTCTCATCTTTATTGCCTATTGGCTTTGTTGGTGAACAACGTTCTAATCATGTCTAGATTCTTGTGACCGTTTTTTTTTCAGGACTAGATTTTAACGAATTGTTTGTTTGTTTTATTCGAAGATTGTTTTTATTTTTCTCGCAATTTTTCCATATTTTCTTACCATGAAAATCAACCCTGCCCTTATATGCAAATTTCAAAACTATATTTACCCAAATCGGTCCAGTCGTTCTCCATTTTTAGCGTGAGCACGGCGTACACGGCGTTAATCATTTTTATACACCTACATCTACAAGAATATAAAACATGCAGAAAACTCACTGGGATGTTGAAATCCAATATTATGAGAGAATAAGCAATATAACAAGATGAAAATTAACAATTATGAGCATACCTACCGAAAGCGAAGACATAGAACGCACGATCGACCAAAAAAATGCTTAAATTTTTGGGAAAGATCAACTTAGTACCAAAAAGAGGAGCTCAGTGCTTCAAAATTAATGCTGCTAAGATTTGAAAGAAGAATGTTAAAGTGCTTACTCTCTGTCAGTATTTTTAGGAACAGAAAATTTGTATAGCTACTCACTTTTTGATTAGGCACCTACGTTTGTTTTTTGTTATTCTTTTTTAAATTAATTAAACCCTTAACTAGCGGAAAACTTACAAAAGAAATATATCGATAACTCAGACATGATAAATCGCGGCTGTGACAATGCTGGTCTCTTCCAAGAAACTGAGTAACAAGATAAGTTGTGGACGCAAAGGTCATTCATACAACACGATTAGAATTGTCTCTCCATATAATTATTTTAAACATCCATTTATTTCAATTATAATTACTTGAGTGATGATATCATTCTATTATTTTACGAAAAAAAACATCGGTCTTATCCAAGTCAGTATTGGAAAACAACATTGCGCATAGATTGTGAATGTTTGCAACAGAAAAATATTTCAAAACCTTCTCTTTTCAAGGAAAGTATGGCTCATGAATAGAAAGATGTTCGGCACGGGGGGGAAAACCCCGACTGAACCGCTATTAGTTTGTTTAGTCAAGTCAAGAAGCCTTTGCACGTAGGTACTATCCACTAAAATTTTGTAATGTACAATTATCAACAGTTTTTCTCATGGTACAAGATACACATAGGAGACCAAGGCCTCGATTTAGATCATCAATGGCGTGTTTAGAGTTTAACCCTCTACTCCTGATTAACATTTTTTTTTCGAAATGGCATTTTGTAATTAATTTATCATCTTGCTTGATTTGAAAACAAGATAAAATGCGAATATTGAAATTTATACCTACCAATAGCCATTGTGAAATTGCAAAGTTCATAGAAAATGTAGTAGGTACCTATATACCTAAAGGGCTATATTGCCAAATAAAAAATGCCGAATTTCTGAAACATTTCTGAGGTATATTTTCACATATAGGTATATTGATCATCTTAAAATCACTGAAATAGACCTCAAGCAATCCAAAGCCTTACACTTAAAATATTTTTTTCGAAAACACAATAACTAATTATTCATTATTTTAGAAGGTACCTCCAAAAGGCCATTAGCCGAAGTCAAGTGTAATAAAATGGCCGCTAACGTTATCGATCGGTCGTTGTTTCCATGATAACAACCGTTGTTACTATGGGACCGATTCCGTTGGCGGCCATTTTTATACACATGGCTTAGGCCCCGTCTGGGAATAAATTTAGGAAACAATATACAAAAATGAAATTAAATTTAAGGCTCTGTATTATGGTGGTTGAACTATACTTAGATGGAGCATTTGATACAAAAAAAGGTAAATCTCCATGGAATCCAGTCCAGTTAAATATTTCTAGGAAACTTTTTATGAAAAAGGGTGCTCCACCATCATTATTTTATATTATTTTCATTCAATTAAAACAAAGTAATTAAAAAAATTGATTCTTATAATTTAAATGGATATCAATGGTTGAGTCAATATTGAAAGACGATGATAACCTCCAGCGACCCGGTTTTGATAAACAGAAAATGCTTGAAATTAGTAGGCGAGGCATAACTCATTGTTATCACACACCGAGTATAATATTTATCATTCATAAAAAACACCAGTCGATTCATCTTTTACATCTCCAAAGTCATTATTTTTATATCACGCTGTATTGAACAAACAATAAACCGACAACTATCAGTCGACTCCTTACCATATTAAATTTAATTAATGAACTATCGTTCGAACAATATAATGTCATTAAATTAAAATGATAATTGATATTGGGACCGAAATATAATAATTATTGTCGTCATCATTTTAAACGCTTGCAAAACAATCATCATCGGTTTATAACTATTAATTAATTTTATTTATTTTTTATCTTTTGTTTTTGAAGTGCCGGGTGACAGTCTTTTATTGTTCTGAGCGAGTGGTTTTCAAAAACATCACGAGACAAACTGTTTTTTTTTTTGTCATCATCAGGGCCCCGGCCCACAGTGGTCCCACAAAGAAATTTAGGGCGCCAAAATTAAAAAAATGAAATGTACCAGAGAGAAAAACTAGTTATGATCTGATGTACTGTGACCTTGAAGGCTTCTAGTACCACATATGACAACTCGTTCGAGGTACGTCTCGTTGCTATGGAGACGCCATAAGATGGTGGTTATCTAGAGCAACTGGTATTGTCAATTTGTGTGTGTTTTTCAAGCGCGTTTTACAGTGCCTTGTTCCGGTATTTTAAAATTAATAAACATGGTGTTTTATTGAATTTTTCTCGCTGAATACGAATCTGTGCTCGTTCATTACTGTAATTTAATCGGTAGTCTGGAAATTTGCATTTGAAGTAAGTACTTTTTAGTCACTTTTAACTGGCTATATGTAGTGTTACAAAATTTTCCCATCCTTTCCCATAAAAACTTTTCAGATAAAAGTTTCTCCTTAAAGCCAGTACTATCACCTACATCACTCACATTTCCCCCGTTTTCCCCCCAAATCCTTAAAATTTGATTTATACTACTAAATTAGTGATTACTATTGTGTAAATTTTAGTTCTTCAAGCAATCATGTTTTTTATTATAGAAATTTAATTTGAATGCTCAGGAGACGTTGGTTGTACCTACCTAACTATGCACAATAGCCTTGCGGGAGATACCTGTTATTGGAGCACTGGAGATTATATGTTTTTGTTTCATGGTTTCTTTGTTTTTGTTGTTCAGTGCTCTGTTGGTGCCTCTAATATAAATCAATAAATTCAGTTAAATAAAACTTGCTAAAAGAATAATTTGATTCTTCTTTGTATTTTGATTTTACTTCTCAGGAAATGTAATTAATAGATAATGGAACTTATTTCCCACACCCAGAGATATTTTAGACTTGCAACGCCATACAAATTTTATTAAAAAACTGTCCATCATAAATAGGGGTGCTATCCTTTCTAATTTGTCACCTGATAACAGAATACAATAGTTTACTCTCCATCTCTTTTACTTGCATGTTTCTTGTACTATCTGTATCTTCCACTTAGGAACAACATGCGAAAAATTGAAAAGTCTAACTGTATCTTTCACCCCAAAAACAATAATGAAGAAGTGGAGCCAGAAGAAAGCTCAGACGAAAGTACAGACTCAGATGTATATCATCTAACCACATCCGAGGAATCTGACTCGGTTTAAAATGTTTCTATGCGTGCATATATTTGTAAAATTATAAGTTGTTTTATTTCACCCATTTTTTTCAATTTGTATAATTTAAGTTTATAAATGAACTCATCACTTTGAAAAACATTTCAATCCCCCAGAAAATTTCAAAATGAAAGATTTGCTCCCCTTCCTTGGTCACATTTTTTTTCAAAAATATAAAAAAAAATGGACTCAGCGCCTAAAAAAATTGATATCCCACACGAAAAATTATAAATTTTTTAAATTGCCCCCCCCCCACCCATTGGCACCCAATCTGGGTTTTTTGCAAAAATAAGTCTAAAAATGGACTCAGCGATACAAAAAACATATATTTTGATACTCCACATGAAAAATTCCAAAACATTAAGATTTGCCCCCTTTCCCTTGGCACCCAATTTGGTTTTTTCGCAAAAAAAAGTCCAAAAATGGACTCAGCGATACAAAAAACATATATTTTGATACCCCACACGAAAAATTTCAATATATTAAGATTTGCCCCCCTCCCCTGGCGCCCCATTTGGTTTTTTCAAAAAAATAAGCCAAAAAACGGATTCAGCGATACAAAAAACATATATTTTGATACCCCACACGAAAAATTTCAATATATTAAGATTTGCCCCCCTCCCCCTGGCACCCCATTTGGTTTCTGCGAAAAAATAAGTCCAAAAACGGATTCAGCGATACAAAAAACATATATTTTGATACCCCACACGAAAAATTTCAATATATTAAGATTTGCCCCCCTCCCCCTGGCACCCCATTTGGTTTTTTCGAAAAAATAAGTCCAAAATCGGATTCAGCGCCTCGAAAAACCCCCATACACCAAAAATCAGAATTTTGGCGCCCTAAATTTCTATGTGGGACCACTGTGCGGCCCCGTTCCACCATCATACTTTGCAACTTTGCACCAGCAACTTTGCAGTTTTTCAAATTATAGCTTCTTGTTTGTTCTAGAGGACAAATAGTTTTGTTCCGCCATGAACACTATTGATTAAAAAAAACATAGCAGCTTTGCGAATTAATTCAAAAGACTATTTAGATGTTTCAACTTTGCGTGATACAAGTTGTTGTTTTAACGCGTTCCACGCTAGAAACCACTGTACAATTGCGAAGAGTTTTCAAATGCTCTAGAGTCTAGACGCCGGCCGCCAAGCGATTATTTTGTTTTCGTAGAACAAGATTGTTTCACGCTGTGCGATTTTCGAATAATGCAATGTTAAAATGTGCAAAGTATGATGGTGGAACGAAGGCAACGAAGCCCTGCTTGTGGTCACATTTGGACGTACCATAGTATACCCAATAAATATAGAAAAAAAAAGTACCTTAGTATTTCCATAAGTATTCAGTCATCATTGGAAAGTTTAAAAATTAATCCTCTTGCACAATTTTTTGTGTTTTTACTTTCTCCAATTAACTGCAGCATATACATTGAACAAGTGCCAAAATTCAGGTAAGTAGGTACTTCGGTCTTGATTTATGTGGATCTGCCAGCTGAAATAGTGGGTCAGATACACAAAAGTCTGCTGCCATTTCGGGTTGTTTAAGAAACTCTTTATGGAAAAACCCCGGCATGAAATAATTAAGCAGGAAGATGAAAATTTATAAAACTTGTGTGCGACCCAATATGACGTACGGCATTGAGTCTAGAGCGGATACCATTTATAACTGTACCACTAGTATAAGTTTTCGATGATCGAAAATCGAAACGATCATCGAAAGAGTTTCGAAAAATGTCCATACAAAAATGATCGAACGATTCGATCGTTTGATTTTAGAACACTATTTGCACGTTGATAAGCGCGTATTAGCGTGCAATTAGCTTTCGATTAAGCTCGTACTAGTCCCGCAGATCTGAGAGTCTCAGGAAGGAAGGCTCTATGAAGCTTTGCTGGGAAGACCCTCAGAGATAGAATAGAAAGTACGAGGGTACATGAATTATGCGAGGATGAAGATATAGTAAGATGGGGAAGGCAAAGAAGAAGATTCTGGTTCGCATATGTGAGGAGCATGGACTCATCCTGACTCCCCACATTGTATTACACGGCCAACCCCATGTAAGACAACTCCTAGCCAGACCACCAAAGAGTTGGATAGACAGCCGGTAGTCGACCTCGCAAGAGGCAAACCCCATGCACCCCTCAATAACAGGTCTTCTGGCTTAGAATAAGAATTTATAAGACTTTTTTTGAGAAATAAATCTGGGCTCGTTTTAAGAGAACACAAAATACACTTTTGACAATATTTTCACAGAATAAGAAAGCTTGTGTCATGAAACATAACACAGTCGGTACCGTTTTTGTCGGCAAATCTTCTTCTTGAAGAGTAGGGAGGCGAAAAGGGGATGATCTATCTATACGGTTCCGCTTGCCTTCTTCTATAAGAATACAATTTTTTTCCACCCTGAAAGAGGGGTTTGGAATAAGTGGGCAGATTGAATTTTTAAATTGAACTACTTTTGAAAACTCCGATCACAGAGTATATTGATATCATAATATCAATAAGTGAGAATTACAACAGATTATAGAGGAAAACATCTTAGAGTTTGTAGTCCGTTAACATGCACAATATAAAGTCACCGACACAATCGCATCCAGAGTCCCTCTACACATCAGTCGATCAATCAAAATGATTTATGCCAGTCAACTTCTGGAATTTCTAGAGCCACAACATTATTATAAGGCATACATTATTCTACTGCAGTTTTTATTTTACTCTGTGATTCTATGAAGATTATATTATGTAATTATATGTGACTAGACAAATTGCGTCTCTCTGCTAACATGCAGTCTCTTTCAGTTGTATCGAACAATTTAATCGCTAATTTTGCGTACCTTTTTAAATTTGCAGTGCTTAGATTGTTTATATATTTTATATTCTTCATGACAAATTAACCGACTTGTTTGAGGATCCGCTGATGCCTAAATGCAGGGAGGCAACAACAGTTTTCCATTACGATTGACTTTCGTTCTTACCCTCTTGGCGATGTCGTAATCCTGTCCTGGTCTTATATTCATTCATTTATCCACAAATCAGGGTATTGGCCTCCTCAACTAATCGTTACCATGCCATACTGTTAGCCGCTCTGTGACATCAGTCGGCCATTTCGACGGATTGCAGTAGTCGACGCAATCGAGTCATCTTAACCAGGGTATAACATCACTTTTCTTGGAGATTCTTCTGTTTAAAGTAATCGTCCATTCTCTCTATGTAACCCAACGCAGCGTATCTACATAATATGATTTCGGTTGATGTTAAAAAAGGGTTTTACGATTTCTAAAACGATATGGATCTGTTTTTGAAGGATTTGGGTGAAGATATAATATAATTATTAACACAAGCAGCCGTTCAAATCATAGTACCTAAGCGTCTACTGTTTTGTAAGGAAGGGAAATGAGGAAAGATATGTTTAGAAAGGAGTGTTCTATGTTTAGGACGAGGTGAAGATTTTGTTAGCGTATAATTTATTACTCTCCACGAATAAATTAATTATAACTATTTTCTAGTAGATAAGAATATAACAGACATCAAAATAACTACATATGATTATATTCAAACAGCTATTCAACGCATTAGGAATGAAAATTAATTTGCAATAAGTGTAAGAATATACACGCCATATTGGCTACGTAGAACATAATGTAAAAACGCCGAAGGCTTCAGTGGCTTTGCTAGTACCTACATGATAGGTACACGTAGGTACTCCATGACTATTTTCATCACAGTACGACAATAACACATGCGTTAATACCTACCGGAATATCTACAGGATTATAGTTATATAATATAGTTTGATGCGTGGAAATCTGAAATCTGCTATCCTTACAATGAAAAATCTGAAGTGCGTGCATCATATTCATTTTGACCACCTATACAGAAACAATGCAAATTTTCCATGAATATAATAATCAGTAGCTTATTAATACCCGTGTTGCTTTTTACAGAAGTATATATACCAGATAATTTTTATGAAAATCCCATCATTTTCGATGGTGAGGCTAAAGAGATCATCATACTATGAAATTTCACAATGTTCCAAAGTATCGAATCATTGCTTAAAATTAACACAAATACACTTCTTTCACATCTGATACAATAAAGATTGTGTTGTGAAAGTGGTCGGCACTAGGATTTCAAACGCGCAACCTCCAGTCCTCGACTAAGCCACTGGGCTTCATATTCATTTTGAAGATATGGCATCTCCTTGCCTGCCTTTTTCTTTTCCAACTAGAAACCACTCACCTTTTACACAATTTAGTATTTTTAGCAATCCTTTTTATGTATTTTTAAATGCCCAAATCGCTCGATGATCTATAGGGAACAAAGTGATAGCACTTGGATGGGAGTCAAAAAAAGTTCAAATGAAGCAAAGCATGCACAGCTAGTTCATTGGTAGATACTGGTTAGTACCTAATAACATTTTCCATAATGATTCGGAACTGTACGGTGTACGTGAGAGATGGTATGTAGTCGGGTAGGTGCCTGTACGGTACGGGTAAGTCATTACCTCGAATTAGCAGTTCAATTTGTTCAATCAAATTACAATACGTACATTAATCATTCTCTTAACATCAAACAAATGTCAACATTTCATCATACATCGCTCTTTGTCTATACGACTTCATGCAGGAACATATGCGTAATGCCTGCAGCTGATGATAAAATTATGTTCAATGGTTTTCTTTCTAGATATTTATAATACCTAATCATATTTTATTAGTTTTCTTTAGATTCTTTAAAATAACTACGGGCTTACGACAGTCTTCTACTGTTATTTCGAAGGCTGGCTTAGTGTGAATAACTTTACGTTAACAAAGTTCGCCATTAGGTGGTAATGTTTAAGTCTCCGAAACTCCTAATCATGAGAATTCTCGACATATTCAACATGTCTTTGTAAATTTGGTGTCTTAAAATTTTTTACTTTGGTACATATTTAGAGAATAAATCGAATTTAAAGAGTTTTTGTCACGTATGACCATGCAGGACCTGTGCCCGCAGAACTAGTCAGGGTATTAATTTGTGGAATAAAAATTAGATAGGTACTTTATTGTTTTATTTCTTCTTCTTTTTCTATTTCAGTTAGGACTGCGTCCTGATGTTTTCTCTTGGATCTTCAATTTCCCGGGAAGCGGATATCCAGCTATCCCTCCACCTCTTGAGACGTCTGCCTGTTGGTACAGAGTCAACTGCTATTTATAATCATTTCTGGATCTGCTCTCTCTCTCTCTCTCTACATGACCTCTCCAGATATACCTACTGGTTTAATGCCAGTTTTATTTAATTGTTTAAACTATTTTGTTCAGACAAATCCACCAAGAATGCAGATTCAATACGTAAATTTATTAATGAATGTATACCTACATTATTCGTGAAAAGTTTTCTTTGTGATAAAGGTAATTAATATACCCATAACTGTAGGAAATCCTCGTATTTATCTTCTATATTATAAAAATGGAGCGTTTTTGCGTGGTCAAGGCATCTTGCCTAAACGGCCCTGACCGATTTCGCTAAATCTTTTTTTTGTCGTGGTGGCTTTTAACAGTAGAAGGTTATTATAAAAGAAAAAAAACAAAGAAAGTTGAGTGGAAAATTATAAAATGAAAGAAATCTCTAAGGAGAAAACCTTTTTAGGACTTTTAACAATTCTTTTTATAATCCCATTTTGAAATTTTGACTGGGACTGTCAGTTATTGTTGTAAGATAGTTGGTGCGATTGTCAGAATGCTGATGGAAAATATCGTTTAAACAGATACGTCAATCGGAATCATATTGGTCAAAAGTTCACCATACAAATTCGAAATCATTAATAATTATTAGAGTTTAAACTACAGGACAATGTCTGTCGGGAAGCTAGTTTCAAATAAAATACTCAGGTGTGAATGTATCTGCTGCTAATTTCAGCATAGATTGTAAATACATAGCTTGTTTGAGCATGGTATGAAATATGACCACAAATGCTCATACATTGTATGTAAAATGTGTGTAGGTGGGAAATAGCGGAGGAGAAGTAGGTAGTAAGTCTGAATGGTAGGAATATTATAATAATATTTACTTCCGAGTTTTGTGGCGAGATGTCGCATCGTAAATCATACGTGATTTACTTTTATTCAGTTGGCAAGGCCTGCGGGACGCTATATAACATACATATGCCGCGTCTGTGGAGGATAGTCGGTACCAGAGCGAGGCCAACATGAAAAATTGCCAATTTTCATGGCTTTTTTAATCGAACAAAGGAAATAATGTTGAGTCATATGAAATTTATTTGATACATTGTTTGGACGGGAAAAATTAAAGTGTTCTCCGTTAGATTTATCAACTGATGTCAGGGTTGGACCACTCTTCTCTTTATTCTACCATTTATTCCAATATTATATTTTCAAACGTTAGTATTTTTTATAAATAAGCTTTTAATTTATTTCAATTTCTGACACATTGTTCAGAATACTATTCTGAATATGTAACGTTAGTAAAACAACGAAGTTATGTGAATCTCAGTCTGTACTTATGCGTAGGTAGGTACAATTTTTCAGTTTTCCCAATTTTCTGTAGACTTCCTTTCTTGATATTGTAGCGGTCATGTTTCGCATGACGACATCATCCACCGAAAGCGTTTCTCCATGATGTTGACACGCAGTAGCAGCCTGCCACATCGTACAAAGCCGTACACTGTACAGCTATCAGTCACCATCAAGTCTGCGTAGTCAACACAGAATACGCAGCATTCTAAGTCCTCATACCGTCTAACTTAAAAATACCATACAGTCTAACTTAGACTAGATTTTTCGTGTCTTGGATTATTTTATAACCATCTAGATTTTTTTTATTGATAATCTTACTATTCGCACTATATACCTATTCCAATAATGATATGTATATTTGCCAAGATGTAAGGTTGTAGGTAAATTTCTAGCAGACTATTTTTTCTTTCTATTAAGCTAGGACATCCTGAGAACGCACCAATGTCAAAAAAGGAGTCCTTTACCCCTATTCTGAATATTCCTCACTAACGCAAGTGGAAACACGCGGGAATTTTGTATGGGCTGCGAAAGTTTCCGAAATGTTTTATAGGGTCGTTTTACACGCCTCCACACACAATTATGTTACTTCACGCCAGCGTAAATGTCACGGAGACTTAGAATAGGGATACTTGACATTGCACGTATGTTGATAATAAACAAATTATAGACTAGGTTCAATTTTTGGGAATATAAACTATGAAAGAGAAATATGGCGAGCTAAGGAATATCTTCTTCTTCTTCTTTTATGGAGCATGTTGACCTGTGCCCTTATTCTCGCTTAATACGCTCTTATCTTGATTGACAATCATAAAATGGCGGATTGGTATTCACAAAACAAGAAATCTAGTAGATATCTTAAAAATTCGTTATGTTTGAAATATCAGTATGAAAATGATCCAGTTCAAGATAGGATTTAAGATTAGATTCCGATAGTTTTGTGAATACGACTGCTTGCGATCGTGTCTTAATCTTATTATTAAGTGAATAGCCCTATTGTTCTACTAAAGCTACTCATATGAGGTGCAATCCCCAGCTGTCTCGTCATCTTTTAGGTGGTCCTCCTCGAGGGCTAGTACGGCGGGGCTGATTGTGCAGAGCGATATAAGGGAGACTCCATCTAACTATATCATCATGAGCCCCACATATTTCGCGGATTTTGATGTTCCTCAATAAGGATGTGATCCCACAATTTTCAATAGGCACCTACAAAAATCATGCTTTCCACATCTTTGTAGATAAATACATGATCGATCGATCAAAGATGTTTAGATCACACACTGCAGAAGGCGATTTTTTATGGCGATAAAATGTGTGGTGTGTATGGAAGGTGGCCCATAAATTGTTCACCGGTGAATCCAGTTTACGGGGTGTCGCTCCAGCCGTGTGAACACAAATCATTGGGAAGACAGCGACAAATGTAATTTGAAAATCTTCATCCCGTGGCAACGAACGCCTGCATCTCTACTATACACACCTACCAAACAAACATCCTCTCTATATACTATTCGCTGTTAGAAAACCTATATACAAAACATTTATTTTGTCAAACAGTGTGTAGATAATGTTCTATATGAAAATCTGCATCCATTGACTTGTATGTACTAGATATACGGAATCCGAAATTCATGTAAAAAATTTATTTGTGAAATACCTATGCTCAAAAAAGTATATTTTATGACGCTCGTAGAATATAGGTGTAGAAAAAAGTAAGTATTTCTTTCTAGCCGTATTTTGCTTTCTCTCTAATTTTGTAATGCCAAATATCGTATACTAGGTGTAAAAGGTTTATCTTTTCTTATTGTTTCTTGTGTTCAGATTGTTTGATGCCGATTTCCTCCTTCAAACTGAACGGATCTTAATGAAATGGTGCGATTTACAGAATGCGGATGGAAAATATATGGTTTAAATACATTGGTTAAAAGGTAATTAAGTAAGTTATCATTGGGCATAATTATGTGAATTCAATATTCATAGTTAGGACCACTTGACAACGTCTGTTGGGAAAGCTAGTTGATTATAAAAGATCTACCGTTTTTAAGTTGAGTAGATAAATTTCCATCGCTAGACCACCAAGCATTCGGTACTAAAACAATTCAATAAATTTGACAACACATCAGAGAGAGCCAGTCAAAATTCGCTAAAACGTAGTATCAATATTTAATTTGAAACGATACAAACGCAATATGTAGGGAATGAAACGATAATCGTTTCAAATATATCATTCGGATGAGCATTTATCGGGACACTTCGGTAGATTTCGGTTTATTTATCGTCGCTAATCGGCAGCAATGCTCGGAGGTTCCCTAAGGCCTCGTAAATATCACACACTAGCTGCTATAGCCAGCCAACTACATATACATAGTACAGGCTGTGTGTTCCGAACCCTCCATGTCCCCGGTACTCCCATTAAAATTTGCCCCTGGCCTAATGGCGAAGTCCTAGTGCAGCGGAACATTACGAGATACACTTAACTATATCACACGTAGTCTCTACCAGAATTTACCACACTTAACAAATTAATATCGATTGATAATTACATTAACACCGCTAACGCATCAAGTTTTTTAGCGATAAAACAACGGTAATGAATTGTTAGTCATTATAGTTGTTACGTCATATTCTTTAAGATCTAGTCTGAAAAATGGTCACAAGAATCTAGACATAATTAGAAGGTTGTGCACCAACAAAGGCAATAAAGATGAGACATTAACAAAAATGGATATAGTTCTGTTATATCCTGGCGCCAAATACATGACAGCAGTCGCGGTCTTTTAATTTGGTTGCTCTCTTGTTCTCAATAATTTCCAACTTTTATCTCTTTATTTCATTAACTAGCTTATACCCGTCTTGCTTTACGTTTTTGATTCCGATTGTCAGGCTTGATCGGTAGGTAACTAAACAGGTTTTAGTCTAGCTTCCCATTGCTTTGTAGACCTCTATAACTGACATAAGCACAGAAAAAGAAGAATGACACTTTTAATGTTTATTAAAATTTTGTATGAAGATCCTAAAAAATAGGGTTTTTTTTAAATAGCTCTAAATATATTAAAGTTAATGCAGCAAATTGTATTAAAGAACCTTCTCCGGCATTTTGCACGGCTCTGTGCAGATTCATATCTGACGTAGCATTTGTATTTTGAGCGTGATGCTATGACATACGTTAAAAAGCAAAATAAAAAAACATTTCTGAATTATTATGTAGATAGAGAAGGAGGGGCTAATGCGAGTTTTATTTAATTTCCCAATTTACCACGCAACTTTCTTAATTTTTTCTTTCATAAGAACCTTCTACTGATAAAAGCCAACACGACAAAAAAAGAATTAGTGAAATCGGTTCAGCCGTTTAGGCGTGATGCGATGACATTAGGTAAAAAGCTAATAAAAAAACATTTCTGAATTATTATGTAGATTTACCACGCAACTTTCTTAATTTTTTCTTTCATAAGAACCTTCTACTGATAAAAGCCAACACGACAAAAAAAGAATTAGTGAAATCGGTTCAGCCGTTTAGGCGTGATGCTCTAACATACGATAGAGCAATGATAAAAGGCAAATTAAAAAACATTTCTAAATTATTATATAGATTATTAAATATCTACTTGTTGCATACATGGGATTTTTCGACATGTTGAGAATTCTCATGATTAGAAGTTTCGGAGACTTAAACATTACCACCTAATGGGGAACGTTGTTAACGTAAAGTGATCACACTAAGCCAGCCTTGGAAACAACAGTAGAAGATGGTCGTAAGCCCGTAGTGGTTTGTTCCATTTAAAAATCGAACATTAGTAATGAATTGTTAGAGTCATTATTTGTTACATATTCTGCAAAACAACAGATTTAATATGACTAGAAAAGATATTCAATATAATCTACAAATCTCTGCACTAATCGGAGTCTGAATCTTTTTATAGCCCTTCCTACTTACCTGTTTTACTCTTTTATGCTTAAAAATTAGCTGTGTCTCTTAATCACTATGGTCTTATTTGAATCAATTATTGTTTTTTTATAATTAATTCAGTAAACAGAGTCTTCATGTCTTCACTAAAACCACTTTTGATTGTTTGTTTTTTTTGTATTTATTGACAGATTCAATGTTAACTATAATTTATATGTATCTTGTCTTGTCAGCCATTTTGTTTCTTTTTACTATAAGTTTCCAATTCGTATCATTATCTTCTTAGTTTTCAAGAAAGGATTGATGTCGGCTCAAAAAGATTGTACCTGCCTAATACTGAACAAGAAGTACCTTCAGTAGAGTTGAATTAGAATTGATCATCCATTGTCGGGGTCTATTCTGAAGAACATCATAATATTGTCTTAGTTCTGTCATTCAATACTAAGTATTTTTAAATACCATTTTGTACGTACCTAATAATTATACGCCATTGACTGACTGTTACCAAAATATCTTGAGATCAAACAAATACTTTATTTATTTATTTCTCTACAGTCTTGTTAACCATTTGCATAACAAACTTTAAGAATCCTAACCTTGCTATTGTTTCATACCTTTCTGTAATTTTCCAAAATTCCTGCAAAGCGTAAATTTTCGTAGGTATAATAATGAGGCAAGAAGAGCAGCTGTTAAATGATAAAGCCTCTCTTGATGATGACAAATGTACCAAATGTTAGATTGACGCGCTACAAACATCTCTCAATCCAAAAGTAATTTCCTGTCCTCCACGCACCTTCCCTCTCCTCTCAGGGCCACCCTTTTGGATAATGCTATACTCCGTTCATTCAAATTTGTTCCAAACTTCAAATATAACTTAGCAGTATTATTTTAAGGATGATAACAACACGAGCCTTAAAATTTGTTCTACTTATTTCATTCATGTTAAGAACGAATGTTTACGTTCTCTTTGATAAAGGGAGAAGTCAGTGCTAAAAACTAGCTTATTATAAGAAGACAACACACTTGGGAGAAGCTGAATGAGAAAAAATGTAAGATAGGTAGGTAGGTATATCATTGGAGGAACTAGTGGGAGTTTGTCTCAATAAAGGTTTTTGAGCCTTTTCTTCAACTGAACCCGCCTAACCTATGAACAGAAAGCAGAACTGATGAGAAATTTCAAGCAAACAGCTCAAAATATTTTGCTATATTTTTCCGTGATCGAAACATCAAAGTTCTTTCTTAATTTGACGGATGAACATCATTATTAACAAATTATTTTGTAAGTAAATTGAGCGAGGATTTTTAGTATACACTAATTATTATTCATAATACTTTCACTCACCATTATAAAGGAGCTGGGCTGAAGACATTATCAGAACAACAGACTACCGATCGTCAAAAAATCCTTTATTTGGTGGCTGAAAACCAGTAGCAGAAACCCAAGGATCAGACTTCAAACAAGATAGATCTCTAAATATGTTATTTTTTATAATTCATGTTCATCTATAAAATTTCGAAATAACCGGTAAATAAGAAAATGAAATAAAAAATACCTAAAGATTGTATTTTAGATAATATAATCCACCCAAACAATTTTGTAATTTCTTTATTTTAAAATAAATTAACAAAATTGTAATAAAAAAGGTTAGACACAATGAACGTAGTATGAAATAGGGGGTAGAAGGAAGGCTATGAGATGAGAAAAGTGGATGCGAAGTTAATTCAATGTCTTTCAATCCAATACAATTCCAGGACAGAGTGACATTATGACAGCGAGTGAAATTAAATAATGTGAATTTTGATTTATGAGTAACCCTTTCTGATTGTGAGGGTCCCGGCAGAGGAGCGGGCGCACGTCTCCTCCTTATCGGATCCCATCTCATCCTGCGCCTTCCTTGCCATCAATCCATTTAAAAAAATATTTACAAAAAAACTCGTCATTTTATAGGTATCCACTTTTAGAATAAACAACGTGAAATTTCTGTAACATTACCAATTCTTATTAGCCATAGCAAAATTTAATTTTAGCGTTTTGTATTGTGCACTTTTGAATCTACACATTATGTACCTGGAGTAGCTCTTGCATGAATTCTTTCTTCTGCATTATATTATGTGTCCTCTTTGGATTTGGACTGGCTGCAAGGTATACACCTGCGTCGAGCAGGTACCAAAAATCAGATATAGTGTATAGACAAAGGGAAAAGGTTCCTGGTGGTGTACAGACTACAGGGGCTGGAAGCTATCTTTTAACTATCTAATTCTTGACTCTAAATACCTAAACGTACTTCCGGCAGAGACTCAAAATAGGACAGGATTTTACTACGCGAAAAATATGCCACGGCTAGCTACAGCCAAACAACGATCCTGCCTATTAACAATTTTACTGACTATCTCTCTTGTATTTACTAATTATCGATCTCTCTATCAAAATAAACGTTCAATTACCTTCTAGTCGAATTTCGTGGACTGTCATAATACCGCAAGTCCTGCTTCCTCATTGGAATTCCAAATCGCTCAACTGCTTCGGTCTTGCGCGCGACCTTTTCGCCAGTTTTCTTCTTCTCAGCCTATTCCCGTCCACTGCTGGACAAAGGCCTCCTCCATCTCCTTCCACACCGCTCTGTTTTGGGCTTTTTGGACCCAATTGACCCCAGCGTATTTGACGAGGTCGTCTCTCCAACGTAGTGGTGGTCTCCCGACGCTCCTGGGCGGTCGTTCTGGGTCTCCAAGTTTCAACCCTCTTCGACCATTTCTCTGCCTGGTCTCTTGACAAGTGACCTGCCCATCGCCATTTGAGGGAAGCGATACGTTGGGCAATATTTCGCCAGTGAACCTCATGATTTCTTACATATTAATAAGTTTTTCCATGAGATTCACAGCCTGTTCACACTTGTCGTGTGTCAGGTCCGACTTTTAATCTGGTGCTCTGGAGGCATTTTGTATGGAGCTGTTCACACCTACCCAGCCCTATCGTTGCTCGATAGGTGTGAATAGTTTCATTCAAAATGTACTGCCATAAAATTAGATTCGAATACACGACAGATGTAAAAGGTTGTCAGCAAATAATCCTTGGAGTTTTGAGAAATAATAATAATACACAATTCATCAGGAATACACAAAGCCATTACAATTTTCTGAACTGTAGATTACATTGCATAAAGTGATACATTATTTTGCAAGTTGAAAGTCTTTTAATAAACGCCTTAAATTGTTATAATTATTACAATATTTGACTAGATAAAACCCCAAGGATCCATCGCACGGATAAATATATTGTTTCAAACGTGCATTACCAGCTCGTGTATTAATTTAAATGCTCCACGACCCAATGATAACAACTTCTATAGTAGGTACATTTAACCTGAGGTTAGTCAGTAAGAAACTTGCAGTCATTATATATTTAATGGGGTTTTCAAAATCACCAAAAATTTGAGTAAAAATGTAAAGCTATATAAAAAATAAGAAATATTTAACAAAACATAATAAGAATAATACTCTTACTCTGTAATAGTAAAGTTCTTACCTTCAACTAACATCCAGAAGAAGTTAGTCAAATAGAAGTAATGGAAAAAGAACACCAGAAGTAAACATCCCACATTGTCTTTCTGCACTTTGACCTGAGGAAGAAATAATTAGAATGAAATTTCTATTCGTGTGAATCATTGATTTTCTTCGGAGTATTGTATTAAAATTGTACCTGCAGGTTGAGATAAAGGATGCAAATGAGACCATTATTGAAAAGCTGTTATACCTTTATTTTCTTCTCGACAGAAAGTTTGGATTCCTCATTTACATTATTAAATTTTTATAACCAAAAAAGAATTTAGTATTTTTCCGAAGGATGCGTAGACACTCAGAGTATGTGAGTACCTACCTGTTATTTTTCCCTTAATATCCTTGTATCAAGTGGATTGTGTGTCTTTTAAACAAATTACCAAAAATTTAAAATATGGAAAATTATATAGATTCCTAAATGTTTTGGATATACCTACCAATATCTTGGTATTACCTTTCTGAGATGGAAATTTTAATCCTGTTTGTTAAATTTTTAAAATTTAAAAAATCTGCCTGCGTAGACATTTTGAATTTTACGAACGAATTTTCGACAATGTAGAGTAGGAAGAAAATTAACTGTAAACTTTTTATATTTTTATATAAGTTTTTGTTTGGTTTCAATAATTGTTTACATATGTGTTCCAGTGGACAGTCAATATTGACAAAAAATTCGTTTTTAGTCGTTTGTCAATTTCAATTTGTCTATAGGGCCCTTGGATTCAAATTCAAATAATATCTACAAAAGAACACGACATGTTCTACAAAGTTGTACTTGGGGTAAAATAAACACCCCGCCTACCTCCCTAAGGTTAGAGACTAACGGGCGTAGGGTAGAATGATAAGGTGAAGTAGGTAGGTACATAGGTACCTACTTTAAAATAAAATATCTTTATATCTAGTGGTGCAGATACACGACATCGAAAACAATATCGGCGAAGGTAACAATTTACCGCCCTAGAGTTTTGCAGTTTAACTTTATCAGTAACGAATATCACAATATCGCCTCGCCTATTAATGTTTTCATATTTTTACCAACCCAACCCGCTGTACTATCTAAAGGGTTAATCTATACCTGAGAACTGTACAACATAAATCATTGAGCTGATTCTTGATAAAAAAAATGTCAAGAAGCTTACATTTTTATACAATAGATGTCTCACGACGACGCTTTACCTTTATAAAACGAACGTTCACCATTATTCTTTTTTCTTGTAATATTTTTTTTTCATAAATATTTTTGCAAAAACCAATTTTTACTATATAAAAAAAAAACAATGTTTACTAGACAGAAGGGCATATTAAAAGAAATAAAGTTTAGTTTTACTTCTCGTCATCAAAATATTGAGTCAGCTCATGAACACGGACTAGGACATATAGCGAAGGTAAGTTGATGCGATATAATAACTCAATTATCTGTTTAGATATTATTATATGTTGGTATTTTACTTAGTGGTTATATTTTACAGAGGGTTATATTATAATATCTCAGTTATATAACAGATAATAATAAAAACATGCTTACTTATAACATGCATGTAATGGGGTAGGTATGAGACGGTAATATAAACAACGTACACTGGTCTGTATGTAACACAAA
Source organism: Mystacides longicornis (assembly GCA_963576905.1). NCBI lineage: Eukaryota > Metazoa > Arthropoda > Insecta > Trichoptera > Leptoceridae > Mystacides > Mystacides longicornis. Next base: position 23,917,446 of record OY756425.1, on the reverse strand, counting down.
ATAATAAGTCATATCTCGCGAGCCGATCCACCCGAGGAGCGCTAAACGATAGGATATCTGAAACATCAGAATGTGGTATCGCCAACCATTCTTGCTATAAGATTTTAATTTAAAAAAATAATAAGTAAATTAAAATATCGACCTATTCGCGCATTAAGTAGTTTCTTTTGCTGACAAAATAGACTTCATATCTAACAGTCTATTACCTCTATTCGCCATCAGCAGATCCGCTAAAATTGAAAATCCGCCAAAAGTGTATGAAAAAAGTAAATTTTAACTGAGTGTTCCACTTAAATTATCCCAATTCTTCTAAAATAACCCGCTATTCGATCAATTTATGCGGCGCCTTAAAAGTCCCACCAAAACTTTAGAGGAACCGCTTACATTATGTCAAAATCGTATAATTTTTTTCAGACACCTCTCTTAAAAACAATAATCAAAACCAAAAAGTTTTTTTTTTTTTCAGTAAAGAATATCATTTTGCTCTTGTTTTCATCATAAAATATACGTTAATAGTGGTTATATTTTTCTTGATCAAGATGAGTTTGTTTTAGAAAAAGGAAATTTGGCGGCCATGATAATTTTGACATGGGGAAATTATTCGTTTGAAATCACTTGCAGCTACATTCACTTTGATTGATTTCTTTAGCAATATTGGTCGGATTGGTTGACCACAAGGAAATTTCCGCGAAATTCAAAATAATTTTAGTTGATGCTAAATTTTAGCGGATTTGATAGGGAATTGGGGTATTGTAGAGTCTGCCAACATGTTAATCACAACCTCCGACAACGTATCACATGATTTTATCCCGCGGTCTCATATTCAAAATCATATTACACTTATTATAATACTTATCTTAAAATTTCCTCTATCAAGTTTTTCTACGTTCGCTCCCTAGATGGAGCTTACCAACACTCCACAAGTCCTCGTCTTGCTGCCAAGTCCTCTGCAATCTGCAATGCTCATTTCTTCATCCCGTTTGTCAGTTGCTTTCCGGGTATAGAAGTTGAGAAAAAGATTAGAAAATCTTCTGTGGGTTTCTTCAAAACACAGGCCAGCCAGGTCAGTCTTATCGTAATAAAAAGAAAAAATGATGATCCACCAAAAAATCGATAGTCACACCTACCATATTTTTTATATCCAGATATATTTACCAATACTTACAGGATAACAAAGTTGATATTTTGGCGGTCACTTTATGAAGGTCCATTTTTACAAGCATAAAAAAAAACAAAAAAACTTTGTAACTTCACGAACTTACAGGATATTCTAAAAAAGCTATAGGTACGTACCTCTAAAAATCTTTAAGAATTATCGAACAGCAGATATTGATCCAAACAATTCTACTTTGATTCAAAAAAACTCTCTTATAAATTGAAGATGTGTAATGCATTGTATGTTCTCTTATCATTTTGGTTTCACGGCTGCTAAAAGAAGCTCAAAAACATGACACTTATCCATGAAGAGTGGGTAATCTAGGGAGAAAATATCCGCTAGAAAAGTCCGCTCTATATTTTACTATCAACCTTGTAGATAATGTTTCACATATATTCATTATGTTAAAAAAAAGCACTCCATTAAACCGTAGAAACTGTAAAAGCTATTTTAAATTTCGCGCTATTAACAATTTGCTTTATTGAAGTCCAGAGTTACCCCTGGCCCGCGGCCCGAGTCCGTATCAAATAGATTAGCCGGATGATACCAAGCCACGGTCTGCCTTCATATACTGACGTGACCCACTGGTTCCGCAGCCCTGCATTATTCCTTCCGCCTACAGGAAATTAAAAAGAAACGATGAGATAGAAAATAAAGACATTATTACATTTAATATGCACAGGGTGTTCCGTGTAAGTATACCTACTTCCCACTCAAACATGACATGAAAATATATTTATTTTACGTTTAGGTATATTTACTTTACGTTTTCGTGTTTGTTCAATTATTGTCAACCTATAATATTTTTACTAACTTGCTGAACACCAACCATTATTGAAATCTTAGGCTGAGCACTAACTAGAGCCGCGAGCGCGAGCCAAGCCATCAATATTATCCAAAGGTCAAGTGTGTTCGTGGTTCGCTAACCGAAGGCGAGCAGAACGCATTCGCGAACGGTTTGGCTCGTGCTTATGGCTCAAGCGAGTACGCGTCCTTAGAATTGGACAGAACACGATGAACGATAAAATTCATTTAAGCATAATTGATATCTTCATAAAATTTAGCTATTTGTTAGTGCTAAAAAATCTCAAAGTGGCACTTTGAAAGATGTTTGCGGTGTTTTAGAAACGGTGTAGGTCCCCAACGAATTTCCATTATCTTGAATAATACGGACTCTATGCTAGAGTATTACTCAATAATGGAGGATACGGCCTAAGGTTAGACCATTATTGAGTAAAGAATCGGTTACCAACAAATACAACCTTTTTCAAGCACATTTATATTGTTCACAATTTCACCAGTTGTATTATTTTGAGTCACTACGATGGTTATAGTTATAAAAAAAACATGCAAAAGTAGACTATGATCAGAGGGTTATTTAAGTTCAAGATATTCGTTGCATCTTTCATTAGAAGGCTGACTGCTCATCTATATTTTGCATTTACAAAACAACGAGATAATTCCTTCCTTGATGCCTCTACAAGAGAATTGCTTGCTTCCTTTACAATTGATTTCTTTCCTTCCTTTTTAAAGGAATTTCCAACAATGTTAAACAATTCAGAATTTCATAATATTCTGTCTTCACAGACAATTGCTAGTCTGTAATGTTTTCGGTAAATTCTTTGAAGTTTCAGCGCTTCTAGCTAGACCATACGTCATCACTTAAGTAATGATAATTTTAATATGAAGTTACAGCTTAGGTAGGTACAATAATCAAAGTGCGGCTTGCAATAATTTATCTGCGAATCAAATTATTGTGTCAAAATGAAGAAATTATAATCCATCATTAGGAGTCTATAAAAAGTGATGTGTGTTATAATTTCGAGCCGCATTTTTTTTTTTGTCGAAAGAAAATTTTCAATCATGGTGTAGACATGAGTGTTGGTGCCCGTGGGCTGACACGCCGATTAATCTGATTGGCAGGCGTGTCTACACGTGGTTTATCGCCAGAGACTCGGACATACCGTCATGAGACACCATATACCATCATGAGACACAATAAGTGTAAGTACCAACACCGAATCCCATCAACACTCAAACATGTTCCAGTCTGAATAGAATGTATGGTATATCATATCTTTGAAAGAGACATTCGCAATAAAATTAAATTGTCCGTCATGGATCGAAAACATATAAAACCTCTTTGAGTGTTTTTTAAATGAATCAGAATTCACTTCACAGTATAAAAGTTTAAAAAAACAATTTAAGTATACGGATTCCTTATAAACGAAAGATACATACCCAATTGGAAGATACCGTGATTCAAATCCACGAAAGAGTAGAAGAATCCATGACTCGAAAAAGAAGAAATCCATAACAATGTCAGGCGTCCTAAATAATTCTCTAATAATTCTCTCATCACTTTAAATTCTATCTGACTCTACAGACGTTGTCCTGTAGCCCTTACTATGAATATTGATTTCAAATTTGTAATTTGTTCAAAAATTCGTTTAAAATATTATGTTAGAATGTTAAAAAAATATTTCTGAAAGCTGGAAAGAAATTCTATCAATAATCTGCGTGCCAGTGTTTTAAAACTCTATAGTCAAGTAAATAAAAATTGTGTTGTTATGGAATTTTAATAGGAGGCGTTGGCGTCGCAAGAAATCCATTCCATAATAACATTAATATTATGTTTTGGGTTATTTCTTATTCATTTTTTTTTCAACTATTTATGAGTTTGTTATCCGGAGCACAGAATAATCCACAATAAATCAAATATCGGAAGAATCTGTTCAGCCGATCTCGAATTATAAGTGTTCGCACACCCAACTATATTTTATATTATAGAGATAATTAGTTTTTGCACAGCTTAGAAGTATAAAATACGAAAAAGGTAGGGGAGAGGTGTGTCAATTGTTACAATTTTTGTTTACATCGTCATAACTTTTTTATTAAAGATAATAATACGAAATTATTTTTTACAGTAATTAGATACATTCTTTGGCTATAACTATAAATGTTATAAATATTAAGAAACGCATTGGTCTTTCTGATAATTGCACTTATGTGATGCAGGTCGGATTGTAACCCACTGGGTGGTACAATTGTTAACAGTTCCTTGAGTCAATTGTTACAATTTCAACTCATCGTATTTTTCAGACTATTGATGCAATTTTTACAGATAAAAATTAAAGACAGATGATAGCTCAAGTAATTGTGTATTTAATGGAATAGTAAAAAAATAAAATAATACAAAGAGTTTAAAAAAATACGAAAAAAATAATATCAAAAAAATATTACTAAATATAAAAATTAATTAACATAAAAAACAATACAAAACGCTCAACACATTTGATAATATTATTACTAAATTAAAGAAAAAGCATAAACCGAACATATATGATACATTTTTTATTCGAATAAGCAATGAAGACAAATAATATTCGGATCATTATTTGCACAAGTACTATGAGCCCATTTGTGGCAATCGGTGCACTGTAACCAATCTTCTTTACTTTGATTGTATGGTTTACAACACACAAGGCAAGTATCACCATTTTCAGACCAATTGCCAGAACAATCGCTCTCTTCAGATTTCTTCTGCTTCTTCTTTTTTTGGAATTTAGGCTTGCCATTTTGGTTTTTTTTTTGCCTCCTTTCTATGTCTCTCTCGGATATGTTACCTCTAGTTGTTCTACGAACCCTTATGTAAACCATATTTCTGAATCTATAATATTAATATAAAATATGTAGATACATATTTAAATAAATCCTAGTTCAAAAAATATATCCTTTTAAAGGGGGTGTCAATTGTTACATGTAACAATTGACACCCTGAGTTTTGTAACAATCGTACCACCACCAGTTTTTTTTCCACAAATACGGTTATATGAACTACTACTAAAATATTTATCAAAATATTTACATTAATATGAAGCCTGATTCTTAATAAGCTTTTTTATACCACTCTCATTTTCCTGCGTTATTTATATTTAGAGTAATTAAAAAAATTTGACGCACGCCTCAAAAATCAAATACATCCCAAAACCATATAAACTGCGATTGCCAAAATAACAGCAGGCCAACCTGACCGGCGGCTACGTCGGTAAAACAGTTAATTGTTTGGCAATTATCTAAGTATTTATGTTATACCATTTGAGGTTTGGTAGGCGCTATATTTGCGATGTAACAATTGACACCCTGTAACAATTGACACACCTCTCCCCTACAAAAAGTGGGCGCATTGGCGGAATTTATTAAGGTATTTATTATTAGAAATTAACACAGAAGACTGAACAACACAAACAAACAAAAACTCATGAAACAAACACATGGAATCTCCAGTTCTCAAAAACAGGTATCTACCGTAGGTATAATTATTATGCATAGTTAGGTGGGTACGTCTCCTGAGCTTTCAAATTGTTTGGAACTTTTTCTGAAACTCTTAAGCATCGTACTCACTTGCGCTGCGAACGTGCGACATTGCATCAATTTAATCGAAATGTTAAGTGTATACGTGATCCGAAAAGCGAACGCGAGCGGAACACATGTATCCTTTTGATACTTAGGTACTTACTTTCCGAATCCGGATCGTCACACCAAGAATTTCCAGTGGTTGGCCACATGTATGGCTCTGTCATTGGCATCAGCAAGGTCCTGCTGTGTACACCCCACTCCAACATTCGGGCACTCCAGAAGGTGGTCATGGTTCTGCACTTCCCCACACTCACAAGTGTCGTCCTCTCTGTATCCCCATTTTTTTAGGTTACTATAGCAGCGCGACACTCCGTTCTCAGCCTGTTTAGGGTATGCCATGTGGGGTACGGCAGGTTGGAGCCAGCGACCATCTCCTCCTCCTTTTGATAAAATTGATATAACGATACACGTTCGCGGCACAAGTGAGTACCGAGCTTTTACATTTAAGCTTACAACAAAACATAAAAAAATACTTATACTACATACAATACAATAAACAAAATATTTACTTAAATGAAAATAAAAATATTGTCAAGTAGAATAGAATAATACCCCAGTCATATAAAATTCTCTAATCAAGCAGTCACTATAAACATTTCCACAACAAAGAACATCATTATAACTAACCTTTAAACCTTATTTGTAGGTAATTATAAGTTATTTTATTTTTACTACCTATTAATTGGTTCAAAATATAAGAAATATTTTGTTGCAATAAAACCCCACCTACCTACATTACTTCCTGTAACAAAAGCATTGATGAGAGTTTAATAATTTTGTAGAAAACTCGAGAAAATAACGAATCGTTTGCAATGAAGAAACTCATCCATCTCTAAAGTTACTTGGGAATGTGAGAAAACAACTAATTTTAACGAAATAACGATTTTAACGCCTCGACCTTATTATTATAACATTCGATTTATCGTGTGATTAAACAGCGCCATGTTTGATGTAACGAAAACAAATGCAATCGGCTATAATAAACTACAACAGGCGTTATTAAATTAATATTGAACAGATCGGAGATAAATAGTCGAGATAAGAGTTAAGAAGTCCGCGTGTAAACGAGCTTATATCAGGGCGCCTAAAATATGAGTCATGTGAAATATTTTAGTGCACTTATGTCTCATTTTGCGTCCTTTAAATTTTTCGCATGACTCGTATTTCACGTGTGACGATGTAATGTTGTATAATCTGTAAACTTATTTATTTATTAGTTGAGGTATTTGTACAAAATTATATGTTTAACTCGGGGCGTAATTTTTTTTTAATTATTATTATATCGTTTATATAAAAAAAAACTTTCACTCGTTTTTAAGCAGCGTTTAAATGTAATAAACGCACTTTGAATTAATATTTTTTGGGTCAGCAAGGGATGCCTCCCCCTTATTCCTGGTTCCGGTATAAGTATTAGACTCTTAATATTTACATCCGGTCCAAGGCTAGTCATTTTGTCAGTTTTTATTAATTTTCAGAGGGCCTAGCACTGACAAGTCTTCTGTGATCATATTATTATAGTAGGTAATGTGTGTTTTTGTTTTGTTCCGTTTCCTCTATACTTTACTGTTTTTTTGTTTTGTTTTCCATACAATGTGTGCATTCATATTTTGTTTCATCACAGTCTGTACATATTATATCAGCTGTCTAATAAAGTAAAGAAATAAGTGCACAATTTCATTATGATTTTAAATAGTTAATTCCACCTAAAATGCACGTGCAGTTCGCTAATTTTACGTTTTTATGGTTTGTTTCAGTAACTTTTAATATTATTTTTGAGCTCAATCACAGTGAACACAAATTAAAAATACGATATTGACATTTTGGAACAAAATCGACAACGACAGGATCTAACCTATGACCTCCACTACAATAGTCAGCGACTGAACATATTTTGAGAAATGGACAAAAATGCGGAAGGCGCGGTAAGTAGGTAGGTACTTATGATTCGCAAACGAAGAGCTTATTTATGGCTGTATGTATAGGTACATAACGATTGATGCACAATGCAATCCATGGGAGTGAAACTTGGACATGGATGAAAATCTGGAAGTTGGTATAAATGCTGTAGAAATGCGAATGCACTATAGGCAGAATATGCGAAAAAATGACTGATAAAAAGGAATGATAATATTTATGAGATAGAAATGTAGAGTAAATCTTAGCGTAGTGAATAAATTGAAGTGGTTCGGGCATGTTGAGAGAATGAATGAAGAAAGAACGACAAAAAAGATATATAAATCTAAAAAATACACAGTTTGACGTGGACCGATCATATCGGTGCTATATATCTTGTACATATTTTGTTATTCTCAGTAATATTGTCAATGATTAAATTTTTATATAATGTTTTGTAAAAGCAACATTGTTGCGTGTAATCAATAAAATAAAAATAAATAAATAAATATAAATATCAAAGAAGGGCCAAGTCAGGAATAAAAGGACCTAGTGGTTAAAAAAAATTATAATTATGAAATTCTTATAGATGCCATGAAAGAACAAAGACATCTATGGAAAATTTAATAAAATACAAATGTTAGTCATATTGATCAAGTTGCCCACATGTTAGTACGTCTAATTCCTTGTACGTAATATTAAAGATAACCAGCTTTGATAAGACCGGTAATTACTTGTTGTTTATTATAGGTAGATCAGGCACTTAACTTACCTTTTTAATTTAAATTCAATTTTTTTTGTAAAGGCCATACAATTCTTGCTGCCTACACTCAATAGTCTATCAAGCCTGTCTAGCTAGAAACTAAGTTCGGTTCAGTGTAAAATAAAAGGATGAAAAATGTTGGTTTGCTGAAAGGAAACAAAAAGCTCTCTATACAATCAATCAATTAATTAATGCTCCCTTATGACCCCACCTCTCCGCTTCTCTCGATCTTGCGCAGATGCGACAATCTCTTCCCACACCATGTCTCTCAGCTCTGCCTCGAAGAAATCGAGCACGGTGTGAGAAAGTCGATCCTCCTCATCTTCGAAACCCTGATAGGAGGAAAAAAAGCGTTTTACCGGCATTTGGCATCCTTATGCTATTTTTCCTTTCCCTGATGGTAGAAGTGGTGTGTCAGCGCAGGATACATCTACGTACAACGTCGTTTGTGATGCGGTGGATCGGTTCGGTGCTGTTGAAACACCTAATTCATAATAATCAAAAACAGGAATATATAGTTTTGGATGGAACTCAAAATCTTCAATATCTATAGATATACGAAAGTCGAGTGTCTTAGCACTTGACTACCAATCACTTCCTCAGGAAGTATTAAAGACATACAGCTTATTAGGTATATAAATATATGTACCTACCTACTTGTTTTATAAATTATTCTTAAAAGATGGTTGTTTATATTAATTTATCAGGGAAGAAAATTGCATTAATTTTATGGATGATTTAATCAGATATGGCGTCTTTTCAGTTAACTCCATGAAGTTACCCACCCACTAATGGAAGGCTGATAATGGCTGGAGTCCTCCACAGAGCACGGCCTGTCATGAGGCTCTCAGCCGACACAATCGTGATATCAATCCTCCCTAACCACTAACGCGATCAGCGAGGTGTTGGCGGGCCAATTTTAGCGAATCGTGTAAATATTATGGTCCTTATCTCTAAATCTGTTAAATTATTTTTGGCGGAAGTATATACACGGATAATATTCTGATTCTGATATTCGCGATTTGTGCTGCTCTCCGATGCATGAGTCATAAGTGTCACATTTAGGGAAAATTTATGACAAAAAAGTCGAAGATGCGAATTATTTGTCGAAAGAACGAAGCAAAAATATCCGTAGAACTCATGTCTGTATGTACTCTGTAATATTCGTAGTTTGGACTACAGAAACTCATTATCTAAATCCAGGCTAATGTAAAGAAAATCAAAGAATCAATTTTATAAGATTTTACATACCTACTTCTGTGTGGATTTAAAAAAATGAAAAGACGAAGAGTGACTATAGATTCTGATGTTTTTGAAAGGAAAATCTTACGTCGAATCATGCATGGGCTCTTTAAAGAAGGCGGAAGATAGCGAATCCGGTTAAACGATGAACACTGAACCCATTGAACATAGTTGGGATATTATTATGACATAAGCATCACCAAATTCATCAAGATATGCCCTGTTTGCTGGTTAGGGCGCATGGATAAAATGGACGAAAATTTTACAGAGGAACTTCGCCCTGATAGCCCGCTTGGAAGAAGGAGTGCTGATGAGTGTTGCTCTAGAGCTGACGAACTAGCGTCCCAAGGACCTAAGCCAAATGAAAACGGTATCGTTCGGTCGGTGTTCCTATGGTAACAACGTAGGTACAAACAACAGCTTTTTACGTTGTTACCATGGCAAACCCGATCGACCGATAACGTTGAAGGTTAACCATTTTATTACACCTGACATCGGCCCCTGGGCTGCTGACAGGATGGAATATTGACGACTGCTAGAGGAGGCTAAGACCACAGCCGTTCGTAGCACAATAGATAAAATAGTTCCTAATGTAGGGCCAAGAGGAAGGCATAGTAAAACCGCGTAAAGCGAGATGCGCGAAGGTGGAAGGCGTCGCTCAGTTCAGCCGCGCACACTGTAATTTCACTATCTCTAATCAATCTAATATTACAGAAAATTACTGGGGTCTTGTCACGGGGATTAATATTTATTAAGTGTTGACTAATTGCCGTTTCAATCAATAACTTTACATTCAATCAATATTCTCTAATTAACTCGCTCTCAAACACAATCAAAATGAATAATAGGTATGTATCTAACTATGTATGCTTACACACGAGTATGTAGATATGTTAATAGTGTAGTTACCGTGGCAGTATGGGCAAAACGAGCCAAGTTCTACTTAATTCTGACTGATCTGTCTCAATTAAAAATTCATAAACTGATGGTTGGTAGCCTGACTGTTATGACGCCGGCTGTCGTATTGTTTCGATCCCAGGAGCCATTCATCTTCCTCTTTCACGACACAAGCTTTAAGTAGTTTACTGTGAAAGAATCAAAGAGTGCATTTATGTTCACTTTGAGTGAGCTCAGATTCATTTAAAAAAGTTTTCTCTACGGTATAACCAAATACTTTTACATTAAGTATCTAAGCTTTAAACTGCCTTCTTAATAGTCAGCTGGTTTGACTCAATGAGTTGACATACAATTTGTCTATAAAATATATTTACACACTGCCTATACAAAACCACCGTGTCTGTATAAAATTTACTTCGAACCTAATATCGTATAGATACATATTATAATCGGTATTTTATATTCTGATAGTTTTGGTTATCGTAGGATAAAAGTTATTTTCGTTTAGATATTGTTTTTATTTTTTAACAATCCTTAGATCGTTCTGCACCTGATCCCAGCACTCAGACATTCATAGATAGGTTTGGAATAGAAGGGACGTGATTTATATGCGAATAAATATTTAGTATTTTTCTTTAGCAGTAGGTATGAAGATGTGCCAGCGCATACATGCGTGCTTTCTGAAAAATATTCTATAGAGACGAATGAACGTGTTCGTGAGAAAGAGGCATCCCTATAATATATAAAATATTCATGCTTCGAATCTGAAAGCAAAAAAGATGTCTCGTATACGACTAATTTTTAATGATATTTTTTTAACAAATTTATAAGGAACAGAGAAGAAGTAATAAAATTTCGACAATCCAAGAGACATTGGTGTCACCTCTGGAAATTCGTGGATAAACACCCGTGTGGAAAGTCGCAAATGTGGTAAATAATTACTTAAATAAGTTCCGGATAATGAATTTTTAGTAGGTAGGGGAGACCGGGGCTACAATTAACAAAAAATATTTTTTTAGTTGTATCTTACAAATTATTCAACATTTAGACTTGATTTTTGAGATACATATGCTTTGATCATTCAGATATTATGTTCTTATCTCAAAACAACCATAATAGAAAAGATGCCATAGATATAACGCTTTTTCTTAAAAATGGCAGTTGTTAATTGTTACCTCACGTTTGGGGCTAGAATTAACAGGTGTGGGGCAGGTATTAACACAAGAGGTAACAATCAACAATTATGTTATGCTCACTGATATAAATAAAAATAAATACGCGTTCGACATATTTTTTTTATTAATGAAAATAATGAATAGTTAGTCTTAAACAGGTCACAATTTTGTATTTAAACTTAATTAGTCATATTACTTAAACAACATCATACAATGAGGTAGAAAATGTAACATTTTTTATCTTAAAAGCTAGGTAACGAGTCTTTTATGAACATCTTCTTTAAACTAAGCATCGTCTTTAGACTTAAACAACGTACATAAAATGTAGTTTAATACAAAATCAACAAAACTATCAAAGATAAGGAGTTTTTGGCAGAGGTCATATGATTTCATCTGCAAAATCCGTAGCGCCTTTCTGCATGCCTGAAGGTCTAGCTACTGGTTCATTAGACATTTGCGATATCACTTCAGTCACGCTTATATCTAAATTAGGCACATCATCTAAAACTTTATGATGTTCCAAAATTAGGGACATGTCATCAATAACATCATTGTCAATAGGAGGTTCGGACACTACTGACTGATTTGATCGCTGTGGTCTGGGCGGTCCGTGACAAAAGACCTCTATTGATGTTTTCCGTTTATAAGTTCTCATTCTGCCCTAAAAAAAACGTATAAATTAATTATTCCAAATACAAGACCCTATATGTGGGGTAAGTTTTAACACGTTAATACAAGCCCCCTCGATTTGTTAATTATAGCCCCAAAGGTACATTTTTATAATTAAATTACGTAATAAAATGTAAGACAAAAATTATTTCAAATTTGAAACGTAGAATTGTAAAGTATAAAATATGCTACTAGGAAAACAAAAAACATAATCATAACACTTTATATTTATTGTGCTAATCAAAAAATTGTGAACTATAAAATGTTCGTTTCCTGCTTATAAATATCGACCGGCAAGAAACTAACTGAAATGACGCGTGGAGCGCATCTGACTATATACTGTAGCACGCGGCGCGATCTAGTTGACAAGTGAACACACCACTGACTGGTGTCGTAGGTATAGTTTTTGAGAAATTTGCTTGTTAATACTTACCTCTGTTAATTGTAGCCCCGGTCTCCCCTAGTCGAATTCCAGTTTGGCAATTTGGCATCCTCTGTATGTGCCCAGCCTATCTCAACCTTTGCAGTCTTATAATTATTATTGACATCAGCAAAGTAGAATCAGAAGATTATTTACCTAAAATTCATTATAAACAATAATTATGTAGACTCTAAAAACTCTGTATAGAATTTTGTTGTCATTTATCTCATCCATGACAAAAATGTAAAAGATAAACAGAAATTTACATCCAGAAATGAAGGATTTTTCACTGGTTTTACTGAACATTATCAACATTCTCGATATGTCCATTATTCGACTCTAATTATACAACAGATCCTTCCAAAATGTGATAAACAATTCAATTACCTACTTTATTCTTAATACCAACTTGAATTTTACACTGATAATATACAAAAAAGTGTGCATACCCATAATAAGAAGACGAAAAAACCACCAACAAATTACGTTTTAAAATATTTCGCAATCCAAAATATACCTACTGTGTTATTTCGATATCCGATCAAACGAATTGTGTATATAATAGACACAAATTTATCGATGAAAATGCGAAAATTTTAAGATAAATTCTTCCTTTGTCTTTTGGTATACCTACCTACGGGCATATTAATGATTTGAAATTAAAAAATTTAATTCCCTATGCATTTGTTTCCTCTTCAAGTTGGCAGCCTATTTTCTTCAAATAAGTCTCATTAAAATGCTAAAAAAGTTTATCTATTTAAACAAATAAAATAAATGCAACGAAATCTAATGGTTCATTATTATCATCACTGGCGCAACAGCTATGATCCTCGGCCTGCTCCAGAATTCTTCGACATTGCCTCCTGTATCACCTTCGTGAACTTTTTTGTTTTTGGTCTGTAGTTTTTAAGAGGTAGACTTTTTTAACTTTTTTTTTATTAAATTTCAACAATAATTTAAGGTCAATATCTTTTTGTTATGATATTCCCCGTCAAAGTTGGCAAGAACTACGCAAAATTGTGAATTTGCGCCCCTACTACGTATACCTAATTGAACAATAGCAAGTGAACATCGAATGTAATGAATACAATAAAAATGTCTTTTATTCGCACAATTCGTTTCATCAAGTGTTGAAATAACACATTGAAGAATACGGTTCAGTCACATGATTTAGATTCTATGTACTAACAACGATGGTTTCTAAATATGTAATGTTAGCTTTATTTCGTATGTAGGTATATCTTAAAATATGTACACCCACTAGGGCGTGTTGCCAGCGTATTGTGAGGTTAGGTACAATACACACGGAAACATCACAAATTCAACAGAGTAATAAATATCCATCAGGAGAGGTTGTTTATGGCGTCCTCTGAATGCAGAACACAGTGGCGATATTCTGCCTAGGCTCTGTCTTATTTTATATCTACTTATATGAAAACTGAACAGATACCCCCGTGTATATAATCAAGGGGACACTAGGTATCATATGAGAAATTTTATGTTGAGAAAAAATGTACCATCTTGATTCAATAATTGAAAATTAAATGTCAATATGGATTTTTTTAAATTAATCTTAGAATATACTTAGTGCCCGCTCAAAGCGAACACTCTTTGACTCTTTCTCAGTAAAAAAAATAAGTGTGAGTGTCTTGGAAAGTACCTACCTATCCCCGGAATGAACTGGCAGCCGGGTTAATAAACTAATACAAAAGGCATAATCGACTGGTATTCTTTATATCCATCCAAAAGGGATTAGGATCCCTAATTTTTTCAGACCCCGGCTGCCAGTTCATTCCGAGGATATAATAGTGTCGTGAAAGATGGTCGGCTCCAGTACCTACCGAAGTCGGCGACGAAACCGCCAACCTACCAACCACTTCGTAATCAAATTCTTAAAAATATGTTTGAAAATGAAAGATATTCCTAATTTAGCGACCAGTTTCACATAACTTAAATGAGACTTTAAGTTGCCTTTAAAAAATAACGTTTTCCAAAACAACAAAATGTTGACTTTGAAGTTGAAGTCTCATCGATGACAATGTGATGGACATGTAAACAAAATGGGGCGTATGTGATTTCTTTTACTGTGTTTCCAGTTTTCTATCTACAAAGTCATAGAACAATATTCACATTAGGTATATTAACCGACCTCGGTAGCCTAGTGGTATAGACGTGATTATTTATTTATTATTTATATTTATATGTCTACCAAAATAATTCTAAGTTGCAAAATATTAAATTCGATTAGGTAGGTATAGAAAGAAATAGGTTCGTGCTGTGTGATCATTAGCCCCCTGGATTACGGCTAAAGTTTCCCATGATACGGAATGGATTAGGGTTCTATACCATCAATACGGTGTTCACTTCATGTGTGATGTTGAGAAAGGCGCCTGTTGTGCATACTGTTTCCTACACACGCGAAAAAGATATAAAAAAAGAGAAAGAACTGTAAAACATTATCGTTATTTTCTACAGCTCAAATATGAAAAATAGGACATACATAAATATTATAATATATTTCTTGAAAAACCTTGAATAGAAACCTCACCACTAAAAACAGATTTCAGAATGAGCGACGCCTGCCGATTAGAAAGACTAGATATAGGTACAGAAACATCTGAAATTCAGCTGATGGGTACATTAGGTAGGTAACTAGGTACTTATGATGAAACTCATTATTAACTGCCGCAAAATATGGAAAAAACTATCACGTTTATTGGATTCTTCTCCGCTCCGTATACCTAATTATTAAAAGATTTAAAAATGAATAGGTACTTAATATAAAATATAATACTTAACATAGTCACTATTTTTTCTATATTTTTTGGGCTTACTATAAAACAGTTTCCTAACATTTTTATGTTTTGGAAAAATTAACTATTTTTTAACTGTTTTTTATTTATATATTTATTTCTTTGGTTACCGGTTTCGGCTACCAGCCATCATCAGACCAAACTTAAAACATGTTTTAAGTTTGGTCTGATGATGGCTGGTAGCCGAAACCGGTAACCAAAGAAATAAATATATAAATAAAAAACAGTTAAAAAATAGTTAATTTTTCCAAAACATAAAAATCTTAACATAGTCAGTCATATATTAAAGACAACAACGCGATCTGTGAAATATTCCATAACAACACAATTTTTATTTATAACCATTGTGTTTCAAAACATTGGTAGGTAGGTACCTACCTATACGCAGAATTTTGATAGAATTTCGTTCAAGCTTTCAGTAACAATATTTTTCAACATTCAAAACCTATTTTAAACGCATTTTTGTATAAATTACAAATTTCAAATCAATATTCAGGACAACGTCTGTCGGGAGAGCTAGTTATGAAATGAATGTTTTACATTTTAAAATGATATAAAATTGCGAAAAGTTGACCAAAAATTAAAAACTACATACAAAAAAACCATCCACATATTTCAATGAACTCTCGGTGTAGGTACACTCGGAAACAATTGAAGAGATAGAAGCCATTACCTACACATTAACTGAACGTTCGTCCTCCATTTTGTATGTTACTACAAGTCCCGCTACGGATTCAGGAAATTTACGGCAACATACGAGGTACACATACGGTACAGGTATTCGGAGAAATTTCCTTTTTCAATGTCGTTATAAACAAAATCACCTATCTCCAAACCAATTTAAAAATATTCCCAGCATCGCCGGAGCAAAACAATTTGAGACGAAGGGATCACTAATCCTCTCATTAGCATTTAGATGGAACATTTTGTGTTTATGGGAGGTTGTTCTATCTCTCTTCCTCGTCCGTGTCCCCTCGTTGGCTAGAAAGGGACGCGTCTAAAGAATGATTATTGGGAAGTGCGATATTTGATTTTCGAAAAGGAAAATAAAAATTGAACAATGTGCTAATGTCGGCGCACGGTTAAACAATTCCAACCGAAAAGGGTCCGCCTCCATCCAACAATAAACGATTACGTTTCTCTTTATTTTTCTTTTATCCAAAAATTCTTATATTCCTTTTTTTCTTTCTTTTAATAGATTTACTTTTTTATTGGTTCTTTTAATGACATCACACAATTGTATGAATTGTGCCATTAACGGCAATATGTTATTTGCAAAATTCAATTGTATATCATTCAACATATTTTTTAAATTAATGTCTTTTGTGACCAATTAAAAATGCTAGATCATATTAAGGTTTTTAATATGGTAAGTACCTAGATATTTCATGTACAGTTTCTATATCTGTATACATAACTATCATATATCATAACTTAGGTTTTCACTAGGAACTCAAGTGCTTTTTTTCACATGAATTTTTTACCCGGAGTTGGCCTGTACGATTGGACGGGACCGGTTGACCGAAAAAATTGTCTCAGGCAATAAGTTCCGCCGGCTATAATGACACCTTTGTACAAAGTGTATCTACATAGATAATTTTGTTTTGTTCATTCAAAATATTGATTATAGTGCCAGTCAGTTTTTACAAGTCAGATAGAAAATTCAAGAAAAAAAATATCTGGAAGAATCATTATTTCCCAACCAATAACCATGAATTGAACTCTGCACCGCTTGATCACAGGACAGCAACTAAACAATTATACAGGGTTACAGGGTAAGTCGAACGGAATATTAAAGGACGTTATTATTTAGGTCATTTCAGATGGATTTGGTTCTATAATATGGTGTCCGAAACTTAACCGTTATGGAGATATTGAACTTTAAAGATTTTGAAAAAAAAAATCGTTTCGTTTTTTGCCTTTTTATCGATTTCTTCGGATTAGAGGTCCTTAGGTCCAGTTTTTTATGTATCTATATAGTGAGAGGACATGTCAATTAATAAAAATAATTAACAAAAACTGAACCTACTACTAAAAGCTTACAAATACAGCTCGACAAAGCTTAGGATTAAAGAATTTTCACTAAGTGTTTTTAAATTTGAAGCGCTTTTTTTTTTTTTAAAAATATGGAACTTGTTCTGCAGATAATTTTAAAAACTTCTACGTCTCTTTAGCTATTCAAAAAAGTATAACACTTGCTATTAAATAGGCAAAATATTGACCAAATAACGGTTAAGGTAGAGGGTTCATTCAAGGGCGGATCCAGCATTGGCAGCAGGGGTGGGTGGGGGGGGGTCACGAAATAGTAAAAAAGGTCATTTCCAAAATTTGGTATCTAGAAACTAAACTTAAGAAAGAAAAATTTGAATTCGAATAGGTAGGTACCTGCCTATATAAAAAATGTACCAAACTATTTTGTCATTGTATAGGTACCTACCTACATACATATTTGAAGTACTTATCTTTACAATTTGGTATTCATTGATGTTGGACAGGCCTCTACCATACAATTAGAGCCTTTTTTAACTCTACTTAGTCTTGTATAAGGTTAGATTTTTTTTAGATAATTCATGATTTTTTCAAGAACAATATTAGCCTTAAGTGTATAGGTAATCTCCACACACATATTAGTGGATTTTGGATCAACAATTAAATAATCAAAAATAATAATAGCTAGATTAGGGGGTAGGTACCAACATAACGAGTAGGTAATCATAGTTCAGACCCCCGACAGCATTCCTAATCTCGAACAAATCCTTGTGGTTGGTATGTAGGAGCTGCAGCCATCGCCTCCCTTGCTAATAACACTCTGGATAGATACAGGGAGGGGGGGGGGGGTGTTGGCTGTAAGGCTAGATGAGGGGGTGTCGGGTGGGGGGTAAGTTTAACAGTGACTAATGTGGTTTATAACTCCCGAGGGTCTTCCGCCACACTCACTTACCACATAGCTGATATTATGTACGTCTATCTGCTCAGTGCTCAGCTACTCTGCCGAGTCACTATCTACACGCCCGCTTCAGAGCATGTGGGTTTGGGACGCCACTGTGATTTATAATATTTAACGCGTCTATTTTGTAGGAAGGTGATTGCTATTTTTTAGCGTAATTAATCAATCAAGGGTCTCCCTTCAATAAGTCACCTATTCTAGAGTTGCACAATGGCTAGTTATATTTTTTACGGATATCGGCAATAAATAGATACCTACGACCAGCGTTTCAGAGGTTCAAGGAAAGTTACAAACCATAAACGTAACAAAACTGACGGTCCGGGGGTGTTACATACAACATAAAAATAACTTTTTAGTTTTTATCATATAATTAGGTACCTACTTATTACCTATTTTTATTTTATTTTTTCATTGATTGTTTTATTCAATATGACAAATATAACCTTTTTTTATATAAATAAGTATCTAATTGCGTTACATCTCTCGAATTTTGCGCTGAAGATGTTCATAATACAATTACAACAAACATAACGTCGTGGCATATTTAAAATGACACATGTGACAATTTTTTCGAAAATGGAATGAAGAATTTGAAAGAGAAAATGAAACTGAATCGAATGGTATCGAAATTCGAAAAAATTGTCACATGTGTCATTTTAAATATGCAACTACGATAATAATAAATTGGCGCATGTTATCAACTTTAGACCACATATTGTGGACGCGATTCAATGTAACTTGTATGGCTGTGTTAGTTGTGATCACAACAGAACTAACCCAGCCATCAATGATGAAGGTCGCAAGCCCTAATGATAAAATTATTAACATAAAAATAGTATTCATGTATGTAAATTGTGATGTTTACTATATTATATTGAACATGTATTTAAACATAATAATATTATACCTACTTATTATGTTCATTCAACATCACATTGAGAAATGATTTACAAAAAGAAATGAGTACTTACCTACCTACCTATATCCACGACTTAAAAATAAAAAAAATAAACATAACCATAGCAAGTAAACAATAATTATGACATAGATAGGTACCTACATATTATCATATCATTATGTCTGCCGTATCATGTTCAAAATAGGTAGATACCTACCTATATCTACCTACATGAAAATAGAAACCGCATTTCTAGTTAAAAAGTATCACTTTCTGATTATTTGGTTAATTAATTTTTGCTCAATTTTGGGGGTAAAAGAAATATATTAAAAAAAAATTGTATAAATTTATTATTGTGAATGTATTTTTTTTTAATGTTTTTTATTTCCTCAATAAAAATATTTGAATTTGAATTTGAATATGGGGAATTCACTTGTACCTATATGGACGATTCACTACTGATAGGTAAGCAACTCATATAAAAATATGTGTACCTACCTACCTACGTAATAAATATACTTACATAAGAAAGTCATTACGTAGGTACCTATATCATGTGATGTACAAAGAGTTGGTTCTATAAAAAAGTAAGTACCTATATACCTAGATACCTTCTAAACAGATTGGTTATTATAGTTACTGAAAACGTTAACCAGTTTTACCCACTCCCTTAAAGGATATTTTAGCTTTTATTCGTTTAACCAACAATGAATGTCGCCTACTGTTAAGTGATACCGGATGTGAGTGTAATGGTGGCAAATGGAAGGTAATGGCGGTACCGGAAGTGGAATATCACTCTCTTCTCTATGCTCTCTCCATACCTACCCATATTGAGGAGATATCCGGGAGGAAATCTACCAACTCACCAACACAGGAACTATGACTCTACTTGAAAATGGCGACAGTCAGTGATTAAGATATCCATCAATGAAATTAGGGTTTACGCTGTATAAATGGTTACTTATTCATATAGAGGTAAAAGAAACTAATATCTTTGGTTATATAGGGATGGATTAGAAGCTGTAAATTTCTTTTAAAATTATATAAGTCCCACGATTCATTCCACTGATCAGGGGCCTTACTCTGCATTTACAGCGCAATTCCGATCCAATTTCTATCTTATAAAGATGTGCTTTTTAGTTGCGAAGTAAAATAGTTTCACGTAGGTAGGTACCTATTACGAAAAAAGGCATAAATAAGGATTTATAATAGGTATATCACATGAACATTTTTCTTGGGTGGAATCCCCGGAAAGTTTTGTTTTGAGTCAGTCTGTGTTGTCCAGTTTTTTTTTTCAATCTATTAGCATCCAAACATTTCACATGCCCAAACCATCTCAACTTATTTATTTATTTATCGTTTGGTATACAGTAGGTACATCACATCATAAGTTATTCAAAATAATAGTCATTAGGTAAAATAATAAAAATGTTTGGATGAGCGCAAGCAACAGGCTTGCTTGTCAAATGTTTAAAAGGTTTCTTATAATACTTATATTCGGTCGCTTGGTCATTATGGAAGGTGAAAGTCTTCTGGGTCTCCATCATAACTATATATGCTCGAAAGCATTAACTCATTGCCTTTCATCTTTGTCACAGCACTAACTTCCATACAGCATTCCTTCCTAAATATTCCCATTTCTTTCCATATCACAGAGTCTTTCCACATATTATTATTCTTCGTAGAGCTCTCATCTCTACTACATTCATTTTTACTATATTCTTCATTTTTCGTCCATGTCCATAAGTTTCACTACATCATTGATGGTAACAGAATTGCAAGATACCTACCTAAATGTAGTAGAGATGAAAGTGGATTATTTTCCAAAGATGATTGTAATAAAAAAAATGCTGATGGAGTAGGTATTGTTCGATTCTGCCCCTGACAATGACAATTCATAGCCACTGATACAGACAGAGTATCGGTTATTATTTTCAGTCAACACAAATGATTCAAGGGTTGGAGTGTGTTTGCTGAAGACAGGAAGGCCGATGGTGCGGTTGATTTGGGGAAACGGATGAGGGTATAAGTGCTACCGTTGTTTGCCCATCACTAGGTAAGTAGTAGGTACTTACTCGTTTCACCCCGAACCCGTGATCATGGATATCCGCAAGTATAACTCTATCAATAACTCTTGGTCGGAGATGTGGTGGATATTTTGACAGCCTTTTAAGTAATGTTTACCAGCAGTCTTCAAGTAGGAAGACCTCTAAACATAATATAGATAGGTAGGTACATCAGAGTCATCCAGGTAAAGGTTCTGACACTTAACATTAGAAGAGCGTTAAGGTAGGTATTTATCAATTTATTTAAGTACCTCTTATGGTTTTCAAAGGTCAATTAAAAGTGTAGGTACCTTAGTAGGTATTTAAGAGCAGTTCAAGACCAAATGACTATATTATCAGGCAATCAATCCAAGCTCCCTTTACATACCACTCCATATCCAGATCCCTCAGCTCTTCCTCGAAGGAATGTATACGGTATGAGAAGGTCTTCTTCATCTTCGAGACCCTGATGAAGGGAGGAGGAAGAACAGCGCCATCATCGGCCAACTGTCATTCGGCATCCTTAACACATGCCCCACACACGGATCAAACAGTTTACGCATTTCGTCTCTACACTAAACGCCGACGCTTTCCATACCTCGGTTATGTGGTTGACTATTATAGGTATACCTACGGGTATGAAATTACTTAGTAGGTATATAGATAGGTAAGTACAATTATACAAAGTGACAATAATAAAATTATGTTACACCTTCCTATTAGTTGTTGTTGCCTCCCCAAACGCTTTGTATTAAGGTGTCTAATGCTTTTTGGCTCGTGAATCATTAAGCCTTGATTGATGCAGGAAGTTTCTAACGTGACATCAGTTGCTCAACATTCACACTTCTTTTATTTACCTGTGTATAACGGCACTTCTTGCTTACTTTAGTGTGATTGGACTGAAATAATGGTAGGCATTAGCGATACCATTTTGGCTGTTTCATAATATCTAAACACTTTTTAATACACCCATAATGCGTTATAGAACTAAGATAATTAACATTTTTCACGCCTTGTTTGAATAAAAACTTTAGTAATATCGGGATTGTATCACGTTGGTAACTGTCGGTAAAGAAGTTAACTGCCTTACCTTTCTATTTCAAAATCTACAATACCTACCGCTCGACTTAAAGTAGGTAGGTATTGTTAGGGGGTGTTAATCAAAAAGGCGGACAATATTACATACCTAGATATTATCTACTGTCACAGCAAATGGCGCGATACCTAGTTACCTATCTACCGACTAGATGAGAATTTAAGACTATCTTCATTAGGTATAGGTAGGTAAGTGTAGGCATAGCTACCTTAACACCTACCCATAGGTACTTTTTAAATTAAGAATAAGTAAAAACAGGCATTTCGTTTCTCTCAATTTTCCCGCATCGAGTTGAAAAACTGAAGAGGATTGGAAATGTGCCTATAGGTAGATAAGAACTAACCTAACTACACCTACATTGATAACATCAGGTACCATGCATAGTCACCCGAAAACGAGTGCAGGGATACAGCGGCGTACCGTGGGCTTCCGGCGCCCGGGACGGTAATTTGGCGCCCCCCCCCCCCCCCCACCTATAAGGTAGGATGTACCTAAGTTTAAAAAAATGTAACACTTTTCTATACAAATGTGTCAACATAGCCGGCGGAATTCATTACCTGAGACAATTTCCAAGACAACCCGTCCCGTACATGTTTGATGGGACCGGTTGAAAAACTCTGTCACAGCCGGTAATCGAACCCGGGACCTCGTGATTGAAATCCACTCCAGTTCCTTTACCTATAGGCTACCGAGGTCCGCAAAAACTGTCCAATATTAAAAACTAATTATTTTACAAGAAAATAGTAAAAAATAAGTAGACCATAAATGTTGATTTTCTTACTTTTTCTTTTTTTACTGGCCTACATTTTTTTCTACCTGCAGATTTTTTTTAATAATACAAAAAATCACGTTTTATTAAAAAAAAATTTTTTTTAACAATTTGGTCGTATTTAGTAGGTACCTATAGCGTAAACAAATTTCGCTGCCCTCCAATTATGGGCGCCCGGGGCGATCCGCCCCCCCCCCCCCCCTCGGTACGCCACTGCAGGGATAAAACCTCTCCGAGTGATAACACGGTAGGTAATAACTCCAGCGTATGGTTAAGAACACGTAGAAACCCGAATCCGACACGCGCCGACCGGCGCAAAGAATATTAGGTACTATGCATTTGAATGGGAATACCTACAGAGAAAGCAGGAACCCGCTTTCCGGCATGCCCATTTAAATGCATTGAAACCATAGACAACAATCTATGAGCCGGTCGGCGCAGGTCGGAGTTGGCTTTCTGCGTGTTCTTACCCTATGCTTATTTCAATGCATTTAAATGGGCATGCCGGAAAGTGGGTCACTGCTTTTGCTGTGCGTATCCCCATTCAAATTTATCGGCTACCCGGGCTACCTAAATAAATAGGTACCTTATTGCAAATAGAGCTTTCGCTACGACTATACAATTCTAAAGGTCAAAACATTTTTAATTATTTTACGGTGCAACATGAAACTCCTATTTTTTAAATACTTATGGTGCATAAGTAGGTAGGTACCTACATACATATTATATTTTATCATTTTAATTAGTAAGTAGCTAATTGTAAGCAAGTGAACGAGCACATATTGAAACTGTCAACGCCATCTATAGTTTAATAGTAATATTATTTACGTTACAAAACTCTGTACGAGAGCAGTAACCCACGTCTATCGGAGTACATTACTAAAAACTTTTTCTGTTCATTTATAGATGGCTTTTTTAAACACTGATACGAATTTTGTATAAAAAAATAAAAATAATACCAATGACAGGAGGAATAATATGATCGTAAAAAAAAATAACAACTAATGACTCTAACAATTCATTAATCATTACTAAAGTTCGATTTTTAAATGGAACAAACCACTACGGGCTTACGACTGTCTTCTACCGTTATTTCGAAGGCTGGCTTAGTGTGATCACTTTACGTTAACAATGTTCCATGATTGTAAATATCAACACAGTAATCCAATGTCGACTCTGGCTTCTTCTTACCAGAAATTTCCTCTTTTTTTCCTGCATGTCAGGACTTACGTTTTTGGATGCCGCATCTTCTAGCGCTCATTGTCAGTTACCCCTCCAAAATTTATCATTAGGATATTTTTTGAAGAAATTCTGCACTCAATAAGGGAGCGTTCAAGTATTACGTAACGCAATATGTGGGGAGGAGGGGTTAGTCTTGTAAAACGTTACTATTGTATTACCAGCGCCGCAACAAAGGTATTTAGTGAATTTCAAGTAATAATTGTGATTTGAGGCATACATAGTTGTATTATGTGCGCTAGGCAACGTTAAGAGAATGGGAAGAGAGGTAACAGAGAGCGTTACAATGCATCTCGGGGTGTTACGTAATACTTGAACGGTCCCTAAGACTGAGGAGAGTTCAGCCAGGACTTTTCTATTACTAAAGTGTCTAAAGTAAATCTTCATCTCATAGTGTCTGTGTCTAAAATAGTACGATAGGAGTATGGGGATCACATTTTTTTTTTAATGTATATGGGCTCACCCAAAGTGAACACAAATACACTTTCGGCATCTTTCACATAAAGCAAAGCTTGTGTTCTGAAAGTGATAACAGCCGGCACGGGGATTCAAACTTACAACCTTGAGAATGTTGAATGTATGGCCATCGACTGATTCCACTGGGCTACCCAACTGTCTCAATTACGATCCCGATGTTCAACTTCTATATCACCATGTCTTTGACTACCTTCCTTGCTCTGAGATCTTCCGATCACCTCGGCAAACATTACTCTTACATCAGCCATAATTAGATCAACTTATTACTCCCTCTGTTTCAATTATTCGTAGCCAAAAGAAGACAGCCATAACATAATGAAAAGTGACTGCAGTAATTAATCATTTAAAGAATACAAGACACCCTGTTCAATAAAGTATTCAACTCTGTAGTTTTCAAAGCATGCTATATTAAATTCCACACATAAAATTGATAAATATTCTCTATCGATATATTTTTTATTTACACCTTTAAAAAGTATTTTAGAGAGAGCTACATCGAAGTTAAACTTACACTTTATCTTGTTGTGACAGTTTCAGTCTCTTTATTGGTCATCTTACACATAATATATTGGTAATTTACATATTATTTTAGTCATCATAAACATATTTTATACAAACAATAAAACTGTACTTAAAGTATGAAATTTCAACCGGGGAGAAGTCTGATCCGTTGGGAATCACAAAAATCTTCTCTATCTATATTCTCTAACTGGCAATACAGTCGCACGGCATCTTCGCTTATTGGTAGGTTCTCGGAGAGTGTGCTATTCTTTAGCTTTTCTTCCACTAGACCCGTCTCACACATAAGTATTCCTATATCCTGATCGTTGTCGTACAGCCGGATACATACTTCGTGAGCTTCAATTGACCTAAAATAAAATATTTATCAAGTCAGTTTTTCAGTCGAAACAGATTAAATACAATCAAAAGCAAACCAGATGCAAATAATGTGCAATTTTGTTAGCACATTAGTGTGTGAATTAAAGTGAGCACAGACCAACAACAAAAAAAAACCCTGAGTATAGAGAATTTATTTAAAAAAATATATTTTATAATTTTCTTGAATACATTAATTGATGAACGAACAAATTGAATGTATTTTTACAAAATTTTTGAGGAGATGATCGATTAAAATCGATTTTTTGCAGTGTTAGAAGTAAATATTTGAATTTTTGAAAAAACCAGTAGATAGAGAAAAGTCTACTCTATCGAATGATATAAAAAACCGAAAATCGACCTAATGCATAATATTCAACGTTATTCCAGGCGATACGTCACTTAATGAATCTCTTACTTTGATCAAACGCTCAAACATGTAGAAAGTACACCTGTACTTCCATCTAGTAACACAGTCCTGAAAAATTGAAAGTTTTGCTTGATTAAGTCGTTCTTGGATTTCGTAAATCTTCTTTTGTGCAATTGTGGAGTGATTAAAATGGTTTGCAAATTTTTCAATTTTTGTGCGGCGTCTATTATGCTTTGTTATGATTGCAAGCCGGTCTTTATGGCAAGTTGAAGCTTGTGTGCAGTACAGTCTACATCTTCAAAACCTGCCAAAGTCATTGCTCTGTTCATATTTAACCCATCATCGCGAATCATACAATGGACTTGATGTCTATGAATGTCCCATTCAGCAAGCAATGCATCAAATTTGTGAGCAATTACATCTCCCGTATGATGCTCTTCGAAATTTCACATTTTAAAATGATTGACACACGTTTACACTCTTTCGTTATTCCATGGCAAGTTAAACTTAGTTATTATTATTATAACATTTACACCTTGAGAATTCCGCATTCACTAAAGTAAAATACTTCCATATGTCACTTTTTACTGGCAGAACCATTGTTAATCTGAATTTTTTATTATTTAATTGACACTAACACTGCGATCATGCGGTTCTTAATCAAATGGGGGTTTGTTGTTGGAGCAATGGTTGGTCACCAGGTCTCCCGGGTGGATAAATTTAAGTACCTGGGAGCAACCATTACCACCGCTGGTGACCTCGGGGCTGAGCTCCCGATACGTATCGGTATGGCAAGTGGCGCCTTCAACAACATGACCAAGATATGGAAGGCGTCGGCGTTTAGTGTCGAGACGAAATGTAAACTGTTTGATGCGTGTGTGTTGCCCATTCTCCTTTATGGGTGTGAGTCCTGGCACCTGACCAAGGCCCAGGCACAAAAAGTCTCATCATTTGAAATGAAGTGCCTAAGGAGAATTCTGGGCGTAAGATGGTACCACCGCATCACGAACGACGCTATACGCCGGCGCACCCAGCGTGAGCCTATCACCTCTACCATTGTGGGGAGGAGATGGACTTGGCTGGGACATGTGTTAAGGATGCCGAATAACAGTTGGCCGAGGAGAGCGCTGTTCTTCCTCCCATCAGGGTCCCGAAGACGAGGAAGACCCTCTCACACTGTGTTCCGCTCCTTCGAAGCAGAGCTGAGGGACATGGACATGGTGTGGGAGGAGGTCAAAACAAGATCGAGCGCAATGGAGAGCTCTTGTTGCCTCCCTATGCCCCTGAGTGGGGTGGAAAAGGGAGAATTGAATTGATTGATTGATTGTTGGAGCAAAGTCGTAACATAGTTTTTGAATTTACGATTGGTCGAAAAATTCTCGTCTAGCACTAGGCCCCGCCTCAAACGGCCAAGACACGAACTAAAATATCCGCATTAAAATCAACATAGATTAATGCGGATGCTGAAATCGTTGCTGATAATCCGCAGATGTTGATATTCGCAACAACCCTGATCTAAATGCAATAAATAAGAAAATTGTATTTACTCAATATATCCACGGAGAATTTTATCAGCTGTAAGTTTATGCAGCATATTACAAGCGTCTTCAAAATTCGGCGAATCAAAAGATAAGTCAATATTATCTATGAGAAAACACATTGCTTGTGGAGGCAACTCCGAGAATTGCTTTTCTAACACTGCAATTTGATTCAATCTTAAAGTGCATACGTTTCCAAAATCAATGAAGAACACCTGCAAATAAAATTTAAAATAAGTTTGAAAATTTGAGATTCCTCTGTATAGAATTACTGATTGATATTTCATTTTTATTTTAATTAACATTCTAACCTCAGATTCATTTTCGTCAATGGCACATATCTTAGCCCTGTACCACATTTTGTCTAGTGAGAAATAAGCGGCGACCAATTCCCCAATTCCTGGCAAAATATCCACTTTATCATAGGTCTTGAGAGTCTTCAGGTGAGATGAACAATTCAGATATTTCTGTAGGTGATCTAACTCCTTGGTCGTGCAATTGTTACAAAAATAATCCACATCGTCGATGACGAGTCCATAAAATGATTTGTGATTTATAACAGTAGTCAAAGCTATATTAATAAAAGTCTTTGGAAGTGGGAAGATTTGGTCGGCTTCCATCAATGCTGGAATCCTTTTGATTGTCCAACCATCTGAAAAGTAAAAACACAATTAAGACTTTCATAATAAATTTTACCAAGTTGAAGGCATTACTACACACTAAAAAACCAATGAATCAAACGTTACGCGGGTCTAATTCAGGTAAAAAACCTCCAGAAAAAGAATATTCATTAACAGGCTAACAGAATATTATTAAGTAAGTGGATGACTGAAATAATGAATGTAAGATCGTCGAAGAATAATTGTTTACAGTAAGAATTTAACATGTTATTATTTATTTACTAGGCCTCCTGCCTCCAGGGAGGTCGCTGTACTGCGTCTCATAATGGAACTATTGTGACTGGCCCTGCATCTAGAGTGCATTGCTCAGCCCAGCCTCCGGGAAGAATCGGAGGATTTTGCTGGCATTCAACTCTTTGATTTCATCTGGGCACATCAAGAATTTGCCCAGATTTTTGCGTCTATTATGCATCATTGGTAAGCACTCACACAGGAGGTGCATTGGGGTCTCTATTGATTCCCCACACATCCTGCATATGCCAGAGTCCAGTATCCCTGTGGTGCACATGTGCTTTTTCAGACTGCAGTGCTCGGCAGTGGCGTAACTAGGGGGGGGCGGGGGGGGCGGTCCGCCCCGGGCGGCACTTTCAGGGGGCGGCAAAATGACCCGACAAATAAAAAAAACTTGGTAAAAAACACAAAATTTAAATAGTATAGGTACGAGAATTTATTTCATGCTCAGTCCATAGGTTGCAGGTCACACTTAGGAAAGTAACAGTTCATTTTTTCTACTAATACCTCCAAGTGATTCACTATCAATGTCGGCACTGTTGCCTTAACCGGCAGACATGACGGTTGGAAACATTTCATAAGGTACCAATCAGTGGCGGATCTAACGGTACGCGGACTAAGCGGCCGCGGGGGGCCCCGAGCTCGTGAGGGGTCCCGAAATAAAATGAGATAAAAAATCGGGCCCCGAAATTTAATGACAAATAATTCGGGGCCCTGAGCTTGTGTAGGGACAATAAATGAGAAAAAAACTCAGGGCCCCGAGTTTGTAAAGGGAAAATAAATGAGAAAAAAAATTGGGGCCCCGAGTTTGTGAAGGGAAAATAAATGAGAAAAAAATCGGGGCCCCGAGCTTGTGAAGGGAAAATAAATGAGAAAAAAAATCACTAAAATTCTTAAAATTGATAAAATAAAGATTTTTTTCCTTTTAACCTGTCTCGGCGTAAGCTAGTACAAAAAAGTTCCTTTTTTTCTTCTTTAAGTAATTTCGGGTTAAGGTCTTAAAAAAAACTTTTCCGATGATTCCGCAGGTAAGTAGAAAAATCTGTGTCAGAAGTTAGCTCTCTCCCACTACCCAAAAATTGAATTTTGTACTATATTGTAGTGCTGTAAGTATCTATAGACGTGAAGGGAAAACTTTGTGCCCCTTTTTACGAAAAAGGAGCGGACGGAGGAGTATGAAATTTCGCACACTTACAGTTTTTATCGAGAAGGGGTGGCAATTGCTGATATTTTTTTTAAAATCATACTTAAAAATAGATTAAATCAATAAAAAAAAACTCTACGCACACTATTGTAATATATTATAGTTTAAATTAATTATGGTCGAATTTCGACCAATGAACTGGACCACTAGTAATAATAAATATGCAAACTTTTTCATTTTGATTTTTTTTCAATTTATGTGGGGGGGGGGGGGGAACCTTTTTAGGTAGGTGGGGGGGGGCGCCAAATGTTAATCCCGCCCCGGGCGGCGAAAATCCACGTTACGCCACTGGTGCTCGGTTAGGGATCTCCTGATGGTGCATAGATTATTCCTGCTAAGAGACAGTAGGTTCTTTACGGATTTTTGATCGAAGGCGTTGATTAGCGCCTTGGAATGTTTTTGTCCCTGGGTTTCAGTCCAGAGTTTAAGTGAAGTGAGCGTTCATTATAAATGTCCGCTAGTGTTTTTAACATGTTATAATCAAACAAAATAAAATTAATACAATAAAAAAAACCTCTTGAAGTACATAATTATCTTTATATAATAATCTTTTGCCTAAGCCTCAACTATAAAGAAGGAAATCGTGGGTAATCTCAGGCTTGAGGGCCTGCACTTATCAGGAAACCATGACTGCATTTCTATTTTATATCTTAGGAATGGTTATGTTATTGTAAACCCAAATACTCACCAGGATTCAACAACTGATGTTTCTTCTTGCAGCGTGGGCCTTTAAAGCAAGTTGTGTGAGGAGGTCCTTTGTAGTGTGGACACACTTCAGCTTCGTCATTTGCTTCATAGCCCTGGACAGCCACCGCCAATGGCACATCTTCTTCTTCAGCACCCATGGGCTGATCTACATTAGTCAGGTGACATAAGATAACCAAATATAACAGTCTTCAACAAAATACAGACTTGGGAGAGTGTACTCACCCATTATTTCTGGAATGATATCATCGATCGGGGCGTCACTTCTATTGACCAGCTCTCCGTAGCCTTTCACAACGATTTTTTCATTTACAGAAATGCCATCTATCATTAGAAGAACTCCATAAGATGAACTATCCCTGAGAATTCATTTAAATACAAAATAATCATTATTTATATTCATACTTAATATGTATTACAATCAAATGTAAATGTGAAGATTACATTGGTGGTTTGTGAATACAACTCATAGCTGTTTCACTCGGTAGTTGGTTCAAACTCTATGAGCAAAAGGAGACAATAATCTTCTACCCCTATTCCCGATCAGATCCGCTAAAATTTAGCATAAACTAAAATTTTGAATTTCGCAGGTAATTCCATGTGATTTCAACCAATCCAAGCGATATTCCTTGAGAAATCGTTCAAAGTGAATATAGCTGCAAGTGATTTTAACCGAATAATTTCCCCATGTCAAAATTATCATCATGGCTGCCAAATTTCCTTTTTCTCAAACAAATTCATCTTGATCAAGAAATATAACACTATTACCGTATCTTTTGTGATGAAAAAAAAGAACAAAATGTGATATATTTACTGAAAATAATAACTTTTTTTGCTTTGATTGTAGTTTTTAAGAGAGGTGACTGAAAAACAAGACACGATTTTGACATAATATAAGCGGTTTCTCTAAAATTTTGGCGGGTCTTTCTAAGGTGCCGCTTAAATTGATTGAATAGCGGGTCATTTTAGAGGAATCCTGATAATTTAAGTGGAACAGTCAGTTAAAAGTTACTTTTTTCATACATTTTTTTGGCGGATTCTTAATTTTAGCGGATCTGATAGCGAATAGGGGTAATCAACTAATATTAAACTAATCTTAAATAAAATATTAAGTAGGTAGGGGTATCACTATTTTAGAATGTCCTACACATTAGTTCGTTTTGCTAATAATTCACTTAAACCGTTAGTGTCTAGCTGAAACTTTGTTGTTTCCTCCACTCATTCTCTTTCTATTAAGCTTAGACATCCTTAGAACGTGCAAAATCTACCAGCTGTATGTAAAGAAAAAAAGGCTATACGCAAAACGACCATCACGTAACTTATTATTGCCACTAAACCGAGTTCGCATTTCTCTTCACAAAATCTCGTGTATTGCTCAGAAAGAACGAAAACGAAGTATGTATGCTAAAGTATACATTTAAAATTAAAACATTACATCTCATAGGTAAATGCATAAAAATCATTTAAAAAAAAAACTTACTCATCGTCTTGTATAGTGATTGTACAATTTTTGTGTAAGACGGTGATTTTCGTTTTATTGATTACTTTTGAAATCCATTTTCCACCAATTGGGATAATCTGAAATCATTCCACACTCTTTGTTAGTATACTTACTCCTTTCTTAAGCCCGCCACTGACGATCACTCCAAATGAATGTAATCCAATGGATGTGACTATTTGGACGGATGGAGTGATCGTGAATGGAGGCCTGAATACATGCTTTGTGGCCTTTTAAATAAGTATGGACATTTTGTAAATAGAATGTAATTTTTCAAGTAGGAACAGAGTTCTTACCTCATGCAGGTGACATCTGTGTGCCAAAGGAGAAAGGTGGCAAAACTGTTCAGGCAGTGGCTTTAACTTAGAGAGCTGCAATTGTGTTGTTATACCAGTGTCAATAAATGATACATCAACCTTGTCATCTGTTATCTGGAATACATAAGATTTTCACGGCAATTACATATTTTTTAAGGTTGATATACAGTAATATTAGCAACAAAACCTCTCAAACAAGAGGCTTACAAAAAAGACCCAATTTTACATTACCACTTTTTGCACTACCAACAACTGACTGAATTGACTGAATTTCATACCGTAGGAACCTTTGATCAAGAATCACATATTTCGTAAATATAATATTTGTCGCAGACACCTATGATTGTTATAATTATTGTCAAGGCAACACACATCAACTTACAAAAATATTCAGTTAATTGGTTTTATCATTGGTGCTAATTTAGAATTTTTCAACAATAATACCGAGTTACAGACAAACATAACCAATGATGATAAAAATAATATAGGATATCTTACATTTAACTTATTAGTGATGATAGCTCGTTGCCAGGAACCTTCATACAATGCGGCATATAATGTTTTACTGCACTTTTCAGATTTAACTTTCTTCTTATTATTATTCTCTTTAAAGTAGTCATTCATTTCTGTCAACATTCTAAAACAAAACAACTGCGTAGAATGAACTCAGAACACACAAAGAATAACAATGGGTAGATTGTATCATCTGGTTTCTACCTACTTTTCTCCAGGCTCGTCGTTAAGTTTCACATAGAAGTGAGAAGGATTGATCAGATGAGAAAGTTTCCCATGTAGAGTCATGCCCTTCTTCAACAGTTTTGGGGCATCATCTGAAATATTAAAGTATATTTTTTACTCTCTAACCAGCAGTGTGTGGGTTGCAATACCGTTAAATAAGGATAACAAAATGTTTCTTATATAAAATCTACATTTTTGAAGACTGAGGACAAATGAATTCTTTCCATTGGTTTCGCTTTTACTGGTGTGGCCCCTGTAGAGATATATGGTAAACTCAAGAAGTTCATATTGACACAATACGCCCTATTCTGTTTTGGTTCGAACTAAAATAAGAACGTTCCAAAATTTTAGAATTAAGTTCACATGAATTAAAATTCCGTATTCTATAAAGTGATGTGTTCTAAAAACTAAAATGACTTAAATTAGTTCACCGTAAACAAAAATATGAATTATAATTGTCTATGGAATATATCGCGCATGCGCCAAGTAGTCAATGTTTGTTTATTACAAATACTACGTGTGTCAAAATTTTACTAAATATTGTTAGAAGCATCTCGAATTTGCGTTTTTATTTCCTTTTGAAATAAATAAGTATAATTATTTTTAGTGCAAATCTCGTGTTGTAATATACGCAAGAGTATTTTATGAAAGTAGTGATTTTGATCTAACCTCCAATTTTCGATTTCGGCATAACGAAACACGAGCAAATAATCAATTTTATGATTTTATTTACCTTAATATAGATATTTAACACTTTTTTAAACTTATTAGGTTAAAATAATACTTTTATTATAAAAATATCATCAGATATATTTTAAGTCTCATACATTTAGGTGTGAACTAAAATTAAGAACGTTTTGACTTAAGAACGCACTAAAATTGACTTAAATAGTGTTGTAAAATACCAAAATGAACTAATTTCAATATTAGTCATATTAAGAACGCTCTTAATTTTTATAGAATACCGATGTGCACTGACTAAAATTGGAACGTTCTTATTTTAGTTAGTGCCCACTTAAATTGAAACAGAATCGGGCGTAATTTATATCCTCAGGAGTGCCTCGGGGAAAGAACATGTGCCCAATGAGGAAGTCCTGCGAGCAATGAATGGAGAGAGTTGCTGACCCCTATCAAAAGAAGAAATGCCACATTTTCCGCTACAAAAAAAATGTTATCCTAAAGTTCTTAGTTGTGAAAAAAAAAGAAGGCAGGCGAGGTATGGGGCGTAAATGAGCTTCGTGGCTAAACCGTTTTGTGAATAACCCTACAGGAACATTATCCAGGGTACTAGATATGTATAATTGTGTGTCGTATTCCGGACTTGGCTTAAATAGGTACAGCACTCCTGCTTTTGTAAATCTATCTGCCCTTTTACTAGTGTACCGCACCGATCGACCCAATCGGTACCGGCGTACATGAACTGTAACTCCAAGGTGGTGTGGAGTCGAAATCAGGGCTACGTTGATTCGCTGCTGGGTAGGCGGTAGGTAGAATCTCTGCGGGCTGCGGCGGCTCCCCTGGTTGCTTCCTCGACGCGAGATTCTCACGCACATACGCCGATGTGCGAGCGCTCTGCCGTTGCTGCTCCAATATCAAGCACTGAAAAGTGCCCTCACCGTGCGTACGAAACGTTCCAATATTACCTACAAGCGAGATTCACTCAACACGGCAATGTGAGCACTCACGCGAAACGTCTCCAACAAAGGTGGCGCTGGCAAGCGCCTTAAGAACAAGCAAGACGTTTCACGTCACTGGCTAGTGTCTCTGTAGTATCTTGTCGTAGTCCAGGTGAGATGAGCCCAAGTCAACGGTGTCCAATGAGAGAAGCCAGGTCCAAGAGAGTAGCTAGAGTCCGAGAGAAGTCCAAGTGGGATGCAGCAGGTAGGTTGAAATGAAACACGTCGAGATCAGAACAGTACCAATCCTAGTTATAAATATAACGATATGCGTGTGCGCCTCCCCGCTACAGGCGGTGCAAGCGACGATCGTAGCGGAGGTCGGCCACGTATAGGAGTGACCCCCAACCCTCCGCTCACTACTTCGCGTCAGCGCACCCTTCATACGAACACACACAGCTCAATACGTAATATTAATGCAAGTACAAAATTTAGGTTTAATCACTATGCACAATATTTATATCAGGACAAGAAAATATGTTATCAATATATAGTAATTCAATACAGCCTCATATTGACAACAACATAACCCATACATGAATGTCCTCACCTCAGCCAATTCCATATACATACACGTATTTCCTTTATTATTGGCTAAGGTGAGTACCAACAAGCATTACATTCATATCTAAAAGAACACATTGTTATAATAGCAATGCTACTAGGCTGGAAACACAAAAAACAATTTCAATGCCTCGTGTCTCCTTGCCCAATAGGTATTTATAATCTCACAAAAATACACATAGGTATAAACTATCAAAAATACCAACACTTCTCGGACATGCCGCCGTGCGGTACAACTAGCTAGGGTGTTAAAGAACTCTTGAGGCTTGTAAATGATAGGGCCATTGACGTAACCACCAAATGTGTTGCAAGTTATATGTATTCGTTTTTATACTTCTAGAAGTATGTCAAAAAGCTCACCCTTCATACTGGTGGGTGTTGTTTTGGTTTCTATTGGTTGAGTAACAGTTGTAGAAGTCAAAACTGCAAAGTTTTTCCTGACAATGTCGAAGTAAATGGGTTTGTCATTTACATTTAATAGTACATTGAGAGATCCATTGTCGTTGCTAAAAATTACAAAAAAAAAGACTTCATTAGTTAGCTCCTTGTATATCTAGAGTATAAACATTTAATTCAAATTTAAAAAAAAAGAAATTCTTACTCGGATAATACAATAACCGTGCAGCAGGTGTTGAAGCACTCTTCTTTGAAGTAATTTATTGCCTTCTTACTCCACAGACCATTACTGTCCACAGGAGAAACCTGTTTAACAAAATTTCAATAAAAAAAAAGGACACTTATAAAAGCACAACTCCATAATCCAATAAAAGGTCAATCCTTAGTTTGATGATGTTTGTATGATCCCAAATATTAGGCTCAAATGCATGAGCTTTTGCTAAAAAATCTGTTACAAGACCAGCTGCCTTGACACAGAGTGGAATCTCAGTGAACACTCACCTATATTCAGTCTGCACTGACTTTGGATACTGATGCACCCACAATTATTTACAATACAAAAAATGAGAGCTCACAATGATTGAGATTCTTCTAAATACTGACCTTAATGTCAGAGGTGAGAAGAGAAGTTTATAATGAAACCGGTGATAAGGACAGAGGTATAAAAGGAAAAGAACTATAAAAAAATAATCAGCAAAATGTTCCATTTGTTAATGCTAGATGATGTAAAAGATTCAGCCCACATATCACACAATTTCAATATTATTGCAACAATATTATAAAATAAAACAAATATTAGGTAACTTTTCTCTACAATACTCTTTTACTAATAATTTTTTAGTAAAATTATTTTGGAAAAAACTAAGCAATCTTTTTTTGTTATTACTAAAGAATATGAAATGTTATAAAAACTTACATTGGCTAGTTGACACTCATAAGCTAAAGGTATGATTTTTTTGAATTCGCTCTTTAATGGGAATAATTTCAAGCATTCGGCTATTGTTTGCGATCCGTAGTCTACTAGAAATAGCTCCACTAGGTCTTCATTTACCTGAATTATACAGAATAGCAACCATATTAAAAAAAATTGTCGTTGGTTAAGATCTAAAACTCTTAAAAAAAATATTGGTAACAATAATTGTTTTAATGTATTTTCTTTAATTTGTTGGAGCAAATTTCCTTTGACAATAAGCCAACCAATAAGAACAATAATATGATGTAAATGTGAGAATCAATGTACACGAAAAATACAGGACTGTCCAAGTGAAAACGGTGTAAATCTGTACTCACAAGCCATAAAGTCAGAATTGATTTTGTGACCAAAGTGAGTTTGAGACTTGGAGCCAAAAGGACACAAATTCAAATTCTTTATTGTCCATAGGCTCCATAGGGCACTCGCAATGGTCAACAATACATCTACCATAATAATTCGAAAAAATATGATTTTATTGGAACCTATTCTCGGAACAACATATACAATAACGTGTTTCACATGCGACTTATTTCCTACTACACCACCATCTCTTGGATTTTTTTAAAAGTTACACAACTATAGAAGAATAATTTATTGTTTTTATTACAAACTTATGACCCGTAGAACATCATCCCGCATCCGAATAAAAAATAATCAGGTATTATTATATAATGCAATAAATTATTAGCTAAATTTAATTAAGTTTTTATGTCGTAAACTGTATTCGTGTTAAATTATTTTTATTCAAGGTTAGGTCGAAATTTATAGGTTCACACTAAAAGCATAAATAAGATAGGCAAAAACGTGGAAATCCTGCGTGGTGTAAAGAGCCACTAATGCATTCGTCAGTACAAAATAATAATAAGCTTACAAAAATGTTTTTAGTTTCACAACTGCTTGTTCTCAATGCAGTGAGATATTTTGTATTGACAATGACGGCTATTCTGAAATGAAAAACAGACGATTGAGTTGCATCGTATCCAATTTTTACTGAGACTTTTGACATTTGTGTCGTCGAGTTTCGAAATCCTCTATAACACTTTTTCGTGATTTTGAGAAAAACGATAAAAACTTTTTTTTCAATATTAAACTTGCTTTCCTGAAGTTTAATAAGTCTGGGATTTACAAATCTGTTACAGCAATGCAGCTCAAAAAAATAATTGCTTTAAAATAAAAACAAACTGCTTATTTTGTAAAAATAAAAATTGATATGTCGGTTTTTGATACTCATATCAGGTTATGGCGTGTTTTGAAACTCACACATGGTGATATAGCTGATTTTGAAAGGATCAACTATGAATGGTCACGTGCATTTTTTCCAGTGGCGTGAACAAAATAAAATGCTGGTAGGAAGGTAGGTATTTCTGACGAAAAAATTTTTTATTAATAATTTTCATTACAATAGCCTAGGCCCTAGACATTTATTTTTATGTAGGTTCAAGAAAAAAAACCTTACATAAATTGGAAATAAAATAGGTATATAAGCAAAATTTAAAATACAACAATGATGTTTTAGTAAAGTATTTTTTTACGTTATCAGAAAAGATATCAAAACTAAAATTAAACAAGCTTAGTGAATTCGTGGGTATTTTTGGATTCTTTCTATTTCTTTCGGATTTCTTTTGGATTCTTTCGGAAAAGTTCTGACATTATTATTTACACGTTATACCTACAAAAGAAACCGTAGATATTTGCAATTTATTAGGTAGGTACATTTTTTTTATAAGTCTCCACTCATTATTGAGTGATTTAAGCAGGTACATTTTAATTAGCGGGAAAGAGTAAAAATCTAAGCATGCATAAGCTTGAATAATAAATAGCGAACACTAACAAGATAAGTTTGTTTCTTTAAATTAAAAAATAAACCTCAGGGTCTCTTTGTTCACAAATCGGGAAACCGTCATCAATAATTCCATTATTTTCAGTGAAATGGTATCTGAACTGATATCTTCCTCCAAGTCTTTGTAAAATCATGAAATTTCTAAATCTTTCCAATTTGTCAAACGTGAGAGATTCAAATAACCTGTGACCATGAAGGGCGTGCTCCTTCGAAACATGCCAGGTTTAATAAAATTGTGGAAGACTTAGGTAGGTACAAAGTTTTTTATTTAAATTTGATTATTGAAATTATTTCCCTCACGGAAAAAAATGCATGATCAACAATTTATAAATTTTATATATAATTTTATCGTACCACGTTAAAGAAATTGTTTCCCAATTTTTTACATGGGTACCTACGCCACTGTAAAAAAACAGGAATAAATACGAAATTTCCTCAAAATTCGTCAATGTTTACTTACCATTTTTGGCGTTGTATATTCCATTTTTCTGGTCGTCTTATCTTTTTCCTTACTATGTTTTTTACGCATTTTTTAACATTCTCAAGTTGAACACACATTATTAAATAATTAATAAGCCAAATTGTCAGAGAACTACTAACTTCGACAACAATAAATTTGTAGTGGAAACCATTTTGAAATTTGTGAAATTCTCGCCTCCTATTGGTCAGTTGTGTTATAGCGGATATCGAAAGGCATATGAAGGGATATAGCGTGGATCGTTTCTCATGCTCGTTTTATTTTATTTTTTTTAAATCAACCAAGAGTGTTTTGAAAGAAAAAATATTCTAGGATTATAGAGTATTTAATTCCGAATCCAACGACATCAATAACTCGTATTTGATCAAAATGTGTTATAGAGGATTTCGAAACTTGGCGACTCATTTCTGTATTCTGAAAATGTTTTATCCAATACATTAGTTACTTAACTACTGGCAACCGATTAAGTCCTAAGCACTTCTAAACTTAATCGGTTGCCAGTAGTTACGTAACTAATGTATTGGATAAAACATTTTCAGAATACAGAAATGTCAAAAGTCTCAATAAAAATTGGATACGACGCAACTCAATCGTCTGTTTTTCATTTCAGAATAGCCGTCAATATGCAGTTAGAATGGTAAAAGTTTGAGAAACGCATCTCAGGCAAAATGACGTTCAAAAATTTCAATCAATATCATTTGAAAAAAAACTAACAATAACTTAAGGAAAAAACGTACATATAAATATTACTCACAATGTTCCTGACTAAAGCTCTCACCCATCTATTCTCAAAGTAAAAAGCGTAAACTTCTTTGACAACCACGTTGATCCTTACTGTTATTATATTTTCTTCATAAAAATCATTCATTTCCAATAGGGGACTAAAACGTAAAACAACAAAAAATGACATTTAAGTCTAATGATTCCAAAATGAAAATATAAATGACTAGCTGTCTCCCACCTGGCATAAATGTCATACACGGTGTTAGGAGAAATGTAAAACTTCCCCGGATGCTCTACGTGGGTGATGAAACAGAAAGTCGGTATACATTTTTCTAACTTGGGCTGCTCCGGCAAAGATTCTGAAATCAAATAAAGGTTAAGTTCATCCTTAGCCATTGAACTACATAATACATAATATACCTAATGTACTGTATACTAGAAATTGCACCTTCTCATATAACTCGATAGTTGCTACGACTATTAATAATTACAGATGTCTGCAGGAAATATATATTATCTTATATATAAAAATGGAGAGCTATTTCCCGATGTCATCGCATCACGCCTAAACGGCTGGACCGATTTCGCTAATTATTTTTTTGTCGTATAGGATTTTATCAGGAGAATGTTCTTATGAAAGAAAAAATTTAGAAAAATGCGTGGGAAATTAGAAAATCAAAGAAAACTCTAAGCGGGTTACCTTCTTACCACTTTTAACAATATAATTTTTATTCCAAATTTGTAAATTGAAATTAAATTAAAGTTTGACAGTTAATGTCAGCTGTTTGATAGTTAATGCTTTTGACAGAATATCGATGGAAAATATATGGTTTGAAACAGATGCATCGATCTAAATTACATTAGTTAAAAGGTAATAACGCTTATCATTATACAAATTCGAATTCAATATTCATAGTTAGGAACACAGGACAACGTTTGTATCAAATAGCTAAAAGCTAGTATCAAATAAATATTTGAAGAGAACTTGGGGGGCGTTCAAGTATTACGTAACGCAATTTGGGGGGGAGGGGGGGTCTTGCAAAACGTTACTGTGCGTTACGAGGGCGGGAGGGGGGGGGGTTTGAACAACTCGTTACGTAACGGTATTTTTTTCTTAAATAAAAAAAATTGGGAAATAAATCTTCCAAGTTGGGCAATCCTTTTCGTTTATGTTTTACGGGGAATCCCTCGACTGTATTATACTTACGTCATTTTTATTTTATTTTCGTTGTCAGCATTCGTTAGTGGTCAAAAGGGGGGATTTACATCATCAACTGGACTTGCCAACGCAGCTATGCCAAAATTTGGAAAACAACAAAAGAAAAAATAAAGATAAATTTATGGAACATATAAATAGTAATTTTTTTTCTCCGATGTTAGCAAAGGAACCCTTTGAAACCCTTTTATTTTTTTACGAGAGTTCAGTAAAAAAATAGTCTCTTGGGTGTTACGTAACATTTAGGGGGGGGGAGGGGGGGTACAGAAAAACGTTACGGCGCGTTACATGGGGGGGAGGGGGGGTCAAAAATCTTCAAAAATTGCGTTACGTAATACTTGAACGCCCCCTTGTTGATAAGAGGAAAAATGACAAATTGTTTGCAGTTCTCAGCGTGCATTTAAATAAAATTTGGGCCCTTTAAGAATGGTTTAAAGGAAAAATAAATAATCTTTTCTATGCTTGTCATCCAACATTTTTTGGGGTGTAAAGCTAGTTCGCCTCCTCGTGGTGCACCCTGGTTAACACAAAATGAGCTAGCACATTGGTCGCCAGATAATTAAACATCGATCCTGGCGTACATCACATCGAAACTTACAAGCAAAGATATCAAAGATTAACAAACCGAAGCAACCTAAATCGAAAAAAAATGAAGCGAAATACTCCAGACCCCTCACAGGGTCTAATGACAAGAGATATCGGAACCTGTATCCGCATCTGCCAGTTAAACATTGAGGGAATAAGTCATTCTAAATGCCAAATATTAGGACGTATATTATCTGAACATAACATAGACGTGGTCGCTGTTCAGGAAACCCATACTGAGAACTAACAACAACACTCTCAAAGGGGTCAAATCCCCGGATACGATCTTCTGGGACCCACATACCATCGCTCATATGGAGTGGCCACATACATTAAAAACAACATCGAGAACGCTGACTGATAAAGAGTGACAGTGTCTGATAAAGACAACATACATAATGTGACCATAGCACTGGGAGACAACATCATCAGCAATATCTACAAGCCACCTTCATCATCATGGCCAAGCGGGACCCTAATAGCTAACCCACATCCTGCCATCTATGTGGGCGACTTCAACAGCCACCACACTCAGTGGAAATATAAATCAAATAACGAGGATGGAGAAAGGCTGGTGAACTGGGCTGAAGATCACAATTTCCACCTGATTTTAATGCCAAGGACCGGGGCTCGTTCCACTCAGCAGCATGGAAATGTGACTACAATCCTGACCTGTGCTTTGTGTCATCTAGAAATAATAAACCCCTATCCTGCAGCCGCAGAATCCTCTCGGATTTCCCACACAGCCAACATCGCCCAGCCATTATTGAAGTGGGCATTAAGATACCTTTAATATCATCCTTTCCTAGACCACGGTGGAATTTTCAAAAGGCTGACTGGACTACCTACTCAAGGGACCTCGACAAATGCCTAAGATGGATACCGCCGAAGAATGGCTGTTACAGCCGGTTTGTTGGTGCAATCATCAGCTCAGCTAAGAGGAATATCCCAAGAGGTTATAGAAAACAGTATATCCCCGGCTGGAGCGACGAAAGCGAAACTCTTTACAAACAATTTATAGAGAGCGGTGAGCAGGAGATCGCTGATGATCTGATCATTAGTCTCGACGCATCACGCAGACAAAAATGGATAACAACCGTCGAAAACATGGACTTCAAAACATCTAGCCGAAAGGCCTGGTCAGTTCTCCGAAAACTTGGTGAAGGCGAGAAGACTGTAAACGGCAGCCCTCCCATATCGCCTAACACAATAGCCACTAACATAGCTCAAACATCCAGGGCACCAAATCATAAATCACACACAAATAAAGTTAAATCTGATCTCAAGACCTTGAAAAAATCAATCGTGACTGAACACCCCATATCCCGCAACTTCACAAAGGATGAAACGTTGAAGGTTTTGAAGGAAATGAAGACCGGGAAAGAACCGGGGTTTGATGGAGTGCACACCGAATTCTTGACCCATTGCAGCTAATATGCCATCCGCTGGATGACTCGATTCCTCTCAGATATCTTGCAATCGGGAAACATCCCAGAAAAAATGAAACATGCAAAAATCATCGCCTTACTAAAGCCAGGGAAACCCCCAGATCAGCCCAAAAGCTACCGACCCATTGCCCTACTGAGCACGACATTCAAACTGCTTGAAAGACTAATATATAACAGAATCGGCCCCATTATCTTGGAAAAAATACCAATCGAACAAGCGGGCTTCCGGCCAAACAGAAGCTGCACAGACCAGATCCTCGCTCTAACCAGCTACATCGAGGCAGGGTTCGAAAGGAGTCTTAAAACAACAGCAGCATTTATAGACCTCTCGGCGGCCTATGACACAGTATGGAGGCAGGGTGTCATCTGCAAGCTAGCTGCCAATATACCATCTCTAAAAATCATAACTCTGGTAAACAACATGCTTGCTGGTCGAACCTTCAGGGTGATAATGGGAAACGTCAGAAGTGGAGTCAAGAAACTGAACAACGGGCTTCCACAAGGATCGGTTCTGGCTCCCTTGCTATTTAACCTCTACATCTCAGACCTACCCGCAACAACATCGCGAAAGTTTGGGTACGCAGATGACTGGGCCCTTGCATGCCAATATCGTACGTTCGAGGAGGGGGAATCCACATTGACATCCGATCTTGAGATTCTCAACTGCTACTTTCAGAACTGGAGACTACAGCCCAATGCCAACAAAACTGAGGTCGCCTGTTTCCACCTCTACAATAAGGAGGCAAACAGAACCCTGAACGTGGCCTTTGATGGTAAACAACTGAACCACAATACTTTTCCTAAATACCTGGGAGTTACCTTGGATAGAACTCTTTCATTCAAGGAACATC
The DNA here is from genome assembly GCA_963576905.1 of Mystacides longicornis. Lineage (NCBI taxonomy): Eukaryota > Metazoa > Arthropoda > Insecta > Trichoptera > Leptoceridae > Mystacides > Mystacides longicornis. The sequence goes on along the minus strand of OY756425.1, from coordinate 23,873,620 downwards.
TTGGCAAACTCTCAGGAAAACTAAAAACCCGCAACAACATCATCCATAAACTTGCAGGTACCTCATGGGGATCCACTGCCGAAACACTGCGAATATCTACACTCGGTTTGGTGCACTCAGCTGCAGAATATGCATCAGCGGTATGGATTAACAGCCCCCACACCGGGCTAGTAGACACCCAGCTTAACAATGCTCTCAGAACTGTATCGGGCACTATAAGATCTACTCCAACTTACTGGTTACCCATTCTCAGCCATATCCCGCCCCATGACCTCAGAAGACAAGCCGCTCTAGTGAGGGAGTACGATAAACTAATGAAGAATCCAGCTTTACCGAGCAACACGGACCTTAGCTACCTTCTGTCCAACAACAGGCTCAAATCTCGGAATCCCTCACTGAAGACTGCCAAAAACCTCTACGATTCCAACTTCAAGATCACAGAGGCATGGAAGGCGAGATGGGAAGCGTCTGCCACTCCAGAAACCCGTCAATTGCCGTGCATAACAATAAAACCACCCGGCTTCGACCAGCCGCGTAGAGTGTGGTCCGCGCTCAACCGGGTCCGTACAGGACACGGGAGATGTGCGGACTTCTTCCACAAATGTGGTTGGCTGGACTCCCCTGAGTGCGACTGCGGAGCGGAGAGACAGACAGTGCGACACATTGTAACTGAATGCAGCCTTCGAGCATATGATGGAGATCCAGAAGACTTTTTCACCTTCAATGAACCAGCGACCGAATATATTATAAGAAACCTATTAAATATTTGACAAGCAAGCCTGTTGCTTGCGCTCATCCAAACACCTTTATTATTTTACTGAATGACCATTATTTTGAATAACTTATGATGTGATGTACTTTATACCATACGATAAATAAATAAATCCAACATTTTGAAGAAGTTGGTGGCCAAGCGATTACAACTTCGATCCCAGGTACTGACCATCTTCCTCTTATACGACACAAACTTTTACTAGCTTATTGTGAGTCAAAGAGTGTATTTGTGTTCACTTTGAGATTCATAAAAAAAAAACGAGGTTTGCTTCCAGTTAATTTATAAATAACTAAAAAAAACTATTTATAAAAATACCTTTTGATGATGCTAATATCCAATTTTCATTCCCTTCGTTTGAAAAGTTTTTATTGAAAAAATTATTTTGAACATTCAAAACATTCTTATGATTATTTGAGGAGATTGGGTTTTTAACTTCATTATTCAAAGCAGTGCTCGTCGCATTATTAGCGGATTTATTTTCAACAATCTCCAAGTTTTTAATATCAGCTGAAATATTTTCAACCTCGTCCTTCTGTTTGATGGTAAGACTCGATTGCTGCACAGATTCATCCGTGTTGCATTTATTCTCCAATTCTTGCAACAATTCTGGACCGACTGAAAATCAAACCGAAAAAATAATAATAAAAAAACTCTAGGTCTCATGTCATATAGGTACTTATAGTTCAATATTGATAGACAATTGGTGGCCACGCCCCTCTCTACTCGAGCCTAGCTCTATTAGAGGGGCAGTGGTCATATTGTTCAGTAAATTAGCAGAATTTTTATATTAATTGTACTTATATTTTGACATATTGTATTGTTTATATTTTAGATTAAATATAAAAAAAAAAAAAAAAAAAAATTACTGTTTTTTAAAGTGTTGTTTTGTGTGACAATATTTTAAACTTATAGCAGTTTTGCTCAAAGTATCATTAAAAAATATATTTAGGAGAAAGGTATATTATCTGTTAATCTATAATTTTATGTAGGTACTTGAAAATACACAATACAAAAATACACAATACAATCATCTGATTGGGTCATAATACTAGATGACGCATTGTATTTGAATATACCTACAGTTTATTTCAAAGTTGTAAGCCATGGTTAATTGACAGTGGAGGATTATTGCTGCCCCATATGCCATGAAGTGGGGCTTTAAAGGGAGTATTGATAATACTATACTTACATAAGTATTTCATGGATCTGTTAAATCCAGATATTACTCCTACGCCATCTTCAACCAGTGTATAGTCGACAGTGCTCAGTTTATCCTGAAAATAGCATATCAATGAAAACAATATTAAACACACATTGCTCTGTTTTGAAATGTGTTCACTTATTTCTGCTTGAATGGTTCGGAGTCCTATCAAACAAATCGACTGTTCGTAAAGTCAAATACAGGCCGAATTCGGTTTCGGCTTCCCAGATATCTTTCTTTCCATCAATAACATTTCGGCATTTTCCCCTCATGAACTAACTCAGGATGGGGGACATAAGCCTTGTTTTATTCCATATGAACCCAGATATTTGTCCAGTATGTTAAATTGCGATAATTAAAGTAAACAAAAGAATGTGAGACAATACAGGAAACATAACCTGAAATTCAAAACTTTGAAAAGAACGTCATGAAATTATAAATTGACAACAAAAACAGTTAATTTAAGTTGTACAAACCAATTTCATTAATTTCAGTAGCAATTCATTTGCAGATACGCATTCTCTTCTAAATCTTTCTAACATTTTGCTTTCCATGCTAATCTCCCGTGGTAAAACAAACTTCAAAAACACATTGTTTTGACGACTTGATAAAACTACTAAAACATCACAGCCGAAATTACGGTATTACCATACCGGTAAAAAAATATTAAATTTTTGAAGCAGGAATTATTTATATTACTGTCCAATAAAAATATGAAATCTATTCATAGGTTGATATAAAGATGTCAATGAAATATAATCACAGAACACAATATACTCTCTTGAATATAATAAACTTTAGACGCCCAATAAAGTTTTTTTTTTTCAGATTTTATACATACTAGACACTAGACCTAGAAGCAAGTATTTTTTCACCTGAGCTCTCTGATTGGACGGTACGTCGGAGCGTACCATCCAATGAAATAACAACTAGCTGTCAAAATGCAACCTACGCGCGAAAATTTAAATGAAGGTAATTCTTTTTCATAGTTTTTTCCCCTTATGTTTTACTTTGTGATTTGTATGTTACAATGAGGTGTTATTATTGAGAATGAACTCTTTATTCCTTTTTGAGAGACTGGACCCTTTTTATTTTTATTCATTCTTTAAATATTATGTTGGTAAGTAACGAGATTATGGAGATTTTTTTAGCTCGTAAACGATGGAGAATCATTTTAGAAGTCCAGGATGACGTGAATCAGCCATAACTACTGATTTCGTTATGATGAAAGGCATAACAACGATTATACCAATGAAAAAATAGAAATCGTATATGTTAAAAAAAGTAATTATATTGCTAAAGAAAACTTTGATTTTCTCTGCCATTTGTTATATAACTTAAATTTATATTTTTATCATTAATAGCGATTCATTTGTGGTGAGTTCATACATCTTGTAATTTTTTTATCAGTATTACATCCGGTCATTGTCATAAATATTTTCTACACAATGACATCACCAATGAATGAAAGGGTTAAAAACGATAAATAATTATTGACCTTTGCAATCTTTCGTAGAAAAACGAAACTGCTCATTATAATTTATTATTTAATTTAATATAATTTTATACCAACTTACATAAGATAGAATGTACCTACTCTTTATTTCTGAGGAGAATGACCAATAAAGTAGATATATTATGAATTTCAAACATGTTCGCGCAATAATTATTAATGGCAGATCAGTAGGCCTAGTATAAGTTTTCGATGATCGAATATCGAAACGATCATCGAAAGAGTTTCGAAAAAAAAATTACACTAAATGATCGAATGATTCGATCGTTTGATTTAAGAACACTAATTGCACGCTAATAAGCAATGAGATTAAGCTAATAAGCGCTTATTTGCGTGCAATTAGCTTTCGATAAAACTCGTACTAGCCCCACAGGTCCATTTATCATACACCATGACTTACAAGCGTTTTTATTGGAAGAAAGTGCTACGACCTGTCCTTAATATCGAAAAAAATGTGTCAAATTCGTAGGTAGGTATATAATTTTGAAAAATTTTCTCGAGAAATAGAGAGGAGGCGGTGGCATGGCTTGCAGCGTTGGAGCCAAGGTTATAAGTTCTCGTGACGAAGAAGAAATCAATCCGAATGCCGTGCGAGAAGTAATGTAAGTAAGAGAATATGAAGGAAGATTGCATTGCTCATTACTAGCAAAAAGAAACGAGATTACTTCATCTGACAGTTTTAATTAATTTCCCATGACATGGATTTTACTATGGCTTCTTAAACACAGCGCAATAATATCCATTAGTAATGTATGGTAAATAAAAAGAAGCTTATAGAAATAATAAATACCTATTATCCCATCTCCATATTGCTTACATTTTTCATTCATGTTGATAAATTCTAATAGGTGCGCAGTAAAATCGTTAGATGTCTCTGCGCACCACATTATTATGGATAAAGTAGGCAGAAATATAAATTTGATGGCTGTTTGAAATATTCTAAACACACAACAAATTTATAATCTGTTTATTGATCTTCACTCTTTCTTTTAAGCTAGAACATCCTCAGATTCTATTTGGGGATCTAAGTGAAAAATGCCTTTCGTTTCGTGAAAATAGGTCTGCAGATAAATATTTAGAAGCCATATTCTGAATTTCTGCCAGATAATGCTGGCGTAAAGTACCTATCAGAATTTTTGTAAGAAAATGCGCTAATTTTGGCGCCGCCACGGCTTACTTCTGTAACCTCTGCAACCTGTGTAAAAATCGTGCGAAATTTCTAACTGGCGTAATAATAGTATTCAAAATAGCTCTACTTTCCTACACATACATTTTTTATAAAAATTTCAATATACCTACCTAGCTTTTATCGCTTTACTTTTTGACTGATGTTACTCGTTGTGGCTGTTGTGAGTACTTACTTGCTATTTTTTTGATGTTGTTTATAAATTATATTTTTTCTTGTAAATTTGATTGATTGAATATAGGTACCTAATTGATAGGTATCTGCGTAATATAAAACCACCTATATGCTCAAAATCTGAACCAACCACGCGTCAGTCGGTAGTAGGTAGGTACTATGGTCGTTCGTTGCACACAAAATATGATTTATGTGAAAGGTTTAGCGAAGGAAAAAAGACATAGATACAAACAACAACAAAAATGTGATCATAAAGTTCATAATAAAATTTAAACAATTTGGTGTATCACAGTAAGTTTATCCACATTAATAAACCTAAATAGACAAACGCATCCACCAAGCGAGACTCGCACTGAGAGAAATTTTGTCATGATGAAGGCACGTACAGTAAATGGTTTTATAAAAACCGCAGAATACAAGAAAAAATCATAAACTTTTATGAAAAAAACCATTATCATTGATATAATCAATTCACCTTATCTGATTATTTCCATTCCCAAGAATGGAATTTCAGAAATTCTCGGATCAGGGAATTATTCAAGTAATTCATAGAAAGAAACAAGTTTACTTGTTTTACGTTTTTTCCAGTAAGAATAGAAATAATGTAAATGCTGTATGTCATTGATTAAACTAATGCAACTGGAATAAAACAATGATTCAATTTATAATAATTTAAAATATCCCGTACGGGAATTGTTTCTTTCTATTACGGAGATGGTTTCTATGAAAACGCAACATCATTAGTATTTTCAATGATGGAGCATGGAGTTTTTTCCTGGACATCCGTACAATTTCAAAAACCTATGCAAGTCAAATATATTTCTGTTGTAAAATCCATTATTTCTTTGGTTTTGAGTAAAGCTAGTACAAATAATAGGATACTAGGTAAGAGCTGGTAGGTAATGGAAAATAGCTAGTAAACTTGAAAAATCCAATGACAATAATTAATTTCAACAGAAACAAGTAAATACGAGAATTTCGCAAGGACAACGTGAAAAAATCCAGGCCCTTGACTTTCTCCCGTGCGGCACCTGTTAAAACCAAGTTCGTACGGGGTTTTCACAAGTAGGTACGTCCGTGATTTCCAGACGGAGTAGGGATATTTTTTTACCAGACGCAATCGACCTACCTCTTAGATCTACCATTAGTTTGCTTGAGCTCGTAGATGCAAGACTTGTTTACTCATTACATAAAAGTTTATACTAAAATCATTTTACAAATTATGTACCTAGTTATATTTCTCTATACAATGTGTTATCTGGATAATTATTGATCAAACGAATTGTACGAACAAAAGACAAACATTTTACGTTGAAATTGCAATTGGCACTTTAAATTGAAATAGATACCTTAATTCAAACTTCGTGTTCATATTTATTTTCTCTTCAGGTTAACAACCTATTTTCTTATAAATAAGTAGGTATACTTAACAGATTTTTTTTTTCAATGAATTTGGTAATTATTTTTTGGGAAATGATTTTTTTTTCCATTTTATTTTAAAGACCGTATAAGGATAATAAATAAATATAAAAGACAAAATAAAATATCTATGAAATTGCGATTTTTTTTTTGGGAAATTCTTCTTCTTTTTCTTTTATAAGTGAAGTCTTAATAAAGAAGAATATTACAAAAAAACTTCCGCAATTTCATCGTTAATTTTTTATTCGTACAATTCGTTTGATCAAGTTTCGAAATCAACACATTGTAGATGTTAGGTAAACATGTGTGATCCATACCTACGGAAGACATCTGAGGGATAGCCTGAGAAGACGGTGTATTCTACCAGGTGTTTGGCAAGTTTCCTCAAGGAGACTATGCGTCACCAACTCATCAGTTTATAATTTAGATGAAACTTCACAAAACGAGCTGAATGTAATCTAGGAAGACGCAAAAATTTCATCAAGTCATCAATACCTCCATAGTGTCTTGTTTTGATCAACTGGGAGAAAACGTATCAAGTACGAAAAAGACAAACTCAATCACCTGGATGTATGGAATTTTTAGATCTAGGTAGGTATTGAGAGCTTAGATAGCAATGATGTAATAGGTAAGAAAAGGGTTTCTACCTGGTTGAATCAATTACAGCATTGGTTTTTCCTCGTAATATACTAGAAAATAAAAAGTCTCTTCCTTAGGAATATCAATGAAGTAATGGGTTGTACCAAGCACGGCATAGATATTACCTCGTACTATACTAGAAAATATAAAGGACTTTACTTAGATATATCAATGAAGTAACGGGTTGTACCAAGTACGTCATTGGGTTTTCCTCGTACGCTACTAGAAAATATACAGGCCCTTACTTAGATTTTTCAATGATGTAACGGTTTATACCCCGTACGGCATTGATTTTTTCCCGTACGTTAATAGAAAATATGAAGTCTCTTACTTAGATATATCAATGACGGCATTGCTTTTTCCAATGAACTATCATTTAAAAATTCAATGACATTGCATAGATTAATTCCTCTACAATACGTGCTAATTTCCAGTAAACCGTACTGGAAAATACCTCGTATGAAAATTCAATGACGGAGCATTGAAAAAACCAATGCTTCACTCTGAGTCAAAAAAAACAGTTCTTACGAGAAAAAACTCAAGAAATACGAGCTTTTCCCCCTTACTTTTCTCTCAGTGCGTTTTCAACGAAAAATCAAAGAATTTTTTAATCCAACAATACTTTCAAACAATTATGTTTGTAGGAGGTAACTTACACAGCATTTGACTGTATGAATTTGAAACTTGGTGTATCGGCGAAAGAGAACGCAAATGACTGGATGCCTTCAAAATGTGGACGTTTAGGGGAATGTTGAAAATATCTTGGAGGGAAGAGGTTCCTGCAAGAATTCGGGAGGAAACGCAAATGTTAGACACCATATCGGAGAGACGCACGACAAACGGCTGGGATATGTTATGACTTATGAGGCATGAAAATTTGCTGGGCTAAATTCCTATAGAGTTAAAGAAAACAGGAGAGAACCTAGAGGAGTGGAGATATTCACGCTTGCTGCCAAACAATCCACAGGATTGAAATCACCGTAGAAAAGACACAGTTTTGTACAAATTTACACTAACGTTTTATTGGCTTACTGGTTTTCACCCAACAACAAACAAACTTCATAAGATCAATGGCCCATTCCAACAGAAAACTAGTTGAGACCAACCTCTCAAACAAGCCGAAATACCTTAACCGATCTTTCAGTGTTTCTGGACCAAAGTCTTGGAACAATCTTCCAACAAATATACGAAGTGTTGAGAATATAAATGAATTTAAAAAAAAGTTGAAAACTCATTTGTTTCGTAAATCATATCCAGATTGTCCCGCACCTGATGCTCACAATTCACTTATGTAAAATTATGTACCTACAGTATATAATAGATATGTATTTTTAATATTATTGTGTCAACAATTGAATGTATTTGCATTTTGCATATGTTATGTTATCGAGATAGCTAGATTGGTCACTAAGACCAGGACAGGTGGTCTAAATTAATGGTGCCTGTGTTATACTGGGAACCTCTAAGCTCTAGGTATCCGATATTCTTTCTCTATATTAAATTCTGAAACGGTAATATAACCCGTTTACTTTAAACATCATGAAACTTGTACTAGGCTATTTCTAGGTAAATGGTATGTTATACTGTTGACCTCTAGGTATTTAATTTCATTTTAATCTTCTTTCTTAATTCTTTTAATAAACCAGGTTGGTCTAAACATATTGTGTCCACTTTAAACTGTAATATTATCAAACACCATTATAATTTGTACTAGGTTATGTAGGTAAATAGTATGTTATACCTACCGTTGACCTCTTGTTATTTAATTTTCATTTTCTTTTATTACTTAATCTTTGTTTATTTTTAAGCTCTTTTATTATTTAATCTTTATTTATTTTTAAGCTGTAATATTATCCGCGTCCTTGAAACATCTTTACAACTTGCACTAGGTTATATGTATCTAGGTAAATAGTATGTTATGATGTTGACTTCAATGACTTTTATTTACTTTTCTTTTTAATTTTAGTTTTTTATTTGCAAACTATAAGCGCCCTTGAGGTGACTATTTTGTCACAAAACGGCGCTATAAAAATTGTCCTTATTATTATTATTATTATATAAGTTACACATGTGTCATATTTTGTGTGTGATGACCATAATATAACGTGCAGGTAAGGAGAAGGAATATTCAGTTACATTCTGTGAAGAGCTGCGACTAAGTGGAATGAACGTACTCGCCACAATGTCATATTCTTTACACTTAACAAAATACCTATATCCTATATCCTACCTCTGCAATAAAAGTTAGATTAATTTCTCAGTGTCCTACTGCATAATATGTATTTTTAGTACATTCACTGGTTGTGAGTTTGTATCCACTACAAGTGATATCAAGAAATTCACTTCAAATACGTTCGTTTAAATTCATCCCTTGGACACAAGCTGGAGTATTGTATTTACACCGAGTCTTTGGAGTACATATTGTAATGAAAAAAATTGTCAAATGCTGCACACTCTGATAACACAAATGAGTGAAGAAATGTCTCCGCAGGAGTGAATCGATGGGGAATTTACCTACACCGGACAAAAAAGGAGATAAAACAAACTGTAACAACTACAGAGGAATAACAGCTTTACTTAGTGCACCGGGGAAAGTGTCTAGAACCACCTAGAACCCATCCAACAGCCAATAATGAAAATACTTGGGCAGTTCCGCCCGCTCCCTATGAACTTAGTGCATAATGGGTTCCTAGAGAGTGGTGCGTCGTCTGACAAGACGGCTTTCTTCGAATATGCGACAATGTTACTAATGTAACCACATAGACAATGTTCTATACTGACACATTATCCGCTGTACATAGCAGTACCGTAGGTGTTCCTGGGAAAACATAGGTAACATAGTATTACAAACGTTATATAGCGGTACACTTCCAATAGGAATCAGAGCATAAAGGATATCCTAATCTAGGTACTAAATATTTTTTAATGATCGCAACAAATTAGAACTGTTAATTTACGTAGGCCGACCTCGGTAGCCTAGTGGCAAAGGCTCCGACTTCAGATCAAGAAGTCCCGGGTTCGATTCCCGGTCGGGTCAGAAATTTTCAATGTGTTTTTTCACTTGAAATTTCTACTCGGGGTTGGAATCCTGTCTCAGATTGGACGGGACCGGTTGACTGGTAGAGAATGTTTCAAGCATTAAGTTCCGCCGGCTATACTGACACCTATGTATAGAAGAGTGTTATTTATTTATACATTCTTGGTAAATGTGCATGTATGTATACTGTACAGTATGATAGAGTATTAAGTTTCACAGAACATCGTGCGTGTGTGTGCGCGTTTGTAGGTAAAGTCACAATGCACTTCTCGGAAAATCCGTCTGGATGACTTCATCCAACGTACGATCGTATGGACCAACTGCCAAGTCTCCAGCGAAGAATGACTACCTACTCAGTACTCACCTACACGTTCGATTGTCTAAGTCTGTTCTGTAAGAGTCATCCGCCACCGTGTGACGGACTACGTCGCTTGATTTCTGACTATAAAATGGCAAATATTCTTTACACTAATTTAAAATTAAACTCAATTTATTACACATTCTTCGGAGCAGAACTGAGGGATTTGGACATGGTGTGGGAGGAGGTCATAAACATTGCGCAAGATCGAGCGCAATGGAGAGCTCTTGTTGCCTCCATATGCCCCTGAGTGGGGTGTAAAAGGGAGTGTGTGTGTGTGTGTCGGTTTTTGTCAGAAGGTTCTTTCGTCAGAAAAAATAAGGAAGTTGCGTAAAAAATAAAAAAAAATAAAGAAAACTCTAAGTAGGTAACTTTTTTACTACATTTTAAAATATATTTTTGACGTCCATCAGTACCAAATTTACCGAATTATTATGGTAAGATCATATTATATTAGGCATCAGGTTCCTGAAGAAGAGGAAGACCCTCCTACACCATAATATTTCGTTTCCTCGAAGATATGGACGTGCTGTGGGGGAGGTCATTGAGCCGCGCAGGATCAACCGCGGTGGAGGGATTTTTTATTTTTCCCTCACTACGCCCCTAAGTGGGGTTAATAAAGGAGTGTTGTTGTTGTAATAGGATGATGAAGGAAAATTCTTCTTCCTGGCATCTTCCCAACTTGTGGCCGTTACTGGATGTTGGGGACGACTTTTCTAACTCTATGGTTTTGACTTTATGACGTTTTACTTTTCAGAATCCGGTGCTGTAAAATGGTTCATAATAATCTAAAAAAAATAGAATTTTGGTTAATTTATGACTATTTAGTTTATTTAGGTGATAGTAATAAAGGTAAGAAAAATGCCTGAAAAAATAATGATCACTAATGTTTTATCAGTTTGCAGTGATGTCATGAACAATAATTTTCGAACGTTACATAAAAAAATCTAGCTCTAATTCAAAATTAAGTAAAATATGTCAATAAACTACAATATTGGGTTTAGGTAGATCAATAAGTATGTAGATAAACTTATTTATACTAAACATGGTTTTGTGCATACAATTCATGACAACAATAATTCAGTTGAAATAAAAACTTTCTATAGAAACAACAATAGACAGGTGAGTAGTAATAGCGACCTTATTAAATATTCATTACATTTCCAAGCAATATAGGTTATTGTGACAGTTCCGCGAAAATCTATGGTATAAATACAATAAAGCATAGAAACAAAAGCTATAAAAAGACATCAGTACTATTGTTGTTATAAATGACTAACTTCTCGCTGTTATTGTGTAGGTACCTTTGTACCTCGCACCTTAGATGGAATTATTTAAATCTTAAACAATACCAAGAAAAGGTTTCACATTTTCATCACAATGGCTTGTTTATGGTTAGTCACCAGGCTGTCTACGTTACGTGAATCTGACTGGTGTTGTTATTCGTAGATTTGAAATTCGTATTCTATTTTTAAAATGATTAATGTTGCCGTTCTAAAAAACAAACAATTTGAAAATATATTCAACTAATAAAGATGCCAGTTTAAATAATCAATTCAATTAAAGATAAAAAAAATAACACTTCCAATTTACAATATGTAACATGGTTGTTACTATATAGTGAGTTACAAAATTAATAACATATTGTACTATATTACACACCTGCAAAATTATTATTTCTCATAATTAAATAAACACACACACGAGCAATAATATACCTAATGCACAAGCATTACAAATGTGTAAACAGAATTGATACATATTCCATGAAATGCAACAATAACTGTTAGCGTGTAAACTGTATGTAGGTACTGTAAGTGCAAGTAGGTACGTCCTATATCTTTTTACTTGTTGTGGTATTATAATAGTATCTACATATTGAAAATATTGTTGATTTTTTACGTTTTTCAGAGCTATAGATATTTTTAACACTAATCCAAACATATATTTTATACTAGCAGTCTGTTCCTGCTTCGCACGGGTAGGTAGGTACATAGTATTTAAAAAAATAATTCAGTTTTCTTATGATCTTTATAGATCCCTAACTTTATCAAAATAGTCTATAGGCTATGTTAATCTGGAATAATGTAGCATTCCAATGGTCCCCTCCCGTCCGGCTCGTACCCCAGTGACGCCTATATCTCTGCCGCATTTCAAATTATTTTTTTTTAATAAATCAACACTTATTGTGGCATTATTATAATAGTTAGACGTATGCTGTCGCGACACTTTTTGTAGATAATTATGTCTTCTACAAAGTTGTAGTACATTATTTTACTCTATCTTCAATAGTTTTTGCAGTGTTCGCGATGTAAAGAATATTTTAGGTAATTTTTGCACCTTATTGGAGTTTTAGTAAGGATCAAAGGCTTCTTCTTCGCCCTCGCCTTTGTCCCATTATTTGGGGTCGGCTCTAGTAAGGATCAAAGGCCATATGAAAATAAAATATAGCCTATGTTCAGCGGGGAGAGTGTAGCTTCCCAACAGTGAAAGAATTTTTCAAATCGGTTCAGTAGTTTCGGAGCCTATTCCCGTCAAACAAACAATCAATCAAAACTTTCCTCTTTATAATAGTAGTATAGATATACTCGTTTGATCGCTGCACTTAGCGTTCACGCATCATATCCCTTCTTCTGTTCCTGCTCCTATAATCTAATCCTCAAGCAGATTATTTAAAACTTTTTGTCATAGTTCGTTAATTTCATTAGAAATACGTCTACTACATTGGTCCAATTTCTGCATAATCTATATATATATAAAACTGAGTGTTTGCGTGTGTACCTATACCTACTCGATAGATTCAAAGACCAGTGAACGTTTTTCCATGAAACTTTGGTGATCTGCTCTATTGATGTCCGGGAAGGTTTAAGCGGAGTTTGAATTCAATACCACTCCTTGGAGAGTAGTAACAAGTAGAAAAGGTTAAAATGTAACAAACATTGCATAAACCAGGAGTAAATTATTTTTTTTATTCTGGGTTAGGTCGAAGTTCGACGGGCGGGTCAGCTGGTATTTAATAATGTAGGTAATTTTTTTTGTAAATAACGGTGTGTTTACAATGTTTACATTGATAAATAAAATAAAAAAAATAAAGAAAAATATGTATCTAATTAATTATCTATTAAATTATTGAAAAAACAATACCTACTAAGTATGTATTAAAGTCTTCTTGTTATTCTATTTTTCTGGCTTTCTCCTCTAAAGAAATGTCCCAGGGATCTATCAGATTTAGATATGTTCTTTTATATTGTGATTTTTTTTCTCCTTTTTGTGATTTCATCCACAGTGGGGATGATTTGGCCATATATTGTGGAATTCTGTGACAGGAAAATGTACATTGTTAGAAAAGTACTTTTTCATTTCAATTTCTATTTGATGTTAGTATGTAGAATTTTGTGTCAACCGGTTGACTGGTAGAAAAAGCTGAAAGCATGAAAGCAGCACAAAAAGTTAGTTAGGTATATCTTTTTTATATTGACCTGTTATTAAACTGTGATAAAACTAATATCTATAAATTTTCTCAGAAAATTGTGGTGTAATATTATTATCATAATAATACCTAATCTATTTCTAACGTCATATGCGTGTAGTGTCACGCGATTCGTTACGTGAAATCAATTCATTCAAATAGATCACACTCGAATAACTGGTTCAGTGGAATAGGGGAAAAAGCCACTATATTTCTATCATTGTAACAAAAATGACGTTTTGTACGATATTGGAATACAGTCAATCGAGTTCTGTAATACTGCAAACTGAGGAACCATTCCAGTTCAGTAAAGTTCTCTAAACTTTGATCTATCTAAGTAGGTACCTATATAAAACGAATATCTATTAGGTATATATAAATTAAAGTCGGGTTAGTGCGAACACTTATAACTCGAGATTGGCTCAACAGATCCTTCTGATGTTTGATTTATTGGATTCTTCTCCGCTCCGGATAACAGAATAACTAATAAAAAGTAAAAAAAAATGGATAACAAATAATGTAATATTTAAGTTCGTATGGAAAGGTTACTGGGACGCGCCCACGACATCGCGGGTAGTTCCCTCTCATTCTCGCATATGCTCTTACAGTAAGAAGCCCATCCCACTTACTCCACCGCACCGTTTCGATAGTTTTAGAAAATTTTCATTCAACAATATTATCGGGCACATTCGTGTTGGTAATAGGCGAGGTAGGGTGTGTGCGCGAGCGCATTTTTCTCAAGTTGTTCCCGCCAGAGCTTTGTATACGAATGAAATAGGGATGTTTCAGATTTCAATGTTATTATTTTATTAGCTTATCTCAATCGAATTAATGTTGTATTGTTTAACGGGGGCGCAGTGCACATCATGTACAATTATTATTAACGGGCCACTTTGGGTTAGAACCACAGGACAACGTCTGTCGGGTAAGCTAGTTAGGTATATATATTTATGTCACTGGGAAAAAACTAAGGTGGTATTCATTGGCGAAGCGTCAATACAATCGAAATCCTCATAGCTTTGCCAAATTTAACATTTTCACCACTGCTTTGCTATTGAAAAATTTGAGTATTCGAAACTTCAGAGGTATAGGTACACTTTGAGAAAAACCTGCATATTTATTGTTAGATAGTAAGATACTGCCTTTATTTTGACTGCATCGGCCTTTTACAAAAAAGAATACAGTGTCAATATTTGACCACAAATTATACAAACCAAAAATACAGATAATCTCTCTTATTCTCTTCAAAAAATATTTACAGACTTACATTACCTACATAATATTATCTATATTTTTATTTATTTGGAAAAAGCGTAGGTACTATAAATTAAATATTTGTTCAATAATGTTATTACAAAGATATACGCTTCAAATTGAATAAACTCCACAAGTATTTGAAATAAACAAATATTTGAAATTGAGGTTTGAATTTTTTTTCCTTTTTTTAAAAAAATAGGTAGGTACCTACTTACTTACGTAAAAAAAATTAATTCTTTGAATCGAAAAAGGAATACCTACTGCAATTGGAATTGATTCGGTATTATATGTAATATAAACAATTCTGAGTATAGCAATACAAAAATAATTTTGTTATATTATGTTGATGTAACGTTATCATAATTCCTTGGAATTATAATAATAGCCACGCAGTGCATGTTTTTCAATCGGGTTACCAAGCAAGCGATAACCGAATGAAAATATTTGAATAATGGAGTTTTAAAAACATTATTTGTAGTAGGTATTTTATTTTATTTGGTCCTCCAACAGAGGTATAGGTAATTTTACAAAGAATCACTATAAAACCCAATTACAGAAGAACACTATAAGATATGATATAAATTATTACAAAGGTCTTAAATTTTTACCAACACTATAATCATTATTAATAATCAATATAATATCTAACAAAAAAATTACTTTGAAAGTGAAAAGAAATACAGTGGAGAAGGTGAGAGGTCAGTTTTTCTCGAAACATTTTTACGAAATGGACTTTTTCAAAAGCCTGAAAAAGAATTATGTACGTACATTCCAAGAATATAGAAAAAAATATCTGGGTGGATGCATTCTCATCGTAATAGTACTTAATTTTTTGATTAAAGCGGTTGTCAATAGGTGGAATGTTGAAAAAACTCTAAAAAGTTAAATAACTCGAAAACCACTGGCATTTGACCCCTGGGAACAAAATTGTTGCAAATTTGCTCTTGTATAACCCCTTTCAAGGAATGTATCGAATTACCAGTCACCCGAAAACAGTGCAACAAATGAGCGACTTGTCAAAAGGTTCCGCTCACATCCACCTCCTGGGGGAGGAAGTGCTATACCTTCTCGTGGTCTCCCCCGTAAGTAGTGCGCTAAATGATAAAGCTAACCTAGAAATCTTAAAAGAAAATTAAATGATGAAAAACGATAGAAACAATATGAAATACTATAGAAACAGAAAGAAAACGAAAACAGCACGAAACGAAATAGCACAAAATCGGCGGCCGTACGTCGACAGACCTCACGGCCATATCGGCGAAAAAGGTCTTTTTAAAGACCCTAACGATCCCTCTTCGGGTGAACATTCAAATAGTCTTAATTCAAATAATTTTAACTCAAATGTTTTTAATTCAGATAATTTTAAATCAAATGACTTTAACCATAACCTTTTAAAATATACAAACGATCCAAATAAATTGGGGAATAACCTAAGTATAGGACAAATAAATGTTGAGGGATTTACGGGAGCGAAGGCTGAAATACTTGGTAAGATTATGGAACACGCAGATGTCTTGACAATACAGGAGACTCACATTCCGGAGGGGGAAGCACATAGGTTGGAAATACCTGGTTTTGCGCTGATACATTATAAGGGACACAGAAAACATGGAATGGCCACTTACGTGAAGCCGGAGCTGGTTGATGAGGCGTTTGCGATTGATGAGGATGAGTTTTCTATCACTACTAGAATTGGCAGTCTCTATATAATAAATTTGTATAAGCCGCCGTCAAGAAATTGGCCAAATAACGTGTTGAATGCGTGTGCACATCCAGCAGTTTACATAGGAGATTTTAATTCCCGCTCCACTCATTGGGGATACAACGACGATGACGTAAATGGAGAGGCCCTACAAGATTGGTGCTCGGAGAATAATTTTCACCTTCTATATGATTCAAAACAAGGTGGCACATTCCGATCTGCCCGATGGGGTTCAACAACTTCACCTGATCTTTGTTTCGTCACCACAAATAGTGAGGGAATACCTTTGATGTCAACTAAAACCATTCTGAGGGGATTCCCCCGAAGTCAACACCTTCCGGTAGTAGTAAACATCGGCTTGCACATCCCCATCTTGGAGCAACCTTACCTTCCGAGATGGAATTTAAAAAAGGCAAACTGGGAGGGCTATATGAAATGCATTGAAAATACTGTGAACAGAATAAAGCCCAGAATAGAAAACTACTCTCGATTTGAAAGATTGATGAGGGTTGCAGCCCAGAGATCCATCCCCAGGGGCCACCGCAAGGCATATATCCCCGGCTGGAATAAAGAGTGTGAGGAGGCATTGAGGAGGTACGAGGAGTGGGGCGATGAGGCAGATGCAAACAATCTTGTGCGACTGCTGGATAACGAGAGACGAAGGAGGTGGACGGATAGTGTGGAGACAATGGACTTCACTTTAATATATTTCTATTCACTTTAATATATTTCTATTTAATCGGTATACTGGTACAGAACGACCTACACAAGTTTATTGGATCGAACTTGTACGTACGTGGTTTGTTGGGTTATTTTCCATATCGATAACTTGCATAATCCATTAACAAACTATGACTATTTTAAACGTAGATTCATAACCATCATGATGAATTTCTTCTCATAGAATTAAAATACAAATCAACTGTTTTATTTTGTTATCATTTTGAGTTATCGATCGACGGATAATAATTAAAGAATGGGATAGGAGTTACTATGTAGATTCATACACAGAATATAACCCCATAAGGATGAGACCTAGAACCTCTTCAAAACATAAGAAAGCAATTTTTACCTACCTATAGGAACTTACTGAAAGATTAAATTGAAAAAAAATCGGAAGTACCTACTTACTCGAAGAAATATAAAAAGTCCCATGTCCGTTATAGACTCTGAAAATATCAATCAGCGGTTTATTGGGAGGTAATTACGCGAAGAACGCTAAAACAAAGTAAAAATGTTGATTTAAATCTCAATTTGTTCCGTTGAATCGCACGCCAAGTAAAGGGTTTGTGATTATCTCATCTCAGCCTATACCTACCCGTCCACTGGACAAAAGCCTCCTCCAGAATCTTTCACGTACCCCGTTCTTGTGCAACCTGCATCCACTGTGAGCCAACGGCTCTTTTTCTTCTTCTTATTTTATTTTTTGTAATGTTTGTGTATTTACGTAGTGAAATTATTTATTTCATTTTTCAGACCGTTTTGGTGTGAAGCATATTAGATATACATTAAACCACTCTTCTGTCCTTCTCATCAGAAAATTTTATCATTCTTAAGTTATCGTGTCGATCGTGGCATTTCTTATGAAAATTGCGATTTTTACAGTTTTCTATTGACTTATCTATTAACAACGATTCTACTATATACATCAGAGAATATTCTTCGAATTGCAAAGACAAATTATCAATATCCGCAAAGTTTTAACAGTGAGGTACATTTTTTATCAACGGTTTACAAACAAAAAACAATGAATCTTTAACGGGTTTGTAAGATGGTAAATTCAATTAGCACGTTGACGGGAGTTCCGAGTCAATATACTTCAATGTTTGATCACCTCGCTTACTAATCCGGGTTCCAGCTCTAACAGGAAATCGAATCTCAAACAAAAACAATTATTCTGAAATGACTTGCGAAATATAAAGTGCTTTACTAATTAATTTTGTTCACAATAAGATTCTCATTCTTTTCGTGTCATAGCAGCTCTTAATTTAATCATGCAAAAACAAAAAATATTTACTTGTCTCATTAAAACTTCTGATTTTGCTCAAATAATTAATGAAAAATATCTAAACCTTTAGCTGGTCACAAAAAGTAAGGACGAAAGCAGCAGAGCAGTAACTAGGAGGCGTTTGTCAGTGAAGGTTTTCAGGGTGATCTTCAAGGTAGGGAATCCCGATGGCATATGTACTTTAGACAGATACCGTAGAAAGAAATAGAATGGTCGATAATTGGTCAAGTACGGAGGAAAGACACTACCAGACTCCCTTATTTTGCTCTGTACAACCACTGCCATGGCACCTATGTAGTTAATATCGAAAAGATGGCATAACAGCAGGGATTCCATTTCAAAAAAGTAACTTTACTAGTACTTAAATAAGGAGTATGTATATGCACTGTATAAAAACTATTCATTTGTGAATCATATCCTATTGTAACCAATACAAACATAGTATTATTATATATCCACAGCATTAAAAACAGAGGGAAAAAAGCTCCTCTATAGACGATTTTGTTTATAAGATCATTCAACTTTCATTTCAAGTACTAACATTTCTCCTCACCCGTGTCCCTTACAATAGAACACTTCCAGGAATCCATGGTTTACTAAACTTTTTCCTCTATGGGAAGGGAACCTTTACCCATGTTGACTAAAACAAAAAATTGAACATATAATTTGTGAGGCAGATGGTTTGTGGATTATTTTTTTTATTTAAGATAATATTACATTTTGATGAATTTCAACTAGGAATAAAAATATAGTTACTTACTCTTTCACCGGGATAGGCAGTTAATAATTATTTCTCAGTATTTACATCGATATTCCGCCGAGTTTGACAGGTCATGTTACAGCTGTATGGAAGTGTTCTAGGAAATTCACTTACAAGTGTGAGTCCTATTGATTTTTCCCTATAAGCTGTCATTTTTGTGGTTTATCTATAAGAGTTGTCATTATCTAAACAAGTAATCACATGTATTCCAGAAATCCTTGAAAAACTTATACAGTTGAGTTGTTTTTTGAAATTATATTCTTCTTCTTTCTCAATTTGTGAACGCTCGTAAGTTTATTCCAGTTGAGGGTTTCAACTTTGAATTGTGTAGAATAATCCAATATTATAATTTGTTAAGTTCGTTCGTAATTAAGAATTTCGTTGAAACACTCAAACCCCACGTGAAATATTTTTTTGATAGATATTTGACAAAACCAATCCAACTAAGAGAAATATTTTTCTGGTAGTCGATACTCCTTGCTATGACAATAATAATGATTAATTATAGTAGTCCACAAATATTATATCGACTAAATATGTGATACTAGATCAGAGATTCCTACCTAGGTACAACAGCTGTTTCTAGGGGAAGAAATCAATGTCAAATTGTTCATATCAGTCAACATCACATCTTAACAACACACAACAGAACGAGCGATTTATTAGATTTCCGGGTGCTCTAGCTAAAAAATAAGCACAACTCTATATAGATTAGTTTAGAATATAGACTTTAGATAGAAAGATACCTAATATATATAGATAAAGATAAGTGCCTGAAAAGCCATTTAATGCTACAATTACACGCTTGCCATGGCTTGGCAAGCCACCCGAGCTCCAAGACTTCACAAACGCTTGAATGCCATTTACACGTTGGCGTGCGCGTCGGTATTTTCATACATTTGCCGCAAATTCCTTTCATCTGTGTAAAAACCGACACTTGTTGCAAGCGTTGGCAAGCTCACACAAGTCAAGGCAAACACCCCGTTTACACGTTGGTGTTTGTGGTGGTTTGCCAAACCATGGCAAGCGTGTAAATGCAGCATAAAATAATATTCAAGTCAAAAACATCAGCCTGTTTCTACGGCGATATGGACCGCGTAGACGGTGACGAAACAGAGAAAAAATTGAAGATGGAGTGAGGGTGATGCAGCGGCTGAGTAGCCTGACGCCGTAAAATCTGATGAACCAAATGTTTACGGGTAGGGAAAACTTGGACGTGTTGGCAAACCATTTTGATATAATAATAATAAGACCAAAAGAGAAGGAGGAGAACGAATCGAGACGTTGAAGAATTAGGAGATACAAAAAGACAAAGTTGCATCCTGGGTATACCGAAAGTTGGCCAGTGCATGGAAAATAGAAGAACGGGTTTTAGCATCAAGTTAAAGTCCTGCACTACCCAGTCTTGATTGACTTCCCCTTCAAGTAAAATAAAAAGTTCATGTAGGTACACTCTGCGTGGCAGAAATTTTTAGAAAATAATGTCCCGTAATTGGTATGTTCGTGTTCACCCCTGCTAATGATTCACTTCCTGAACAGAACAATCGGATGGTTAATGTTACATATACTGCATTCCACAATCCATCAACTAGTGTGTTATGTATAATATTTAGCTTCAACCGTGTTCTTGGAAAGGAAGAAAAGTATACCGTTCATACTGTTAAACTATGTAGGATGTTTAGAGCTGTTATAAATTTCAAAGGAATAGAAGTTAGTTATTAAAGGAGGTTTAAACATTCTGCATATTTTAATATTTCTAATTAGGTACAACGCGGTATTGAGGATACTTTCAGTACCCCTATTCTCTGTTTTATCGGAAGGTAGTCACGGTGTAAAGTGAGTATTACACGATACATTTTGTATGAAAAACGTCTATACGTATCGAATGCGAGAATCGCATTTGTTTCTAGAAATATTTCTGTGGCGGCGCTATAAACGTTTCCCATACAAAATGTTTCGTGTAATACTCACTTTACTAGCGTGACTACCTTCCGATAAAACAGAGAATTGGGGCTCAGACGTTTAAGCACTTTTTCCTGGTATCTGTACACTGTGGATGGCTACCTTTGTAGTGAGTTTGAATATACATATTCCAGTGACCCGTGGAGTACCTACCTACGTAACCATAAAAATTAAAAAATGTATTTTTAACTGATTTTAATTCAACAAACAGTGGGCGTGTCGATTTGAATTTTGCGAAACGAATTTTCGCAAATGTAGAGGAGGAAGAAAATTAAGTGTAATTCATCATGACACGAGTCTGATAAAGCAGTTTATGGACATTTCGGTAGAACCTTACCTATTGTGTTTCTTTTGACCATTTAGGACGAAACAAGCATTTTTTTTTAAATATACCTAAAGTACTCGCTTCCAAGAAAATATACAACTCTAGACCATAACTTTTCTTTGTTAAGTTATAATATGAGACCATCTCTCCGCTGAAGATGGTCGCATAGTCGGCCGAAAATATATTTCGGATAAAAAAAAATATCGTAATACTGCAAAGTTTTATTTAACCCCTCAAATCGTTATAATATGAGGTAACAAGTTCTATATATGTATATGACATAATCATAGTAAGCTCTATAATAATCTACTGACTATTATAGTTACATACTCGCAGGTGCAAAGGTAACTATTATCATACCGTTGACAGCTTCTCAGAAGACATTACACTCTAGCATGGGTATACATAGATGACCGAGGATGATTAGGGAAATTCTAAGTTATAGATTGTTGATTGTTATATAGTAAGAATTAACTAGAATACTTTTCAACTCCAGCACATTAAGCAGAAATTTCTTTGTCGCTTAAGCCTAGTTCACACTAGTCGAGTAGGGAATAGGTAATTTAGTAACTAAACGTGTCTGAACTCATAAAAATTTATTCGAGTCGATCCATTTTGTTGTATTTTTGGGTGAGTTGCGCCCTCACAACTCGTCACTAGAAACTGGATCACTAGCTAAACGTTTTTTTTACAGAACCCATAGTTTTAAACAGAGTTTTAAACGATACCTTCTAATTCCTCATTGTGTTACGAGATGTTCGCTTAAAAACCCTCCTCAATTGAAAACGTATTGGTCGAGTAGCTAAATTAGTGTGAACTATGCACAATATCGCTATTATCTTGTAGTTGGTCTGTACAAAGGAGGAGCTTGATTATCCATTAAACGTAAGATAAATTCTTTATAAGTAAATGTTTATCTCATCTACAGAGGCTTTTACGTCTTAAAAAGCCCTAAGAAGGATGAGAGTTTTCTAATAGGAAAGACATAATGTTTAATTTGTTTATTTTAATTTATTTTATGTAGGTATGTATTTAATTTTATTTGAGTTTAATTTTGTATGAATTTTCTTCTTCCGGTGTCCTATTGGGTCCCCCCGACGTCGTCAACCACCTGAGAGAAAGCCTCCCAATCTTCAGCTGCCCTGAACAAATCCCCCACAGTTCTCAGCCGGTCCACTGACGAATGTTTCGGAGCCAGGAGAGTTGTTTTCTTCCGACTCCTCTGCGGCCCTCTATTTTCCCCTTTATGACGAGTATGAATTTTACCCTTTTTAAATCTTTTATCTCTTTATTGTGTGATCTCATGTGATTAGTGTGTATTTTATTTTTCTATTACATCAGGGTACATAATTTTTCTATTAGTTATCTTGTTTTTTTATTATTATTATTTTTGTGTGTAATTTGGGTTGGCTGGAAGAGATCCTGCAGGAAAAGTCCGCCCTTTGACTATTGAATGGTTGTATCAGAAATGTATTTTTAGTTAATTGCAATTATTTATATTTTTTAATGTAAATATAAGGTAGTTATGCTATCAGATTCGAAGGAGGCTAAACTTCAAATTAAAATAAACTATTTTTAGTAATATTTTCACTTTGTTGTAGGTACCTACCTTGTTTGTAAAATTGATAAGTAGTATTTCAATAATTATTATTAATAATGTTATTGTTTATATTATTTTGTAAAAAGAAATCATTTTTTTGGAAGAGTTTTATTATTATCGGTATTATTTATACATAAGTTGACATTGCTGTTGTAACAGATAGTTAGAAGTACGAACATGAGCCTGAAGGTAATACATAACACAAATAGCTTAGTAAATATTTATTATTATGTAAGTATGCGAAGTAGATACCTCTTAATATAGTATTTTTTCTACGAATTGTATATATTTAATTATGTACGCACATTATATTGCAATACTCCACGCAATTTCAAGACAATAATCAAGTTCTAACGATTACATACATAAATACATAGATTCTTTGATATAAATATGCACATATCTTTCAATTAGTGAACAAAGCCGTCCACTATTCGCCGAGCATCAGTTCCAATTGTTCCAAAAGACACCTTCATAATAGATTTCATTAACCCGATTTCACGATGGAAGAACGCTGTTGTCGATATAAATGTGTCCCATAATAATGTCCAATGTGTGTCGTCGATTTGAGCCCTCAACAAATTCCAGTCTTTCTGCCCAAAAACTCAAAATTACGAAGTAACGCCATCTCTCCCATGTTGTCATGTGGTTATATCGAGTGAATATTGAATTAATCAAATAAAATATTTAGACGGCTTTTTCTCAACGTGCTTGTGTCAAAATCACCATGAACTAGGTATAGGTACATAGCTGGTATAGAATAGGGAACAAGCCGATCCCGATGTTCTAGAATCTAGATAATCAAGAATTCTGTAAATTAAGTAGGTGTAAATAACCACCCAGTCTGAGGACTGAAAAAATGCATAACGCCGCCAATACTCAAGTGTACGTGTGAAAACACGTAGTAGGTACCACAGATTCCGACCGGCGCAAAGAACGTTGTCTATGGTTTCAATGCATTTAAATGGGCATGCCGGAAAGCGGGTTCCTGCTTTTTGCAAACATTGTTTGCACCGGTCGGAATCGGCGTTCTGCGTGTTTTCACCCTACCGTCAGACTGCAGCAGGCTTGAAGGAAAAAAGTTGCATCAGTTGGCATGATAAGCCTTCTCGTTGCGCTGCAAACTGGACGACGCTTCAAGCACGCTGCAGGGGCGATCGTGTAAGGCCGACAATAGATTTTCATATTTGAGATATGTTCTAAAACCTACCATCTCGATTTCAAAACGAATAATACACTAATAATGCAGACAGCTGATTTTTTTTTTATTTTTAAACAAAATTTTAGGAAGTGGCAAAATGACTAATTCATATAATGAAAAAACAATAAATATTTATTTCCTACTGTACTTTCAAACTGGAAGATGGCTCCGGATTATCTTAGAAGTAACTGACAGTGAGAAAATACGAAGACGCTGCTCCGGAGTGCATGTGTCTTCATAGCATCAACACAAAGGTAAGCTGATGGCTGACATTTGATACGGTATTCTCCGAACATGTCAGAACTTGACTTTTAGTTTAAAAGTGATCATAAACCATTATGCCAGGCTTATAATCACATGCGTAACTCTCCGTGAATATTATAATCTTGTTCCAATGTTTTACGTGTGTTACATAAGGTAGGTACTAGACACACGTATCTATTGTATCTCACAGCGATACTTGAAAAATATTACTGTTAAACTGTCTCAGAAAGTTTTAAAGATTTGGTATGAATAATAATTTCTCAAGATAGCACTTACATTTCTTATTCCTTTCTTTCTAGGTTTCCCTATTTGATGAGTCTCCAATAATTAAATTTTGCAAATAGTTTTTTAAATCTCAAAACTTTCTTAAATCGTGTTCTGGATAGTTACAGTATAGAGTATAGAGTTACAAATCAATAAATCGTAAATCGCGTGAGAGAGAACAGAGAATTTCAGACAATGTGCCCATGATGTCTTAACTAATACAGGCTATGTATAAAAATTGGTTTTGGAAATAATCACAACAGACACTTAATCAAATTTAAAAAAAAAATTATTTCTTCCACAATTTTTTTACACCGGGCATGTTTCTAAGGAAGAATTAAAAGGTTTTTTTTATTTAAATTTGATTATTTAAAAAACTTCCACCATAGAAAAAATGCATGTTCAACAATTTATAAATTTTATTAGACACTTAATCTGTCAGATCACGGACAGTAGGTCTGAGGGCTTACAAACCCCATTGATTCAGGTTAAAGGCCTTTTAAATTACAATAAAATGTCTCTACTGTCAAATGACTCCTTGTTGAAAGTTGTTAAATAAAAGTATTACCTGTTGAATATCATATAATAATGTCATTTTGTCACACTTTATAACAGAATGATCAAGAAGAGAAGATTCATGTTAGCGAAAAATGATCTTCCTTTGTAGGGGATATTGGGAAAAATAACTTCAGTGTTATACTCTTCTGCTGGAAATTTCTCTGGCTCACTGAGAATAGCACAAAGTTTTTGAGAGGTTTCTCAATTATTTTCAACGAAACCTTTTAAATGTTCATTCTGGTTCATTATTCAAAACAAGCGTAATAACAAATAATCAATTCAATGGCTTTGTTTTACTTTGACAAAATCTTTTTTTTTACTGCAGAAAAAACGTATTCAACATTTTATACTTATTCGAACGATACACGGGCCATAAGAGCAGTATTACAGGTATAAAAATATGATTATAATAATGTTCATATTAACCAAGATATTGCTTTGGTGAACTACATAGCCGAGCACGTAAGTACAGCAAGAATAATAATAACGTGAAAGAAGCATGTCATTATAGAGATTGAACTTCAAGATGAGTTTGTGAAATCTGTTTGAGGCGAGTAGTATTCTAGGAAACCGATCAACAGCAAATGATAGCGACACTGCTTCTATGGAAATATGACAGTTGCTGCCTCCGATAGGGGGAGATGGATTCCGCGTACAACTCATTTATTATTATTTCTTCATAATACACGCGTGTTGTGTAGCCTCAACGGTGCATCGACTTAGCACGGCATCTCACACAAAGTGAGGTAACCACTGAAAGACGGATGGCATGACCTATGGCACTGGAGAACACACTGAAGTTAAATTATTAGAGCTGATCCACTATAGGCTGAAGGGCCGACTCTAACTCCAGGGCTATAGAGTTGATGAAATGGTTGAGATGGGGTTTACGAGTTCTTTTGATATAAGATAGATAGTATAAGAATTTCTTAAGTCTCAAAATTAATTAATAGAGAAAGGGAAAAGAAAATAATACTCTCATTAAAAATATTGATGATTTGAACATGATTGGTTACCATCAGTACCACGCTGATCCAATGTTACCCGGATTTACTCTAGGTAATAAAAACATTGCAATTAAAAACTACTTACAAGTTTGCTTGAATTCATATTAAAATAGAATGGGAAACACGAAGTGGAATTAAACTATAATGATGTTGGCACAGATTTTCTGGATGAAATTGAAGTCCTATGATCTTCCATCCGGCTAGGTTTTGTACCTAGAGATTTATCATTGTCCTTTATATGTTGCAGTTTGTAAAATTGGGTTTCCAGTAAATTTATATTGTCAAAATCGAAAACACATTAATAGATACATAATATTTAATACATATAGGTGTGATTCCATCTTCATGGTCACATTTTTTTTACTTTTGACGGTTAAACACATGGGTAGTCAATCAGCCGGCTGGCGGAATTAATCATAATTCATTATACACTATAAAAATAAGCTGTTGAGAATAAATCATCTGATATTGAAATAATTATCTTGGATATACTCACCTAAAATATATTATCTTTCTTAAAAATATGGATGGATATTTGGGGATATGCGTTACAAGAGGAGGATCTACAAAAAACAGCCAACCGCATAAATCATGGAAGAAAGGAATATTTGGATTAGACTGCCTTTTTCATTTACATACGAGTTATAATATCGCGGAATAGTAAGAAGGTTGTAAAGGTTTGTCTTGTATTCAAATTTTAGTACAGAATAGATGCGCCATAATAGTCCACAAGATGATACGAGTTGACCATCTCTCATTTATCATTAACATTAAATAATTGATAATATTGCGTGATGGGTGATTTTTTATTTCAATATCAAAACCGGTGACATTATTTCGCGGAATTACAAGGTCAAAATGAATTCCTTACTAAACAAAAGTACGTACCAACACGAAGAAAAGATATCACATCGAAGTATTTAGTTGAAGACGAAGATATCTTTCTGATAGGAAAGCATGGGTTATCTTATTCCATAAAAATACACTGAATTTTGATAAAAAAAGTCTCCCGTATGGAGATATGAATTTTACTTAGTATTTTGAATACAGGGTAATTGTTAACGTGACCGATTCCTTGTAAGAAATTATACTAAATTTTAAGTTGAATTTTTTTTTATTGAAGTTGATGTGAACAAGTGAACACAAATATTACTTACATATAAACTCTTTGACTTCTTCACAGTACGCTATTTAATGCTTTTGTAGTAAAAGAAGTAGATGGTCGGCACCTAGGATCGAACTATATTTCTCCTATCAACTAATTTATTGCTTCTAATATTTGAATGAATATCCAATACAATCAGCTATATATTATTTCACTTTATTTTTTATTTTATTTTTTATTGTTAAAAAGTGAATTAGTCTGTCTGTAAACTAAAATTCAATTTTTTCATAGCTGATAAATTAGAAATTAAAGAAAAAATGCACCACGATAAATCCTTAAGCCTTTGAAATAAAAGTTACAAATGTGTTCCAGTCAATAAAGTATTTGGAAAATCATATAAACTTACTTCCTATATAGGTCCAAAATAGAGCATTGTTTGTTACAGTAGGTACCTACATATTCCTCCGAAACGACCCGACCGATTTTTATATACCTACCTTCTTTTTATGTGTATCAGGACCCCTATTCTGTAGCAAGTGTAGGGTAGTCACTTGAAAAAAGTGACTATTAGGCGATACATTTCGTTTGAAAAACGTCTACATGCGATTCTCGCATTCGATACGTATAGACGTTTTTCATACAAAATGTATCGCCTAATAGCCACTTTTTTCAAGTGACTACCCTACACTTGCTACAGAATAGGGGTACAGATGAGAATGTATCTTAAATATATACCTAATGAGAATGTATCTTAATATTTTGTAATTATGAAGTTCAGAAATTTTTGTTATTTTATTTTGTGACAAAAATTATTTTCGTTATTTTGTATCAAAATATCTATAGGACCTTAAATTTTACTAAATTTAGCCAGTAGATTTTGAAAAATAAAATATATTAACATAGGTATTTTTTTTAATGGAATCTAGCTCAGCTAATTAGAACAACGATAATGTTCTAAGATATTGTTCTAAGACGGGACAAAGTTCGAAGGTTCAGCTAGTAAATATTACAAAACTAATGAAGGCGCGTGAGTTATCAGCTATCCTAGAACGCTGGGAGATAAGTATCCCTTACAATGACAAAATAGTATCTATGTAGATAATAATATAGAACTCTCCTAAACATATGTACCCTTTTCTATCCATAAACATATTTTTTAAACACAGAGTTAGTATAGATTCGTGTTCCGTTGAATAAACTACAAAGTTGTTATTGTGTTTCTCAAAAAACTATTTCGAAAGTGAATCCAATACGAGATATTGCATTCTGAATTAATTAAGGATCCATTAAAGTAAGTTGACCAAAAAACATATTTAGGTATGCAACCTATAAAAATTCAGGCTAGCCTAAGTTTTTGAATAATTAACTTATATTATGTTACTTTACTTTCATTCCGATTGATATTAGGTACCTACCAATCCAAAAAAAAATGATAAAAAATTACTAGTTATTTTACCTACTCCGGTAAACAAAATTCAAAATTTTTCCCCAAACTAAGTTTAGATAATACATTTTACGTGAATTTGCCTATCTCTTGTTAACATTCCGATAAAAGCCTAGATAAATAACGCATTTGTCAATATTATCGAATAATGATTACAATATTTTGTAATTCTTATTACCTACGTAATAATCAATCAATTATGTCACAATATTTAACACATTTAGACAAATATAGATATTGGTTTGTTTCTTGATAATTGGCAGAAACTTTCTAAAACTACATTGTTAGAAAATTTGATTTGCCTGGGCCCTAATTCAGTTCTGTTTCATCATAGCAAAGAACGAACATCTCCCAGTCTCATTTTTTTCCTGTCATAGGAAATAATATTATTATACTCTGTTTATTCTCGAAATGTGTAAGTTGTGAAATTATAATTGATTATTATTATTAGTGTGATTTTGTTCATGTTTGACAGTTGTAACGGGAAATAAATGTGATTTTGTTCATGTTTGACAGTTGTAACGGGAAGTAAATGAAAAACTGTGAAGCGAATAGAGAATATTCATTTTTTTGGACCTTGGTGCCAATCAGCAAAAGAAGTTACCATATCATCATCAATTGGATTGCCTAGCCTTTACCTACGAGGGTTGTGAACTGCCTCAAATCCATAAACCGATCCGGAGGATCCTTCAAAAGCAAAAATAACCAATTTTCGTGATTAACTCTCAAGGCTTGTTTCTTTTTCTGTGATTCACAAAATGAGTGACCAAACTTCTCCAGCAAATAATGATTCATTGGATAAGATACCCTTGAAGCTAGCATTTTCTTTGGTTCCCGAATTCATCGCCAGAGACCGTAAGAAGGTAGATAATTTCATCCAAAATTGCGACTTTGTATGGAAATTGGTTAAAGAGTGCGAGAGACCCATATTATTTGGATATATCCAAAGAAAAATAAGGAATAAAACTGCAGTGGGAATTTATGACATCGATTTTACTACATGGCCCGACCTAAGGGAGCATCTGAAAAGTGTATTTTTAAAGATTATACCGATTGATACATTATATAGTGAACTGAAATTGTGTGTTCAAGAAAAATACGAAGAATGCGTGTATTACATATCAAGAATACACGAAATTTATACAGAATTTCAACGTCATCAATGCAATTCTACAGATGTGCAAAATTTTATTGAACAAATAACATTAGCTCAATTTGTTTTGGGTCTAAAACCTACTATTCATTCTATTGTCATAATTAACAATCCGAATAATTTACAAGATGCCTTTGATCTTGCTACGAAAGCGGAAAGAAATATACGCATATACAACATCAAGTTACCGTGTGACTACTGCAGAAAATATGGACATGACGCGATGAATTGTTTTAAAAATCCGGACTCCGTCAAGAAAAACACAGCAAATCAAACGAATGATAATTTCAATGGGAAATTCTGCAACTATTGTAAAAAGAAGGGGCATTTTATTTCAGAATGTTATAAACGAGGATATAACAAAAACCAAATTTGTGAAAGTTCCAAATAAGTTACATAATATAGGTACCTATCTAAGTTCCAAATAAGTTACATAATGTAGGTACCTATCTAAGTTTCAGTGTCATTTAAAAAAAATATATAATCTATTTGATATTGAAGGAGGGGATCTATGAAAAAAAGATAAAAAAAAACTAAAATAAAAATAAAATTTCAGATACAATAAATAAAATTATTCCTCATTTTATATTTAATAAAACTTTTATGGAATGTAACCCTTGATAAGTTCTTTCTCGAGTTTGACAATAATTAGGTAACTATGCTTATTGATAATTGATGATTAGTGTGCTTTGTTCTATTATCTATCTATCTCTTATATTTTTCACATATTTGACAAACTTTAAGCAATATTTTTTTTCTTCGCAAAGGTGCAATATTTATAGGTACATATTATCACAATATGTACATCCAAATCGCTTCCACCTTTTTAATATTTAATGATTTTATGTTTAATTATTCTTGATGCAATTCAATTAGGTAAAATCTAGTAAGTAATATAGTTTTTTTATGTAATGTGGGGCGTTGGTACTGAAGGTCTTGAGTTCGAATCTACTTTCTCAACAAAAGCTTTGCTTTATGTGAAAGATGTATGATATATGATCATTTTGAATGAACGAAGATTCAATAAAAAATGTATAATATATTTTAATAAGCTCCATTTTAACATAAAAGTACCTACATACTTAGCTTATTTAAGTTTTATTCTTGAAATTTATGCTTAGGTAAACTTAATCCATTTCGAAGTGACTTTTATTATTGCTACAGGTATGGACTTATATTTTTTAAGCGTTGTTCAAATGCTAACTGTGGGGCTAGTACGAGTTTCATCGAAAGCTAAATGCACGCAAATAAGCGCTTATTAGCGTGCAAATAGTGTTCTTAAATCAAACGATCGAATCATTCGATCATTTTAGTATGAAAATTTTTCGAAGCTCTTTCGATCATCGTTTCGATATTCGATCATCGAAAACTTATACTAGGGCTACTGCACCTTGTCGCAGGTACCTACACGAAAACAAAAGTAAAGTATTCATAGCGAGAAAACAGACAAAATAGCTGTTGTTGATGCTACAATGAACAAAAATAGCGAAACATGAAAATGCCTATTACATGGAAACGATAGAAATACAGTTCGCTGAAATATATGATCATATGTAACGTTATATGCCCGAGTGGGTGTGTTTTGCAGTTATGCTTGAAGAAAATTCCTAGTATAGGATGACCAGATCTGTTGATTGAATTTCATATTTGTTTTTAATTAAGTAAATATATTTTTGTATTTTATTTTATTTCTAACATCTACCTACTTAAATGACTAAATTCTTCGCAGAACTGCATTGATTTTTTATTTTCATGATTCCTACCCATCGGTCCCTTTTTCTCGAAATCGCTTAACGGTTTTTTTTTCAAATTAATTAATTAATTAAATAAATAATAATAAAAGATAGATACGTGGAAGTTTATAAAAATATAATAATATCGAGCAGACAAAATTCTCCGAGCTCCTTCCTGTATTAAGAACAATAATAATAATTTAACTTGGACGCCTATCTAACCTAAAAGACTCATCAAGGTCGGCACGATCTTTGATTTTTTGACTGAATGTTGCGAGTTTAAAATCGGTGCAATATTATTTCACGTAATTTCACAAAAATTTTAAGTTGGAGTCGAGGGGTCGACCCCTGGGCTCGAGCCCAATGGACAATTCTTGATGCCTCCTTAGCCTTTATGCCCCTAAGTGGGGTGTGAAGGGAGAATATAATACAATTTGCATAGTATAATAAATGTATATTGTATATCATACTCAATCTTGACCAACTGAATATCGGTAAGTTTTTTTTGTAACTATGTATCTATTAGCCATCCGCTAATTATAGTATGTAATTCTTAAGTAAAGAAAAAAATGTAAATCTTGAAGGACTTTTAAATATTCAGCGACAAATATCTATAAGCAAACTAATTTGGATACAGAGTAAGATGATTCTGCTGTCGAATGGATTGGATGATGGCGACACCAAGAAGTGGGTAAACTAAAGAAAAAAGGCATTACGACGTAAAAGAAGATAATATTTTATATTTCCAGTAGGCCTATAATTTGAATTTGGCGATCGACTACAAACAAATTCTTCGAAAATGTAGAGTAGGAAGAAAATTAACTGTCCACTTTTTATATTTTTATATAAGTGTCTTTGTTTGATTTATATAATTGTTTACATGTTCCAGTGGACAGTTAATTTCGCACTATACATTGGCGAAATCTTTGTTTGTAGTCGAACGCCAATTTGAATTTGTCTAGACCGGCGCACTGTGGACAATAACCGGGTCTGGCTCTACTAAAATCTATAACTCCTTTATTTGTAAAGATATTCTTTTCAAATTTTTTATTCTCAAAAGCAGAAGGTTTGTTTATTATGCTGATATGAAAATAAATAAGTTTTAATGTACAGTTATTTTTTTAAAAACATTTGAAAACTGACTTTTGTAAATAAAAATCATACTCACTTAATAGTCTATTTATTGACTTTTAATTCGATTTTAGAGTACGTAAGTAAAAGTAGTTTTGTACATAAAAGACAGATAAAATGAACTAAAAATCAAAATAAAAATGATCTATACAAGGTGTATAATATAACAAATCAAAGATACTTTACTTGTAGAATCACAACTAAGCAAGTATATTTTGTTACATTTCAAATTCAAATCTTATCTATTGCTAACAACTAATGGTACGTGTTACATATTTTAGGAAACCTTATTTTATATAGATAAATTTCAGCCATAAAAATATTTGGTATTCTATTTGTTGTAAGTTTTTTCTTAATAATACTGTAAAATTATTTAAAAATAATATCTTCCATAAGTTTGTCGAAGGTTTTCACGTTTACCAACGTCTTCCGACGCGTTGAAATTTATGTTAAATTATAGCCTAGATATATATCCTTAACATATCAAAAAATTGGCTGCTCGGTTATGCTCTTTTAGAAGTTATGAATGATAAAATTACACCCAGTAATAGTAGAGTGCCAAAGAAAATCATATTGCTAAAACTAGGGCTGACTATCACAAAACTTATTTTTATAGTTAAAAGTTGAACCATGTAAACAATTAATAAATTAAATAAAATTAAAATAATATATTGTTTCGATTTTATTCACAATAACTATTTAAAAGCATATCTTTTTGATGGACATATAAATATAAGCGTGTGCGTATTAGATTTCATGACCTTCAGGATCAAAAAAGTAGATACAGAGTAGGTACCTACTTCATCAAATTCGTTCATTTTTTTAAGTTACCTACCTATGGATTCCCAATAGTTTTAGGTGTGTTATTATAGGATCTGGAGCATGAAGAAGAGTACCTATAAAATAAACCTATCTTCTATAATAGCATAAAGAAAGTAATTGTGGAAAAATATTATTATTATTATTTTAATTGTATATATTGATTATGAAGTGTAATGTAAAAGCATGATAAAAGGGTTAAAGGATATTAATACCTATTGTTTTCAGCATATTTACCATTGTAGTTTTTCAGTAATATTAAAATTAATTGTTTGAAATGTTTATCACGTTACACCCTGAATAGAATATTCTCTTTTATTTTTATAGTTTATTTTATCTATTTTTTATATATGAAAATTATTTTTACTTAATTTAAAATCGAATTAAAGTTCAGTAAATATATTATTAAGTGAGTATGATTATTATTTACAAAAAACAATTTTCATATATTTTAATAAAAATAACTGTACACAAAAACTTAAAAATATGTATACCATCATAATAACTAAATATTCTGCTATTATTGGGCAAAATTCGAAAACGAGATCTTAAAAAATAAAAGAGTTATAGATTTTAGTAAAGCCAGCACCGGTTTTCGCAATAGGATTATCTGCGACACTCTACTTGTACCGAGTGTACTTTTTTATTCATAACTTCTAAATGAGCAAAAACGAGCAGCCAATTTTTTGATATGTTAAGGATATATACCTAGGCTATAATCTAAGATAAATTTCGGCGCGTCGGGAGACGTCGGTAAAAGTGAAAACCTTCGTCAAACTCATGGAATTGATATTTTTTATGATTTTACAATATTATTAAGAAAACACTTATAATAAATAAAATACTAAAAAGTTTTTGGACAAACATTTATCTATATAAAAGAAGGTTTTCGAAAATATATAACACATACCATTAGTAGTTAGCAATAGATAAGATATTTGAATTTGAAATGTAACAAAATATACTTGTTTAGTTGTGATTCTACAAGTAATGAATCTTTGGTTCGTTATATTATATACAAATAAATGTTAAATATGTAGAAATTTGATATCATTATAATAGTTAACATTTTTTTTATCAAATGCAATTAAAAAAAAGTGGAAAATGTGTACCTAAAAAACCATTAAATATTTGCGACTGTTCTACCATATTCCACAGTGCGGCGGTGTCATAGAAAATGGAAAAATGTTTAGGAATAACACATTATCTTAAAGAATCACATATAGCTATTTTTTTTTATAATAATATGAAAATAAATAAATAAATAATACTCTCCTATCTTTGGTGTCAGTATATTCACCAAAACTTAAATGCTTGAAGCATTCTCTACCAGTCAACCGGTCCCGTCAATTAAATTAAATTTTGTGTATGTAACAAAAATTTGACCACTTGTTAATAATAGAGGGTCGACGAGGGGTGGGCCGATGGCAGATATCCTGACTAAAATTTTTAAGAGTGGACAGGGATCACAAGTGTTGAGGAACTGTTTCGTACCACGCAGGACCGGGAAACATTTCACGTTGTGAGTGAGTCATCAACACAGAAAGAAGAAGAACAAAAATTTAAATAATAGGTATAATAATAGTTACAAAAATTGAAATGCTTCGTTCACAGTAGGTATGTGGTCTTAGTTTCTAACGAGGGTAGGTACATATGATTAGTTTTTCATTTCAATTACCTATTTATCTTGTATCTTAACCATTTTAAAATACGTCGGATTTACAATTTTTTTTCATTTGTTAGTTGTTATATCTACATACCTACATGCAAAAATGACAACATAAACGTTATACTTACACTTACATACGTAAATAGTCAACACAAATGTGTATTTTTTAATGTTCCTAAGTAGGTACTACCAATTTGATATTTCGTCGTCACAAGTAGGTATTAAAAAAATCTTTCAAACATTCAAATTCAGCAATCTTAGTAATTTTCAATTCCAATTAGGTTTGACGTTAGATCTTCGATATTTCAAAAGGAGCTAGTTAGTGTTTTCAAATAAAATTAAGCGCAGTCTACCGTAAAGGTGACTTAAAATAATTAGTCAAATAGTAACATTTGATGAATTTTTCCACAAAGACAGGCATATTTTATCTCTTACTCTACCTACAGGCATATTATATGAATAGAAAAATACCGACGTATAAAACGCTCAAATAAAAGTCAGGTAGGTATCATAAAAAACATTGAGGCAAACATTATAAGTTGCAATAACATTGTTAAAAGTATGCAAAAAATGGCAAATTAATAACGCGAAAGAAAATCACTGCCTCGTTTAGACCCAAAAATGACATTAGTACTTTTGTCAGTATCCTAGTATCCACACAAGTAGGCGAAATAACACAAAAGAAGTAGGTACAAAAAAATGATGTATTGATTATGAACGTAGGTAATTGAAATTAAAATTTATTCGTAATCGAGTAATTGATTTTTCGATCAATTGTGATTCTTCGAACTAACATTTCGATGAATTGTGCTTCGACGAACTTTCATGTAATATTTTACCCTTGACAGGTAGGTACCTAGTGGCCAAGCAAGACAGAATTCATAAAATAATACATATTTCATCTTGACATTATTTTTTTTTAGATCCTTTTTTTTTCTCAAGTCAGTCGACGTTGAAATGTAACGAATTGAAAAATATTATATTTCAAAAAACAACCAATAACCTCTGTATGTGGATGCATTTGGCGAAAAAATAATAATAATATGAATATGCATAAAGTTGTCAACACTTAAATAATATATTGTCATGTTAGCTCGTGGTGTTGTTGTCAGGTTCTGAGTAAAGGACGAGCGAGGATAATGTTACAGAATGTGACGAAAGGGAATACGAACATCTAGGCGTGTGACAAAGCGATGTTTTATTTTTTTTCCAATTCAATTCTACGAATAATAAAATGGTGATTGGTCCCAGTTGTGAGGTATAATGATCTCGTTCTACTGAAAAGACTCGGAAGACAAAACTTCGTTGCACACTAAAATTGAGTTATGTGTAAATTTGAGTAGATCGATGTGAAAATTTTAACAATATTGTGTGTGTCCTCAAATTACTCGAATAAGCGGGACAGTCGCCAAATTTACTGAGTTCATTCTCCTGTGCCGACTTTCTTCCTCTTTTACAATAAAAGTGTTGCTTTAAAGAAAGTATACTTGATATATCATTATTTTTTTGTATATTGTACAAATGGATAATTTCGCTATGGTTTCATTTTTTAAATTTTAATGGCAATTAATTATCATTTTATCGCTATGTGAGCTATCAAAAAATACGTCCATTGCCAAGAAACAAGTTGAATCTCGATATTAAAGTGATGGTTCGGTTCGAATACGACCATGTTCTAGGGTCTAGAAAACGATGATAAATTGTCGATGACCCAAATTATTGTACGATTCTCTTCGTATTGAGTCAATGAAAGCCATATTATACGTTTTTGAATTTTTATTTAATCCTAGTAGTAATCTAAAACCATAACAACACTTGACTTACAAGCGTTTAAGTATGTAGAATGATTGGCTATATTTATAAATTTAAATGGCTCATTATCTAACGGTAATATAATTCTGTAAAATTTGGGTTCAATGGGTTTATTCATCCAACAACATATACAGTAATGTAACACGCTTCACATGTGACTTATTTCCTACTACACCGCCACCTCTTCGAACTTCATCCCGCATCCGAATCAACAATACAATGTTAACTTTAATTCAGTTTTTATGTCATAAACTGTATTTAATTTAATAAGTCAAAAAAAAAGTTATTCCGGTTTAGGTCGAAGTTCTACGGACGGGTCAGATAGTTCAAAATAGTTTGATGGAGATATATCAGAGTACTCAATTTGTTAAAATTTACTTAAGCATTATTTTTCGTAAGGTAAAATTTACACATAACTCTAATTTTGTTTGTCACATCGAAATGTCAAAGTATTCTTGGAATACAAATTTCCTAAAATCGACCTCAAACTAATTTGGTTTGTCTTTTTTTTTTGTTTAGCTTGTTTCTCATAAAAGCCTTCTTAGACTTCTCGGTGTGGGATGTAATTCCCTTTAAAAATGACATGTTTATTTTTTAGTTTAGCATCACGCGATGTTCCAATAGGTGAGGCAAAG
Source organism: Mystacides longicornis (assembly GCA_963576905.1). Lineage (NCBI taxonomy): Eukaryota > Metazoa > Arthropoda > Insecta > Trichoptera > Leptoceridae > Mystacides > Mystacides longicornis. The sequence goes on along the minus strand of OY756425.1, from coordinate 23,835,440 downwards.
AGAACGAATCTACTTCGAACATAATATTTGCGTTATGCGATGGAATTTTGTTCCTAATGCGGTGTTCAGACGGGGCGAATATCGCCAGGACACCAAAATATCGCCAGCTAATTGAACCGTGTGAACAGATTGGCGATAAATCTGAAACGATAAAAATGATTGAAAGCGATATCGCCTCAAGTTGAACGCCTTTCAACTTTTGTATCTGGTGGAACGATTCACGCATGCGCAGATATGCGCGGCGTCCGTATGTTCTGTTTCTTGACAGTTGACAGCACTGCTCTAAATTTATTTCTCCTTAGAATCCAATTCCGCACCCAATATCTGCGTTTTTTTTTTATTTTTCCTCAATTAGGAGTCTTTTTACATCGTCTAAAACAATATTTTCAACTAACTCCAATTACTCCGCGACTTCTACCTCGACGTCCGCCATTTTTAAAACAATCAGCGCACCTGACAGATTGAATGTATGTCGGTGGACTCGTGTGAACACATCAGACGATCAATGGGCGACCGAACGATATTTTTTTTATGCAAGCGATATCGTCTGGCCTTATATCGCCCCGTCTGAACACCGCATTAGATAAAATTAATCATTTTCATTTTCATTCTATTCATTTAGAAATAAACTTTGATATAACTAAAATTAGCTTTATTATATAACTAGCTGCCTGTCGATCTTCGACCTAATCCAGAATAAAAAAATATTTTTACTTATTATATGAATTAAATACAGTTTATGACATAAAAACTGAATTAAATTTAACTATTCTTCAAAAACGTTACTTGAAACTTTGTAATACTTAGCCTTTAGCTTTATTTAACCCCTCAAATCGGTATAAATTTAACTAATAATTTATTTAAATTAGAGTGATAATCTTACAGTTTGTGTTTTTCTCCAGTGTAACAATCATTGTCCTTTTGTAAATTACAATAATTTATGTTGATTGACAAATCCTACATATGTAGGTACATTAGTTCGCTTCATTCCTGTCTTGGTCCAAAAATTCTTTAGTAAACTTCTAATACGGTAAAAAAAATTCAGCATTTCCGCTTTTTGATTTTTAATAAAAAAAAATCTAATACGGTAAAAAAAATCAGCATTTTCGCTTTTTGATTTTTAATAAAAAAAAAATCTAATACGGTAAAAAAAAATCAACATTTCCGCTTTTTGATTTTTAATAAAAAAAAATCTATGCCTCGATTTTTGAGGTGTCTGAAAAACTATATGCAAGGCAACTCTCTCCACACCACACTCAGGGCCGTCGCGTGGGTGGGCCGACCGAGGCGGTCGCCTTGGGCGCCGCGATACGAGGGGCGCCGTGGGAAAAACAAATTCCATTTTGTTTGTAGTACTAGTCCAGGGATTCACATGCGAACTCATAGCTGAGAAAATCCAAAGGAACGCAATATTTGCAGTAAAAAGTTTCATATTTTCAAATTTAAATCTTAAAAAAAACTAACTAAATTTTATTTTCATTTCATCCTTGATTTTCATTGCAACCGAGCGAGCAACAGGAAATTTTGGCTAACAGACGTCGCCAATCTAGGGAACAAGCAACTTCATAGCGGAGAAAGCCATACGAATGCAATATTTTCAATAAAAAGTTTAATAAACATCCATATGCTAAATCATCGCGGAGGAAAGCCATTCGAATGTCAAGTTTGTAATAAAAAGTTTTAGTTGCTTTTTAAAGTCTGCAATAAAGATATTTTTTTACAAATCATTATTGACATAATTCATTTGATTTAAAAGCGGTATTGAGTTAGTGGGCGCCACAGGAGCCTATCTAGAACTCGGACTGTCACTGACTGCAGTGACTGCTGTACGTGTCGGACAAAGTTTGCACTAGTCTTGGTTTTGACATAATGCTTGTCAGGGTCGCAAAGAAGAAATTTGAACAAGGAAGGTGATAGTTAGCGAATAAGGCTTTATGGAGTAAAGTGCCAAAACTAACCAATTTTTTTAAAACTTATACAACACAAAATGCTACCGCAGCTGTAGTTTCTCCTCACAAAGTAGCAGTCAAGAGGCCAAAGACACTGAATTTGTACCTGAACCTTCCCCTACTGATGATATCGTTACAAGCGATCGTGAAAATTACAATAAAAAAATGATGGAACTGTCAGCAGAAAGGGAATTTATTTCCAAATCAGAGCAGGTGCCGGTGATTTCTTCAGATCCTGTAACGTAGACCGTGTATCTTATACACATTAAAAAAGCGAAAATAGGCACTTTTCAAACCAATTTCGGTACGGGTTTTTGGAAAATGGAGATAAATTCTGAAATCTCAGATTCTATTTTTTGTTTCCGTTGTAGATTGTTTGATCCCTCATCAAAGTCATATTTTGATCAACCAATGGGGCTTAACAACTGGAAAAATAGGTCAAAACGTTTAAAATCCCATGAGTTGTCAACAGACCATTTCAAAAATATGTCTGCGTGGTTTGAAGCAGAAAAATAATTATAGGCAGCACATCATGAAGTAATTTGAAACTGAGGCTCAGCGTTTAGAAGAATTATTGCAAGTTTTATGGGGGGGGGGGGGGGGCGCTGATTAAAGCCTCGCCTTGGGCGCCTAAAAACCACGCGACGGCCCTGACCACACTACTAATCATCTACTTTCAGTTGCTTAACAGAGTTTGCCAAACCTTATGAACTATGTTTCTGTATTCAAAATGGATAATCTTCATGAATGTTTTTAAAGTATAGGGTATAAATAAATTCAGGGGGCGGTAGAATAAAAAAAATAATTTTACTTATGAATTAAATACAGTTTATGACATAAAAACTGAATTAAATTTAATTAATAATTTATTTCATTATGTATGTTCAACAGGTCATAAGTTTGTAATAAAAACAATTAATTTCTCTATAGATGTATAACTTTTAAAAAAACTAAAAGATGACGGTGTAGTAGAAAATAAATCACATATGATACATGTTATGATATTGTATTGTGTGTTGTTGAAAGAACAGACGTTCATCAAAACCAAATTTTACCGAATTATTATGGTAAGATGTCATTCAGGATATTTCAGAGTATTTTTTGTGTACTTATTTACTTACGTCTAAATCTGTATAATATAAGTGGAATAATATTGTTATTTTTAAGTTATAAAATATGTAATTTTTGTAACTTCATAATCTAAATAAATAAATAAATAAATAAACATGTTGGGTACCACGTTATAACTTATTGTCAATATTATCTGAACGCCAACATATAATTTGACTACCCTATTCCAGTCGATACTAAGGTCTAAAAATTTGCCTTGAATAGTATTAATAATGAGGGTTGAAACTGTGATTTTTTTAAATATATGAGTAACATATTGTTAAGTTTTGATTATCAATCCAATATTTTTATTGTAACAGAGTTTTAACTAAAAGTTAACTCAGAATGATCCCTTTGCTCAACTTTTTGGAATAATTAGATATTCTTATCAAGACTCTCTAATAGAAAATCAGTAAAGATAAATCCTCGAAAATCTAGACCCTTAGTTTAGAGAGAAAACTAATGAACTGTGCAGAACTTTCTATAGTAAAAATTGTGTTTATGTGAGAACTTATATATTTTAGATTTATAAAGTGGGATTATGGAGCTATTTCTTTAAAAAAAGGGCTTGGTTAAAAAGACTGAAAACTATTTTTCTTTGTGAAATTAAAGCTTTTAAATAGTGTTGTTTTTTTCACTATTAAAAAGCTTTGATTTCACAAAGAATATTTTCAAAAAGAAAAAATATTCAGAGTATGAAAGTGCTGAATATTTCTAGGAATGCACAAGGGGGTGATAATTTATTTCAGCCTTCATATCTAACTCCACTCACCCTTTTTCTGATGTTCTTCAATAGATTCAGGTTGCGATATCAAGATTTTTGTTCTCAGTTTGGGTCTAAACAAAAACATGGCATTTCCAGTGCTCCAGTGATAGGATTGTTTCAATGAAAAGAAAAAATATGGATAGGTTTGTAGTTCACCCTCATATATGAAGCAAAACCTCGTAGAAGACCCAAAAAAAAATATTAAATGAAAAAATAAATCTCATTTTGTATTGTGTATGAGTAGGTAGGTACCACATATTCTGATAATAATTCTAATAAACCTTAACCGGTTTTCGAAAGTAATCGTTTTCTTCCTCAGTTGAAAAATAACTACATTAATATGTAGCCATGAAGTAAATAGTTAAAATGAATGAAAGTAGTAGTACCGAAAAGAACAATAGTTCAGGAAATTATATATTTATTTATTAGAAAATGACATGTTTATAAGAGAAATGATAGATATAAATACATATAAAACAAAACAAATACTATTAAAAACTAGCTTTCCCGACAAACGTTATCCTGTAGTTCTTACTACGAATATTCACATTAAATTTAGGTATAATTTATATAAAATACGTTTAAAATATGATTATGGTAAATAAAAAAATCTGAAACTCGAATAAAACTCCATAAAAATCTACGTACTAAAGTTTTTAATGCCAAATATTGTCAGGTAAGCAATAATTTTGTTGCTGTAGATTTTTTCATAGATGGCGTTGTTGTATAGAAATTCATTCCATACTAACTTTAATATTATATTTTGTTTTATTTCTTATGCATTTTCAACTTTTTAATAGTTATTATGTTATCCGGATCGGAGAAGAATCCAATAAATCAAACATCATAAAAATCTGTTCAGCCGATCTCGAGTTAGGTTAGTGTATATATCCCTATAAGTGTCTTTTATATCATAAAATAAGATATTAACCAAAAAAAAATGCTTACTTCTATACTCACACTATTTAGGCCGTATTGCTTGGGATGGATAGAATAGACTTCGTGCGCGAATGGGATGACACAGGCCATCAGATAATTGAGGGTTCCATCCACTCCGAAAGCTCCAAATATGAGTGCGCAAAAGAATAAAAGAAGTAAGAATCAATCGATCTACTTTTCATACCAAAAGGTTATATAGGTAGAGTAACTGTATAGTAAGGACATCAATTAAAACGCTTTGATTGTCAGAATTTAAACACGAATAGTTAGTAGTTAACGATTACCAGGAAATGATGAAATAATTATTTCGTAATAATGAATTATGTCGTAAAGTCGTGCGATCACATCTGCCGTCTGCACGCTCGCATCTATCTACCATTCATAGGACGACGTCTTTCCCTGCCAGGTGCTCGGCGCGAGATTCCGCTGCTCGCATGTCGCACATAAGAGCATGAACATATTATGTATGTAGCGATAGCGAAGTAGGTAAGAAGCAACACATTATAGTCATACACAATGGCAGTAATATTTTGATGCACAATGAACTTACCAAATGACATTTTTCATAGTAAAAAGACTAAATCATCAGCTGCTACTGTTAAGTCAGATATATTCAACCGAAGATTCGTTTGATCCTAAATTAAATCAATAAAAGGTTTATTTTTCTTGGCATTTTACCTTGATACACACGCTACATGTTCGTAAAATACTAGTCAATAAATAGTCAATTATTATAGACAAAGCTGAAAAACAAATTATTTTCCTGATCGTTGATATGGTCACCAAGGAAATAACAACAAGAATGAACAAACTGTCGTTGTCCAAAATCCATGATGTCCAATATAACGATAAAAGAAAGTAGTATAGTCTACTTCCAGTTCTGGCACTATGTTCGTTCTATAACTGTTTCTTTTAGGTGTAACTAAGAAAAATGTCAGAGAAAAAGCTGAGAAACCTGTCTATTATGGAAATAAGAAACATGTCAAGAAAAAGCTGAGAAACCTGTATATTATGAAAATAAGAAACATGTCAAGAAAAAGCTGAGAAACCTGTCTATTATGGAAATAAGAAACATGTCAAGAAAAAGCTGAGAAACCTGTCTATTATGGAAATAAGAAACATGTCAAGAAAAAGCTGAGAAACCTGTCTATTATGGAAACTAAGAAACATGTCAAGAAAAAGGCTTTGGAAGAGTGTTTCAAAAAATACTCCAATCTATCAATCAATCTATTACTTTCCACCTCCATAAAATCGTCTCTCATGCTTGCATAAGATCAAAAAATCCAGGAATTTATTTCCAATTTCGCCATGTTCCTCAAGGGATAGGCAGAGAGAAAGGACCCACACTCTTTTCTATCCAAAAACACCTCTTTCGCTTCTTCCGCCAGATTAATTCTCGTACCAACTCTTCTATTTCTTTTAATGTCGATTTGGTCTTCCTTGAGGGCTAAATCTATGGCTAATCTGCTAATGTGGAAATTGGAAATTGCTTAATAAACGTTATACATACCAAAAAGGTATAATAATATTGCTATATATCTAAGAACTTTTCCAATAACATGCTGACTTTGTTGATACTTTATTGAAGTAAGGAATCATTTATATAACACAGACACGTATATTTTTGCAAATATGTACCTTTGATTTGAAGGCTTTGGGCGTATATGGTGAAAAAAAGGGTTTCTTCACATTAATCGGGTGGGACTTGACTAATGCGTGCAGGTTGACTATTCGTGCTTTTATTAGAAAGCCGTCCCCTTATGGGATTGGCATGGAAGACGGTATACCACTCCTTGCCTAGTCATACTTTGCGTTTTCACCAAAAACTTTAGAGTTTTATAAAATAAGTATCAATCAATCGTATATAAAATAGGTATCAATCAACCGTAAATCATATCAAAGTATGGATTATTTGATAATGTATATGTACGATAATATTAAATTTGATAGGTAACTACAGATCAATGAACTTTTTCACGAAATTTCAATGTTAATGTCAAAAGAGGTACCTACTTACGTTTCATAAAACTTGTATAGGGTATCTACTTGTTGGTTTTTCAATGTGTGTTCATGCTTGTAGATTTTAATATTCATTTTTTGGATTGTTTTAAATTTAATGGCGGCAAATATTCGTTATGTGAGCGAACAACAAAAGTGCCATTCACACTTGCTTCGGCTGGCGTACCGAATATGCCAAATATGTGTGATTGGGTCACATGATGGATATCTCAACTGTGGCTGCAACTTATTTTTACTTAAATGCGGCTTACCGATACCTGTTGTGTAAATACGAAGTTACTAAAAGATCACGTAGACGACGCTGATGGATGATCATAAGTTATAGGAAACGAACTCTGTAAGCGAGCAAACTCGAGTTAATGAGTAAACCAAGTGTGGACAGTTTACACACATATTCGACCTATTGCTTTTCTTTGAAGTGTGTCAAAAAACCGACAAATGGACGGATAGTCGTTTTTGCTATTCGCTTATGCGTTATGCGTGTGAATATAGCAAAATATTGCCGAATAAGCTCTTAGCGAAGTATGGTGAAAGATGTGGAGCTAGCTCAAAAACTTTCTTATTTCATTTAATATCTACCCTGTTAATTTCATTTTCCTATTCCTACGGTATCATACTTAAAAAGGGCGATATCTCACGTAATGAAATACATACATTTCTTTACAAAAATAATAATTTATTATTCTACGAGTAATGCATGTATTAGAATGATCAATTTCACTTTGTATCAAAATTTCACTACGTAAGAATCTTCCTCTCTTACTTTCAAACCGTTTTTAAGTATGATCCCGTAGGAATAGGAAAATTAAATTTACGTGGTAATTACTAGATAAAACAAGGAAGTTTTTGAAAAATGATTGGGAATATTTTTTTATGTGACCTTCTATTTTTAAATCGCCCTCAAACATTTTTGACAATTTTCTGATTTGACTATTTTTGAAATACAACATTTATTTTTTAAGCTATAGTATCAAATTGGATAAAACAAATTATTACATCTAAAACTTACACTATTTAACAATTTTGAAAAAAATAATGAAGGGTGTATCTCAATAAATAGCGTTTCTGTGACCAATTATGTCGTGACAGTGGGATTTTTCGAAAAAAAAATTATAACTCGAAAAGGACAAAGAATCGTAGAAGATACATTGAGGTTTTTGGATAGCCCTAGGGGTCCTCTATCCCTGGTTTACCGATTATCCATACTTTTTGGGACACCCTGTATAAGATAATGTAATTCTAATTATTTCTCTTATCTTTTAATACGTAGTTAAGATTCTGCTTAATTTTATTTTATTGTTTCAGATAATAAATATTGAAATGAGTTAGTTATCGTTCGCAGAATTCAAAGCAGATAAAACTCGATAGGTTGGCTTTGCTTTATACTTTATCATTTCAGAGAAAATGCTCGTTTTTGTACAATATGATTGTATAACGTCCACTTTTGCTCATTGCAGGACATAATTATTGTTGGTGGCCTTCTCTGTTTTTCTTCTCATCGGGTTGCCGAAAACGTGTAAGACCCTTTCACATCGTGTTCCGTTCCTTCGAAGCAGAGCTGAAGAATTTGGACGTAAAAATAGATCAAAAGAGATGTGTTATCTTGTTATCTACATAATAATTCAGAAATGTTTTTTTATTTGCATCACGCTCAAAATACAAATGCTACGTCAAATATGAATCTGCACAGAGCCGTGCAAAATGCCGGAGAAGGTTCTTTAATACAATTTGCTGCATTAACTTAATATATTTAGAGCTATTTAAAAAACTCTATTTTTAGGATCTTCATACAAAATTTTAATAAACATTAAAAGTGTCATTCTTCTCTCTTTTTATGAATTGTGAAAGTTTCATTCTTATGTCAGTTAAAGAGGTCTGCAAAGCAATGAGAAGCTAGACTAGAACAATAGAACCTGTTTAATTACCTACCGATCAAGCCTGACATTCGGAATCAAAAACGTAAAGGAAGACGCAGTCGGGTATAAGCTAGTTGTTATAAGATATGAAAATAAATATACTTGGTAATATAAAGATCAATTTTTCGACCGTTAATTTTTGGTGGAACATACTTTTAAATTATTATACATAAAAGAATTTTTAGTTTTTTCCACTAATATTTATTTTTCAGCGATGTCTAAAGCCTGAAGAAGGAAGCTCGCTTCCGAAAACCGGTTCGCTGAAAAATAAATATTAGTGGAAAAAACTAAAAATTCTTTTATTTATAATAATTTACTTAGTAATACATCAAGAAAGGAAAAAAAATCGGCACTCCATATAATTTTTTGATTATTAATTACATGATATCAAATAAAATGTCACCTGTGAATTGCTTTGTGCATTTTTAAATTTGGCATGTAACGAGAACTCATTAATATTTTATCAAGTCAATCAGTAGAAGACGGTCGTAAGCCCGTGGTGGTTTGTTCCATTCAAAAATCGAACATGAGTAATGAATTTTTAGAGTCATTAGTTGTTAGATAATTCAATACAATTTGTATATATATAAACACAAACATTTTTAAATTCCAAAACCATACACTTACCTAAATGTTTATTGCATTTTTTATATTAAAAATAGATATCTAACACCGATTTAAAAATAAATTTGGTTATGGATCACGGGAAATTTGTATTAGTTACTTTTTTTACAATTTACCGTTTATTGATGTGAGTCAACTTTATTAGCGCGTGCGTGGCAGTAAAGTTTATTAATTTTTTTCATACCTGTTTCAACCCTAACTAATTATTATATTCAAGGGATACATTTTATTATAAGCAAATCAATTTGCCCCCTCACCATCGATTTGTTTACCCTGTTTCAACCTTAGTGTCCCTTTGAACTCTGAAATCCATCACAATATTATGGTAGGATCGGCCTTCCAAGAACACACGTAGGTACCTACCTATACCAACGGATCGGTTCCAGTATGTTGTGTGTCATCGTCATCTGTCATTTTGTCAGGTAGGCATAAACAATATTTTTTAGACATATGGCTGGCATTATGTAGGATTATAAATCTTCTCCGTGTCATTTGAATAAACTAGGTTCTCGATATTTTTACCGGACTGTTATAAAGTTAGATTGTGCACGGTGAAGAAAAATCAGACTAAGCACACTTTTAAAGAATTATGATAAGGTTATAATTATTATAAACATACCTATGTTTTTTTTTATTATGAAAAATGTTGAAAGGTGAAAATATATAGGTACCTACAAATAATTTTATTACAAAACTGAAATATACTTCTAGGGCCTGAGACCCTATTAATGGATTTTCTAATAGATTTTTCATGACCTTCGTATATGAGTTCTTTCTAAGAATATAAAATAGAATATTAGATGTTGTTGATAGCCCAGCGGTTACGACGCCGGCTTTTGTACTGTTTCGTTCGGAGGTCGTATTTAACATCTTTATAAATGACATAGTCGAGATCTTCAGAGATATAGAGGTATTATTATTCGCTGATGACTTAAAGCTTTATAAATCTATAAAAAGCACAGAAGACTGTAAAGTCCTGCAAAACAATTTAAATTATTTAAATAACTGGTGCATGGTAAATAACCTCCACCTTAATATAGCCAAATGCCAAGTCATCAGATTTCACAAATCTAGATCTCTCATTCCCTACAATTACACAATTGATGGCATTGCGCTCGAGTGTGTCTCGAACTTGAGAGATCTGGGCATCACCGCTTCTCTGAAGATCTGACTTATAACTTACACATTGAGGAAATTGTCAGCAGGGCTATGAGAACTCTGGGCTTCATTTTTAGACTCGTTTCTGATCTTCGGTTGATTCGATCGTATAGACTACTTTTCGTCTCTCTTATGAGACCATTACTGGAGTATAATACTGTAGTATGGTCTCCAAATTACGCTGTCCATATCAATAGCGTAGAGAGAGTTCAGAGAAAATTCTTGAGGATGATCAACTATAAACTGGGTATACCTGTGGAAAACATTGACTACTTGGGTTTGATGAATGAGCTTGGCCTCTCCAGCCTAGAAAACCGGAGGACACTCTTTGATCTATGCTTCCTATACAAACTCGTCAATGGCGAAATTAATTCTCCTGAGTTATTAGAATTAATCAAATTCAATAACAACACTGTCTGCCTAGTACCAGAAGTACTAGGCAGACAGTGTTGTTTCGGGAGCCTCTCACGAGAAATAATTACATGTTCTACTCTCCCATGGTTAGAATCCACAGACTGGGAAACCTGGTTGGTAATGCTACAGATATTTTTGCTGACAGTTTACCTAAATTTAAAAACGACGTATTAAATTATTTTAATGCACAAAGTTGACATTGGGCACTTCGAATTTGTTTGTGGTTTGTGTTTTGATTGTTTTTTTTTATTCTGCTATGTCATTGTGCATCTTGCAGGTATTTTTGATTTGTTGACCATGATAATATAAGATTTTATGTAATATTGAGTTTATTCTGAAAACTTGACATTTTACGACTTAATTTACATTACATTTATTTATATTTTTTTATTTGACTTGGCTGTGTACACTGTACATCTCATAATTTTTTTTTTTTTAATAAGTTGATATTATACCTTATTTATTCTGTGATTTTGACATTATACTTATATTTTTACTTGACATTTTAAACTTTATTATTTGACACATGTACATTATTAAACTTATTATATTATATTAATTTACTTGACATTCCTATTCTTACTTGCTTTGTTGACATGTTCAATCTGTGATATTTGACTACACACTCTATTGTTGTTTAATCTTTATCTATCCAAATGTTGATATTCTTATTTATTTTGTGTGGTTTTTTTTTATTTTTCTGTCCTATCCAATTGGATTTAAATTTTTAACTACTGTGTTGTTAAAAAAATGTAGATATGTATTGTTATAGACATTGTAAATAACATGTAAAAGGCTATTGCCGTTGATATTGAAAATAAAAAATAATAATAAAAAATAAAAATAATTGGAAATCATCGTAAATCGCGTTGTCACTGTTCAATTAATAATCACGAGTAGGTACCGCGGGTTCAAAAATGATATTAAATTGTAAAAAGCCATCATCCTTGGATTAGGGATATTGTTACATTCCTATATTTCCTGGAATGACGATAAGGGCGAGTGAGTTTTATTTAGTATTCGAGATTATTTCTGGGAATCATGAAATAGGGGAATATTATTAACATGAACCTAATATATTCAACGGTATATTCAAACTAGTAATGTGTTAACTAAGCGTTACTTCTGAGTAAAGATATCACTTACTTGCATAGAACAAAGTTGTTAAAAAATAAAACTGTATCACATACCTACATACATTACATTAAGTATTTAAAAGTAATTTTAGTCCGCGCTGTTTTCTAAGAAACGATACCCCGTATTATTAAGACAATGTTACATTTCGTTACTCTATACTCCAATTGAATTTTTCCCATTCTTGGTATCAAAATTACAAGTTTCAATGACATAGCGCTTTTAACAATAACAGGCCCGACACTTCCATCAATTATATCTACTGTAATTATCTGTAATAGTCGGAAGAAATAATATATTTTTTATTTGAGATACAAATAATACATATCTAATATACTAAATCATTTATTTATTTAATCATTACGGACATAATAAGCAGAGAACATAATAGTGCGAAAAATTCTAAAAATCAAGAAATATTGCGCTCGAAATATATAACACTCTTCTATATCTATGCAGGTATTAAATCCGGCGGAATTTTTTACGTGGAGCTCTCTCTTCCAGTCAACTTGTCCCGTCTAATTTGGGTCAAGATTCCAACCCCGAGTAGAAATTTCATGTGAAAAATAGGTGGAAAAATTCTGAACTGACAGGGAATCAAACCCCGAATTTCTTGTTCAAAATTGGCGTATGTGCCACTAGAAGCTTATATAGCATAGATATGCTACATGAGTTCTCATGTAGCGTAGATATGCTACATGAGTTCATGTTCATGGCATAAAAAATAAAATAGATAATTTGCTTTAATTTCGGTTGAAAAAAGAATGTATTTACCTACCTAAAAATAGAAAAACTTATCTAAATTTTACCTAGTTTTGTTTTGTTTTTTAGTTTTACAGAGTATCAAAAGATAAAAATATTCGTTAACATTGATATTAAAATGATCTTACAGAATTTCAAAATTTAGTTAATAAAAGAAATGACCAACTTTGAAAGCCTCCAAGTGCCCAAGAATCTATTTAAAAAAAACAGAATAAAAAGGATTATTTTACCGTGACTATCACTCTCTCATTACTTGGGATGAACCATCATTGCTATTTTATTATTCCTTCTTTCTATTATATTCACACATTCATTTATATGCAAACCTTTTTTCTATATTCACTAATACGTCAAATTTTACCTTATTTCTATATATTTCATTGGGAAAATTAAAATTTTGATTCACCTTAGACATATGACCATCCAAATTTTACCTATTTTCTATATATTTCATTGGGAAAATTAAAATTTTGATTCACCTTAGACATATTATGAGCATCCAAATTTTACCTATTTTCTATATATTTCATTGGGAAAATTAAAATTTTGATTCACCTTAGACATATGAGCATCCAAATTTTACGTATTTTCTATATATTTCATTGGAAAAATTAAAATTTTGATTCACCTTAGACATACGAACATCCAAATCTTATATAAATATTTACAGCTACATACATACTAAATAGCTTTAATTCGTCGAGTACAAACACATTGAACAGAATAAATATACACCTGAGCATATTGAAAGAAATTCTTGGAAGTATCAATGTACGATTAAGTAGATAAACAATCATTTATAGGAAAATTTATATGTCCGAGGGTTAAATGTGGGTCATTGACTGAAGGGTGAATGTGAATAGAGACAACTCAAGCCTTCACATAACATCGATTTTTGTAGAAATCGGGTCAGTTTGTAAGCATTTTGATAAGCTATCTATATAAAGTCAAGGGCGCAGTGACCCCCTATGTTTAATACGTTTAAATAAAATTTGGTGATAACTTTTATTTATAAAATTTCATGCATACCTTAATGCAGTTTTATTTTTGATAAGATATAGACTAAAAATTAATGCAAATATGATAAACATTGTAAAAAAATATGATCTTCAACCAATGCAATATTCTTGGCAAAGAATTACCAACCTGAAAAAGTTGTTTCATTTCTTAGACTGTAGAAATTCTCATACCATATTGCTTTTAGAGGTTTCTAGTAAGGAAGGATCCATCTAATAAGATATTCTTCTTCATAAGAGAGTTGGTGAAATAATAATCGATATGTTTTGCAAATGGCTTGTTTGCCAATTTTCAAAATGGACTGTCTCAGTTTTAATTGCGAATTGTCTTTCATTCCTACTCAGTTTGCCTTGATGAAAAATATTAAAGTAATTTTAATAAAACAGATAATTTTTTCTATACATTATTTTAATGCTCTGGCTAGTTTCGTACACACAGGTCCTGCATGGTCACACGTAATCAACAAACTATTACCTAAAGCTCTTTTATGAGAGTAAAAATGGCCCTGACTTGTAAAAGGTACTGTGATTAACATTTACATATTTTTACTTACACTTAGCAAAATACGTATGAATACCTAGCAAAGCATGAAAGAGAAAGATTGTCAGAACCGGGAATCACAGTACCTACTCGAAAACTAGAGTTAGAGACCGTTGCTAGAGACCGCAACTTCGTTGTGGTAGGTATACTCGCTCTCTGTATGTTGATTATGTGATGTCTTTGTTATGTGAAATAATTTTATGTGTACAGCAAAGTTTTAATAAATAAAATAAATAAATAAAACAACTAGGCTATCAACCGTAACAGACTTACTTATTCTTGCAATGGTGCGAAGACTGCTTAATAATTTTGTTCATATTTTATAATGAAATTTGTTGACAATTTTGGCCAAAATTTGGCCCTGGTCTTCTAGGCTAGGCGATATTTTTAAAAAAATATAACGCCGGCTATGTAAGCCGGCTGTGTAAGCCGGCGTTATATTTTTTAATGAAAGATTATTTTAATGAAATCCTGCAGCATAACATAGTATAATATCCTTGATGTATTCAATGATGAAGTTGAGTGCCAAGATTGTGGATTGCACTGATTTGGATGGATGAGAACGATACATAACATAGAGATATGGTGCCAATTGATGGAGGATTCAATAGACGAAAAAAGGTTGTTCTCAACTTTCCAGAAGCAGATACATTAATATAAAATAACACTTTTCTATACAAACGTGTCAGTATAGCCGGCGGAACTTATTGCCTGAGGCAATTTTTTCCAGTCAACCGGTCCCGTCCAATCTGAGACAGGCCAACCCTGGGTAGAAATTTCGAGTTGAAAAAACATCGAACCCGGGACCTCGGAAGTCCACGCTAGTACAACTAGGCTACCGAGGTCCGCGGTCTATTCATCAGAATGATATATCTGTCAGAATATGTGTGATTGGAATCACCTTGAGACACTTTGCTTAGCTAAATGAATTTAATTTTATGAATTTTGAATAAGTTTAATGTTATTTATAGGAAATCATTATTTTATTCGAAAGACGAAATAATGATTGAAATTGTAATACAAATTTTATTACATTTAACCCGAATGAAATTAATACCAGTTTAAAGGTTATCTAAACTTCTTGCAGTTGTGATTTCAAATTATTGTAAGTAAATCAAATTTCTTTGAAAGACAGATTCATGATAACCCTTCACCCTTTGGTGGGTTATTTATAAATACCCACTAGTGGTTGACCAGTGCTCGAAATTCGACCATAACTTATTTAAATTATAAGTTTGAATTATTGAAGTTCCATTGTCAAAGACTCAGCGATCGCTATTTCACATTTTTCTTTCCAAAACGATGACATGGATACAAATTTGAAAGTTTGATAGGTACCTATGTAGAATATTTTTTCTATTATTACCTATTAAAGACAAACAATATTAATCTATTCTCAATTTGACCACAGATAAACAAAATAATATATGAGCCTGTGTCAATGTCAAATACATCAGAGTGTGTGTGAGTATCAAGTACTGTAGTGTGCGTAAAGTTTTTTTTTATCTAGGTCAATTTGGATCATACCTACAATGAGTTTGAATATCCCGCCATAGCCCCCTCCACCTTCCATTTCAATATACCGCCATCAAAAAGCTTTCTGCGCCCATTATTAGGCGCTTTTCATTTTACATTTGTTTCTATAAAGCTAATGATCTTTATAAGTACTTATTCAGTGTACGTGTGAGTATCAAATACATAACATTACAGTAGGTACCTACCCACTGTTGTAATGATTTTTTTTATTTATTTACCTAATCTATTTTTATGCATAATTAGCATTCTCCACTCGCCTTCTCTATACTTATCTTATAATATAAAAGAAAGTCGGGTTAGTGCGAAAACTTATAACTCGAGATCGGCTGAACAGATTCTTCAGATACTTGGTGTATTAGATTCTTCTCCTCTCCGGATAACAGAATAACTAATCAAAAGTTGAAAAAAAAATGGATAAGAAATGATATAAAATATAATATTAAAGTCAATATGGAACGGATTTATTGCGACGCCAACGCCATCTATGAAAATTCCATAACACTATTTTTATTTACCTGATAACCATAGAATTTCAAAACACTGGCACACAGAATATTGATAGAATTTCTTTCAAGCTTTCAGAAATATTTTTTTAACATTCAAACGTATTTTTGTATGAATTACAAATTTGAAATCAATATTCATAGTAAGGTCTACACTACAGGACAACGTCTGTTGGGTTAGTAAACTTAATTAACTTGCTAGTTGCTACTTAACTATTATAGTAAACTTGCTAGTTAGTGCAAAATTTCATACTCCTCCCCCCACGCAATTTTTGTAAAAATGGTCAAAAAGTTTTTCCTTCACGTATTAATATATAGATTTACGTAATAAAAATAAATATTATAACAATATTTAAAATGACAGGAAAATCCGATACGAAAAAATTATTTATGTACCTACCTATCGTGTATAACTTGTACAACTCTCTTAATAAGTATAACTTTTAATAATTATTATAATTTAAACGATTATACTATCGGTTCTTTAAATGAATATTTTGACCATAATTACTTAAGTCCATTTCATGCTAACTTATTTCCGATGCTTCCAAAGCTCGTTTGCTCTTTAGACATTTTTTATACCCGCAAATTATTTATTGCAGAGACGCGTTTCGTCCTGTTAGGACATTTTCCATCGATTTCGAAAATGTCCTAACAGGACGAAACGCGTCTCTGCAATAAATAATTTGTGTAGTATAAGACAAGTGTTTTTTCATTCATATTATGAATTACTACACGGTAAACACCAAAAATATTAATTAATTTTTTATACCCCTTTGCACTCGTCGTCGAGTTATTTGGAAACAAAAGAATTATAGAAAAAATAGAATGCATTATAAAAGTGTGTTTTTCTTACATACATTCATATGCATTATTTATTTGATTTTTTCAACAATGCACGTAAAAAGACTTTTTTTTTTATCTTCCAATAACTTTTCCTATGAACTCCTAGTATAAGTTTTCGATGATCAAATATCGAAACGATCATCGAAACAGTTTCGAAAAATTTCCATACAAAAATGATCGAATGATTCGATCGTTTGATTTAAGAACACTCTTTGCACGCTTATTAGCGTGCAAATAGCTTTCGATAAAACTTGTACTAGCCCCACTATATTGTAATAATTAGATCATTATATTCATATTTTTCCGATTACAGGTATGTCTAATTTTAATTTTTCGTTGACGGCTATTAATCAATTTCGTCAAAAAACATTTTTGCTTACTTTCATACCTTGATTTAAAATTTGATTCAATGACTTGCTTATTGGTTTTTTACATCTTCCAACCATCTGATAAGATCGATCTTTCTCGCAGGAGGATTGTTTATTCAAACAGGGTTAAGCGCTAAAACAACCTGTCTTTTTATTTTTTTCATTAGATTTATATATTTTTACCCCCGGCAACCTGGTGGTCGAGAGGAATTTGGCCAGCACCTCGATGAGAAAGTATTTTTTTTTTTCAATTTTGACTTACTTGAAGAAACAAACACGAACAAAATGTGATCATTGACGAAACTCTTAAAGCCCTACATGTCATAGATTATTCCATCATCTAAAAAGTAATAAATATAAAGTACGATAAAGTACACGATAATGCATACAATATTCGTATGGGTGCATTAACTAAATATAATAATTATTATATCCACAACATTAAACAACATGATAAAAATACAGTTGGTCCGTTAGTTACAAGTTTTCTTGGAATCAAATGATACCGCATATCCTGCACTGAATTATCGTTTTTATTGGTTTCGGCGAATTCATTATTTTTATAAAAAAAAATACATACCTAGGTACCTATTCGGAAAAAAGACTTCTGTATTAAAACAGTGAACAGTCAAATAATGAGTAGGGTGCATCACATTTTATAATCTTGCTACCTATATGTATTTTTAACGGAATATTTTTTATTGAATAGGACAATTTGGACTTCCTATTGCATGAGTAGTAAATCGTCGGCTATACCTGCGTGTACTTACAATAAGTTTTATCGCAATAATTGATAATATGGCAACAAAAATTTATGTGTGTGTGTGTGTTCAAAAAATATCATTTCAATTCTACCTTTTTAATCCCCACTAATGCAATGTTTTCTAGCAAATAATAAATTACTTAAATTGCAAAAGTTATTGAAATTAGCCTTTTTACTAAGTTCATGCATTTTATGTCAGTAGGCATCTTGTTTACTACGGTATCCAATAAAGCTTTTGACACTAAACGTCAAGATTACACCGTCTCTTTCCCGGTCGCATAATTTTACTGAGAGGGAAAGAGATAAAATATAGAATGCTTTGTACCTACTTGTCTCAAAGAAAACTGAGTTCCCAGTGTTACGGCCGCTTTTCTTTTCTAGGAAAACAAACCATTTTTTTTTTTAATAAAATGAATCTGTGCTCACTCAAAGTGAACACAAATACACTCATTGACTCTTTCACAGTAAGCTACTTAAAGCTTGTGTCGTGAAAGAAGAAGATGGTCGGCACCTGGGATCGAACCCACGACCTCCGCACGAAACAGTGCGAAAGCCGCCGGCGTCGTATCCGCTAGATCACCAACTATTATTTTTACAATGTACCTATATAAAATTCACATGACAGAATACATAACATCAATAACACTCGGTCGATAGAGCAAAGCTCGTGTTCGACATTAGGGTCAATGCCGGACAAAAAGAGTAGTCGTCTATGTGGGAATACCTATAGTGTTTGATATGGTTCAAAGATCGAGCGAACCGTCCTCAAGGAAGTTTTCTGTGGGAGACCTGCTGGAAGGAGGAGCATTGGGAGACCCAGACTGAGATGGCTGAACGGAGCAGAAAGAGACCTCGGACTGCTGGGGGTGGACGATTGGCGGAGGACAGGGTGCCATGGAGGTGTCTTCTGGAGGAGGCCAAGACCCACACAGGGTTGTAGCGCCACGGATGTATGTTTTATATGGTATTATACCTATGTCTTATGGTGAAGAAGAAGTTGATTAGTCAGAATAATGGAAAAATACACATTATTTAATAATAATTTCAATTATTTAATAATAGACCACTAACCGGATGGAAACATAAGAACAAAAAATGTACTTTTTGTCATTGATTACGTTTTTAGAAATAGGGAATGCATTTATTTATGTATATTGTTCTGGTGCATCATAGCGTTTCATTTTGTTTGATTTTATTTCATATTAAACAATTATGATGCAACCTACGACAATAGAGTTGCCAGTAATAATAATTTCAGAATTATTTATTTAAAAATAGTGTCTTCTTGAAATGATTATTTACCTTTATTATTTAAAATGCTTCCATTTATTTTCTGAGAATCCATAATACGTAGTTTTATTATATTGTTTGTAAGGTTAAACTATATGTTTATCTACGTTTGTCAAAAGAAAAATTATAGGTAATACTTTTATGTAAAATGTTATAAACTAGCCAAGAGCTAGGAGAACAGACGCTGTTCTTTTTTACGATACACAACAAATATTTTCATATTTCTTCTTCCCTTTAGTTAACTTAGGAATCTATTATGTCAGGTTTGTGCCATTAGATGCTGAATTTCAGCTTCGTTTTGCTCGAAGCTGCCTATTGAGGATTCCATGCAGGGCTAGATATCATATATTATGTATCTACTTGTTTCGTTCATCTTTTCCACGTGTCGGTGCCAATACTCCCAATACAGCTGTCATTGATGACCCCGCCTGACCACATTTCGTTCATTACTTTCTACCATGTACGCACTCACTTTCCTATCAAAATAAGTTGGATGATTTCATATAAAACTTTTCTATACAAAAGTATCAGTATAGCATAAGTCAACCGGTACCGTCAAATCTGAGACCGGCCAATCCCCGGGTAGAAATTTCAATGCAAGTGAAAAATCACTTAGGAAAATCCTGACCAGACAGGGAATCAAACCCGGGACCTCGTGATCTGAAATCCACGCCTATACCACTAGGCTACCGAGGTCGGTATAGGTATATATTTTTTCTTAAAAATAATGAAATCGAATGAAAATATGATTAAACCTGCTGAATAACTGTTAAAATACTGCATTAAAGTCCCGAAAAAGAGCCATTCGTTCAATGCCGAAAACAGCCTTCGATAGTCTGTAGGGTGTTGTAGATCTGGCTGAAAGTCATATCACGTTATCCTTGCGGGTTGGTATGGGTTTTATACAGGTTTTTCTCTCAGTTATTATTATGGGGATTTAGTACCACGAATGCTCGATCGCCATATCCTCGATAGATTTCTAGCTGGGGGTACCAACTGAAGGTGAGGTGGACATTCGATTCGACTGTTTTTCAATATTCACCTCAAACATTTCAACAATATTTTTTTAGTAAACGAACCGTATTCACTCAAAGTGAATAAATTCTTTAACTCTTTTCACAGTAAGATATTTAAAGCTTGTGTTGTGTGAGAGGAAGATGATCGACATCTGGTATCTAACCCATGAACCCCAGCACGAAAAGTACGAAAGTCGGCATTGTAACCGCCAGGCTACCAATTTCGATATGCCAATAATAATTTTCGTGTGAGACAGAATGATTCATAACAAAACAGACATTTCAATTTTCTTGTTTAAAATAAAATTTCCTGAGAAACAGTAGGCACGAAGGTACCAATCATTCTTCTTGGTATCAGAATTGCATTCAAACAAACAAAATATGAGTCATGTGTAAATATAAGTGCGCACAAAATTAAACTTTAGTACAATGTTAAACAATATAGTATGACACACACCAAGACGTTTTTCTCAATTTTGTGAAAAAATTTCGTTATAGTCTAATTTTGTGTGCGCCGGAGCTTATACATGACATTCGTTTTGTGTTCCACGATGACAGTACCTATTATAATAGACGTAAAACAAATCTGGCGATTTGCTCTCTACTCGATAAACCTGAATTCCCAGAATAAAGTTAACCAACAATAGAAATAATAGACTCCTGTTCTATTGTGTTCTGTAACGACCGTATTATGGCAACACAATGAAGCTATGTGTGACATGTCATTGTTAGAATGTCATTTTATCAAAGAAAAAAAACTACGAAGTTCCCATTTATCGAAAAAAAATGCAATCTTATATATAAAAATGGAGAGCTATTTTCCGTGGTCATCGCATCACGCCTAAACGGCTGGACCGATTTCGCCAATTTGTCGTGTCGGCTTTTATCAGGAGAAGGTTGTTATGAAAGAAAAAATTAAGAAAGTTGCGTGAAAAATTAGCAGTACTTTTTCCATATTATAATTTTTATTCCAATTTTGAAATTTTACATAAACTGTCAATAATTATTGTTAGATAGTTGGTGCGATTGACAGAATGCGGATGGAATATACATGGATTAAAATTGACGCATCGGTCGGAATTACATTGGTCAAATGATGATTAATTAATCACCATACAAACTCGAATTCAATATTCATAGTTGTTAGGAACACAGGACAACGTCTGTCGGGAAAGCTAGTAGGTAGTATTATATTTTTATAATTTGTGTGGAGTTGAATCAAAACAATATTGTCTAATTCTTTAGGAAGCAGCTAAGCAGATGTTCGATCATGAATAAGTACCTAGTGAAATGATAAAGGTAATGTTAGGTATATTATAATCTGACCCTTTTCAAAAATGTTGCATTGATATCGCACATACATAAGAGGGTACATATCCCCAACATCCAGAAATAATTGCAAAAGGGCACATGCACCTTTGAAAGCAGAACAATTGTGAAGAAATTTGCACATAGGTATGCTTATTGAATCTAAGCAGAAAGTGTCTCTCTCCTCTTTAGACTAAGGTTCTAATTCTATTGTGGACATGGATTTCAAAATGATGAAAGTTTGTAGGTTGAATTCCCGGCCGCAAGTTTTCAAGAGTATTATCGGAATTCGATCATGAATAATAAACATAGCATTTTTATTATTATTATTTTTTATTCATACTTTACTGTACATTGGTAGAGTAACGCATAAAAACGTATCATAACAAAGACAACACAGAATCAACATACCTACAATCAACATTTTTACATACATTCAAAAGGACTGAAAGCTCCTATAACCTTTGAATAAAATTTCAAAGTTGTTGAACATGGATTTTCTTGGTGGAAGGTATTTTATTTAATAATCCTCCCATATTTAAGCACACTCCCTAAATAGGAAATTTTGAAACATTTTAGAACAAGTGATTTTGTAATTTCTATAACCAGGGTTGGTCCGTCTCAGTTTGGAAGGGATGACTGGGAAAAGTTGCCTCCTGCAATAGCGACCGTATTCTCGTAGCGGTCTTATTGCAATCTTATTGAAAAGATATCTTAAAGGGCGGCTCGGATAAGGATTGGACCAATCAGAGAAAAAGGGGGAGTGTCATGATCGTTCCACGATTGGCTACATCGTATTAACGACACTCCCTCTTTCTCCCTGATTGGCCCTTTAAGATATCTTTTCAATAAGATTGCAATAAGACCGCTACGAGAATAACCCTGCTGTTCCTTCGTATAGAAAAGTGTAAACATATTATTTAACTAGCTGACCCGCCCATTGAACTTCGACCTAACCCAGAATAAAAAAAATAATTTTGACTTATTCCAACCTACAGTTTATGACATAAAAACTGAATAAAATTTAACTTATATAATATATTGCATTATGTACTTGTAATAAAAACAATCCTCTATAGTTGCATAACTTTAAAAAAAATCCAAGAGATGGCGGTGTAGTAGGAAATAAGTCACATATTATGAAGCGTGATACATTCATTATTGTATATGTCGTTGGATTAAATTTTACCGAATTATTATGGTAAGATTTACATACACCTAATACCTACATTCTGTACATTAGATATAAAAATGAATTTGGATCGGATGTTACGTATTCATTTATTTATTTATCAACCGGTTAAAAATTAACGAAATGGTAGAATGATAGTGTTGATGATATTATTATGATCATTACATTTACGGCACAGCTCATTAGAGACCAAACACTCAAGGATTATAGTTTATTACTGCACACGCCCCGAGTTTGCATCTGGTTTTGTATTCCTGGAAAATCCGATGCATGCGGCACCGTGGAAGTACCTACTTCACATCAACATGATATTATTTATACAAGGGATTCAATTTTTTTATATATAAATGAATCTGTGCTCACTCGAAGTGAACACAAATACACTTTTGCCATTTTTCACACTAAGCAAAGGCTTGTGTCGTGAAAGCGGAAATGGTCGGCACGGCCGGAATTCGAACCTACGACCTACAATACGCTACGCGCATGAAAGCCGACGATTGATACCACTGGACTACCCACCACCTCAATTTTGTCCTAATCTCCTGCTTTTAATTGGGAAATGACTGTTACTTTGAGAGAAATACCATTTTTTACCAAAGTTCTGTTAAAGTTATGATGAATGCTTCGACATCTTTCTATGCCCCTCTTGGGAATATAATCTTTCTATGTCCCTATGAATATTCCATAAACAGCCCCGTAGCAGATAATTTTATACGTCATAATAAATCATTTTAAATCACCATGTATAAAAATTTAAAACAATGATCTTGTGCAGCTGGGCGGTCAGTTATTAAAATTGAGCTTATTTTTTCCATTTTATACGTCGAATTTTTTTAAATAGGCCTTTTAAAATGGTAGGTGTTGGTGGATTCAACGGTTATTTGACATAAATGTTGTATGTACAGCCCTTGAGGTGGTCTTTTGATCACAAAACGGCGCTATAAATATTATCTTATTACTAGTTTTCCCGACAGGCTTTGTCAAATGTTCCTTATTATTAAAATTCAATTCGAATTTGTATAATGATAAATTAATTACTTTTTTACCAATATAAAATCAACTGAGCCATATATTTTCCATTAATATTCTGTCAATCGCACCAACTATCAAACAACTGACAGTTTATGTCAAGAGCTAATTAAATTTCAAAAATTGGAATAAAAATAATATATTTTAAAAAGTAGAAAAAAGGTTACCTACTTAGAGTTTTCTTTATTTTTTTAATTGTCTACGCAACTTCCTGATTTTTTCGTTCGAAAGAACCTTCTGATAAAAACCGTCAGAAAAAAAAATAATTAGCGATATCGGTCCAGCCGTTTAGGCGTGATGTGATGACATCGAAAAATAGCACTCCATTTTTATAATATAGATTATTATGTGTAAATTTTTAATTAGGTACGCAAAATTAAACATAAGTGCATATTATGTATTTGAAGTGGTGCAAAAGTGTGTAATATTATGGATAGGTACCTATGTATATAAAAATGTTAATCCGTGTGTATTGCTAAAAATTTTATTACGTTACGTTTGTGTTTTGTTGTGAGTGACTGAAAAATAGTAGATCAAAAGCGCAAAAAAATAGTCTGTCGCAACCATCCCAACAAACAAGGCAATTATACACCTATTTAATGGAACGATGACGAGCAGCACCAATAAAAACAAAGAATGGAGGCATCGCACTACTCGTTTGCAATATCTCGATCAATAATTAGTCTCTTACCTCGGAACACCGACAATTGCTTCATTTATGTACGCAGAATGCAATAACGCATCGTACACATACAAGAATGTGCGTACACCAATAAATTGCACTTCGCCTCTACACTCAATTCTTTATGAGATGTTACTTATGATCTTGATCTTACCTTAGGTACAAGTCATCATCCTTGAGAATCGTCGTCGCTATGCCTGATGGTGGACTCTAGTACAAGCCATTGTTCTTCAGACCTGCCTTGGAGCGAAGTTCTGCTTTATTTGTTCAGACTAACCCATCGGCGATGTGTGCTCTCCTGATCATAATTAGCTTTTCTATACTTCCCCTTATCGGCGAACCACATGATAAGTTTTTTAAAATACCCTTGAGACAGAGAGACAATCGTCTGATTGTGATGAATTCTCACAGTATAGAAACTTATTCTTCTCGATGTACATGGTATTTTCAGCAATGAAAACCTTTATTCTCTCACGCCAGTCTCGCGATCTTGAGTTCTAAAACAGTTAGTATTAGTAATCTGGATACATTTCGATATTTCCAGATTTTATTAAGTTGGAGCCATGGAACTTTCGCTATTACAATCCTTCTTCTTATTTCAGTTTTATAGTCTCCCTGGTTGGTGACAGTGGATCCTTGGCAGGTATATGATTTTACAACGATTTGAAGCTCAGAAAGTGCACTTCTGATCACTTCCTTCATTAATATTTGTTACGTTCATCGCGTTATGGAGGAAATATTCTTCCTGGCAGTTATAAAACCTAGTTATAAAACTTGATAATCTTGCGTAAAAGCGATCATAAGTCATTATCTTTGTCCAATCACATCGGTCAAAAAAACACGAAAAATATTTAAAAGCTTTTTATCTGAAACACAACCAAATCTAGGCATTTCTTTTGGATGTTGTCATCAATATCTCGCTTAGCTTAGAGATAAAAAATGAAAGATAAATAAGAATATCATCAGATACCAGTAAGTATCATATAAGAATGAGTATAATGTATTCGACGCATCCATACTTACATCTTTATTACGAGGTACGTAGGTATATAATATTATGTTTACGCCGTAATACGGAGCTCTTGCAAATTTCTCAGAATGTTTTTCCAGTTAGCTTTCCTTTGACGAAATACTCAGAAACAACTCCGATATAAAATAAGAATAGCTACGGACGTCTAGCTAGCTAGACCGAACTAAGATTACCCTTTTCGATCAACTTATTATAAATCAGTCTCAAAATAAACAGAAAATATACCTACTATAAAAATAGAATGGATCAGCTGACACCACGTGACGGACGTATTCGCCCATTATGTAATGGGTTGTTTTCCTACGGATACGCCGCTACTATAAACAGCGGTGAACATGTCAGATGAGAACGTTGTCAATATTGTTTCCGTAGTAACGAAAAACATTGTCATATAATTTTGAAAGAAGCCGTCTTGTCAGATGACGGACCGTTCCCTAGGAACCCACTGCATAAGTACTTATATACACACATACTCCTTTTTTGACCCCACTTAGGGGCATAGGGAGGCAACAAGAGCTCTCCATCGCGATCGATTTCGCGCAGCTTCGATGACCACATCATTTCCAAATCAGGTCTGCCTCGAAGAAACGGAACACGGTATATATGAGAGGGTCTTCCTCGTTTTCGAGATCCTGATGATAAGAAGAACAGCGCTCTCCTCGGCCAACTGTCATTCGGCATCCTTATGAAATGACCGTAATACAAAGAAAATCTTTCAATATAAATAACTCAAATTACAGTATATTTTAAATTAAACTTTTTTACTTAGTTTCTTTTTAATTGGTTTCCAAGCTACGCATAATGACACTAGACATAAACCTTAAATTTTCTTTTTCGCTCTTTCATTATTTTACTGCGGGTAGTAAAAGAGGTAAACATAGAATGCTTAGTACTTGTCTCAAAGAAGACTGTGTTCGTTTTCAACCAAACCAAAATACGAGTTATGTAATTATTATTAACGGCTTTACAGAATAACACTTTTTACGTTTAATAATGGCAAGTGTCCGTTAATTATTTTAATGCACGGTTAAGATTGTTATTGCAAGTGATTACCTAGAAAAAAATACATCCTCTCATTATGGTCAAGAAGTAGGTGTATACATACATATAATCAAACTGATTACGAGGCCTGTACAATAATTTTATTGTCCGGCCTTGGTGGTTTCGCCTGAAAATCAATTTATGTTCGTTAAAGTGGATTTGATTGTTGTCATCATTGATGTTCTTATGTATCTTTATTCTGTTCCGAGAAAATCAATAATAATTAGGAATATTAGTGAAGTGAACATTACTTAGAACAAAATATTTAAATTATTTTTTACCACAGTTTTTTCTTCTAGTTAGCCAATAGTGACAAGTTTACTATCAATTGGCTAATTAGCCTGAAAAAGAATATCTTGATTCTCACAAATGTCGAGGCATTAATTCTTTGTCTTTCAAATAGGAATATAGAGAAATACATAAAATTAAGAACCGGATCTTTATTGTTTGAGGATTGTCAATTATCAAATCAAATAAAAAAACTGTATAGGTATAGTAGGCAAACACGACCAAAAGTTTTTAATTATTATGTAAACTTCATTCTAAAAAGAGAAATAACGATATGGAAATCAACAATAGCATTGATATATTACATTCTGAATAAATAAAATAAAAAATGGAATAATTATGTTCCTTTAATATATTATGTACCTACTTAGATATACCTAGTTTGAAAAAAGAATGTTACTATATCTATAATAGGTAAGATTAAAACGCACATCAAAACGTCAAGCTAGCTAGACACAATTGTGTTGCCTGTACTTATTTTATTATAGGTACCTACTTAATTAATTCTACGTGACCCCTTGAGTGAACTCGTGAGACCGTTGCCTATTTTTATAGCGCAATAATGTTGGAAAAATATTTCGCTTAACAACAGTTTCTTGAACCTAAAAATTCAATAGCTGATGTAGACGTGTCATGAGAGATTCGTTGAATCGCAACTGGCAAACTGAATATTATTCTACAGTTGAATTACTCGAGGGAGGAATGCGCTCTAAGGAAGTTCCAAGAAACGTAGAACGGAATACTGTAGTAAGGAATATTATTTTTCATCACAGCTTATGTGGCAGTTGTCTATAATATTTTTTAGTCTATGGTACAGCATGACCAACGACGACATATTTTTCTCGGTCCGTTAGACCAGTCATGCTTCTCCGAGCATATTCATTACAAAGTTTGTAATTGATACTATAGTCTCTTTCAAAGTTTTATTTTAGCCACAGTCTAAAATCACATATTTTATTATTTGTTTAGTTCGTCCGTAACTCGGTATCTTGGTTGAACATTTTCATACATACCTAATAATATGACTCTGCCCAAAATCCTGTCTGAAAGACCTGCAAGATGGACGGGAGAAGATATACGGAATCATCATCCCATTATAGAGGGGATGATCCCATCTGACCGAGAGGACAAACTTCCAGGGATGACCACGTCAAGAATATCTGCAAGACGTGTATTCAAATATGTGCTGTTCCTCGTATGAGAAACTAAAAAGCGATGGCACGGATAAAGCGAACCAAAGGAGAAAGATTGTGAAAAATTGCTGCCAACCAATCCTAGGATTGTGACCAGAGAAGAAGACGAAAAAACGAACCCAAAAATAGGATATATAATATTTCATACGTATATTTTTCATACGTACATCTTTGGTGTCTGCAGGAAATATCACATCGACGAAATAATATAATTTTTATTTCTGATCAGAGGTGTCTATACCTATAGAATTTTGCAGGGAAGAAAATACATCCCAAATCATAAACATTTTATTTTTCTTATTAAATTAATGCCCGTCGTCCGGCATACTTTGCTGCTAGTTTGGTTATAAAATTGTTATGAATATTCAACATGTTATTAGGTTGATTCTTTTAAGAACAAAATGTGAGATAGATTACACATAAGATTAAAAAAAACGAAATTTTACATACATAGATACCTTCTTAGAACGTTTTTATTTTGTGTTGAATCATATCGCAAACATATTTGTTGTGTACCATCAATAATTAAAAAGATTCAGTCCAACTTTCAAGTTCAAAACTGACTTTGTAAATTATTTTGCTTTTGTATCAAAACTGTCAATTACTGAAAATTAATTGATTTCTGCTGAAAGATGGTATTGTCATCGTCTTTTGCGCCAAATTTCTACTAACTTAGAAAACAAACAAAAAAGAATAACGTCGGTGATCGAACGAAAACAAGAAAGTGCATTCAACATGGAATGATCATTGACACAAAAAAGAAGCTGAAAACAAAGATTGTTATCAAATAAAGATTATTAGATACCTAATTATAGAATACCTACGGAAAGCTGATTCTGAGTAAATCTTGTATCACGAACAATACAATACAATAATTTAAAATTTCATTTAAGTAAAATGTATCTTATATATGATTTAAAGAACCTGCCCCCAAAAACCTATCAAAAACAAGTGAAAAAAGGATTCTAAAACAATAATAAGTAACCCTCGAATAATAATAGTCTTAAAAAGTTTGTAGGTAAGTAAGTAGCTATACTACTTACATAATAATATTATAAGAAACTGAAATACCTATTCTTAGAAGTCCATTTTTATCATGTAACTAAATAATTAGTTTTTTTTTATTAAATTGATTAAATTCCGCAATACGTGTTTAGTTTTTATTTCCATGTAAAACAAGGTGCATCCTCATAATAGGAACAACTCTTCTAGATTAAAATCTACATAATAAAATTAGTTTTACGCACAGTTTGGGTGGTCTTGGAACGTCGAAGAGATTTTATCAAATAGATAGGTACCTTTATCTAATTCCTTAAAAAATAAAATACTGTTTGTTTTTTTTTAAAAAAAAACGGATTTATTGCTTTTTTAATAATAAAAAAAAATGAAAACACAGCCTTAATTTTTCAATATGAAAATAAAAACTCCCATATAAAAGGAAATAAAATCACTGTTTCATCGATATTTTTTTTTTTCAAAAAGTGTCCCCTTTTTAGGTCGTTTCTTTCACATTTGAAAATCGTGAATCTCCGGGCAGTTTTTAAAATAGATCGGTTATTTCAAAAGGATACCATATGGAAAACAACTATCGTAGGTGAGTTGTCCCTTATAACAACATAGACCGGGAGGTCAAAGATATGCTCTGCGGTCACTGCCAAAATATCAAAAGGTTAGAATATGCGCAAAGACAATGCTCAGTTCAGAACAATTTTAGTCGTGAAACCCAAAAAAAGAAGGAATGCTACATAACTTATCACTGGAATGCTATCACGAACATTAATCACAGTTTTAAGCTTATATACATGTCGTATTGTCATGTCATATAGGTAATAGTATAACTTGAATGATGAACGACATAACAAAAGCACTCAGAGATTAATACGAAATAAGTAAATAACTTATATACAATAATAATTAAATATAAATCAGATTCTTGTGAGGATTTAGTTGTGAATAAGTACTGTATACATACTGTGAAGTGATTTTTATTTCACAATACTTTTGGCCTCACAATGTAGATAATCTTCAAATCTTCAAATCTTTATTACATCCCCCATAGGCCCCTCACGAGGCACTCGGGTTCATTAAAATATTTACAATTTAATAGTACATAAAAGACAAATAAATTTCATTATACAAAGACATCAATATTATGTAGAAAGTAAATTCGATGCCAAAGGGGTGTAAAGGGTCCCATTGGCATCTCGTCAATGTACAAGGCCACTTCATGCAGCAGCGACAAGAACAAAGTCGAGAAAAAGAAACAGATATTACAAATTGTCAACACAGAAGGTAAAATTAATCTACATGTCATTAGTTGAATAAAAAGCATTCTCAACAAGATACCTTTTGACCTCCCTCTGGAAACAAACAGAGTCAGATAATTTGAGTTCGTGAGGGAGGCGATTATAAAGCCTCACGCTCATACAAACGAAGCTCTTTGACAGTTTTGTTAGTCTATGCTCAATAGGCCTCAGTAGACTTTTATTGCGGGTGTCGTGGTGATGAAAGTTCAAGTTTTGTGGAGTGTTTGACAGATTTTTATGAGCATACTTTAAACATTCAAATATAAATAAACCAGGCAATGTTAAAATGCGCTGTTCTTTAAAAGCGTCCCTACAGGAGTCTCTAGGGCTCATACCCAATAGAGTTCTTAAGGCTCGCTTTTGTAGGATGAACACTCTTTTTGCACCAGATCCCATACCCCAGAACATCACCCCATATGACATAATCGAGTGGAAGTAGGCATAGTACACAGATTTAGCGGTGCTTATTCCACATATTTCCCTTATCTTTTTGATGGCATAAATTGCCGAGTTCAATTTTGTGCACAGCTGATCCACATGGGGATCCCATTGAAGACCTTTATCAACCGTGACACCTAAGAACCTACAGCTGTCTGTCAGGTCTATTCCTTTTTCAATTAATGCAGTTTTAACTGCATCAGTCCCATCAGATCTTCCCAGAGAGAAGCCAATGGCACTCGTTTTTGTCATGTTAAGGACTAGAGAATTATCAACAAACCAATTTTCCAAGTTAGATAGAGTGTCTAAAGAATTTTTATAGGATAAATCATAATTTTTTCCACCCTTTAAAATTAAAGAGGTGTCGTCAGCAAACATAACAATATCAGCGTCCGTGTTAATAATACTAGGCAAGTCATTTATATAAATAACTAGTTTTTTAAAGGCGCCCGTGGCGCCCACCTATGGCCTTTTCCTGCAAACATTGCTTTCTCATAGCTGAATTCAATGTGAGACTTCAAAATACTTGGTTGTTTTAACTATTTATGAAAACTCAAAAACAACAAACTTTTAATTACAAACTTTCGCATGTGGGTATTTAACTATTTGATCGCGTGTGTGCGTTAGTTTTCTGATTTAGTAAACTTTTTCATGCAAACTTTGCATTTGTATGGCTACTCTACGCTATTAATTCACATGAGAATCTTAAAAAAAATACTTTAGTGTGCAAACTTTTTATTGCTAACATTGCATTCGTATGGCTTTTCTCCGCTATTAGCACTTGATAATAGAACTCTATGAAAATTAAAAAAAAAACTTGAACTTTTTATAACAAACTTTGCATTCAAACGGCTTTTATCATGAGTTATTATTTGATTGATTGAACTTTTTATCGCAATTGTTGCATTCGTGTGGCTTTTCTCCACTATGAGTTCGCGTGTGCCTCTGCAAACTTTTTATTGCACACATTGCATTAGTAAGGCTTTTTTTTCGTTATGAAGTCCTGTTGTGCGTACCTAAGTTATGATTTGGTAAACTTTTTCATGCAAAATTTGCTTTCTCATAGCCGAATTCATATGTGCAACTTTAAAGCACTTCATATTTTTTTTTATAACAAATTTTGAACTTTTTCTAACAAAATATGCATTTAAATGGCTTTTATCATGATTTATCGTTTGATTGATTGAACTTTTTATCGCAATTGTTGCATTCGTGTGGCTTTTCTCCACTATGAGTTCGCGTGTGCCTCTGCAAACTTTTTATTGCACACATTGCATTAGTAAGGCTTTTTTTTCGTTATGAAGTCCTGTTGTGCGTACCTAAGTTATGATTTGGTAAACTTTTTCATGCAAAATTTGCTTTCTCATAGCCGAATTCATATGTGCAACTTTAAAGCACTTCATATTTTTTTTTATAACAAATTTTGAACTTTTTCTAACAAAATATGCATTTAAATGGCTTTTATCATGATTTATCGTTTGATTGATTAAACTTTTTATCGCAATGGTTGCATTCGTGTGGCTTTTCTCCACTATGAGTTCGCGTGTGCCTCTGCAAACTTTTTATTGCACACATTGCATTAGTAAGGCTTTTTTTCGCTATGAAGTCCTGTTGTGCGTACCTAAGTTATGATTTGGTAAACTTTTTCATGCAAAATTTGCTTTCTCATAGCCGAATTCATATGTGCAACTTTAAAGCACTTCATATTTTTTTTATAACAAATTTTGAACTTTTTCTAACAAAATATGCATTTAAATGGCTTTTATCATGATTTATCGTTTGATTGATTAAACTTTTTATCGCAATGGTTGCATTCGTATGGCTTTTCTCCGCTATGAGTTCACAAACTTTTTATTGCACACATTGCATTAGCAAAGCGAAGTCCGGCTGTTCGTAAAAGTTTCCTGATTTGTCAATTTTTTGGCCGAATTCGCAAGTGATACTTTACAGCACACGGTTGATTGAACTATTTATGCAAACTTAAGAAAGAAATTAAACTTTTTATTGCAAACTTACCATTCAAATAGCTTTTAGCATGTCATTGGTTGTTTAAATTATTTGATTGATAGAACTTTTTATTTCAATTATTGCACTCGTATGGCTTTTCTCCGCTATGAGTTCGCATGTCATTCTTTAAATTACTTGAAACCGCAAACTTTTTATTGCACTCATGGCATTAGTAAGGCTTTTCTTCACTATGAAGTCCCGCTGTGCGTAAAAGTTTCCTAATTTGGTACACTTTGCTTTCTTATGACTGAATTCGCATGTGAGTTTTTAAATAACCCGAAAAATTGTTTTTCTCTACGTCAAGACCTTTATAAAAAGTGCTTAGCCACAGGCATACCTAACAATATTATTATGTTACTGTCAGCTGTCAGCCGTATTCGTAGAACAAAAATTGTCTTTAGTTGCGAGTGGCGCGCCATCTAGCGGCGTTAATGACATCAGTCAGTCAGGCAGTCAGTCAGTCAGTCAGGCAGTCAGTCAGTCAGTCAGTCAGTGTTCAAGACAAATATTATATAGATAAATAATAAGGGGCCCAGAATAGATCCTTGAGGAACTCCACTTTTTATCATACCTGAGTCAGATCTAACTCCATTAATTTCAACACACTGTTGACGATTTTTTAAGTAGGATTGAAAAAACTTATTTTCTACATTTTTTATACCATAAAATTCCAGTTTTTTAATTAATATGTCATGATTTACACAATCGAACGCCTTCGACAAATCACAGAAAATGCCATAAGCATTGTGTTTATCATCCAGCGTTTTTAAGATAGTATTGAGTAAGGAAGCAATGCTATCTGAAGTGCTCTTTCCTTTTTGAAAACCGGATTGAGCTACATTTATTAATTTGTTTTTGTCTAAATACATTTTTAGCTGATTAAAGACAAGTTTTTCAATTATTTTGCTTAACGTTGGAAGTATAGAGATTGGCCTATAATTATTTGCTTCAAGTCTGTCTCCTTTTTTAAAAATTGGTAAGACCCTAGCAAATTTCTGACTCTCTGGGAATATTCCATTTTCAAAGCAAATATTAATAATATGTGTAAGTAGAGGGGCTAGGCTATCAATTATTTCTTTCAATAGACGTGTTGAAATGTACCAAAGGTCAGCAGTATTTTTCGATTTCAACTGTTTACATGCTGTTATTATATCCTTGTCTGTAACCTTTGTAAATTTGAAGTTTGTGGTCAAAATTGGGCGAGTGTTAATAAGGTGTGTTAAGGCATTGTCAATAGAAGGTACAAAGGAGTTTGTTAGTGTATTAGATATATTTACAAAGTAATTATTAAAAAAGTTAGCTGTATCTACAGGAGTTAAGTGGTTAGTTTCCTTAAGGTTAATTTTCTTCTTGCATGAACAATCGTCACTAACTGATCTTCCAGTTTCCTGTTTGATAATTTCCCAAGTTGTTTTAATTGGGTTATCGGAGTTTAATATTTGTTCACTCAAATATATCTTTTTTGCCTCTCTACATACTCTTTTGAAAACTGCACTATAGTTCCTTACATAGATTTGAGTTGTTTTGGAATTATCATAGTTTTTTATGTTATAGAGTTTGAAGAGTTTTTCTCGAGAAATTTTGATGCCTTTAGTGGCCCATGATTGAAATGCTTGCTTAGGTTTGGGTTTAATTTTTTTCAATGGGAGGTGATGTTCCAACTCAATATAAAACGAGTTCAGTACATTTTTAATAGACTCAATTACATTGTTGCAGTTATATGAAAAATTCTCCATTCTAATTTGAGATAGTGAGGATTTAAAGTTATCCAAACCTTTTTTACTGTACATTCTCTTGTAAATTGCTTCTTCATTACAAACATTTTTTTTTTGTGTTGCAATTTCTACACTTATTGATTGACCGAAATGATCTGATTTAACAAAATTTACTAATTTAGTGTCGTATACCTTCAAGTCTGTGAAAATATTGTCAATACATGTTGAAGATTTATATGTAACTCTAGTGGCATTGAAGATGCTTCTTGTAAGTAGAAAACTATTTAATAAATCTACTAGAAGGCAACTCTCATTTGAGGTATTGTCAAAATTAACATTAAAATCACCACATAAAGCTACATACTTATTGTTCTTGTCGCATATCTTTGTCAGAATTTCATTTAAAACAATTAAAAAGGTACTAAAATTCCCAGATGGGGGTCTGTAGACGCAAACAATTACAACATTCTTCAGTTCCACACAGCTCAGTTCACAAACACCTTCCACCGAGGCATCCACCACATCTTGTCTGTTTTTCATTTTAATGCCGTGTTTCACCATAATTAATGTCCCTCCCCTGATCGTTTTCATTCTATTAAAATAACTTAATAATCTATAATTTGGAACACTGTATTGTAAAATATCACCGTTGGTTAACCACGTTTCACTTAAACAGATTATGTCAATATTTATCAATTCGTTTGACGTACACAGTTCGTGAAGTTTTCCTTTTAAACCTTGAACATTTTGATGTGCTATCCTGAAGCCAGCTCCACCAAAACTCTGCTCCTTTCCCTCGCTCCTCTCCATAAAAAAGATGCACTAGGTCTATGCAAACCTGGAGTTGATTGGATCACCGTAATGTTTGAATTCCTTTTATCTTCTTCATTTTCCCCTGATTCCTGAATAACATGGTTATTAGACGTTCCAATAGGTCTAAATTTGAGTCTGAACAGTATCTGTTCTGATATGGATATATTTTGTTCATTGGTTTCAATAACATTTACAGTTTTAAATTCTTTAGTCATTTTGTAGAGTTCCAGATTGAAGTTGTATATCTGTTTATTTATGTTCCTGTTATTTCCATACTTTATGGACGCTATATAAAGAAAAACATTCATTTGATGGGACATTTTGATGATATCTTGGATAGCCTCCTTCAATGCCCCCCTGTCCTTTAGGTTTATACTGTTGGCGGCAATCAATGCCAGTGCGTCATTTTTGGTGCACTTGTGTATCATATTCATGGCGATATCTCTATAATTAATCAATCTGTCACCAGGTCTGCACTCGCAGCTTATTTTATATTTACTCTTGTGTGACATTTTGGTTCCAAGACCTTTCGCATATTCATCGCCCACTATGTATAGCACAGGTTCCTGATTTTTTTTATTTTTTTTATTTTGAAGAAAGCACTTAGTGGGTTTGTTTTTAACGTCATCAGCTTGGAGTAAGTTTGATTGGTCCAGATGATTTCCAACATAGTTCCTGTAGACCTGCAATTTTTCGTAATTATCATCATAGCTTGCTCGCAAGGCTTTATTGCAGTTCTGTGCCTCTGCTAGTTTGGAGGTAATATTTCTGTTATTTTCCTGGTAATTATCTAGCTGAATCTGCCATTTTTTCGTGTTCTGTTCCATTTCTAGCTTCATTCTCTGAATTTCATCATCCCTCTCTGATATCGTATGTTTTAAATGTTTATAATCATTTTTAAATTTATTGAGAGTATCCTCATATTTTTCCAAATTCTTAATTTGTCTTTTAAGTATGGTTATCTGTTTGCTTTTTAGCTTAAGTTCAGTTTGACACTGCGCCAACTTTTGTCTCACTTCATCTCTCTCCCTTTTAGCATCTTCTGATTTATTTTTTAAAACATTAATGGGACTTGTTTCTTGAATTATGCTCTCCTCCATTGAGCTATCTATCATGGTAATATAAATATTTTTTTTATCCTTCTGACTTCTAGTCATAACTTTGGCCATTTTTTTATTAAAGAATTTATTATATTTTAAGAAAAATTGTCAATATTCAATATGTAGAGTCAAAATAAACATAGGTGGGCACTTAATAATAGAATAATAATAATTTTTTGATTTCTTCAACTTTGTTAAATATTATAAAATGTCTGTGGTCTTGTTAAATTGATTTTATTATCTATGGAACTGGAGGTGTCATCAGCTACTATAGTAGCATTGATAGTAGCTATGCATAGAAAAGATAATTAAATTGTAATGTCGTGCGTCGTGTTGTGTTGCGTTCAGTTGTTGTTAATGTTGGTAGGTATAAAATAATATATGAGACGCAAAGTTTGACGTATTGCTTCGGAATTATACCTGAATCCGTACACAAAACATATTATAATATGGTGCGTATGGAAGTGTGTATGGGTTTATATTTAAAATATGCGTGTCGTATAAATAGCTTAACCAAAGTGAGATACTAGATACTTAATAATAAATGTAAATGTATGTGCAAGAAGATAGTTTTGTATTGAGAATCTAATACCAGTGGTTTTTTTTTTTTTTTTCTTGATAAATACTACTGTATCTCAATGCACATTTCTCCAATTTGCCTTAGCATCAACTCAAACCAACACTCCACAATCACCCCCCACATCACACTCATCAACCACAGAGCATTTCCCAAACACATCAACTGTATCCCAGTACACAACTCTACCGCTGTATCTCTAACATACACTCCACATTCTTTCTTCCTACATCCAGTAGCCAAACAGACAAAAGCTTCTTAAATAAACACTTATTTTTTATATTTCTAATACATGGAGTTATTTTGTTAAACAAAAATGGTGCCAGGAAGATTGGGAACCTTTGACCATGGGTCGTACACATTCTTGGAGGAACTCGCATTTTTTGAGCTCTCATTCTTGTATAAAAAGAATGCTGTACAGCAGCAGAGACATCCCTCTCAAACTGGTATCTGGTCAGGATACGAAGCACAAACAACTGTCTAGGATCCAACACCCCGAAAGTCCTATAGAGTGGTTCAGATGGATGCCTATATCCACAAAAATTAATGACTCTAAGGATGGCTTTATGAGCAATATTAACAGAATACAGGTGGTTAACAAATGCACCGCCCCAGCATTCAATACCATAAGATAGAATTGACTGACAAAGTCCAAAGTACACCATTCTAACCATATTTAAGTCTAATACAGTTTCTTTATATGTTATTGATTCGGATGCTCAGACTTAAAGCAATAGGTTATTGGAGACGTTTTTGTCTAACTGCCCCCTGCTCAACATATTATCGAGATGAAAGAGCTTGAGGAGTGGTCTATAATTTATTGTATAGATTAGAGAATTAAAAAAAAATTAAACAAGAGAAGAACGGACATATTCAACAATATAACAAAAGAAAACGAAGAATTTCAATTTTAATATTTATAGAAAGAGAGATGACAAGAAAACAATCAATAAAAGTCACCGCAATATACCTACGAGAAAAAAGAAAAAGATGTAGGTATGTCACTTTCAATACTTATAAAAAAAGAGGGAAGAAAAGTAGATTATCTGCCACTCGCATAGAAACAAATTACCTATCAGTACCTACGTAATACCTACACTTTATACAATTTCATTTTTCAACAAAAATGCGAAAAAAATTATCCTACAAATCAGACCACTTTGCCTGAAACCTGCTAACACTTCTCCACATAGTTCTAGAACGCCATGCATTCAAGAACTTTTTCAGATTTCTGCGGTGACGTACTTTAGCCACATTCTACTTTTGTTTGTTTGGCGACATTTTGAACCACGTCGGTGCCTACTGTTTACTTTCGTAACTATCCATGTACCTATTTGTCGTTTAATCACATAATGAGATACCTAGCATTCTACTCTCCATGACTCATTGTGTCACTCCTATTTTTTTTAAACACAAATGTTTCACAGTTGTAGGGGATCACATAAAGAACAAATACATCAAACAACACATTGACGTGAAAATAAATAATATTTTTTTGGTTTCATATAGCACAACTGTTGCCGAGCGCGGTTTACCACCGTCGTATTATTAAGGGAATTCTTTCATAAGATTATGAGATTTTTTAATTCGTTTCCTTGAACGGACAGCTAGTATAGAGCTCCTTTGGTCCAGTACCCTGCAGTCTTCCGAGAACGGGACAATGAGGCCATACGGACTCTACCAGCATTATATTATATGTACTAATCTATATATTAATACGTGAAGCAAAAAATTTGTAACCATTGCGAAAATTGTGCGGACGGAGGAAAATAAAATTTCGCAAACTTATATACCTACCTATAGTTTATTTATAGAGAAGGAGTGGCGATGGCGATGCAAATATTTTTTTTAAATTATGCGTAAAAATAGATAAAATCAATGAAAAAAACATTACAAACACTAGGTACTGTAATGTTATATGTATTTGATACTCACACGAATACTTATAAAGATCATCAACTTCAGAAAGAATAATGTATGAAAAGCGCCTCATTATATGGGCGCAAAAAGCTTTTCTGAAGGCGGTATATTCAAATGGAAGGTGCAGCGGGAAATGGCGAGATATTCAAACTCATTGTAAGTATGACCCAAATTGAGTTAGATAAAAAAACATTACGCACACTACTGTAATGTTATGTATTATATACCTAGATACTCACACACTCCGGTGTATTTGACATTGAAACAGACGCATATATTCTTTTGTTTATCTGTGGTCAAATTGAGAATAGATTTAGGTATCTTTATTAATACCTAATAGAAAAAACTATGTACGTATTAAAATTTCAAATTTGACGTATCCGAAATAAAATTTTAAAATAGCACTCGCTCAGTCTTTGATAATGGAACCTTAATAATGTTCAAACTTATACCTAAGTTATGGTCGAATTTCGATCACTGGTCGACCACTAGTAGGTAATAATAATCTTATGAATATTTTCTCAGAAATTTAATAAGCATTCATTTCGATGCAACGCGCTCGTACAATTGCCCTATCGCGTGGTATTTTGAGAGCTGAGACCCCATTATTAATCACAATATTATTATGTATTTTCTTCAATACTTACAGCTTGCCATATTTATACAAATTATTATGAAGAAGCAATATTAGGTATTATGCTCAAGGATATTGCACCTTTAGGGATTGCTGGGTGGTGAAATGATTATTATTAATTGTAAGAAATTTCACGTGGGTTTCATTAGCATTAGATCTGCTTTACGAAACAACATAACAATGAATATGTCACAACTAATGACTCTATGACAATTCATTACTGATGTTCGATTTTTAAATGGAACAAACCACTACGGGCTTACGACCGTCTTCTACTGTTATTTCGAAGGCTGGCTTAGTGTGATTACTTTACGTTAACAACGTTCGCCATTAGGTGGTAATATTTAAGTCTCCGAAACTCCTCTTCATGAGAATTTTCGACATGTTCAACATGTCGAAAAATCTCATGTATACAACACAAGTAGATATTTAATAAGTAATTTGAGATATAGAGTTAAAAGTTGAAAATTATTGAGATAAAGAGAGCAACTAAATTTAAAGACTGCGACTGCTGTCATTTATTTGGCGGCAGGATATGAATATATTCATTTTTGTTAATGTCTCGTCTTTATTGCCTATTGGCTTTGTTGGAGCACAACGTTCTAATCCAATAAAATTTAATGAAAAAACTTTGAAGAACTTTTCTACAACTTTATTTCTCCTGACATCTTAAGAATATGTAGAAAGTTAATCTATAGTAAAAATCCTGTAATCATGTAGGACTGTAGGGTGTTATATCTATATCTCAATATTTCAATTACTTTAGAAGACCAAGGCCGAGGTGGATGAATGGCGTGGAGGAGGATCTCAGGGTAATGGGAGTGACTAACTGGAAGTGGCGGGCGATGCAGAGGGGGGAATGGCAGACAATTCTGGAGGAGGCCGAGGCTCACAATGGGCTTATGTAGGCCCATGATGATGATTTCAATTACTTTCCACTAAAAAGAAAAATTCAAGTTATGATTTGAAAAAATTCAAATACAAACTGGTCACATAATTTTTACCACAGTATTTCTTATGTAAATAATAAATATTATTTTATATATATATTTTTATCTGAATAAGTTTAATAAAACAGGCGTAACCTGTTGCAATAATATTATTTAAATAAATAAAAACTTAAATTAAATTATAACATCTAAGGAACGTGTATGTATAATATATTTTTAAACAATATTAATCTGTTGTTTATTTTTAGCCAACGTTTTATTTATAGTTAATTAATTAATTTCTAAATTTAGATGATCCCATTGACCAAATTATGATGGAAGTATATAAATAATACATATTATATTGCTGATGAAATATTGAGCAACAGTGACCTCTGGAACGGAGTAAAGCTGATAAGGAAGCTGTCATAACTGGTTATAGACTCAGTACCTATTGAAAGACAAAGTCAAAGAAACGAATTGGCAGGTATGTAGGTACTTAATAGATTTTAGAATATTCAGGAATTAAAAAGTTAGGAAGGAATGTGGTGTGGGTTAGTGCTTTGACAAATATGAAAGTCAATAAGTTGAAATGGTTTGGGTATGTGGAAAGCATAGGTGCAAACATAATGATATAGTAAATTTGTAAGGCTGAAAGGAAAGGTGAATCGACCGAGATTTACGTGTATCGAACACATCGATTCCGTCCTCAAGGAAGGCAAGGTAAGAAGTAAGAAAAATAGGAGTGGTTGTATAAGAAATGTTTTGAGGGTCGCAGACGCGAAAGAAGGGTGCCTGGATAGAAGAGAGTGGAGGCTCGTTCTCTCTGCCTTCCCCTTACGTGACACGGTGTGATGGGTAAAAAAAACATCATAAAAATAGAACTCCAAGACATCAAAGTATAAAAGAAATGAAGAACCTATAAGGTGACGAGGAGGATCTATAATAATTATGAATCTTATACTGTTGCTCAAAATTTGATTCTCAAGTTAAGTCATTGGATTGTTCTACGAGAATCCTTCAGTGCTTGCAAGTCCCTCTAAAAATAAAAAAAGAAACACAAATTCAGACGCAGGCTTAGCCCAAAAAAAACACACATTTTTGGCTTTATTGTAGTTGCTCTTTATATTTTGATACAGCACTGAATTAACCAATACTCCTTTTAAGTCCTGTGTAGCATATATAGATTGCCCCCATGTAAAGGAACTAGACCTCTACCCTGAACGAGTAATCAATGACCTCCTTCCACAGCATTTTCAAATCCCTCACCTCTGCTTCGAAGCAATGGAACATAGTATGCAAAGCTATTCCTCATCTCAGAAACCCTGATATGGGGAAGAAAAATTTTTATAGAGAAGCAAATAAGAACAACATAGGTAGTAAATAATTGAAAAGTAACTTGACAATGAATTATTGAGTTGTGCTACATGTCCAAAGTTACCGCCATTCATGAACTTTTGATTCACACCGCATTTATGAAAATGATACGATATTATACCTACTTCATGTTTAGGATTATAGCTTTTGAAAAAATTATTTAAAATCTAATTTGAGTAATTCGAATGGCATGAAAACTGCATATTCATACCACATCTACGAAAGATTGTAGTAAGGAAGTTCCTTACTCAGGTAAAAAAATTACCTAAATAAGAGACAGCACAAAAATTAGAACACAAAATACCGGTTTGTTACTAATCTCCGGTCGAGGTCCTTACGTAAGATTCGGAGCTGATGTCGTCACAATCCCGATTCCGTTTTCTGCCGGTGAGATCATGCTTACGTCTGACCTGCATACGCCGTTGGTGACTCAACTCTTGAGGGAAAATCACCCCAGAAATTCTTTGCGACTCTGTTTAAATTTGCTGCTAAATATAATATACTAGCTTATACCCGTCTTGCTTTACGTTTTTGATTCCGATTGTCAGGCTTGATCGGTAGGTAATTAAACAGGTTCTAGTCTAGCTTACCATTGCTTAACAGACCTCTATAACTGACATAAGCACAGAAAAAGAAGAATGACCTTTTTACCGACCTCATAATATTATACGAACCTACCGACATAATTTGCAAGTTTTCATAGAGAGCTCTGTGGTTTGAATCTTAGCTACATACAATAATGTGTGATAAACTGATAATTAATTAGGCATTCCACCCATAGAGGGTAATTTTTTGTACCTGTCAAACTTCAAAATCAAACTGCAAAATTTTCATTAAATCTTTATTTATTGAGAATAATAAGATTTGAATAACATTTATATGTATAACAAATCAATCTACAATTATTTTATTACATTTTCATACCATAGTACCAAGATTCCATTCAACTTTTACATGAGTAATTTTGTTTCCAAAAGATGGCTTACTGTCTTTTTTGAGAAATTTGTATGAAGTTCCTAAAAAAATAGAGTTTTTTAAATAGCTCTAAATATATTAAAGTTAATGCAGCAAATTGTATTTAAGAACCTTCTACAGCATTTTGTACGACTCTGGGCATATTAATATCTGACCTTAACGTCTGTTTTCTACGATTGATGCGCATTCAAAAATATAAACGGACTAAAATATTATGTAGATTATCAATTTATTGCTATATTTTTTTTGTTCATAAAACTCGTTTGATCAAGTGTGGACATAAAAAAATTAAGTGCCGTATAAGGATAATAAATAAATATAAAAGACAAAATAAAATATCTATGAAATTGCGATTTTTTGGGGAAATTCTTCTTCTTTTTCTTTTATAAGTGAAGTCTTAATAAAAGAAGAATATTCCAAAAAAACTTCCGCAATTTCATAAATATTTTTTATTCGTACAATTAGTTTAGTGTCGAGACGAAATGTAAACTGTTTGATGCGTGTGTGTTGCCCATTCTCCTCTATGGGTGTGAGTCCTGGCACCTGACCAAAGCCCAGGCACAAAAAGTCTCAGCTTTTGAAATGAAGTGCCTAAGGAGAATTCTGGGTGTAAGATGGTACCACCGCATCACGAACGACGCTATACGCCGGCGCACCCAGCGTGAGCCCATCACCTCTACCATTGTGGGGAGGAGATGGACTTGGCTGGGACATGTGTTAAGGATGCCGAATGACAGTTGGCCGAGGAGAGCGCTGTTCTTCCTCCCATCAGGGTCCCGAAGACGAGGAAGACCCTCTCACACTGTGTTCCGCTCCTTCGAAGCAGAGCTGAGGGACATGGACATGGTGTGGGAGGAGGTCATAAACATTGCGCAAGATCGAGCGCAATGGAGAGCTCTTGTTGCCTCCCTATGCCCCTGAGTGGGGTGTAAAAGGGAGAATTGATTGATTGATTGATCATTTAAAAATTCAATGACATTGCATAGATCAATTCCTCTCCAATACCTGCTAATTTCCAGTAAACCGTACGGGAAAATACCTCGTATGAAAATTCAATGACGGAGCATTGAAAAAACCAATGCTTCACTCTGAGTCAAAAAAAACAGTTCTTACGAGAAAAAACTCAAGAAATACGAGCTTTTCCCCCTTACTTTTCTCTCAGTGTACCCGCACGCGTACGCCAAAAATGTGTGCGCACCCATAACTCATAGTAATTCTTATCCGATTTGATTGAAATTTGGTAGAATGGTTAGCCCCTCGATGTAGATGAGTCAGTAAAATGTTGAGATCTGTACCTTCAGGGGAACCCTCTTAAAGTATCCAAAGTAAATTTAACTTGTTCTAGAAAAAGAGCTAAAAAAGAAAAAAAAATTCTTCGATTTTCTTAAAATTTGGTATACGGGTTGGTCTTATGTTCCTACACAAGCACGTAAATTTGAGGTCCGTAACTTCAGTGGGTCCCCCTTAAAGTACCG
Source organism: Mystacides longicornis (assembly GCA_963576905.1). Taxonomy (NCBI): domain Eukaryota; kingdom Metazoa; phylum Arthropoda; class Insecta; order Trichoptera; family Leptoceridae; genus Mystacides; species Mystacides longicornis. Next base: position 23,790,741 of record OY756425.1, on the reverse strand, counting down.
ATTAATATTGAATGTAGTTCTAAACCAGATAATAAAAAGCTCCAATAGTCGATATCATTTTAAAGTTTCTATAATAATTCCAAGGATAAATTCATTTTAATCGTAAAATTATGAATTTTTATGCAAAGATATGTTTTACACGAAAAGGCTGTTATGATAGGTATACTATGAGTTCTGGGCTACCCTAGGTTAGCAGCTTTTTTTTATTTTGATTGTAAAGACATCGGGACAACGTCTCTCGAGTCAGCTAGTAATAAAAGCTCTAAATTGATAACTGCAGAACAATTTGACGTTTTTAGGGAGCCATAAACCAAAAAATAATGGGATCATCTGACCTATAGAACAGTTATACCTAGTTCTACGTAGTCTTCTTCTTCTTATGGTCTCTCACATTTTGACCTCTAGAGACAGTACGTGCAAGTTCTGCATCAGTCCCTTTTTTAATACGTAGGTAGGTACATAGGGCACTCGTTACATAGAGACTTCAGCCTATATCACTTCATATCTCTCTGGTTTGTGTTGAGACAGGCGGTTATTTTTTCGGACGTTTCGGCCCATACTTATGTCTCCATTTTCGTCTCCCATCGAGCAATCTGCACTTGTAGCAGCAGCTATAGGCTTGGAGTGGTAGGGCCTTTATACCTACGTGATGATTTGATGGAACCATTACCATAGACCGTAGACTGAATGCATATTTGATTGTGTCCGTGACATTCAAAGTGAAGACTGTGACTTCGTTTCCCAGCATGACCGTTGACATGCACATTGCGCATATTGCACACTCATTTTTCTTCTATAGGGATTTTTTTTGAAAAGCATATAGTTAGACAAAAAATTCAACATAATTTTGGAAAGGATATAATATGGAAACGGTGATGAACTTCAACCTTTTATTTATTTAATCATTGTCACATCAAATTCATACAAACATACTATACAGTTCAAAACAATAATACACACCAGATACAAATAAAAAAGAAAAATTTGCCGCCTAACTAGGTGTGAACTTGTTTTGATTTTTTTAAACCATGCGTTACTTGGAAATTGGAATAATTTAGAAGCCGGACGTACTTTCAGATGACGAAGACATTGAAATGTCAGATTGTTCCTTTATCATTATTCATTAGCCAACATACTTTGGTGAAGCCTTACAAGTGGATGAAATTATCCCACACCGCAAAGGAGATCTCCAAATATCAGTAAGTAGGTATACCTTCTCTATGTAGGTATACATATAATTATCACTAATAAATTATAACCTACATATCTAGAAAATATTGATTAAGTTTTAATGTATCCGATGTTTTAAGGGACTTTCGTATATAAGTAGGTATAGCATTTCGGTAGGTACCTAACTAACTAATAGGATTTATTACACATCATAACATTTTACTTAGGTATACTTATAAGGTTCAATGTACCTAAGTAGGTATAGGTATATGGCATTATAAATGCTGGTGTGTGTGTTCTTCTTTTGACAGTAGGTATACTTACCGTGTTTGATATGCTGAGTGAACTTCGACGAACGAAACCATTCAATCGCTTTGTCTTTCAAAATCACATACGAGTAATATGTAGGTATAACTACTGTATAGTGTATACATATATAGGTGAACATTATCAGAACACCTTACATATCAATGGTAGGTAGGTACGTATAAAATGCTACTACATTACTACATATTAATGTAAAATCTCTCTCAGAATTTCCACAGATATCTATGTATATTATGTTAAAATTAAATAAAATTAACGTCACAAAGGTTTCAGTAGGTAGGTATACACACACATTCTCCCTTAAAGGCCCCCCGTTTACTGCCCTGTTAAGAAGAAAAAGCACAAGTGTCAACAAGTGAGTTTTGAGATAAATTGAAAAAACTTTTCGCTCTTTTTAAATTACTTTAGAATAGACATAGCAAATTGGTGTTTTTTTTTTATGAGAGAATAGACTTTATAGTTTTAATTCCTTACAAGAGTTTATCCAAATTATTTGTTTTTATTGAGAATTTGTAAAAAAACCTTTTCTCCTTCCTTAAATGCATTTGATTAATTTATGAGTACTAAGGAAAAAAAGCACAAGTTGCCACTTATGCTTTTTGGTTTAGTATTTAAATTTCAATATGAGGCTAAAAAAACACAAATACAGAGTTGTGTTTTTTTTGCTTAGTAAATATTTGATATTCAAGGGACATAACAAAATGAACTCAAAATTTGTATTGGTCGTAAATTATAATTTTATTAAAAAAAGAAGAAACAAATTAAAATTGGGAAAAGAAATTATATGTAAATCAAAATAAAATTAAAAAAAAACGTTAAAATAATCATTATGTACTAATTTTGTACCAACATAATATTGTACCTATGTATGTATATAGGGGCAAAAAACTATCGAATTTCCAACTCAATGACATTTCTAACATCAACATCACTATCGTTAACAGGATGATTTTCCCAAAATTTTACTCTATCTTCTTCAATTTCCTAGCCTTCCCTCCACTGCTGGATGTAGGCCTCTTCCATCTATCTCCACTTCTCTCTATCCTGGGCCGCCTCAACCCATTTTTTCCCGGCGACCGCAACAATATCGTGGGCCCATTTCTTCTGTGGCCGACCGACTCTATCAAGCAAGAGGCATCAGTTTCGAGAGTCGTTGAATTAAGTCGCATGCTTCCTTTTTGAACCAATACCTGGGGGTTCCTCTTTCAAGATAGGCACTGTATCTACTACTCATATCATCCAATGTCGTTTCATATTTTTGCCAGATTTGGTAAGATTAGCTTCTTATTTAGGTACATATATGTTGTTATTGTGATGTGGATGGTAAATTTTCAATCATTGTTGGATTTGGATTGGTTGGTTTAGCTGTTACTAATGCAAGCTCGAGTAGAGTTGAAATGTCATTTCTGCTGGTGATATCATAAAACTCGACAGATGGACATCAGATCAGATGGTGGCACGTAAACCTTGTCTTTTATGGAATCATCCGAATCTTCAAATGAATCTAAATCATCAGCTGATCTATTAAATAATTTTGATATTAAGTCCTGGAGGTCTAAGTTTTTTATGGAGTCATGAGATCCAGCATACCTACTCATTGATTGTACTTTGAGTTACGTTACTTTCGAATGACACAGGAAATGTAGGGGAGACCGGGGCGACAATTAACAAAAAATATTTTTTTAGTTGTATCTTACAAATTATTCAACATTTAGACTTGATTTTTGAGATACACATGCTTTAATCATTCAGGTATTATGTTCTTATCTCAAAACAACCATAATAGAAAAGATGCCATAGATAGAACGCTTTTTCTTAAAAATGGCAGTTGTTAATTGTTACCTCACGTTTGGGGCTAGAATTAACAGGTGTGGGGCAGGTATTAACATAAGGGGTAAAAATCAACAATTATGTTATGCTCACTGATATAAACAAAAATAAATACGTGTACGACATATTTTTTTTTATTAATGAAAATAATAAATAGTACGTCTTAAACAGGTCACAATTTTGTATTTAAACTTAACTAGTCATATTACATAAACAACATCATACAATGAGGTAGAAAATGTAACATTTTTTATCTTAAAAGCTAGGTAACGAGTCTTTTATGAACATCTTCTTTAAACTTAGCATCGTCTTTAGACTTAAATAACGTACATAAAATGTAGTTGAATACAAAAGCAACAAAACTATCAAAGATAAGGAGTTTTTGGCAGAGGTCTTATGATTTCATCTGCAAAATCCGTAGCTCCTTTCTGCATGCCTGAAGGTCTAGCTACTGGTTCATTAGACATTTGCGATATCACTTCAGTCACGATTATATCTAAATTAGGCACATCATCTAAAACTTCAGGATGTTCCAAAATTAGGGACATTTCATCAATAACATCATTGTCAATAGGAGGTTCATACACTACTGACTGATTTTGATCGCTGTGGTCTGGGCGGTCCGTGACAAAAGACCTCTATTGATGTTTTCCGTTTATAAGTTCTCATTCTGTCCTAAAAAGACGTATAAATTAATTATTCCAAATACAAGACTCTATATGTGGGGTAGGTTTTAACACGTTAATACAAGCCCCCTCGATTTGTTAATTATAGCCCCAAAGGTACATTTTTATAATTAAATTACGTAATAAAATGTAAGACAACAATTATTTAAAATTTGAAACGTAGAATTGTAAAGTATAAAATATGGTACTAGGAAAACAAAAAACATAATCATAACACTTTATATTTATTGTGCTAATCAAAAAATCGTGAAGTATAAAATGTTCGTTTCCTGCTTATAAATATCGACCGGCACATAACTCACTGAAATAACGCGCGGAGCGCATCTGACTATTACTGTAGCACGCGGCGCGATCTAGTTGACAAGTGAACACACCACTGACTGGTGTCGTAGGTATAGTTTTTGAGAAATTTGCTTGTTAATACTTACCTCTGTTAATTGTAGCCCCGGTCTCCCCTAAATATTTTATCATGCCCTAAATAATTTTTCAAGTCTGGATCAAATATAGGTGAACTTGGATTACCTATTGGTCAGCTGGAATGAATTTCTTTGTCAACTTTCGCCTCTTGCTAAGCTAACTAACTTTTCACATCTTGCTGAGCGCATTTTTTTAAATTATTATTATAAATTTAGACGTAAATACATATCAACATAGAAATTTCGATATCATAATTTAATCATCATTAAAAACAATTAATGAGCAACCAAACTAAACCTCAAAAAAATGCCATAAATTAGGGGGAAAAATATTACTCATGTTACCTATCTGTAACTGTAACGCATTCTTAAAAGCAAATAAAAAAAAACATAAATAAATACACACTTTATTGGGCACTAGTACCTACCTATTACACCCAATGGCCACTCCTATCCTACCCCTTCAAATGCATAGTAACATTCTTTGCGCCGGTCGGCGCGGGTCGGAATCTGCTTTCTACGTGTTCTTACCCGTGTGAAAACACGTAGATCGCCGATTCCGACAGGCGCAAAAAAATGTCGTCTATGGTTTCAATGCATTCAAATGGCATGCTGGTAAGCTTTCCTGCTTTTGCTGTGCATATCTCCATTCAAATGCATAGAAACATTCTTTGCGCCGGTCGGAATCGGCGTTCTAATAAGTGTTTTCACCCATAGGCAATTTCTGCCAATCAACCAAAACATGAGAGTAATCAATAATCATACAAAATACTTTTCATAGCGAGTACCTAAGCTCTGAAATTTAATTTGAATATGCGTTTACCTAAAATTACAAATTATTTGTGCATTAAAAAATAACTCACCAATTAAGTATTTTTTCGTTAATCTTATATTAATAAGTACATATTATAATATAGGTATTATTAGATCATGTAGACGTGTGACCTCTCTGCTCAACGGCAAAATTGACACTAAACTCTTGCCAAGGCACGAGATGTGACCATGCGTAGATAGAAATAAGAAAAGAAATAAGTTTATGGACATCACAATTAAAAAAGCGGGAAACGGCAGGATAACCAAAAAGCATAAGTTACAATCAAATTGATATGAAACAATACTCAGCTTCACGTTTCTAACGATTGTCACTAAGAAAAAAAAGCATATAAACGTTATACTAACCAAATAAAACATAACTTCATCACTTATGTTTTTTTTGTTTCTGAAGAATTAGGTTTAGCTAGAGACGTAACCAATAAGAAGAAAAAACATAACTGCACACAAATGTTTTTTCTGCCTAGTTTTTGAAGTTATGCTTTTTCTTTTACTGACGGAATAGAATGTTCAGACCGAAGATGAAAATAGAAAATATCACAAGTGGGTACATAAGTAGTTTTTTGCTTCTGATGTTACACTTATGTTTTTTCTTCCTCAAATAAGAACAAATATTCATATTGTGGGGTGTACTTATGCTTGTCTAAATCATGTTACAGTGGGAATATCGGAATGTTTCCTACACAGAAAGATCACATTTGTTTTCCTTAGTCCAGATATGTACGTAACTCAATTTCGCCAAAAATGTTAGTTGTGCTTTTTCTTCTTAGCAGGGCAGCGTACACCGGCGTCAGTAGGTATAGCCGGCGGAAATTATTGCCAGAGACATTTTTATCCAGTCAACCGGTCCTGTCCAATCTGAGACAGGCCACAAACCCCGGTAGGAATTTCAAGAGAAAAAACACTCTGATCCGACCGAGAATCGAACCCGAGACCTCGTGATCTAAAGTCTACACCTAAACCTACGACTAGGCTACCGAAGTGGCATGTTATAATAAAAAAATAACTTACCATTTATTTATTTACTAGCTAGTTACCCGTGGCTTCGCTCACGTGTTACTAGTATTTGCTTTCTCTTCCTAAACAATGCAGAATTAATTATATTCGCATCAAAATTAATAATAATAAGAAACATCATCAACATTTCTTTTTTTAAATATATATTCTAAAATTTCCATTAAATTACTATATTTTTATTTATATTTGTCGTTATTAATCTGTATTTAAAAAATATGTGCTTCTTATACAAATAGAATCAGCCCGCGAACTTAAAAATTTCGCTAACTTGACTGACATTGTTCTATGAGAATCCCAAAAAATAACTCGAATAACTTTTATTCCATCAAATGACGTTATTTGAAATCAATTTTTATATTGCTGGATATGAATAAAAAAATATTCAGGTCTCGAAAAGCAATGAAATTAGTGATCTTTAAAACACTTATTTCTATCTGCTTTGGGCATTTTTCAAGCTACAGACGTTTTTTTTAACATTTCAATTTATATCTTTCACGTTGATTTGTTGTTGTTTGTCTGGTCGTAGGTTCGAAATTTAGTTCATAAATATCTTATCCTGAGCAAACACGACATAAAAAGAATAAACGATATCGGTCCAGCCGTTCAGGTCGAAATAAATAACGTTAAACGTGAAAACTGTTAACGTTCCGAACGTTAACGTTTACCAAATTGAAAATGGTTTCCAAACAAAAAAAAAATGCGTTTCGTCTTCAATATAATAGCAGCGTCGTAATACTTCCAAAGATTTTGAGGTAACGTTTAACGTTAATTTTGAATAACTGACAGAATTATTTTTTTGACTCGGAATTTGGAACAGCATTGTTTAACGCACGTTGAACAACAGTTTTTACGTTATCTCTATGGAAATAACAACAAATTGTTAACGTTGGAGCTGTCGTTAATATTTCGACTTGGCCTCCAGGCGTGATGCGATGACCACGTAAAGTAGGTCTCCATTTTTATAATAACGTAATATTCTCCCTTTTAAGCTCCCCCGCTCACCGCAAGCCAGCCCGGAGGAAACTAAACCGCAGCAAACCCGATCCGCACAAAGCCAAACCCTAGCCCGATTGCCAAAAAGCCAGCCGCACACAAATCAAGCCCGTGGCGGTTCCCCCCAAACCACCCCATAATACGGGAGGCCTTGGACCCACTCAGGAGAATAGGTTAGGCATAAAGAACTCTCCATTGCGCTCGAAGTCGTCCGAGGCTCATTGTGCCTTTTCTAACCGGTTGAGTTTTAAGGAAGTGAGGTGGTCAACCTCAGTATTCTAATGGTATAAGTAATTGGCGTTCGACTATAAACGAATTTTCGACAATGTAGAGTAGGAAGAAAATTAACTGTCCACTGTTTATATTTTTTATTAGATGAAACGGATATCGGCAACTATCCGATATCCGGTCTGTCTGGCGGCGTAAATAATATCCTGCCGGATACCGAATAGTAAAAAGAGACATGTTTGGATAACTCATTGATTTGTTTATTAAAGTATCACTTAAGAAATACACCTTATAATCACAAAATAAATTCTACAACTTAGAAAATTGATTATCAAGCATAAGGTAAATTATGGAGAGTAATTCTATATAATATTTCGTTATATAGACTATTAGACTATATAGAGGAAAACAGCAGCTTTGCTGGTCTTCGTAAGTAAGGGAAGTTTAATAAAACAACGTTTCGTCATATATCATCCTGGCTGAAGATGCAGATAGTTTCCGCGATTTTTGGAACAATAACGTTCCGGCAACGGAGTCAGTCCAATTTGTTTATACCGCCTACGTAAGCATAATTCATGCGTTGTACCCATGGTAATTTACGCACTGGCCGGGCTCTAGTAAGGACTTCTTTAGCATTCTACGAATTTTATAAATTTTTGAAAATAAAAACACCGATATTTTAAGGGGAGCGCTTTTCTTCCTCCCGCAAGGGTTCCGAAGATAAAGAAGATCTTCTCATACCGAGAGGGTCTTCCTCGTGTTCTGCTCCTTCGAAGCAGAGCTGAGGGATCTGGAAATGGTGTGTGAGGAGGTCATAATATCCGGCTAACTGCTATCCCTTTCGTCTCTATTTTTTATACGTTCCAGTGGACAGTTAATTTTTTCGCACTATACAGTGACGAAATGATATGGTCATTGACTTGCCAGTGTTTTCAAAACAATTATTTACGATCTATCCTAAAATGATGTGAGGATTTTGTAGATAATTTTAAAATTTAATATTTTGCACTTTTGCTACATTTGATATAAAATAATTTACCTATTGACTTCATAATACTATTTACCTTTTTTCAACATAATATTATATCAACTTGCTATTCATGGTTTACGCAATAAATTCAAAGCAAGATTACTCACATAGTTTTTTTTTTGCTAGTGTTTTTATGAAATGGCTTCAAATATTTTGACAGATCAAGACATAAAGAATTGCAATACAATCCAGATTCTTTTCGTGAACTTACCGTAAATTATTTTAGTAGAGATAATAAATTACTAAAATAGGTAGGTACCTACATAATGATTTTAATGTCGATCGTAAAAAAAAACAATTTAGAATCGCTGTACAGGATGCATGGTACGAAAAATATATTGAAGTAGGTAGGTACGTAAAGTGTTTGTCTGAATTCACGGAAAGTGTATTATTTATCTCTTATATAAAAATGGAACGCTAATTTGCGCGGTCATCGTATGGGTAAGAAGTAAGAACACGTTGAAAGACGATTACGATCCGCGCCGACCAGCTCAAAGATTGTTGTCTATGGTTTCCATGCATTTAAATGGGCATCTCGGGAAGCGGGTTCCTGCTTTTTCTGTGGGTTTCCCCATTCAAATGCATAGTAACATTCTTTGCGCCGGTTGGCGCTAGTCAGAATCGGCATTCTGCGTGTTTCTTACCCTATGAGAACAGCTGAACTTATATCGCCCATTTTTTTGTCGTGTTTGCTTTTGTCTGAAGGGTCTTATGAAAGAAAAAAGTTGCACGGAATAAAAATAAAACTTCCATATTATTATTAGATTTTTTCTAATTTTGAAATTAAATCAGGCGTTTGACAGGAATCAGTTGTTTGATGAATGATACGATTCACGGAATGCTTATAGTAAATAATATAATGATATGTTTTATAACAGATGCAGCGGTTACAGTAGTTAAAAAGGTAATAATGAATTGTATCATTATACTAATTCAAATTCAATAATATAAGGACCACGTCGTTGTCTGTGTTAAATAACTTTAAACTGAAATCAACTTAAAGTTATACATAAAATCTCGAACATATTATTTATATTCCAAGGCGGGATGAAGTTTGACGGGTCGGCTAGTTCAAAACTATATTATTATTATTATAGATTACGCAATAGTTTCGTCACGTGTATTGGAGAAAGTAGGTTGGGTTGGTTACGTACCTACCTACGTATATATTCATACACGCTGCACCGGACCAGCTCGCGGTGTATGTATGTTTATTGTATGAAACGATGTCGTCAATAAATTAAATTTTTACAAAAATTTATAAGAAAAGTTTGAGATGTACTGCTATGATGTATATATTTTTTATAGAAAAATAAATTATCTAGTTGTAGCGTTTCGGCGTTTTTCGATATTTTTATAAAATTCTGAAATATAAGCACTGAAACTCGTAAATTTGTCATAAAAAAAATATTTTTCTTTATAAAAAAAGTTTGAGAAATCCTGGAACTTCTTCATTAAATTATATTTTAGATATTGTATTTTTCTATATACATACACAATTTTAGCGTTCTAGATTTTATGGTTTTCGAGATATATGGAAAAATTAAATAAAAATTCAAAGGTTGATAACCCCTGATTGAAAAAAAAATTCAAAATTCTGAGTATACAAATTTTGTATGCTTAAAGTATTCAATAGTTTCTGAAATTTTAGGATCTGTGTATCAAGCGAATCAAAAGTTATAAAGAGGGGACGGATACACACACATACACGTTGGAAAAGTGCCCCTCACCCCCTACCCTCTAATTAATGATATCTTTTGAAAACGAAATAGTATAATTTGACTCTTTCTGAAGAAATCATTTTTTTGAAATTTCGATAAAACCAGTTTTAAACTTTTTAGGAGGCACTTAAAAATCATCCCTTTTTATATGTGCCCTTTTTCGTCCCTTTTAGTTAAATTTTGGAAAAATTGCCAAATACGCTAACACTCATTTCTATAGAAGAATTCATATGCCAAATCTCAAGTTCGTACCATGTCTAGTTTCCGAGATATTCGCATACTTTGAAAAACATTCAACCCTTATTTTCACCCCCTTAGGGGTGGAATTTCCAAAAATCCTTTCTTAGTGGAAGGTTTTGTATTGAGACCTACCTGATTTCCAAATTTCACTTCTCTACGATTAGCCGTTTGGGCTGTGCGTTGATGAGTCAGTCAGTCAGTCAATCAGTCAGTCAATCAGTCAGTCAGTCAGGCACTTTCCTTTATTATTATAGATTTTATTCATACAGAATAATACAGTGAAAATAGATAACAAATGTAAATGCTGCCCAAATAGGCCAAGCGTGTACCTACTAGGGCAAACATCCTATAGTATTTTCACCGAAATCTGAGCACTGGCCAAATCTATTCAAACTATAATACAATAGAAAAGGGTAGGATTATTTTTATGACGAATGCACCCTTGTGTTATTGTTATTGGCGAAGCATTAATTGGAAATTCATTACGTGAACCTGTCTAGATAAATATGACTATAACTGACAGGATATTAATTTTTGCTCATTTTTTTCCTGGAACAGTTATTGCAACTTATTTCCTTTCATCATGGGAATTTTTAAATACTATAAATTCCGTTGAATTCATATACATTTTTATGTTTTCTATAGTGTTTTGAAAGTTCAAAGAAGATGTCAGGAACAAAGTGTGAGTCATTGACCTTTGTTATTGTGTTAATGCATCTTCAGACTGATTGTAGATTATTTGAATATAAATGACAAGCATGTATATTTTTACTGTTTAGTTTCTTGTGAGCTTTCGTTGAAGAATCATGGAGTCTTTATTCGCTAATATAAATGCCATAAGTAGCACCAGGATCTTGGCCATATGTGTTATGGGATTTTCACATAGATATTTTTAGATAAATCTATAAAAATTACATATTATTTTTTAACAATAATTATTAGGTATTTACTGATTTAAGCAAATAATATATATTATGTACTTGTATTTCATTTAGTTCTACACAGAAATTGATCGGAGAAAGGTATTAATATTTTATTAAAATTCGTGAAAAACATCTTGGTTTTTGTAATTTGCCGATAACTCTAAGAAGTAAAAGAAAGTACCTGTGCAAAACCCTTCGATACTTACACGGTACGTGATTGGTTAATAACACGTGTCACCGTAAGACAATACCAATACCTGCTATTGTTTCCCTACTGCTATTCTTTTGAAGATTTATGGCTTGTTCGTCAGATTTCGAAAAATTCACTATAATAGTACCTACCCCTATTCTGTAGCAAGTGTAAGGTAGTCACTTGAAAAAAAGTGACTATTATGCGATACATTTTGTATGAAAAACTTCTATACGTAGGTATAGAAGTTTCCATTTTCTTTCCTGTTTACATAGCTTTCTTAAAATATCACATTTTTCCGCAGCTACCTTGCATCATATAGTTTTCAAAACACATTATCTTTGTTGTTGGTAATATTGATATCCGGAGCACGTGTAAGACGGAAGACATAGTGAGGTGCATGGGGACGACAGCGAATGGCGATACTGGAATGAACATGCATGTAAACAAAATGTCAGAGGACCAGAGATGTGCAAAATGGGTACCCAAAACCATTTGAAATGCAAAATGGAAATGGGTCAAAACTTTTCCATTTGAAAATGCAAAATGTAAAATGGTTTTTAGAAAAGCATTTCAAATGCAAAATGGAAAATACCTATTATCAAAATGCATTAAAAATGCAAAATGGTTTTTAAGGTCAAACATGAAAAGAGTAAAACAACAACCTTAATAATAACTTGTCGACTCGGAGTTGGGCTTCACCGATCATAAGATCTATCGTTGTGACAGGAATTCTCATACCAGTAAGAAGCAGAGAGGGGGTGGAGTGCTGGTTGCTGTGGAAAATGGCTATCCATCATCCGGACTACTGCCAAGGAACAGAGATGTGGAACAGGTTTACGTCAAAATTCAAATCGCCACAAGAACAACAATTATTTGTTCAGTATACATCCCGCCTTCTTCTGATGTGTCGGTTTATACCAGTTTCTGTACGGATCTGGAACTCATGTATGAAAGATATCCTGGTTTAAATTTTATAGTTGTTGGGGATTTCAACCTTCCTAAGGTGACGTGGATCAATGGTGTGGGAGTGCTGGATGCTTGCGGCGGAGGCTGTGATGGCGCGGTTGTGGTTGTTGATGCACTGAAAATTCTTAACTTCTTTCAAATAAACAATGTTTTCAATTATCAGAATAGGTTATTAGATTTGGTGTTTTCAGATCTGGCGTCCATCAATGTTGAGTTGTCGCATGATCCTGTGTTGCCGGTTGATAATTTACACCCTCCATTAGTTGTAGACATACTGCCGGAAATATCACTACGCGATCAAAATACTTTTAGTTTCTTCAATTACAAAAGATGTAACTACTCTGACGCTAGGACGCTTCTTTTCGGATATGACTGGTCCTTTTTGACAAATGATAATGTGGAGTCCAATGTGTTATCTTTCTACAATATCTTGTATGACGTTATTAAGATGTGTGTCCCATTTGAAACGGTTGTGAAGTCTTCTTTTCCCAGATGGTTTACTAAGGATCTGAGGAGGAAGATATTTGGAAAGAAGATTGCCCATAACAGGTATAAGGAGACCAATTCTCCTTCAGATTATGCTCGTTTTTCCAATCTACGTAGGGATTGCAAGTTGATGAGAAAAGAGGCATATGAAACATTTATTGCCCAGGTCGAGGATGTTACGACCAATCAGAGGAGTCTGTGGAGATTCAGGGATTCCCTGAGTAAATCTGGTGGAACTTACCCTGAGACAATGTTTCTGGGTGACTCTCAAGCGGGGAGTTCTGGCTCTATAGCTGATCTTTTTGCTGAATTCTTCAGCAGTGTTTATGTAAGAGATTTACCTGGCGATGATATCCCTGTCTTCCAATATGGTAACACTTTTGATTTGTCTTGTTGCGCTTTGAGTACTTCGGACGTCGCTAGGGGTCTTTCGCGTTTGAGTGTTAATAAGTCTGCCGGACCGGACAATATACCTGCCTTATTCCTGAGGGAGTGTGCTGAGACTCTTGTTATTCCCTTGACAGCCATATTCAACAAATCATTGATGTCTGGTTATTTCCCCCTCGTGTGGAAGGACGGGAATGTCATTCCATTATTTAAAAAGGGAGACAAACGCGATATCGAAAACTACAGACCGATTTGCATACAATCCGCCTTGCCAAAACTCTTTGAATCACTCGTACTAGACAAGGTTAAACCTATTATATTATGTAGAACGCATTATTATCCCTCAGCAGCATGGATTTGTGTCTGGTGGTAATACTCTTAGTAACTTGGCAATCTATGAAACTTACATAGCGCGTGGGCTAACTTCTGGCAGACAAGTGGATAGCATTTATACGGACTTCCGTAAGGCTTTTGACAGAGTGCCTCACCAAATTTTGTTGGCTAAGATGTCTGCTTTGGGAGGCGGTGGATCTTTGTTTGGGTGGTTTTCTAGCTACTTGATGGATAGAAATTTGAGGGTTTGCGTTGATTCTGTGTATTCGCGTACATTTCGCGCTTCAAGCGGCTTGCCGCAGGGAAGCCATCTTGGACCATTACTGTTTACAATATTTATCAATGACATTGCAGATGTCATCTCAGATGCTGAATTCTTGTTGTTCGCCGGCGACCTTAAACTATTCAAGGCTGTAGGATCGATAGACGAGTGTGCACTGTGCAGACCTACAGTGTAATCTTGTTAGATTGCAAAGATGGTGTGAAACAAACACATCTGGGTGTTGTGTTCGATGACGGTCTTTCATTTCATTTTTGTCCCGCATATAAGCGAAATCACTTCACGAGCTATGCTAGTTCTAGGCTTTGTTTTGCGCACAGTGAAGTCTTTCAATAATCTGAACTCCATTGTTATGTTGTATTCATCCATGGTGCGAAGTATCTTGGAATATAACTCACCCATATGGTCCCCGGTTTTTCAGGTGCATATTCTTGCTATAGAGAGTCCAAAATAGATTCTTACGATTTCTTAATTTTATGCTGGGTCTGAGAAGGGAGGATGTGGATTATTTACACCTAAGAACAATATCAAATCTAAACTGTTTGCAAAGTAGAAGAATATTTTTAGATTTAATTTTTTTGTCCAGAATATTAAACTCTCACTACACCAGCCCTGACCTTCTGAGCATGATAAATATTAGAGTTCCCGCTAGACGCACTATGTGCACGGACACCTTTTTCTGTGACAATACTCCTTCTGTTTATTTGGGTAATACAATTCAACACAGGCTGCACTGCCAAGGGAATGCACACTTGGAAGACATTGATGTGTTTAATATTAACTATCAGCAGTTCTCAGCAACTCCTATTTGGACCACGATCGTAGTAGCCGGATATTGCCGAACCAATTTTTACAAAACAGACCACAGAAAAAATCAATATTTCTTTTCTATGCACTTATGAAACTTTTCTTTTCACCAAACTCTTTTCTCTCTTTGCTCTTAAGCGTGAACAAATGACATTGACAGATTTTTTCATAATCTATGTTTTTTCTATGCACGACGAAAAATAGAAACTGCGATGAGATTCCAAAAAAGCATTTAGGTTCCAAAAAATGCATTTAAAATGAAAATGTATTGAGAAAAGCATTTAAAATGTAAATGGAAATGGGTGAAAAAAGAAACCATTTAAAATGCAAAATGGAAATGTACATTTTGCATTTTGCATTTCCATTTGAAATGGTTTTATTTGAAATGCATCACATCTCTGCAGAGGACAGACTTCCACGTATCGCCCTTCAAGGAAACCCCGAAGGACGCAGACTCCCATCAGGCAGACCCCCAAAGAGGTGGAGAGACAGCTGGCAGTCGACATCACAGGAGGAACAGGCGGCGGCCCAAACAGATCCCCAGGATCTATAGAAAGAAGAGGCATTACCTTTTTAGAAATAAGAAAACTCGCCATTGTGTGAGCTGCGGATGTGGAACGGAAGGCAGTATTGTAACAAAGATGAAAGTTAACAATTAAAAAGATCGTTTGAAAATGTTGCAAGAATGAAAAAATGACGTAGGTATTAGAAGCAAAAGAAATAGGAGAAAATGCTTGGAGACCGATTAGAGAAGTAGGTATGTCGCATGAATGTGCTGGAAATATACGGGGTTATACATATAGAAGTACGCCTAGAAAACTATAGCTTTTATATACCTATACTTACTAAGAATGTATTCAAATGGTTTTTTATCGACTTATGATAGTAGAATTTGCTTTGTTAGGTATACCTACCTAGCAATTATACCTACCTACTTCTTAAAAATGAATCTGGCCTGAACACAATTAGATACCTACACTTTCAATATCTTTCACATAAATGAAAGTGGAAATGGTTGGCACCACGAACCCACGACCTTCAGTAGGCCGTCAGCTGATACCGCTGGTCTACCGACCACTTCCAAATTATTTTCATTTTATAAAGTTGCCCATTCTTTGACTAACAGAATTAGAAAATATGTAGGTAGGTACGTTCAAAGCAGGCCCTGCAAACCCATAGATAATATAATATTAGATAGGTACCTTATTATTAAATTTTTTCTTCATCTGACGTCATTTACGTTGGAGACGATATTTCCTTATCTCTGACTCTGATACTTTCAATTAATTAAATGAGTAACCTTTAATACTTCCCTAAAAAATAAATCAATAGATAACTTTGAACTATCCTCTTACAGACCGACCTCATGCTACAACTGACATTGTTCGAAATTTAAAATAAATAATTCAAACATTTAGGTAGGTACTTAGGTATATTATTTAAAAAAAAATCATCTCGTTTGACCTTCATTGCTTTTGATACAGCAATTACAGTTTTAAAATATTCTTATTGAAGTGCTAATTTAGTTTATGTGTGAAATTCAAATATTTGTAGATCTACATATGTATAGGTAGGTACCTCAAATGTTTACCTACTACTAGGAATCCGAATAGGTATACCTAGTATCTAACTAAGTACCTACCTACCTACCTTTATTCGTAGTACGTAAATACAACAACAACAAACTATCGAATCGAATTGTTCTAAGAATTGATTCTTATTATAGATCGTCGATTAAAATCTCATGAAGCGATGAAATCAGCATTGTAAATTATACATTGACAAAAAATAAGTATATTATTAAGTAGTGTAAATCTATGTTGGTACATTCTTCACTATGTACCTACTCACTCGTTCTGACATAGAAAAAAGGAGGTAAGTAGGTAGGTACATCGTTGTCTGGCAATAAAATTTACAAAGATAGATAGGTTTTGTAATTATTAATTTATTGTTTTATTTTACTATCTATACTTATTTTTAATAATAATTTATTAACCAATACCTATTATTTTCTAATAAAAAATATAATAACAACATTACAAAAATGTTTAGATAAATTCTTATTTAGAACAAATAAAGTATTACCAGGTTTATAAATTGCAAAGAATAATCAATATTTTTTAATCAGAATATTGATGTAAAAAATAAATATAAAACTTGCTAGCTGCAGTGAATATTAAAATTTCCCGCTTTATTTCAAAAATTGCCAGCAAGCGCGTATTAAATAATTCCAACAAGTTTCAAAATGGCGTCCGATCCAATATGAATGCGCACGCACTTATTAGCTAAGATGAACAAATCAATGACCACAGAATATTCTTTGAGTTAGAAATGAAAAGGAAAACCAGGATCTATTTTTTGATACCGCGTTAAATTATTAATCCTGATATTACAAAAATTGAAAGAAGTTTTTCATTTCTAATATAATGAATAAATACCACCAAGCACTTTCGGCCCAAACAATTGAATATTCTTTGAGTGTTGAAATAAATAATTAATGTTATCATGGCTTTAATAAAATTATTTTTCTCAAATACCTCTGATTCTTTTACATACAATATTATTCTGATGTTCTTTTAACTTAGATTTTTTTATTCAGGATTTTAAAGACATTCCAATATGAACCCGCTTTATGAGATTAGATATTTTAATACAGAACGACTTTATTAGGTATATATTCATTTCCAAGCAATAGGGAAAAATTCCGCTACAGTTTGTTCCTATTGGATAATAATTAATTTTCTTAAGTGGAATCCAACAAAATTATATCCTACAGAAAAAAAGAAATATAGTAGTCTTTATATTTTTTATTCAGAATATTATTATGTATTGTATTGATCATCATTGGGTTGCAGGCAATTTTGCTTCGTTAAATTTGTACAAACTTCATCTCGCTTGAGGTGCAGTGTTGCCATCACACAATTTGCTACCACAGTTCCTCACATTCTTCTTTGTTATGTTGACGCTGCGTCGCGTTGGCTACAATTTCGTTGTTTAACTGTCACTAAATATTTGGATGACTTTCGATTGTTTTTCTTCCGAAACATTTAATTACGAGTGTTTATTATTCATGAGATTATGTGTTTCCATAAACAGATATTTGTTTTAATTTATATTTAAGTTTGTCTTTAAATTATAATAGTGTAATTCCTAGAATTGTGCAAATGTTAAATGTCTTTAAGGCAATGTAGCTTGTATAAATTCTGTAAGTTGAGTTGACTAACTTCATAAAATTGGTTTGCTTTTGTGATTGAAACAGTTTCCATTTCAATATTTTATTGTATTTAACGTAATATTGCCACGTCTATAAAAAGGAAAAAAGAGGCATGTTCAATGTTTGTAAATCTGGTAAGTGTGCGACAAATTTCTACTCTTCTAAATGTTAAAAAATAATTATTATTGTTTGCAAGTTTTCAATTAAATTGTGTTTAAACTGTTTTAATAAGATTACAAATGAGTTCTTTAACATCTGTGCAATCTACAAGATCTGTCATGAATTTTTTAACCTTGAACTTAAGCCATGAAAACATTATTATTTTAAGTCAAATACTTCTTTTGAGGTTATCATCTAAAAACACGGATCTTGTAAAAAGTATTCTGATTGATATAATATTTGTCTTGTCTTAAATGTGTGAATTGGTTTCTATATGAATTACAAAACCCACTACGTATGTTTTGATTAAAATTTCTCTTTTTAAAACATGGACCCAAAGTACAAAGGTAGAGCGAAAGTATTTTCGAATTGTCCAAGATGCAATACATACTATTACAGTATTTCTATTTTAAATAGTACAATATATGTCATTTTTTTTTTAATTTGGGTTATATTATAATTTTTTTAATGTAGAACTTACATTATCAACTCTCATTAATTTGATGAAAAGTCGATATAATGATATTTAAAGTTTTCTACAGATATTTTTGTCCTGTTTTGTTACCGCAAAATGTTCATCAATGTGTTTTTACTATTAAACTATAACCAAAGCGAATAATTAAAGGAACGAGGCACGGTTTGTCTCAGTAGATCGGATATAATAATAATTTTACTATTGATTCTAAGTATCTAAGTATTCAATAGTAGTCTTTAGTAGGTATAATTCGACCGGTTTAACTCCACGTGTAATCAATATAGGTAGGTAGGTACTTACACATTTATTTTTTTCATCAGAGCAAAGTATCACTCAAGTATATATTAAATATTTTCATAATTGCCTACAATATGAAATGACTAGTGAGAGGTAAGATAGCGGGCAAATATCACATAATATACATCCTCAAATATGTAGGTACTTATTATCGGCTTAGAGCAATATATTCACTTACAAGAGAAAACACGTATAAACTACTCGTGGCTTATCTATAATCTTATTGAGCGGCCCAGCTTCCGTGCTGAATCTAGAGTTCACCTACCAATCTTCCATTTTTTCTTCCAAAAACGCATCGAAACTTTTTTTTTATAAGGCCAATGGACCGTAAATATGCCCATTGTGTCGAGCAAACCAAAACTTCTATCAAAATAACTATATTGTGACATCCTTGAATTCTTTCACGGAGTAGGTACTGCCTCTTTCTTATTTTGCCTCATCTTCAGAGGCCTCTTCCCGGCTGCTCCCCTCCGCAAGTCCCAAGTCAAGTCGTATTTTTCAGGATTCCATTCTCCCGGTTGCAAAATTTGTTTTTGACAAATTTTTAATGTCTCATTAGAGATACTGAGTATATCCTCCACATCAGGTCGTATTATGTGGAAGTGCTAGTAGTACGGTCCACTTCCATGTTCTCTACAATGGTGCTAGGTGCGTTATCCTGCGTGGTTCTAGTACGAGCTTAATCGAAAGCTTTTGCACGTTAATAAGCACTTATAGCGCGCAAAAAGTGTTCGAAAATCAAACGATCGAATCATTCGATCATTTTTGTATGGAAACATGTGGAAACTCTTTCGATGATCGTTTCGATATTCGATCATCGAAAACTTATACTAGTGGTACCTACTGTCCGTTAGCCAGATCTATGGAAATTGGGGTCCGCCCCTACAGTGCCCCGCATCTAGAGGTAAGGCTATTAGTAACCCTGAGGTTGACTGAAAGTTGGTTCATGGTGAAGCAATTGATAGTCTACAGCTCGATTCAAATTTTGAAGTAAATTGTTACCATCAGATGCGTGTATTGCATAATAATTGAACATTGTTAATACTTTTCTTGGTATATTTCCATAATCTCTTTAATAAATACACCTGACTTGCGAATAATTTTTAATGCGTACAAATAAACAACCCGACATGTTTTATAACAGATAAAATAATGTTTTCGCCGTTATTGGTAGAAAAACGATAACACACACTTGACTCGCTGGTTATTTATATCTACTTTGATTCTCGGAATAGTTGTTAACTCTATTGGATTTCGTTTTAAATTCGTAAAAAAAGGTTAAAATTATTTTCGCTTCGTTCTGCTAAAAATTTGTTGCTGCCATAATATGTATATTTTTAGTGGTCGTTTCGAGGAATACAGATTTTATTGCATTAATATTCCAAAGCGTTTTCAAAATCCGAAATAGAATTCGTGGTTTAAAAATAATAATACGGATTCACTTCTGGTTTGATATTGAATATAATTTGCTGCATAAAATAAAACCCATTTTTTTTAAATGAATATGACCTAACCCAACAGACTGAAAAGAAAGACGAGAAAAATTTGTACAAACTTTCTCGTGAAATGTGAATATGGTCAACAAAATGGGATTAGAACCCTCGACCTCCGACACGTATCAAACGTCCTATTCTACACAAGTGGTAATCTTTTCTTACGTCAATCTTCAACAATCATTTATGTAATGTAAGTAAAGTCCTGATGGTCGGTGATCAAGCTTTGATCACTTTGCATGGACTGTATGGAAATCATTCTTCCCAATAATTTGGTGGACGTTAGCTAAGCTCATTTTATCTCGTAACTTCTATTCCCGGTTATGCATGCTGTGCAACATTATCCATGAGTCTTTCAGAAAGTGTTGTCTTAACAATGGACTCACAATATTCTAGACCGATGTCCTACAACTATTCACTTTCATTCTTGCTTTACAGAGATTTGAATATTATTACACAGTTGATTGATTGACTGGTTGGCCCATGGATACCCCAAAATAAGAGATGATCTTGTTGTAAGTTCGCGTTCCCTGGTCATGCTACCTGCGGGGACCCAGAGACACGCTGCGCCGTTCGCGTGGCCTTCCGAGAAATGGGGCTCGATATATTTTCGTGGAATACTTAATTCCTCTGACAAAATTTAAATTGCAATATGCCGTTTTATGTATAAGCGGGTGTGTGTGTATAATACAGCAGAGAGCGATGCTTGTTTTTTGTTTTAATTTCCGAGGAATCGACTCAATAACGAACTCTGCCCATGTTTGAACTCCATATGCCAACATTGTGTTTAAAACTAATGATATTTTTACTCTGCTCTTCTTTGTTTCTTTAAGTTTTTATTCCTTGGAGTTGTTATTGTATGATAATTCAACGAAGACGAACATATTTGTATTTTTTTTTTTCATATTGTATTATACTTTCGTTTCTATTACTTAAAGAATGAATCTCTTGACCAAACCAATCTTGCTATTCTGTAGCAAAACCACCCTCCACAGAGATTTCTGTAGAAAAGGCCTGATGGATAGAAAATATATAATTACCTAGGTAGGTACTTCATTTTAATAAAATTTTCTAACCCTGTCAACCAGTTTCTAAAGCTGAAGTGGTGGAACACCAAAAGAACATAAAATGTATTTATCATCGCCGTAGGAGTCACATACATTCTGCAATACACTTCCTACTTACAGCTTTTTATGTTATTTGTTCCTAGCATTACACGGTATTTTTTTTTATTTTTAACCTATTGCACCTCGTCCCACGATTCTGGTATCCTAACTTCTTTCAACCTCTAAATTTAACCCAAGACACAAAGTAACTGCATTTTATATTATTTTAGCATTATTTAGTTCTCTGCCACATTCCATAAATTTTCCCTAATTTGTGATGCTGCAGTGTTGACTTGAATCTGCGGCGTGTTTCCATGGGGTCATTAACACGGAAATTATTAGCGAGATTCAAAGTATTGGATACCCCTATAGCAACCATGAACTATATAATATTTAAAATAAAATATTTGCGTTAATTATTTATGGCTTTAATTCTACTAAACAGTAAAGAAGATCATTTAACCACGTATTAAATAATGGGTTAAGCTGGATTTCCGAAGCTGAGTACGTATGTCAATTACGAAAATAATAGAATCCATAATTTTTTTTTCCCTTTTTAGTATTTTAAACAAATTTTTATTGCACTCATATTTTATGAAACGCCTCCTTTTTAATGCTCTGAATTTTCTGATCATTCGTACTATGCTGGAGGAGATAATAATCAATGGCTCTTAAAGCAACTCAGTTTACACAAGATCACAAAAAAAACAGTCTTAATATTAATATTATTAAGAAGTAGGTGCCTACTTATATCCAATGACCTATAACCTTTTTTAAAAGTATTTCATCCGCAATCATTATCCGCTTTGATTGATTGGAAATCGCATTGAATTAAAATTAATTTGACAGCTAATTGATTCTAGAGAATGGGGTAATTAAGTACCTACCCATTTTGGGGACCATCGATTATGTCATTTTTTGGGAGGGCGGCGGGTGTTTTACAATTAAACGAAAGGCTTTAATTTAAGGGCCCTTTCTCGCTCACCGAAGTTTAGATCTTCTTATTAGAACAAAATTTTGTCATCCTAAAATCATGGATATACAAACTGCCAGAATCACAATTGAAAAAAAATTGTAAAAATTGTCAATAATAAAAAAAAGAGACCGCCTATTGGGTAGAACTGAACCCTAACGAGATATGGACATTTCATTTTGTATGTCCTTTTAGAAACTGACAATATGTCTTTGAGTGTGAAAAATATGGCATAGTGTAGACAATATTTTATTTCGCCTTCTGTGTTAAAAACTATTTTCTATGAATGCAATGCATTTTTTACTAAGAACTTTACTTTTGTTAGTCTAAATAATGTAAACCTAAAATCGAAATCCAGCTAATGTCTATGGCATATTTACACCTACTTACTATTTTTTAAGCAAAACATGTGTTTATATTTTTTTCTGACGACGGTCAATAATGGACCAATTTTTTACTACCTACTGTATTCTCTCTTTCAAGAACAAAATCTGTTCGAACAGAAAGGACACCCGAATTCAGTGAACCAAATAATAATATAATGTTAGGTTTAAACAAAGCTATATAATAATAAGTAAGTACCTACCCATAGTTATACTATAGTAAACTTATTGTTAGGTGTGAATGAAGCATATTTTCTGAATTGACATAGTTTTTTCCACAACTAAATATTATCTTCCGACTTTATTTTTCAAATTCAAACATTTCAAATGGATAGATAGATGAAAAAACAATGTAGGTCGTAGACATATTATTACAATATGTCTATGATTATATTTATTATATTTATTTGGTAAATAGGTGTATGGCTACTGATGGCTACACTAGGAACCATCTGACCCGAAAAAAAGAACAGCCTGGCCCTAGAAAGATACCTAATAATAATATACCCAGTCTAGGTATCATCAAAGATCTGATACGATATGTCGTGCCCTAATAACGCGATCCAGCAAGGTTTCAAGCTCTGGAGACCTTTAAAAGCAGATGTAAGTAATACAAACAGATCTCATGTGAAGTTTTTTTTAATGAATCTTTGCTCACACGACATCACTCATACAAAGTTTGTGTTGTGAAAGTGTAAATGGTCGGCACCGGGATTAGAACCCACGACCCTCGACTCCGTAGACTGGTATACCAACCACTTCGTTGTTTTCCATTATTTATCTCAGAACCACTCGAGAATGACGTCAAATACACAAACGTCAATTTATTTTATTCCATATTTGTAAAAAGTAGATTTGTTTATAGCTTCACAAAAATATAGCTAAGGATATTCTCGGTTCATTTTGACTTTATTGCAATAACTGCATTTACCATGGTAGATAACAATGTGACGCTGTTACAGTGTATTTTGTGTCCACTTTTGGTTAGAGCGTGGTTAGAGCAGATTTTTTTTAAAAATTATTATTATTCAAACACGTTTATACAGAAATTCACCAGATCTCCATAGATTTCTTGAAGTAGGAAATATTTTGACAATGTCCTTTACCAGATGGTCCAGAAAAAAGTACCTACCTAAATAAATTTTGTGACCATAATCGTTTTTTTTATCTGCCATGGTCAAAGAACCGTTCATCCCAAAACATAATATTATAATCGTTGTTATTATTTTAGACGGGTGTTGAAACCTTTTTTAAAACCTCGATAGACTAGTTCTAATGGTATAGGCGTGGACTTCTGATCAGGAAATTCCGGGTTCAGTTCCCGGTTGGGTCAGAATTCATTACTTGATATTTGTTGAACTATTCCAGATTGGACGGGAGGAAAATTCCGCCGGCTATAATGACATCTTTGTATATATATTTTTATACAAAGATGTCATTATGTGTTCATGCGATTTTGTGTTCATCAATTTGCGTGACATTCGTAAAAAAATATTATTGGGTATTCAAAAACATGTTGTATACCATATACATACATATTATGTTTTGACAAAAAAATTGTATGTACCTACCTAGGTACTCCAGATGGTGAGATTTTTTATCCCATTTTCTAGGATTCCATTTTTTATATTTTCCAGATGGGTGAATGCCATCTCTAGCTGCTTTTGCAGATCTTGTGTTCACCAATCTGGAAATATGCTCGTTCCAGAACCTTCTTTTCTGTCAACCCTATCTGACAATATCTTCGAATTCGCGTACCCTTCGGATTTCCATAATTGTTGATACAATCAAATCTCCCTTTGAACTCCACTTAGGAGCATAGGGAGGCAACAAGAGCTCTCCATTGCGCTCGATCTTGCGCAATGCTTATGAGCTCCTCCCACACCAAGTCCATTTCCCTCAGCTCTGCCTCGAAGGAACGGAACACGGTATGAGAGGGATAATAATAATCAATTGTTGATACACATTGATTAAATTTATATACCTAGGTGTATAATAATTATTTTAGATAGAATACAATTAATAAATTTTACAGCCCCGTGTTTCACGGTAGGTAGGTACTTACTGACATTTTTAATTCTGTCTAGTGTCAGTAGCTAAACCGATAAAAAATGATTCGACCATTACAATTCTCTAATATTATAATAACACTCACTCGATATTCAATTAATTATTTCGGCCTAAAATATTTTCGAATATATCCTATATTATGCATTATAAAAAGTATTATTTACGTAATAAAAAACCCTTTATGTTTAAAAAAACAAATACTATGGGAACTATGCTCTACCGTTCGCACATTCTTCTAGATGCCATTCGAAACATAATATTATTACATATAGAATACATACAAAAAACATAATAGGTATTATTATTATTTTATGTTAAACTAACTTCCACAATAGAACTTACATTGATGCATAAATATTCCTTCAGAGAGAGCTTATAGTGTTCTATGAGCTTAGTCTCCCTCAAAAATCTGCAAAAGAATCTCCATCGCAGTTATATACAAATATAATGGTCGTAAAGACCAAATTGGTATGACGATTCAATATGGTCGTCAGCAAAGAAATTGTCCAATATATTAGAATAGTTCTCGACAATAATCCTATAAGACCGAGCGTTGATAAGAATTTTAATTGGAAAATGATTTTTTGTGTTTTCTGAAAAAACTAAGCAATAAATGAAAAATCCGCAACAACAATGTTTCAAAGAAATTCGAGAACCATCTTTGTGTCTAAACCTTTTTTATCTAAGTCTAATACTTTTCGAGATATTTGTAAAATAATGTCGGGGGAGAGGTCAATAAAACCCGTTATAACTTCTAAAGCATGCTGTTAATTAAAAATCGACGATGTCTATGTTTCAGATAAAGGTTTGATCTATAATAAAACCTCATTTGAAATTCGATTTTTGTAAATTTAGAGTCGGAATTTAATTTGTAACATGGTGAAAAACGGCTATTTTACGAGAAGAGGCCCTTAAGGGTTCTAAATTATGTTGCGTGGCGTTACATTACATTTTTTAACTATAGCTACATAGTTTGCAATATTGAATTGAAAACATTAATTATAATCTATAAAACCTGTAAAAAAACTATATACGTAAAGAAAAAATAACAACTAATGACTCTAACAATTCATTACTGATGTTCGATTTTTAAATGGAACAAACCACTACGGGCTTACTACCGTCTTCTACTGTTATTTCGAAGGCTGGCTTAGTGTGATCACTTTACGCTAACAACGTTCGCCATTAGGTGTTAATGTTTGTCTCCGAAACTCCTAATCATGAGAATTCTCAACATGTTCAACATGTTGAAAAATCTCATGATGTATGCAACAAGTAGAAATTTAATAATAAAATGAAAAATAGAGATAAAAGTTGGAAATTGTTGAGAACAAGAGAGCAACCAAATTTAAAGACTGCGACTGCTGTCATTTATTTGGCGCCAGGATATGACTATATCCATTTTTGTTAACGTCTCATATTTATATTATATTATATTCATATTATACTATATACGTATCTTCAAAACATTGGTTTAAATATACAAATCTAAACATTTGTTGTTGTTTTGCTAACGGAGATCTATACTTTTATGTTTGGTGGCACAATCCTTTGTCTCTAACATTGACATTGTAAACAAACAAACAAATGTAATACATTTGATGGAGATCAGGCGAGTATAGTGGTTAATCTTTCAAGGACTACCAAAATGATCTGTCTTTTCAATACATTTCTTTTTATAAATAAAAATTTCAGCGTGCCAGCAATAAGTATTACAATAATTATTCACAAATCACACATGCAGGATGATTGCCGTCAATAAATAAAAACTGATTCAATTCTATTGGCACGAATAGGCAAAGTCTTGATAGATATTTAAGTAGGTATCTAGGTAATTTTATTAATAATAAAATATTGAATAATTTATTAGACAGACCAATTGGAATGTTTACGTACAATGTCTAGGAATTCACTTGGCAAACGGTTTGTTTTGGCGCATCCGATATGTGGACGTAGATTTTACGAGACATAATAATATACCCATGCACAAACTCTCCCTCCCTCCACCCCACATCGCGGAGTTCCCAGAATCCGTTAAACGAGTCTCTGCCGGGAATCCTATATTTAACCAACCCCGTCTAGAAATGGAACGTATACCTACTATGTATCTTATTTAATATGTAGGTGCATATTATGCTTCCATTTTCACAACCCCAAACTGTTTGGGATATTTTCGGCGTTAGTACTGCTAAAGTATGAACAATGTACAATGTACGTATCCAGGAAACTTGTTACCCTATATATACACACTTCTCGGTCCCACTATATACGACGATCTTTTTATACCCGTTACCTCGTGTCCTGCAATGGGTAGGCAGAGAGAACGTATCTCCATTTTTTTATCCAGTCACACTTCTTCGCTTCTTCAACCGACATACCATTTCTAATACAACCTCTAATGTTTCTCTTTTTTCTGATCTGGCCTTCCTTGAAGACGGCTTCCATGTGTTCGTTCCATGTCAGGTCGACCAAGCCTTCTTACACCTTTCCTTTCAACCTCATGAATTCTCGTTGTTCCACATGTATTAAAATATCGGTTTTTCTTCTATTTTTATTCAAATCTTGCCGTCGATTTTTGTAACTTCCCGAGTGTGTAAATCTAAACATTTAAAACTTGAAAAATAGCCGAGCACAAGATGACAATGCACTAGTTTAATACTTTAAGCCACTTTTTAGCAGAGTTTAATATATTTTAAGCAAATTTGTTTTTTTTTATAGAGAGTTTGTTCTAAACATGACAGTTTGTTGTACTGGTCCATTATTGTGATTTAATAGAAAATTAAGATAATTAGTATTTTAAATTAATTTTGATCTAAAAGATCAGAGTTTGACCGGAGTGTTTTCGATGGTCCAAAAAAATTAGCTACTTACTTTTGAAACAACAAAAGTGAAACTTGACTAAATAATGTTTTGAAACAAAAATATTTAAATTCAAACATCCTTTCTGGTCACCATGTAACTTCCAACATGATTATTCTTAGCAGAATTCCTCTCACCGTATTTCAAGATTATATGTAAGTAGGTATATAAATTTTCTCGGAAGAGTTTTATTGTTTCCAGCGTTTCAAAACAAGTAAGATATTTTACGTAGATACATACGGAAATCAATATTCAATTACTTCTATCCATGTAGGAGTTCACGTGCAGTTGGTTCAAATCAAATCATCTCAACTGGATTCCGGCATGCAAAAAATCTTAATATGATTTTGAATTTTCTATAAAAATACACACTTCCCTGACAGTGTTTTATGAAGTAGTCTAGAGCCCTCCTCCCTAAGCGAATTCATTGATTGCTATGTTGTATATGTATTTTGCTGTGCTTCTATAGGCGTTGTAGCGTTCACCTTTTCCACACGCTTGTGTAAGCATTTTAAAAGCCAAATAAGTTCTTCACTAAAATGATTACTCACGTGTGCGCACAAATATGTCGTTCCAAATATGCCAAAACACCGTGTGAAAGGAACCTATGAAAGTGTGTCAAATCACACAATGCTTGATTGTATATAGTCTGCATTTAACATGGGCATTGTATGAGATTGCCTTTCGTGACACAAAGTAGTTGTTATATTATTTTGAAAGAATCTTGTGACCTTATTTTGATGGAGACTTCCACCCACCCAATATCGCATTGTTATTACTGTTCCGTGAGTAATCGCTCAAAAATAACATTATGTTATTACGATTCCCGCTTTTTTTTATTAATTTTCCTGCGCGATGACGTACGTCGAAACAATGATAATATTATACGTCATATTTTGAGCGATTTGACGTATGATGCGAGCTGTTGTTGATTTCTTTTTTTTTTGTATCGAATTACATCTCGATCGTCACCCGAATAAAATAAGACTACACAAAGGGAATTTCAAACTAGTAAAACAAGTATACGACACAAGCTTTAAGTAGGTAGCTTACCGTGAAAGAGTCAATGAGTATATTATTTGTGTTCACTTTGAGTGAGCACAGGTTCATTTATAAAAAAAAAATCTATAAAATCATTGGTAAGTTCGTCCGTAAACCGGTATAGGTAGGTAAGCGTTCTAATCCGAAATTATTTTCACACGTAGGTACATCAGGAAAGGAGCTCGATCTATTACAGATTACTGATGGTAGTATGGTTTAAATATTTTTTTATTATACGTAATACTGTGGTACATTCCAAAAGCAACTTTTTTATATCAGAATTTTAGGTACGTGACGTTTTACACTGAAGAGGTTATCAGCTGGATATTAGTTATTATCTTTTGTTAAGACTTTGTTTACTGTTCATTTACAATAATTTCGAAATGTATTTATTTGCTTACAGTGTATTTGGAAACTATTTGAATGAAATAACAGTTACTCTTGAACCAAGTAACAATGTATGTACGTATTATAATATAGCGTGCTGTTGTATTACTGGAATCTCATTAAAACATCCATCGCCCATTTAACACAATTTGTATACAATAAAAACACGAAAAGAGGAGTATATAATTAATTATTCTGGGAATTTTTGTATTTTGGTGTATGTGGGTTGAATCCACAACTATGCGATGTCGCTCCATTCTTCCTTGTCTTGTTGTGCATGTTGATTTTTTTTTGTGAATCGCGTGGGAATTTCACGTTCAAGAAAGAATCTGTGATCTCGTATCTGCTGACGTGAATGAAACCGTCGACCAAGATCTTATCTCTCGTCGTTATGACATCCGTTCAATGATTGTCATCCAGTTCATTCGAATGATGAATTTTATTCTTGTAAGAATCCATCTCCTCACCTTATAGAATACGCTATAGCTTACTTTGCAATAGAGATGTGGCTGTATAAAAGAACGCCGGTGCGTATCTCATGGGTGTACCCGTATTCTAAGTTTTATCGGATGGTAGTCACGGAAGTAAAGTGAGTATTGCACGATACATTTTGTAAAAATATTTCTAACTACAACTGATATTTCAGGGGAAAATAGAGCGATGAAGGGGTATGGAGCGGAAAGGGCCTCGACTCAAAAATCTAAGATAGTTGGTTTGGAATAACTACTTCTAAGGCTGACTCAAGATCGTGAGGTCGGAGTGATGGTCGCCAACCTCCGTTAGGAGAGGCGTACGAAGAAGAAGAGCTTACGTTGTAAAGGTTTTATATACCTATATTGAAATGGTTAAGACTGGTCTAAGTCATTGCTCATCAAAAACGTTTAGATCATGAATGCCCGAGAGCATTTATGAAGCACCTAATGCAATCAAGTTCAGTAGTAATCTAAATGAAGAAAGGTTGGATATGTTGTCCATTGAATTCAGGTCGCTTGTTTTTAAGAAGAATACAATTTTCAAGTGTATGGTAAGAAAGCGAACTTGCCCCCTTCATTTAGGCCCGATTTTATAAACATCCAATTGTCATATTTCGGTTGCGTTTTACTGTCGGAACTTACCAGCCGCTCGATTGTCAACCATTTGTGAACTCATTGAGAAATTTCTTCTTCTAGCAATATAGAGTATACATTGTTTTATTGTATTTATCGTCCATTGAGTTTCATTTGGGCTCTCAAACTCGTCAAAGGCAACAATAAAAGAACAATGCTAGTCAAGTTAATGTCAACATTTTGACGGCGCACACGGAATATTATTTGCCCCAAAAAAAACAGTGATTTTTTTTACCCATCATGCCGTTTCCCGAAGGGGGTAGGCAGAGAGTACGGATTTCCATTCTTTCCTATCCAAACAAATATCTTTCGCTTCTTCCAAACGCATAACATTCCGCATACATGCTCTTCTGTTCCTTTTGCCAAGTCAGGTATATAGCATGTGAATAATTATTGCGAAAATGTCAAAAACATACATAACATAATTTTGAACAATTTTTGGAGCTTTTTTAATCCATAATGCGGCATGCTGCTCAAATCCATAGTTACCATTTGGAAGAAATTTCTTATGGGATGAAACTATTCTGGGACAATTCAAACTACAATGGCTATCTTATTGAGTCATATTCAAAAAAAATATTATAAGGCATTATTGTGTATTCCCACGCGTAAATATACCGAGAAGTTGTCGGATCCGTTGGGTAACTTTCTCCACATCAAAGATAAGAACACTAAAGCGGCGGTGTCACATCGCCATTAGTGTTTGTTTGCTTCGCACAGGTTTGTGAGTTTGCTCACCGCTAAGGGACCAACACAATACCTTGTGTCTGTTGGTTTTACCAATAATTACCCAAATAAGGCGCCTTTTATTTATGTTTGTTTTGGTCCGTTCTGGGTAGATCATTGTTCTTACCATACTGAAACCACTCGATCCATTTTAAATAGCCCCTTTGCGGGGATAATAAATTATTATACATAAAGTCCTAACAGGTAGTAGCTTCCGCAAAATATGACCACTTGACAGTAATCCTCTGCAACAGGTATAGGGTCTTCACACTTAGAACAATACCCATTTCCGACTAAAATTATTCTTCTTATAGAGAAGGTTTTGTCGACTGGTTTCTTCCCCACTCAGCGTTTTCATTATAAAATTTGCCAATTTGTCGAGAAACACTCCGTACAATAATGGTCGTACTTCCTATTATACTAATACTACAACTTGTATTTTTTCTGTCGAAGGTCCGACTTATAACTCTATTAGTTTGCCGCTATCGGAAAAACCGAGCTATTTTTAGACGTACACAATACAAAAGATTAGAATTTCCAACATCGCCTCCTTCGATTATTTAATTATATACCAACCTCGAACGTTTTAACACGAATTGTTTTTTTTTTTTATAACTTCCAGAGAGTTTTGCTCAAAATCCTGTAACAAGGGTAGTAGATATTTCACTTGGTGTTTCCCCTATTGAAGATACGTTTCTGAAAAGGTGTTGATGAAACATGTTCCGCAAATGGTGTGCGAGGCACACTGGTGTACCGTGGTCATCGGTTGGTGTGCCGCGAAAAAATGAAAAAAAAAAGTGTTTGTAACGGTTCATGGTTCAGATTCTCTGTTCAAAAGAAAATAATGGGTAGTAAGGAGAGCAACCTTTGCTAGCTTTGCTTGGTAAAAAAGCTTCACTTTTCTTATTAAAATATCTTTTCTTTTAAAGTAGGTATAGGTTTTGATTTTACGAGCAGTAACAAATTAATATAAAATAAACATTGTTTTTGTGAACACTCAAGTATTAAGTAAGGTAGGTAATATAAGGGGTGGGGTCTTTGCCAAACGGTACTGTGTAATGGGGGGGGGGGGGTTCTAAAATATCAAAAATGCGTCACGTAATACTTGAACGGCGACTATTTCTTCATTGGTGTACCTCTAAAATGTTTGATTTGGTAGGTCTACCTCGAAATCAAAAAGTTTGTGGAACACTGCTCTAGACTATTATTTTACTACCTAGTAATAAGTAATTAATGAATCATTATAATGAAACGTTCGTATATACAATCAGACAAAATGAAATCGCATTTTTATTCAATTACGGAGGGATTAAACTTTTGTTCTACCGTTAATCTGGGCAAGATAAGATTAAGGCTAGATTTCTCTCTCGAGTTTTCCATTATGTATGCATGGGTACCTACTTATTCATAATACATAATGAGATGCCGATTTCACAGTGACCTTATTAGTCTATCAACCAGCATCTCTCACTCCGCACTATCGCGCTGTGCCTTCTACGAATTATTGCTCTTCGCTGTGTGCACGGTGGAGATGAAATTAACGTGCTCGTAACTAATCGCTAATCACAGCCTACTCGTCTTGGAGAGACTGGAATCTGCAGCTATAGACTATAATAGTCTTGTGCTTCGTAATTCGGAGAATACATTCGCACAGCGTGTAGCTAAGTACTACAGTACGTAGGCAGTAGTACTACGCCTAAGCCAACGACTATTGAGACATCACAAGACAATAATAATAATAATAATTAATGAAGACTGCAATCGTCATCATTAAACACTGTTAATCTTTTTGTGGAATTAGAATCTATCTTATTGCTACCCTTTCACAAAGCAATAGGTAATGAATGATTAATCATTTCCCTTTTCAAACTAAAGACACGTACGTTTGTAATTCGTTTTAAAACTGATAATTCAAGGTGTTGTATTTAATATACAAACATATAATAATGCATTGTTTTCTGACTAAATCTACCATCGTGTTTCTTTCTTATTAATCCTATCACTGTATGATTTATTGCCTTCTACAATAATATCTACAACTAGCTTTCCCGACAGAAGTGTTCCTAAATATGAATATTGAATTCGAATTTGTATGGTGATGAATTAATTATCATTTGACCAATATGATTCTGAACGATGCGTCTGTTTTACACCATGTAGTTATATTCCATCCGCATTCTGTAAATCGCATCAATTGACAATTTTATCGAAATTTCAAAATTGGAATAAAAATTATAGGGTAAAAAGTAGGTACTAATAGGGTTGTCTACTTAGAGTTTTCTTTAATCTTCCATGCATCTTTCTTAATTTTCTTCTTCTAAAAGGACATTTTCCTGATAAAACCCTACATGACAAAAAAAGAATTAGCGAAATCGGTCCAGCCGTTTAGGCGTGATGCGATGACATCGGGGAATAGCTCTCCATTTTTATATATATCTACAATGATTAAACATAAAAAAAATATAAAAATCTTCTTATTTGCCCTCGCCTTTCTCCCATTATTAATGGGGTCAGCTCTCCTTGTCCTTCGCCAAGATTCTATTAAGCGCCAACTCTGGTTCCGCTTGGCTTTCCTTGAGGTCCCTATTGATGCTCGACAACCACATGGCGGATGGTCTAACTGATCTCCTGGCTGGAGTTTCGATGTCCATAATAGCTCTCTGTATTATGTTATCCTGTGATCGCCTCATAAAAATGTCCATACCATCGGGTGTTTTGTTGGGTTGATGAGAGACTTACGTATGGGCAGGCGAAGAAAAATAGTGTGATTTTCGTTCGGGAATGCCCGACCTTATAGGTATGAAGAATAGGAAGCCTGTGGAGGTATGAAATGTTTCAGGGGCAAGGTCCATAATATTATGTAGCTTTTATCCTGTCTTATAGTAAAAAAACACTTTTCTATGCAAAGGTGTCAGTATAGTCGGCGGAATTCATTCCCTGAGGCAGTTTTTTTCTAGCTAACCGATCCCGTCCAATTTGAGACAAATCAACCCCGAGTAGAAATTTCTACTAAAAAAATCACTTAGAAAAATACCCGGGACTTCATAATCAGATGTTAGCGCCTATACCACTAAGCTACCGAGGTCGATTCTTTACGAGATAGATTTCATCCTATCTCGTTAAGGATATAGCCTGATGATATCGTTTATGAACTTATAATATTACATACCCACACTAGCACACGATTATAATTTGCATGTGTGTAACGCTCCAGTGTCATTGATCGTGTTTTTTTATTGAATGATATTCTATTCTGCACGGAGTGTGTGTACGATAATAATATAATGTAAGGCAGGTAATGTAACGGATAGATTTTCGTTATCGTCGATTTATACGTATGATGTCATGGCTGGGATATTCGATTGGTGAACGTTGAACGCGGAGTCCGAGGCTTCAAGTCCGTCACCCCACCAAGCCTCACTCACATTCATCTCCGCGCCCGACCAACAGAATGAAACTATAATAGGTAATACGTATCCATTATAAATTACACACTCCATTGTACATATATTTTTCTATTATAATCTTTGCAATTGAATATCAGATCATATAGGAACCCTCCTCTTTATGATTCTACGTATTTACTAATATTCTATTATCATCCATCATACTTTCTTCTTACCTACCCTCTACCTCTCTTCTGTACCTCTATTCTTTGATAGATTCTACCTTGGGTTGGCATCTTGTCTCAAATAAGACAGAGCTGATTGGCTCTTTGACACTGCTTTGATATTGACACACTGGTATTGAATAAAGTAATTGATTGTTAAGAAAAAATCTCCAAATAATTCTGCCATGAAAGTCATTCTGTTCCAGTTCATCCAGAGGTTGTCGACTTGGGATAATTTGCTCCGAATCTTGCTCTTCGCTAGCTGAAACAACCTGATACAATAAACCCTATAAGTCAAACAAATTTAATATGGATATACGTATAACGCAAACACCGCTGTATAAATCAAAACATAATATTTATTATTACTTAGTTCCATTAACACTTCTTGCGTCCTCTGACCAGCTACAAAATAATACTCTTAAACATAATCATGATTTCGAAGAAACGTCTTATTTGCGTACCAATAAATAAATTGTGTGCCGTGAGTATAGAAGCAACATTATTTCTAATATACGTTGATTTACGATCATTGCCCATTACCCGTTATTTCTTATATAACAATGTCTTCCATGTCTTGGTGCAGTAAATTTACATAAAACGTTAATACCTACATTAGATGTAAAGTTATACCTATACGAGAGTATAGAGAACCTAATCCACATATTATTATATTGTATTATTCACCATCAGCTGAGCGGATCACGATATACCTAATACTCGTGCTTTAGACCCGGCAAGCAAGAAACGACTCTGTTTCAATAGCAGAGGAGGCGGGTCTTTGAGTCAGAACAAATGAACATCTCCGGTTGTATTAAAAATACGTTGAAGCTGTCTCACTCTGAAGCGAAGATCCGTAGACAATAATTTAAATCTTATAATATAAATGAAATTCGGGTTAGTGCGAACACTTATAACTCGAGTTCGGCTGAACAGATTCTTCCGACGTTTGATTTATTGGATTCTTCCCCGCTAACAGAATAACTATTAAAAAGTTGAAAAATGCATAAGAAATAATATAAAATGTAGGTAATATTAAAGTACCTAGGTGTATGGAACGAATTTACTGACAACAACGCTATTTGTGAAAAATTCCATAATATCCCAATTTGGATTCTACCCAGCTCCGGATGACAGAATAACTATTAAAAAGTTGAAAAAAAAATGCAAAAGAAATAATATAAAATATAACATTAAAGTTAGTATGGAACGGATTTCTTGCGACGCCAACGCCATCTATGAAAAAATCTATAACAACAAAATTATTGTTTAACCATTGAGTTTTAAAACATTGGTACGCAGATTTTCGATAGAATTTCTTTCGTGCTTTCAGACTTATTGTATGTTTTAAACGTATTTTTGTATAAAATTACAAATTCAAAATCAACATTCATAGTAAGGGCAACAGGGCAACAGGGTCTGTCGGGAAAGCTAGTACTAAATATTGCATCTTATCGTTTCTCCGTCAGTACGGAAATATGGTTTTTTGTTCACAACTTGGCAATTGTTTTATTGTATTTTATGATTGATATTTTGATACACGGCCAAAGTTGAAAGAAGTAATATAACGTCGAGCTGTATAGGTTTCTTATGTACATTACATTGTTATACTACCTAATGGAAAATATATAGTATACGTTTGTGTTTATTCAATAGCGTTGCGAAATATTCCGAGAATCATTAATGAGAATAATAACGAAAGCCGCATTTATCGATTCAAATTGAAATCAATTTATTCGAGACGCTGTAAAAATCTCCACACCACTGTGTAGTATAACAAGACATTCGTAAGAATGTACGTACATAATATTGTGCCCGGTAGTTCTGTTGTACTGTGCAATGTTCAACACTGTTTTGTAGGCCAAGTATTTGGATAGTAGGTAATATTTTGATCTCCTTGTCATCATGTTACTTCTATACTAACGAGACATTAAAGTGATTGCTGTCTCTACAATTCGTATATGCGAAAGAGACAGTTATCACGAAAGGTCTCGACACTACTCCAGGCATTCTCAGTGCGTTATCACATGTTGTTCATATTCCGCTCCTCGGTCTTTCTAGAGGCCTAGACCTTCATAACATAACAGACCCCCTATAATGTTAGAGGTTCGGAAAAAATCGAGTCAAGAGATAAAGCCCCTTCACGTAAGTGATTCGGTATATATTGTAATAATATGGGAAAAGTCAAAACGGCTAACCCTATGTTGGGAAGTTTCTTGATAAGATAACTCGCTGGTTTTTCCACAGATTGGTATTTTATTGTGCTACGGATGCTGCAATATGTATGTAATTTTTACTCTGATATAAAATTTTCCGAATGGATAAAATATCTTAGTAGTGAAACGATTCCAGCTTCTAATCTTCTAAGTTCGTGTTCGTATAATATTTAGATTAGGTTTATAGAATGCTGATGTTCCTTCACAAAACCAGAGTCGCGCGTAGCTACTACATATCTATTCTAATCCTTTCTATTTCGAGGAACTGGCGGGATCGGATAGACTGTTGTGAGAGGTAGAGCAAGGCTTCCCTCCTCTGAATAATATCCTTACTGGGTTCATTGTAGCGCGCAGTGGTTATATACATACATAATGCTACGTCTACAGGATCCGTGTTCAAACTCTGTAACTCGGAAACTTGTTCTTCCCCGGGCGGCGGATCGGATCTGTTCCGAGAATTTCGTCTTGAATTTCCAACTCTCGTACATAATAATATATCGCAACAACTGCACTGCAACTTTGAAGACGGACACTTTCTTTAGCTATTTATATCCGCTCGCTCCTTTATCTAAACCACCTTCAACTAAAATATTTAATCCAACTAAATAATCCTACGGTACGTTTATTCTCGAACTTTTTTTTATCAATAGTCATCGGACATACTTACACTTCGTATACCTAATTTAGTTTTTAGCATTTTTAATATACATATCTAAATTCGTAGTCCAAATCCAAGAAAAAAAGGTTTGAGTGATAAATGGAGGCAAAATAAAGATTGATCGAATATCAATGTATATATGTATAGGGTAAATAAAATAATTTAGAGAGTCGTCTTTGTTGATTAATAAAGACGAGTGCACAATTTTATATTTGTTGTACGGATTTTCTTTATATGAGAGAATGATGCTTGTCAAGCTAAATAATTCGATATTGATTTCCATAGAACATGACAAAAATGTATGTATATTAAATATGAAAAATTATTTGTTAACCATTTCCGTTGTTTATAATATTATTACAATATTTAGCATCGTTGTATATCGTCTATAAAGGTACAAACATAAACGATGTATTGCTATATAATTACATTTTTTTCACTTTTAACATGAAATTTTCTAATAACTGTAACACAATATGTACCTACTACTTACTTACTTTAATATAAAATAGAAAAATGTAAAAAAATCAACACATTAGATAAATATATTCCCGAAAAATAATAAGAACTGGACCATAACACAGATGTTCCCTCAAACTAACGAATATTTTTTACCCGAAATACCGTTTTTGGGTTGAGATCTTAGCTTCAAGAGAAAAGTTGATAAGTAGTACCTATACCTATGCATGTTATCATGGTGTCTCTTGACTTATGGGGAAAATAAACCCTCTTCGATTAAGATATTGCCTATAAATAGTCGTAAGATTTTATCGATTTGTGACTGACATTTGTAACAATCACCCGCCTTTTGTCCATATTAGTTAGGCAGCTAGATTGTACATTTCTGACGTAAGAATATTATGTACGTTTTGTTATGATTTAATAGTAGTTATAGTATGAAATCACGCCATAGGGCAAGCCCATATAGTTATATAGTCGCATCGCAGTCTATGTGTCTATGAATGTATGTTACCTACTTCAAAAATATAATTGTTAATAATGTAATTGTTCGTTGCTAACTGTCTGTCTGTATGTACCCGTACTCAATGTAGCTTGCTACTCGTGTAATTTGTAATACCAGTTTGGTTTTATCTTCAGTTTCTCGGAAATGCAACAATTTTGTCTTGAGATTGTATTTTTTTTTTCAGTTTGAAGCCCATTATTATTTCATTGAAATAATCACAGTGTCGTTTTTTATCTCCGTAACAATGATTGCGCAGTTTTTTTTTTGTTACAATACCAATAATTGCTAGATACAATATTCATTGGCGTCTAACGATCTTCGAAAATGAAATGAAATCGAGTATGGTTGTAAATAATATTATTTTCCTACCAATATACTGGCCATTATAATATTTCTCCTATTTCTACGTGGTATTACATAGGTTGCGAAAAAAATATCCAGCGCTATATGTTTCAGACTTTGATGCTTGACATTTAATTAAAGTTAAATTGTTGCCTTTGAGTTGTGGAGCTCTGATCCATTTATAGAACCGCCAATCACAGGAGTCGAGGTTTTGAGAGGAGGAGTGGAAGAAGCAAGACAATTTATAGCTAGAGTTGCTCAACAACTTTGAAACTGGATAGGGCATAATATGAGAAGCTTGAATAAACCAAAGGTTACCAGGAGTGGGAGGCAGATTGTTACCTATAACTCCTAGTTTTGCAACTCTTACGAAAAGGCTTTGTATGAATAATAAAATGTAGATAAACTGGAAGTTTTCTTATCGATTGATAAAAGTGTTCGTGGCAACACAAATCTCTATACTCCGAATTTGATAGTACATAATTCTTGGCAATAGCTACTCTAAACAGTGGGGTTATTATCGTAGCGCTTGAATTGCAATCTTATCTTAATTGATATCTTAAAGGGCGGCTCGGAAAGGATCGGACCAATCAGAGAGAAAGGA
Source organism: Mystacides longicornis (assembly GCA_963576905.1). Classification (NCBI taxonomy): domain Eukaryota; kingdom Metazoa; phylum Arthropoda; class Insecta; order Trichoptera; family Leptoceridae; genus Mystacides; species Mystacides longicornis. The sequence continues at coordinate 23,751,194 of OY756425.1, read as the reverse complement.
GTCATGATTATGATCGTTCCACGATTGGCTACATCGTATTGTAGACACTCCCTCTTTTTCTCTGATTGGTCCGATCCTTTCCGAGCCGCTATTTAAGATATCAATTAAGATAAGATTGCAATTCAAGCGCTACGAGAATAACCCTGCAGAGCTCATCAACTCTCAGCACTGGCAATATGTTCGTTTGGTTTAAGTAAATGCACCTTTACAACCAAATTATTACAATATTTTTTATTATTAAACAGAGTCTATTCAATATGATGTGAACTGATGAACTCTGAATACTATTTTGTAGTATTAATTAACTTTCTATATTTTTTATAAGCGGAAATAGCTTTGTGTTAATATTCAATCTAACGATGAGTAGGAAAAATCAACTTTTTAACACTGTAGTAAGAGACAAAAAGGAATTCACCCGAGTTGTTTCGGAGACTGAGGATAATAATAATATCATAACGTTAAACCAAAAATGAAAGAAGTTGGTACAGCCATGTTCGTATCCCCTGGCCGTTTTTTAAAAGCGGTCTTTTTCTTGGAAAAGTTTGCATATCCCTGAAAAAATATTGCGTAAATTATACGTACTTACACACCGACACTTCATGATACGATGATTTCTGTATTCACGCACGTAGCGACAAGGCTTATCTGGGAGTACCTACCTATTTTTAATTTAGATGCGTCACTTGTATGTTAGAGGGGGTCTTTCTTCGAGCACACTTGTTGTGTCTTGATGATAAAGTAGTATTGATGATACTCCTATCCGACCCATTTAGTGATTTTTAGCTATGCACAGTACACTCCACTTGATGCGCTCAAAAAACGTTGACAAGTTAGGATCGGAAGGGTATTCACGAAATGCTCTAAATACGAACCAGTTGCGATCTAATTGAAATCTTAGTCCATTCCCAACACTTCTGCACACGCCATAGTGCTTCAAAAATACTAGGTATATTATTCAATTATAAAACTACCCACTTAAATAATCATTAAGCCAACAGATAACCTTTCAAAACGTTGGCGAAGGAGGGTGTTGTTATTTCAATGGAATTGTTGGCCAAAAATTCGGTACGTCCCGGCCCTGCAAATCTATATCAATTATCATCAACCTAGGTTTCGCTTCATTTGTAAATCAAATCCAAGCACCTGCATCTTAAGTCGTATTCATATAATTTCTGTTATCTTCCCTCTATTTACGGAACATGATAGGATCAGTCTACCTTATTAACATACTTATTATTTTGAAATTTTCTGCGGGATGGCTCAATGAGAATGCTTTTAGATTGACCGGATTTAGGGTAACGTATAGGGTGTTTTTCCTCACAAACATTATTGTATGTCATTGTATTTAAAAGTTTTGCTTTCTTTAGACAAGCCGACTATTTGACTGATTCAGACGTTAATAATTGATGCCATTAATAAGTTACCAGGCACATTTTATAACCTTTATTAGCTTCCAGACTTTATTGTAAACAAGTATATAATTCATTATATTGTGGAGTATCTATTCACGCTCCACAGCGCAGTATCAACAAGGATATCAGCACTGCATTTGTTTTCTATAATTTCCTAGAATTTTCTCGACCTTATCACTTAGTCTTGTGTACATATCGCTTGATCGGCGTTAAGTGGTTTACGTAGATCAACCTTCGTCCGTCAGATCCGCATGCAGACCTAATACGGACCCTGTCTAGAGCTAACAATATCCTTTTTATGGAATCAGCACGTGTTAATCTAATACCATTATAGTCTATCTCGATTTAAAACATTAAGAAAACACATAATAATTGCAGTAGGCATGTAAAAAATTTTCTTCTTATCCAAATCAAATCACCCGACTTGGGCAACTTCAGAGAAAAGTCCATATTCATCATCACAATTTATAGGTAGTTTCCTGTAGTCTGCTGGTGATTTTTTTCTGTTATGGCTCCTTTCTCGTAGCTTGTTGATTCTGGCTCAGAGGCACGCCATCTTAGCTTCAATTATTCATTTAGCATAGATTATTGATTGCACTATATTTTAGATTGTGCCCAAGAAACTAGTAACACCGTAAATCATATCGCAAAATATCGAGCAATACCTAACTTTTTCAAATAACGTGAATGCAAATTGTTTGATTCACTTACCAAGCCAATCATTATATGAGGCTCATTTCGGAGGATGCATGCATGAACAATAGGTATGTATAATATGTAGCTATATTCAACTAATTCATTAACACTGAATATTACAATTGATTTATCTAGTGGGGCAGTGAATTCTATCAAACCCAACATAATATGTGTGTAATATACTCATTTCATTTAATGTAAATTTTAATACAATCAATGCTTAGGTACGTACTTTTACTTGCACGAGGTAAATCTGGTAGATGCATCCATGTACCTACTGTGTTTTATCATAGAATATTCTTAGTATTATAAGATATCTTTACATTTTCTTAGAACACTCAAAGGCTTGGTATCTATTAACCAACATAAATTATTATGTGTTTGAGTATACCTACATACGTAAGCGAGTGCAATATCGCCACGATGTTTACAGCTATAACAGTGTTACCAATCTAGAAGTGTGCCAAGGTTGTCTCACTGTGATCCTCGTCATATTCCAATGCACTTCCTATATAGCTTCACATTAGTGCTGATTTGCAATTACCTATTATCTAACACAGGAAGTTGTGTCCACTCATAAGAAATGCTCGATCTTTGTGTAGGTATACAGTGTGTATTATTAAGAAAAAAAATCGTCAGTTTTATAGGCACACACAAAGTGAACGCTAAATATTCTTCTTTATGTGCCCTGATACGACCCCTGAACGTTGATGGTCACTTCGGTGAACTTGGCACTGTCCTTGGTCCACTTCCTTGCATTACGCTGCCAGGACATCTGTCTCCTGCCATCAGGTCCTCGTCCCTCCATATTCCTTATTTTATTATAGTATTAGAATTCTGATCATTTGAATGCAAATACACTTTCAGACAAATTTTAGTCGGGAAATATTCTCAAATTTCGCTGATGCCAATTCGAATAAGACAACTTTTGCCATATGATTATATTCTCTTACATACTTACTGTGGAAATATGGTGTTGGTATGAATAATTATTATTATAAGATCCGTGGGCTTTTGTAATCGCAATTATGAAACAAATAAAAAAAAACAATACTCTGAAAAGATTGTTTAAAAAGATGAAGAATCCCTAAATAGCAAGGTTTGCTTACGTAAACTAAGATTATCGCGGTCTATAGGGACTCTAAATGAAGAAGGTGTGACGTACCTACTTCATCTTAATGGTAGTCCAGAACAATATTGCGCAACAATACCAACAGTTAAATCGATTACTCATTACTGCATACATAGATGACCCGTCCAACTTCATCTCGCCTCTTTATTAATCAACCTTACATCTTTCTCATTGTAAATGTTACCATGCTTAGACAATTTTAGTATGTAAATTTTCATTTCTTCAAACTTGCGTGTAATTTCATTATTGAGAATTCCCAAATTTTCTCTGAAATGGAGCACGATTTGAATCGTCTTTAGACATCCTAAAGAAATGGACACACCTTAACATAATAATTCAAGAAAATTGGTTTAAATGGGGTCAATTCAATAGGTAAACAATGTATGTATACAATATATAAATATATTATTATATAATATATAAATATATTATATTCACGTATGTATACAATAGGTAAACATCAACGAATCAACGATAACTATTATATAATGCAATGAATTATTAGCTAAAATTAATTAAGTTTTTACATCGTAAATTGCATTGTATTCATGTAATAAGCAAAAATTATTTTTTTAATGGGTTACGAGGGGGTTAGGTTGAAGGTCGACGGGCGGGACAGCTAGTTTTAATATAAAATTAAAAAATTATCCACAAAATTTGTCTTGCATAATATTTTATCTTCATGAAACAATAATTGACAGTTGTTGTAACAAGACAAATTTCTTATTTTTCACGCAGTTTTTCCATACTTTCTCACCATTTAACCCATATCTTCCCAGACATAGAAATAGCTGTTAGATTTTCATGAAAATCATACCAGGGACTATTTACGGTCTATGTAATGATAAATAAGTGTCAAAAAAAATTTTGGATTTTTGGATTTTTAGTTATAGAACCGTTCCAATAATGGAACACTGGGAAGATACATACATGTAACATTTGGGCTTTTGTATGGGAAATCAAAAACGATATAGAGCACAGTAAAGTACTTTATGAAGAGATTTTAAAATTTTAATCCACAATTTATAATTTATAAGCCTTGTATAAAATAATACAATAAAAATTCTTCTTCTTCTTCTCTTTTATAGACACGGGAGTCTGTTTTATCAGGGTTATCATCTTGACTTGCCTTGTTCCAGGTTTCTTACCATCGCTTGAAGAGTATTTTTGATCGGCGCAGCCCTTTTAGTATCCTCATGCAGGGCAAGATATAGTATTCTTACTTTTATTTAACTTCTCAATACATGTTAGTGCCAACAAAACATAATAACAAATTAAAACGTACCCACCTGACCACGTTGTTCGACTTATTAGATCTTTCAAATTACTGTGTTTCTAATTCGATCACGCAGAGATTAACTATGGAGTGTTGTCATTTTAGATGTTCTAAGCATGCTTTTTGTTTTGACAGTGTCTACCCTGGATAAAATTCCATGTGTCTTATAGATACGAACCTTCTGTCTGTCCTCATAGCATTGTTTCTCCATATTATGACATATTTCAAGCAGACTGCTTCTGCGGCAGCTTTATCAACCTGTGACCTTACTAATCAGGCTAGAAGGTTACTTCGCTATTGACTGTAAAGCAAAGCACTTCAATAGCTTGCTGATGCAGGATTTTCTCCTGTTTTAGAGATATAACATCTGCTTCAATGTTATTCATAGCGTTCTTGACCAAAAAAAAATATCACCGCATCCTGGTAGTATTGTCACTCATCAAGTCCAATCAATTAATTTTTTTCTGTTTTTGAGCGTAGCAGACCTTAGGTGGAATCCGATGGTTAAGATGATTTTGCAGATCCTTTTTGAAAATCGACGTCATTCACCTTCAAAGTAACCATACAAACAACGTTTTCTTACTGTGTAAGGTTCAGTTGTACTAGCTGTGTCCGCATATTTTCTTTACATAAAATACTTTTTTCGTTTCTAGATGTTCAAATATTTAGTACACTATTAAACTACGACCAAAAAAATAAATTTCCAACAATAAATGTTTTTTTTTTTGCATGAAAATAGTACAAAAAATTTACATTGGCATATTATCCCAGTGTTCCAAAAATGGAACGGTTAGGAAAATGGACATGAAAATACCTACTTATAGTCATCTTTATTTTTATTATTTTTTATAATGATAAAAGAGACAACAATAGAACTGGTAACGTATTATTTGAATGTGAATTATAACAAACAAAAAATATACGGACATTTTACAACGAGCAATGTTTTTCCACAAAATCTGCCATAAAGAATGCTTCATAACAGAAAAAAGCAGATGCGAATATCGTGCAACAATATCTCTAACTATAGCCTATTAATTGAAGATTTTAAGCACATAAAAATAAACTTGTTGCGCATTTCCAAAAAAATAATAAAAATTGTTAACTAAACCGTTCCAATAATGGAACACTGGGAAGATATGGGTTAAAATAACTTATCTGAGCGTATTATACGAAACCAAACTATATCCATTCGGTTCAGCCGTTCTTGAGTTTAGACAAGACACACGCTCAACTAATCGTTTTTATAATATTTTGTTACACTTGTGTCTTTATTTTCAGGTGGAGAGAATCGTATTGTTAGCTCATAAACTTGTTCAAATTAGCCATTTAACCGTTATTATTTATTTATTTATTTTCGGTTTTTCTTTCATCAGCGGCATTACAGTATTCACCTATGCACCGGCAGTTATCAATTAATTTTCCTCGAAAACCGATAAACAATAATTTCATGCTACGAAGGATTGCGCAATAATAATAATTAGTCGCGAATTAACTGTTCTTGTTAATTGTTGGTGTTAATCTCACGTGATTTTCTTTTTATTTTTGCAGAGCGCTAACTGAAGTAGCCAGCAGGCAGACTTTTGTCACGGATGTGGCAGAGATCAGATGATGCAGATTTAAACAACGGAGGTAGGTTATAAAAAATGCTATAATAATTCGGCAATACCTTTAAACTCCCAGCTTCTTCGTATTAGTCTTCATTTGGGGCGTTCCCGTTGATTGATTAAATCATTATTGTCGAGTGTTGGCAAGGCATTCGCGTTGGCCGATTTATCGACTATATCCACCGAACTGATTAGCTTTATACGAGTGGTTATGTTATAACATGCACTTATCTTTTGTGTTCCAATTTATTAACAAAGTATTTAATTACTTTAAAAAAATGGAACAAAATAAAGACGAATAGACATCAACCAACGTTAGAAAGAGTTATGAATTCAATTTTAAATGACGGGGGTAGTGGGTGGCCTTTGGCTTCTTTCCTAGAATAATACCGGATAAGCCGGGTGCAAGAACATAATTGAAAGAATATTGTTTTTACGCTGCTTTCCATCCGTAAAGGAAGTTCTCATTTACCGTAAAAGTGGAGTAATTCGTATTTTTTCTTTACCGCTTATTCGTAAAAAAAAAACTTTTGTCCTTCTTATCGCATGATCCAACATCCTTTCTGAGGTCTTGGACGCATTCTCGACATGCCTCTGTCAACATTATTCGAAGTATGATTCTCGCTAACAAAAGGCATAACTAATTTCTTACACGAATTTGCTTTCATAGAAGGACGTGATATTTTTTTTTTCAAAATTGATTTTAGAGAATACCGGGTATTTAGTATTGATGATATGATTTTTTTCTTCAGAAATGCTCGTATTATGTTTGCACAGCGATGTTTTGTAATTTGTAAATACAAATGTATATACATAATGTTGTATTTAAAGGGAATTCCACGATATCTTAATAACACATAATTCTTATCAAGATTTACTGTGAATCATGAAACGTGATACAGTATCTAACAAGGAATGTACCGTAAACGGAAAAGACACATACAGCGAGTCTCTGTGTCGTTTTTTGAGTACTTACGGCCGGTTTCGTAAAAAATAAAGGAGACTTTAAACTCCCTTTAAAAAATAACGGGTTACATTTAAAACCGACTTTTAGCTAAAGTACCGTTGTTGATTACTATTTTTAGTTAAAGACGACTTTAGGTAGTTCAAATTTTTACCACCGGAGTTCATAGAAAATTTCGTGGCGCTTTCTCTTTCTCTGTATGCGGTGACACCGTGGACAAAATGACCGAAATAGGGCGGAAAACATCGGCAGCAAAACGGGAAGAATATTATTGTTTACAGATTTCGTTTACTAACTCATAAACCATAATAATAAATCAACACAAAAAAACGGCACTCTGATGCTCTATTGAGAAATGAAATTGACAGATCAACAGAAATTCCGCGAAAATATTAGTAAACAACCGATGTTTTCCATAGATTTCCATGGTAACACTTTGACATTTCAAATTTTAGCTGGAATATTTTTTATGAAACGCATCAGCTTAAAGGAGTTTTTAAATTAAAAGGAACTTTAACTAATGTGTTCTTTTGAAGCTTTGTTTTTCTTGACAGAGTACACGTCAATATAATGCGATCATTTTATGATGAAGCAGTGTGCCAACAGTTAGCGCCGGGCCGCACCCGATTTCCTCGAAATATGTGGATTGTTTTCTAAATTACGTCGTATTGTTGACGAGCACTTACTATACCTACTTCTTCACAATAATTAACATTGTCAATTATCACTAATTTGTTGACGATCACATTGATTTACAACTAATAGTGGCGTCAATTGATAACGTTAAACTAGTGTACTTGTAGGTTTTTGATGATATTTTCTAAGTGCACTACCTACTATGAATCATCTGTTTTTCACGTTATCAAATTGTTGCACGGGAATATTACCTAGATTCCTCACTAATAGTGACCTTGTACTTACACAGCTTTGATAAGGTGTTGCATATGATGCCACTATTGATAAATCGTGCCTTCATCATATCAGTGACACGTGGAAATAATCAAACTATATGATTCGTTTATTTTTACTATGTTTTTACATGCATGAGTTTTACTCTGAAGCGCAAGAAAGGGGACGTCCATTAATCACGTAATATTTTATTGCAACTTTTTAGACCCCCCCCTCCCTCCTGGTGATATTTGGTGATGTTTCAGAATAACCCCCCCTCCCCCCCATGAAAATCACTTGTACTTTTTAATACAAAGAATTAAGAAACTTGTGATTTAAATTTTCTTCAATATTTTAAATTTCTTTAAAATCACCAGAAAATATAAATGCAAGTGATTCTCTCCCCCCCCCCCTCCACCTACGTGATTTTTTTCCAGACCCCCCCCTCCCTCTTTTGGGCTCACGTGATCAATGGACGCTCCCAAAGCAACAACAAATCTTCCAATAATTTAACTTATTTTGGGGTGCATTGCAATTAGCGTAGTACAATATACTCTTCTGTATTAAAAATCAAATTTAGAAAAGTTTATTCATTTTTATAACATTTACAATGAAATAAAATAAAAGCATACAAAGAATATACAAAAGTGGTTTTGTTTTGCCACCTCACTAGGCGTAGCCTGTATCGAGGTTGACAATTAAATAAACTAATGAAAAACATTAAAACATAAAACATTGAATAAAGAATTAAAAACATTCAATCAAAGAGTAACAAAAACATAAGATATAATCAAAAGTCAGATAAAAAAATATAAATTAAATAAAAAGAAGCCAAAAGTCAACATACAGAAAAAGAATTTGCCAACAGACGCTATACACACAACAAAGCAAACAAACAAGAAAGTCACACAGAAAAACGTCAGTTTCGGTAATAAAAATAACATTATACAGCAGCAGAATTCACCCATCAACAACGAAAAAAGATTCAGTACTGCATTTTTTTTTCATTTTATCCGCATAAAATGTGTGTTGAACGTTGAGTACTTTGGAAAATGATATTTTTTTATTCAAACATTTAATAATCACCTATATTGTTTTAAGAATTTTCGTAATTTTAAATGAGTGCTTAGTGAATTTTTAAATTGTATTGTCCTCTTAATTGACCTTGGCACTACATAATATATGAATACCTCATGCACATTGAAACAAAACTAGATTGGTTTAACAAACGTCTTACGCACATCGGCTCATTATTTTAATTCATAAAATAACCTCTCTGTACGTAAATGTTTTGTTTATCAACATGAATTATGTCTGTACAACTGCAACAGGGTAGAATAACTCAAATACTTATCCGTTTTTATAAGTTAGCTCACACCCTAATATTTTGCTACACATCGATGAATCGCGCAATATGTTACAGCTACAACTAACAGATGTCGATTTTTCTCCGAAAACAAAAAAAAAACATCTCCCCCACCTGGAGAGACGCATCTTGTTATCAAACAATCAATACATATCTGGTCTCTTCGTATTGTTTCCAATGCTGTTCCGCTCCGTACGTCCGTCCATTCTCCGCGTCCGCTCTAACAAAGAACTCATTGCCGTTGCTTATGAGAAATTTCTCCATAAAAATAAGCCACCAAACGATCGCACACAAAGGAGATTGTTTCCGAGAATTTGTGTAATAATTATATCAGTACTTACTTTTAATAGAGATGTCGTACGGCGCATCCAGTTTTCTCTTTGATTAATGTACTTTTTTGTATTAATTTGATATCGCGATATTTCTTGGAAATATATATAACTTAGTAAATGGTTAATAAAACGTACACACAATCAATTTCACATCGCAAGGTTCTAAATTCGCTTTCTCTTCCTATTTGTTGAAAGATATTCGCAACATATCGCTGCTGACAACTTGTCTAAAGGCAATCTAACATTTGTTGTGAGATCCGTATTCAAGAATAACTACTCCAAATATGGGTGTAGGTACTGTTGCTGAATATTTGGCTGGCAGACCCGCTAGAAATGTTATGTGAATTATTGATCTTTATTTCAATCAGTGAAACTACTCAATTAAAAAACAAACACGTTCGCCACCCGGTTGAAGCTCTTCCGAGGTTCCCTATCTGACGCAAATCACATAACTTCATCCCAGCTTTCTGTAGGTCTAAAAAGAATGCCTTCTTGGTGAAATAATATGCCCAGGTATTTTGAAAACCTGTAGAAAACTCATAGCAACCCTCCTCCTGGACTTGCCTGGTAAGATGTCATTTTCAGTGAATGTCCAATTACCCCCCTAATTAGGGGAGGCTCTTATTCAGCAGTGGACGAAGTTGATACGAAAGGAAAAGAAGTAGATACTCACAATAGAACTACATATATGGGTTTACATTTTTTCATTACGTCAAACACTGGACTTGAATTAAATTTATTTATTTATTTATTTATTTATTACAGTAAAAATAAACATCACTCATCATAACAGCTTTCGCCTTTGCGATGAGTGATGACATAAATGTTTAAATGTTTAAATATACTGTAACTGAACTTCCCACTTCGCGCTACCCCTTTGTTAATGTCATAAAACCGTTGTCAGAATATAGTTGTGTGATTTCATAATAAAGTACAGTAATATAAATGTATGTAATGCACTCACACCATTCATAATTGAAACTTTTCAGTGAATCCTCGCAAGACCGCGGAGCTAAATAATGCGAATTAAAATAATTATGACGGCGTTCTCGGAAATTTGTATCGACGTCCATAATATTATTACGGTTCTATACTACCTACATACGTACGTACGTAAACCTGTGTGCTTGCTTACGTAGTCCGACGAGCTAGTACGCACTAAACAAACATACCGACTACTTACTTACCATAATTTACTCGTTTTATTTTATTTTGTGTTAAACTTTTAATATTATAGTTTAAAATCCATTCTTTTAAATGATGTGATTGTTAACTAAATAGATTTTGTACTATTTTAACTCCTTTATATTCGCCACTTGTATTGGATTTTGCTTTCGCTATGCTTATTTTTCAGTCTGAAAGCTCTTCACGCTTTACCCCTCTCTTGCCGCGTATTATTTTGCTTTAACAATTGACTGTAAAGAAGAATGTTTTGATTTATGTTGCAGAATTATGACGGTTGTCCGTAGCGTTCTTCATTATTTACTAGTAGTAGTAATTTCATAGCAATAGTGTTGAAAATGTGGACAACTCTTTATTGAATTTAACTTGAAATAAGCGCAAATAACGGAAAATCTAAATTCGGATGGCCATCAGTCTTAGACATCAGGATAAGAAAAAATGTGTGTATTTTTTATGATGTTTTCCTTCTTTTTTTCTGAGAAGGAAATCTGCCATGGATAATGCAAGAGGGCATTACCGGACTCTTCCTGGTTTAAACCTCTCCCGTAGATACTGTGAGAGAGACCCAAGAGCCCGACCATATATTGACCTTTATTTTCTCCTAGTCCAGTGTATATTTCGTCATGTTCCTTGGGGATAGTCGACCATTTCTGTTCTTTCCTTGCAACATTTGTGGGATCATGGTTTCTGGGCTCAGCCTCAAGATCTCCAGGCTCTGTTCCACCTGCCTTCATATCGTTGTATAAAACACAGTACGTTCAGCGCCTTTGTTTTGTTTTACTGCGCATTCTAACGACCTTCGTCTAAACAATTTCTGATGTATCTTCAAGTTTGCTTGGATTAAATCATCATTTTTTTATCTTAGCTCTCCAATTATATACATAAACTTTTCTTCTTTGTGTGTAGGAATACTAATGTACATATACGTATGTATGTATACTAAGCTATGCCTACTGTAATGACATATTAATATACCTAATAACGATCAACATTTTCTGGAATCATTAACACCTCGGCTACTACTTGCGAAACAGTAGGTATGACAGACTTGGATCAACACGACGTGACGGGCAATTCGGAGAAATCTGGTTTTGAAATAGGTGTGAAACGATTATTTTGGTTCTAGCCCGCAACAGTCGCACGAATATAATAAGATGAAAGTAATTTATAATAGCGCGACTATTGGAACAAACACCCGAGTCTGCGGATTTATTTCGAGAGAGAGAAATATTTTGACACCCACTAATTTCCCGCGCATTTACGTCTCAGTTTAGCCGATTCCGTCCACAAATATCTCCCCTACATTGTTTCGTCTCGCCTCTACGTAACACGGCGTGTTATCGACGTGAATAATGTTTCTTTTTTCAGATTTCACTCGCGTGTTTCGTCCGTTACAAACAAAATGTGAGTAGTGTGTTCATTTTCGTGTAGGTATGCAAATAAACACTAGTACAAAATTTTATGTGATAGGTACACCAAATTCCATTCTAAACAGTTTTCTGTTCAATTTTTCACTCTGTATGCACTCAAATTTACACATGACTCATATTCTAAGTGTAGATTAGTTAAGCTCAATGAAGTGATGTATCGTAATTTTACATTATTACCCACCTATGTAGAACCTACCCAGTCATTATATACCAACACAATCGCCGTGCTTATACGGAAATATTTCATAGAATTTCTATTTCTGTCAGATTCTTAGTCATTAAAATCGATATTGTGACTGCTGTATTATTCCTAAAGGCTTTTCACTTTTCCCGGAATATTATTATTGAAGCTTGCCCACTACCCAGGTCGGATATAAAGTTAATACCTATAAGTAAGTAGGTGCCCAAGGCTAGAGTTATTTTTCTCCGTAAATTCAATATCTCTGTCGAGTGCTCTGTGGAAATGGTATAAGTAAATAGACTAGAACGAATCGTAAATTGGACTAAGGAAAATTTAGAATGAGTAGATTGAATTTTGAGGTATTTCAAAATCACTGTTTGCTCATCATTCTCCATTATGCTCCTTTCTCTCGTCTCTTCTTCAAAGGAACGACCCTAGTTCTATAAACGGCTGCCACGACATTGGGACAACATTTAAAAGGCAACTATCAACTCTCTTCCCGCATCCTTTCCATATTTTCAAGCCATACCTTAGCGGAGGCGCAGTCTTCTCTTGGGGGCTAAGATTAGAGAGCTTTGTTTCTCTTTTGTGATTTGGTGGTACCATTTTTTTTTCTCATAACTTTTATAAGGCTTTTGCTCTCAGAAGTTTAGTAATTATATGGAAGACCGCGTGGTTACATTCAGCTGTCAGACTGAACAAAATGTGGTTAAAATAAAACCGTGAGTGTTTTGAGCAATAACGTAAGAAGGGGTATTATTTTAGGAAATTTACAAGACATTCGCATATTTTTCTCATATTTATTATTCATAGAGCTTTATAAAAAATATCACATGTACGTAATTCCACGGAGCGAACGAAAACAAAAAGACACTCACCCGCGTAAACATTTCAAAGTTAAGCCGCAATAAAAGTGTTATTATTTCGTGGAAGCAATTCACAAGAAAACTACGCAAATGTACGTCTAAATATGGGAAATGGTTTATCGGAATTCGGCACTTTTCTACGAAATTTTGAAATAATCATCGTACTGCTCCCTATTAGAATAGAGACGACATCAAACCTACCATTTATTTTCAAGTTACATACATCAATACCTTTAGTCTGACTTTCCGAATATTATGTGGCATTCTCTTTTTTTTCACCCACTCTAAAAATTTCAGTAGTTATTATTAATAGATTAGAATAACATTTAACTTTTTTTATACCTACAACAATCTTCAAGAATAGAGAAGTATTTTAACAGTGATAGCAGATATCGTAATATCTAAATGATCATTTGTCTTGAATAAATTTGTAGCCACGCCGTGATTTGAAGTAAGTTGCATAAAAATCTCTTAAAAAAAACCTTCTTCTTATTATTTGATGACCTGTTGTGAGGTTGTCCCCGTTGTTATCCTTCTGTTTTGATGTCTCCCTGGGAGTCGTCTTGAAAACACATAACTCGTTGAGCTGAGATGGAAAGGCAAATGTATTTTTTTAATGAATCTGGGCTCACTCGAAGTGAACTTTTGTGTCATGACGGTGGAAATGGTACGCTGTGCATATTAAAGCCATCGACTGAACCGCTGAGATACCAACCACCTCACTAAGCAATCTATTTACTCGTTCTTAGCTCATGATGTTATGAAAAGTTTGATAAATCGATCAGAGGACTGACTAGTGAATTGTAGACATTGCAAATAGCAATATCTTCATTGGCGATCACTTTGGCAAATATCTCTTCATCTTGCGCAGCCGTGAGGTTTGTTTTCTGCCAGGTCCTCGGCGTCCTTCAATTTTGCTTTGTTAATATTAGATACATGAGGTTATATTTTTCTCACCGCAGTACATGGCTCATGTATGAAATCTTGCGAACCTTGATAGTTTACGGTAGCTCGTCTTGTCCTCTCTAAAAGTGAATATCTTGGAAGTGTTTCTTACTACTAAATAAAAAAATTCTACACAAAATAAGAGTTTAGTAATACTATTATTGAGGTAATGTAGGTTTCACAGAACCACCATTCTTCATAGCAACGACCAACTCATTTTTCATACTCTATGAGTATATTATGCCGAGTGTTGCTCTATTCTCCAATAATACTCTAACCCACATTCGACGGTTACCTACTTAAAATTTGATTAATCATTTTATCGTGGCGCTAAGTGGGTCGGTCTAGTTAATAAATCTAAATTTGTGGCGGAGTGAAAATATACCAACTGTACCCATCGTCCACTGAACAATTCTTCACGGATTTTAATAAAAATATATACATAATTATATTATCAAGGGCGCTTATTAAAACAATTTTTTAATAGTTCAAGAATTTGCAATCGATAAATCTTAAGCCGCTCCTGAACTTCGAGATGTTTGAGGCTTTTCTGAAGGAGCAAGGCAGTTTATTCTACACTTCTGAAGTTCTATGATAATACGCAGGCTTTGGAGAGTCGTATTGTATTAGAATCCGATCTGAGGGTTGATTTCATATAGGTCAACGGTTGACGCATACAAGTATTCCGAGGCCAAAAGATTTATAATAGTGATTTATACATCAAAAGACATGCTTTAAATTCTGCAAAAGAAGAGTTCTTATATGTGTTTGGAAATGTCTCAAAATAATTAAAGTGTTTTCAACAGAGTCTTATGACCGGGAAGTAACTTAAATTCAACTCAAAACTTGATGCACAAACCTCTTCCTCCCTAGAATCGTTGCTCAAATTAGCATAATGGATTTGTGAATTGCTTCAGGAAGGCTTCAAAGTCGCTCCAGAACTGAAGTGGTACCTCAATTCAGTTGTGCACAATCGGATGTTCACAGGAATGATAATATGACAAATTATGTTATTATTGCGAGTAGGCTAAAGTAGTGTGTAGTAGGTAGGTAATGGGTGTAGGAGTGTGTTTGCTTCTCCTTGATTTGTTTTCCACGAATAGTGTTTGCATCGGGACGACGGCGCGTGCCAAACACATTAGACGCTGCACACACACGTACAACACACCTTATGTATGTTTGAGATACGATTATTAATAATTTCATACCTAAGTGATGTTGTGTATGTACTTTATTTTATTTTGTTAGCGCCTCTAGACAGTAGATAGGTACATACCCGATCACTTAATCACTGACTATTTTACTATTGACATACGCTACACTCCGTATCTTCTAATGCATTATACTTTTGGAACTGAAAGGTTTATTGTATACGTTCTGTTTTCATGGAATCAAATCATGGATAAAATTAATAAAGATTTACTTTTCCTTCTTATTGTACCGTATCCTGTTTTATTATTAAGCTTTCAGCTTCCTTAAGCTTTCAGTACGTTTTGATTGTATGGCATCCTGTATACCTTCTCCTTATAACTTTTCTCCTTTCAACATACTTTTGTAAGGCTTACTGTACATTTTGATTGTATGGAATCCTGTCTCTCATTGCATTATACCTTTTTAAAACGGTAAAGCTCTCCGTACGTTTTGATTGTATGGCATCTTGTGTAAATATCTCTTTTTATTGCATCATACCTTTGGAATGATAAGGCGTACGTAGTACGTACGCATGTTGCGTAAGTACCTTTTATTGCATTATACCTTTAGGTATGGAAGTTTTTCAGTACTTTTTGTTTGTATGGTAATAACATTATTCCTACATTCAACTAAAAATCTAAATATTTTACAAAATGTCGTCTATCTATCTCATTAATTTTGACGATCATATTATCAAGACAAAACATTCCAATTAGGTAATTTAAATCGACATCTCATTTTCTGAAATGACGACTTATTTATCTACATACCTACCTCTAGTTTCAAATTGAAATGCTTTTTTTTCTCATATGTCTGTGAAGCCCTTGTGTTGAATTAATCTGTTGGCATAAATTAAGTAATTTCAAATTCGATAGGCGTGATTCTATACAGCAAAGACGTTGAGATTGGTTCCGCTTGCTGTGACCTTACTGATGTCTTCTAGTCTTCGGCATATCTATTATTCCTAAATACCGCCGTCTTTAAAACAATAATAGGTAATTATTTGGAAGGCGGACGTATTGTATCAATGTCAAGTTGTTTTTTTTATATATATAAATACAGTATAAAACTAAATCGTTTTATTCTCAAAAACATTTAGTAAAATCCGGTCGGATTTGTGTTGATTTACAAATCTTAGAATTCTTTTATAATAGGTAGGTATTAATGAGAATTCGTTTATAAACACAACCGAGACAAGGTGAAAATCTGTACGTACACAATACACAAGGCTGTCCGTAGATACTGTGCGGAAAATTAGATTATAAACGGTCTGAACAAAAAAACACTTAATTTTATTATTGTGTGTGCATTTTGATGTTCGCTCGTAAAACAACGAGTAGTTTATTTTTGTATCCAGAATATCGATAGTTCGTTGATTGATATTTACAAACTAACCTATAAACCAACTCGAAACAAATACCCGTCAAGCGAACAACTTGTATAAATTCTTGCGGTTTTTCACGCTTTTATGTAGGTATATAAAATATATTATTATTTATTTATTTCAAGTAAAATTTGCCATTACAGATTTCTCCTTTGCGATGAGTGATGTACAATTATTAAGGGTATGTTACTCACACAAGGTTGATTTCAAATTCAGTGACAGTGATACCTAGTTGGTAATTGATAAAAATAATGAAATAAGTAAGTAAACGAATTCAAGAAATTAAAAAAAAAACACCATTAATATTAAATTTTAGGTGTATACATACATAGCCCACTTCCAGGTGTGTTGGTTAATAAATACCAAGCCCACTTCTTCCATCGATATACCATTTCTTATACAACCTCTCCTATTTTTCTTGCTTGCGATCTGGCCTTCCTTGAGGACGGAACATCATTCTCGGTTGACCACGCCTTTTACATCTTATAAATTTTCTTTGTTATTCTAATTATTTTTTTTTTATTTATTAAAATATGAAAATTAAGATTACAAAATATAATATAAATATAATAACATAATATTAATTTCTTTTACAATAATTCTCTCTCATAAAGCATAGAGCTTGTGTTGAAAGAGTGTTTTCACTAACTTGATTTGTATGTCACATTATTGAGCTTATAAAATTTTGATGACTTACATACAATACACATTCATACTTACATACATATACATATTCTTACATACATACCTCCCATTTATACATAGGTATTATATAGGTACACATACAATGACACCCCCATTTAGGAAAACAGATTAGAAGAACTATGTCAAATTCAAATTATTGCATCCATTCTTACAACATACCCAAACCATCTCGACTTATTTTTTTTTTAATTCTTCTTTTTTTACTACGGCGCTTCATACCGGTGCAAGTGTGATGTTTGTTGTAAAAATTGGTAGAAAGTTTAGACCAAAATTCCCAACCCCTTAGGGTGCAATCATAACTCAACAATAAGTAATAGTACAATATTGCATTAAAGGTGTGTATGAATGCACGCGCACGTCACAATGACAGCCAACCACCGGAGTTGTTGTGTCTCCCTGTGTTTCCGTCCAGGGTCCCACGAAAGGGCCGCCCCTTCCCAGAACACGGCCTATTCATAGCCACATTCACCGAGTTTACTTCGAAAAGGCCTAGAGACGTATTATAGGTTTGGTTGCTGCCTTTTTTATTACTTTAATCGGAATGGAATGCCACAATAGTTGGCACAACCAAAGGAGACTTCTCTTCCCGGAATCTCCCTAAAGTAGTCTGTGTTTTTTTTTTTTTTTTTTTTTTTAATATAAAATAACCAATTGTTTACAATGAATTTCCTAATTTATCAAGAACTAGCTTTCCCGACAGACGTTGTCCTGTGTTCCTAACTATGAATAATATTGAATTCGAATTTGTATGGTGATGAATTAATTATCATTTGACCAATGTAATTCCGACCGATGCGTCTGTTTTAAACCATGTATATTCCTTCCGCATTCTGTCAATCGCACCAACTATCTAACAATTGACAGTTTCTGTCAAAATTTCAAAATTGGAATAAAAATTATTTGGAAAAAGTATCTACTAATAAGGTTGCCTACGTAAAGTTTTCTTTAATTTTCTAATTTTTCACGCATCTTTCTTAATTTTTTCTTTCATAAGAACTTTTTCCTGATAAAATCCAACACGACAAAAAAAGAATTAGCGAAGTCGGTCCAGCCGTTTAGGCGTGATGCGAGATCACGACGGAAAATAGCTCTCCATTTTTATATATAAGATATATTATGTACCTATGTATGTATATTAGCAGCAAAACCTGTCGGACGACAGGCATAGACAAGGGTCATTAATAATTGCTTGATTGTCCCAGAAATCAGTCGAATCATCCCTTAATTGGTCCCAATTTTACGTATTACGGTACCACGTTGGGGACTGCGGACAATTTGATATTTCTTCCCGTAGCAACAGTTGTTACGCTTGTTCCAATTTATATTTTACACTGTCATGCCAAAATGTGAAGTTTTCTGCTGCTTTTGACGAGTCTTTCAAGAACGTAAATCAATCGGATAAATTTACAGTAATTGAAATAATAGTAGGAATAATATTTCCAGCGGAAATCCGTTATTTTTTCCATAGGAACAAGTATCGAATTACAGACGAACAATTTAAGTATAGGAAAAGTATTATCCGTAGGTTGGATTTGTGTCGGTATCTGTAGGTGAGGCCGACCTCGAATGACATGGTCCGACCATATCGGTGCCGTCTTAGACTCCTCTAAAATTCGAGCAAGTCAGGAGCAAAAGGGAGCATGTATGCGGAATGTTATGCGTTTGGAAGAAGCGAAAGAGGTTTGTTTGGATAGGAAAGAATGGAAGTCCGTACTCTCTGCCTAACCCCTTCGGGAAACGGCGTGATGGTTATAAAAAAAAAGATTTGTCATATCACGTATAAAATATAATATTATTTGGAGTTTGGTTAGTGTTTCAACGATAAAATCATGTTACGGAAAAAATATGTTATTATATTGATAAATGTTTGTTTTTTTTTTTTTACTTATCTTATAGTTAATATTTTTTATAGGACCATTAAAACATGTATAAAGTATAAATAAGGTATGTAACTTCGGTGGCGTTTAATTTATAAAAATAAAAGGTCAATGGTAGACATTTTTGCATGAAAACTTCTCATCAACTAGGAACAAAATAAATAATAAATGATGGGGCTCCATGTGGCCTCTGGTTTACGTCGCGAGACAAGGTAGGTAGGTAAGTACCTACGCTTTAAGCATTTTTTCTCAAAATTACTTTCGAAACAATTAAAGCGGTTCTGCAATCAATCTTCCACACAATACACACGAATCGCTGTTTATTTCATTTTATTCCTTTTTTATACGTCCACTTGAGGCTTTCTCGTTAATCGCCTTCAGCGAGGCAGCGGCGGCGGCAGTGGCCGGCCTCTCCTCGAAATGATTCAACACCTCGGAGCAGATTGACTGGGAGACTCGGCGTCGTTTCGATAAAGTGCCACAATCGTGTATCAATTCGTTCGTCGCTATCGGTGCGATGTGAACGGTGTTTCTACGAAATGCCAGTATAAAGGCCGCAGTTTCGGGGTATTGGCTTCGAGCCCGATGAGCAGATGGCGTGTCTGTGGCCGCGCTATGTTCATTTCTGTTGCTGCCGTGTTTAGTTCTCTTATGACTCTCCGCGAGTGATGTGTCGCTGCTACTAAACGAGATTCACTCGTACGTTAAAATTATTTTCTTTCGTCATATTATTTTGTATAATATAATAAAATCCGAGAGAGTCGCATCAACTAATACTAAAAACTCGGACTTAAAATAATATTATTTTTTTAACAGTGAAACTGTTTTGTTATTTTATGAAAACGATGATTTCACTATTATTGACAGAGTGTTGTAAATTTTTCTTCGAAGTTGGTGTGTGTGCCGGCAGTTCCTTCAGGAGCAAACAGTAATGTGAATCGGACGAGACGGGAGACCTTGTGAAATAGTGTTGTGTTGTTCTGTGATAGAGAGTGCCTTTATTGAATAAACTTGCTTTAATCTTAACTTCAGCCATGAATTCGGGAGGAGGAGTTTTACTGCACAACCGGCTGGATATGTTTGGAAATTCGGATAACATGTTTGTTTTCCCCAAAACCCCCATAGGTAAATGATACTTCCTCCTTCTATTTTAAACTTCGCTTCCTCCCAATACTCAAGTACCTACCTATCTTGCAATTACCTACTCACTTTCTTATCGTTTTTTGATCTTCAACTTTGAGGATATTTGTCGTAATCAATATAACCGTGTGTATTAATCGTTTTCAATTATTTACGAAACAATGGATTACGTGAAACGGCTTATGACAACGTTTACGCGGAATATTTTATCGTTATAAGTAATTCTAAGTAGTATGCATAAGGTTATTAATTTACTTCTTTTGTATGACGAATATTTTTTTCTATTTTTTCCTCTTTATCAATCACGATTTTTTGGGAAAATGCAAAATAAATAATCCTATGTGTAATATTGATGTGCTGCATCTACGTATAAGGTTTTCCCGTGAAAACGTTCGGATAAGTCACCGAGTATCACTGACGCGCGCGGCTATCTTCTGACAGCCGCATTTCCCGGTAAGCGCTCTTTGTTGACGTTTCCACTTAGAGCGCCCAATGACATACCGCCGGCTTACGGCGCGCGGTTTTGCCTTTCCTCGAGTGGGACGTATTTCCTGGGAAACTGTTGATTTCACGCCTTTATCCTTCCTACTCTAAAACCAACTATAATACCATAATAATTGTTAAAATTCTTGCGCTGCGAATTATCACCTAATAATAACGTTTATCTGCCCACTGAACGATCTCCATCTTCCAATAATTATTAATCACATGATGCAATAAAGCGATTGATAATAATGAATGAGTAATTATTGTATTTTCTTCGAATGGCACTTTTTTCGATTTGTCAACACATTTTTTGCAAATCGATTTTTTTTTTGTCGTGAATATAAAACCATTATCTATATAATATTTGTCTTGAACACTGACTCACTGACTGACTGACTGACTGACTGCCTGACTGACTGACTGACTGATGTCATTAACGCCGCTAGATGGCGCGCCACTCGCAACTAAAGACAAATGATATTGTTCTTCTAATATAATATGGCTGACAGCAGTGACAGCTGACAGTAACATAATAATATTATTATGCCTGGTGGCTGAGCACTTTTTTTAAAGGTTTTGATGTAGCGAAAAACAATTTTTCGGGTTATTTAAAACTAACATGCGAAGTCAGCCATAAGAAATCAATGTGTACCAAATCAGGAAACTTATACGCAGAGCGGGACATCATAACGAACAAAAGCCTTATTAATGCAATGTGTGACATAAAAAGTTTGCAGACTCAAGAGTCACACGAGAACTTATAGCGTAGAAAAGACCTACGAATGCAACAATTGCGATAAAAAGTTTAATCAATCAAATAATAACTCATGATTAAAGCCATTTGAATGCAAAGTTTGTTATAAAATGTTAAAAGATTTAATTTTCGTGGAGTTCTATTATCAAGTGCTTTAAAGTTACATATGAATTCGGCCATAAGAGGCAAATTTTGCATGAAAAAGTGTACCAAATCATAACTTAGGCACAGCGGGACTTCATAGCGAAAAAAAGCCTTACTGCAATGTGTGCAATCAAAAGTTCGCAGACTCAAGAATCACACGCGAACCCATAGCGGAGAAAAACCATACGAATGCAACAATTGCGATAAAAAGTTTAATCAATCAAATAATAACTCAGAATAAAAGCCATTTGAATGCAACGTTTGTTATAAAAAGATAACGTTCTTCTATGAGTTTTCATGAAGAGTTCAATTAATCAAGTGCTTTAAAGGTATGGTATCATAACCATTTTATGGTACCATAACATATCACTGATGTGTGCAATAAAAAATGTTCGCGTGTGACTGAGTTTTCTGAGCGGAAAAAAACCATACGAATGCAACAATTGCGATAAAAAGTTTAATCAATCAAATAATAACTCATAATAAAAGCCATTTGAATGCAACGGTTGTTATAAAAAGATAACGTTCTTCTATGAGTTTTCATGAAGAGTTCAATTAATCAAGTGCTTTAAAGGTATGGTACCATAACCATTTATTTTATGGTACCATAACATATCACTGATGTGTGCAATAAAAAATGTTCGCGTGTGACTGAGTTTTCTGAGCGGAGAAAAGCCATACGAATGCAACAATTGCGATAAAAAGTATAATCAATCAAATAATAACTCATGATAAAAGCCATTTGAATGCAAAGTTTGTTATAAAAAGTTCAAGTTTTTTTTTTAATTTTCATAGAGTTCTATTAACAAGTGCTAATAGCGGAGAAAAGCCATACGAATGCAATGTTTGCACGAAAAAGTTTACCAAATCAGAAAACTAGCGTACACACGCGACTTAATAGCGGAAAAAGCCTTACGCATGTAATGTTTAAAATAAAAAGTTTAATCAATCATATACTAAAACACTCACATTCTAAAGCCATTTTAATGCAAAGTTTGTTGTAAAAAGATAACGTTCTTTTGTGAGTTTTCATGAAAAGTTCAATTAAGCAAGTGATTTAAAGTCGCACATATGAATTCGGCTATAAGAAAGCAAATTTTGCATGAAAAAGTTTACCAAATCATAACTTAGGTACTTACAACGGGAAGAAAAGCCTTACTAATGCAATGTGTGCAATTAAAAGTTCGCAGACCAAAGAATGACACGCAAACCCATAGCGGAGAAAAGCCATACGAATGCAACGATTGCGATAAAAAGTTTAATCAATCAAATAATAACTCATGATAAAAGCCATTTGAATGCAAAATTTGTAATAAAAAGTTCAAGATTTTTTTTTAATTTTCATAGAGTTCTATTATCAAGTGCTAATAGCGGAGAAAAGCCATACGAATGCAATGTTTGCAATAAAAAGTTTGCATACTAAAGTATTTTTTTAAAGATTCTCATGTGAATTAATAGCGTACAGAAGCCATAGAAATGCAAAGTTTGCATGAAAAAGTTTACTAAATCAGAAAACTAACGCACACACGCGATCAAACAGTTAAATACCCACATGTTAAAAGCTATTTGAATGGAAAGTTTGTAATTAAAAGTTTGTTGTTTTTGAGTTTTCATAAAGAGTTAAAACAACCAAGTATGTTGAAGTCTCGCATGTGAATTCAGCTATGAGAAAGCAATGTTTGCAGGAAAAGGCCATAGGTGGGCGCCACGGGCGCCTTTAAAAAAACTAGTTATTGTATAGTTACCTATTGTTCGCTTATTCTAACAATGATATGTTGCTATGTGCTGCCACCACATTCTAGATAATATAGGTAGATTGATAATCTAGTTCTAGCTCGGTGCATGTAATGGTTGTAAGCGCTATTGTTTTTGTGTGCAATTCGCGGAATCGTATTGCAAAATAAATAGCGCTTGGAATGCCATGAAATATAAATTCCAAATAACGTTGTGAAAAAATATTCTGCGGCGTTTCTAGTATTGTGATTCAAAACGACTTATTGCTTTTGAAGCTAGTGGTGATCAAATCAACAATAATTATTTTAGATACATATTGCGATTGCCCAAACTCATATATTTTTATGGATAATAAAAAGTATCATTGACCGGCACTTTTGACAGATTGGTTGGCAAAAAAGAATGTTGTTGTATAGAGATTCTTAACGAATATGTAACAACTAATGACTCTTAACAATTCATTACTGATGTTCAATTTTTAAATGGAACAAACCACTACGGGCTTACGACCGTCTTCTACTGTTATTTCGAATGCTGGCTTAGTGTGATCACTTTACGTTAACAACGTTCGCCGTTTGGTGTTAATGGTTAAATCTCCGAAACTCCTAATCATGAAAATTCTCGACATTTTCAACATGTCGAAAAATCTCACGTACTTATACTACAAGTACCTAGTAATAGAGATTCGTTAGTAAATTTAGATATTTTGCTTTAAGTTCTTTTAAAAGCAATAAAATACATTTTAACTGTACATTCCACTATAAGAACCATAACCACTTTTTAGCCAACCAAACTCGTTGAAATCGTGTGTTCATTTTTCTTTATTTATTGGATATACTTAGACCGCTTTCAATTAATTTGACCAAATTTAATACATGTTTATATCGCCATACTTTTGGATGCGAGTCGGGGCTATATAGGCTGTTCTAAACATAAATATCAATTTAGCGAGAGATCGTCCCTCCCTCTAGACACACTATGCTGTTGAACCTGTCGGACGACGTATCCCGGATCCACGAATTGATTGAGATTCTAAAGCTGTAGCAGATAAAATATTCAATCCGTCTTCCGGGTTATTCACATCGGCCAAATTCATTGTTGACGGCGGGTTCATCTCTCTTGGCGTTACACGAAGTAGCCGTGCAGGAAGAGGCTTTAGAGTTAATCCGTTAAGCGGATGTAGCTACATCAAGATTGCTTATTGATAAAACTGTGTAGGCAATATCCTCTCAGAGGCTACCAAACTCGGCGGTTATAAGCCGCATCCCACATCCGCGTTAAAGGTTAACATTTCTCGGAATTAACCTTTCACTTTTAATAATACACAGTACCACACCTACATGATAATATCGAATACTGGTGAGCCTAAAATAATAATTTTATTATTTATTTTATTGTTAATACAATGTTGAGACATCTGTTTGGGAATTGTCAAAACATTTTAGCAACCAGTAGATTGGGTAGATAGCACTAGTAGGTATATTTAATATATTATCTATTTTTAGATGGTTGACATTTTTTAGTTTAGTTTTTATCAGGGAATACAGATTTTTATTTAAAAGCTAGGTATATTAGCTCGAATCTTCCAACTTCAACAATGTCAATTATTAAATGCTCAGAGACGTTCCAGGTGAAAATAAGATGTTCTGGAAGGGCCTACCTCAGGGGTCAGTTTTGTCAGATATATTATATTATTCAGACCTCCCCAAGATCCCTGATGAGTGTCAATTAATTCAATATGCGGATAATATTGCAATCTATAATAGGTAACTGCGCTGCGGTCTGTTCCACGTCTGTCAGTAAAGTAGTTGTCGAATAGTCTATTGAGAATCTCAGTTCAATTTCGTGGAATAAAAGCTTCGATAAGAAGAATCGTAGTTTAGGTTAGGTACCTACCTAAATAATTTCTCCGATGATTGTCCAAAAAATAGACGAATCATCCATTATAAACGAATTTGATTAGAGACGAGTTACAATGCGAGACCCAACACAATAACTGTACCTCATGGTCCAGCGTTGTGAGCTCGGGGGAATAGGATGGTGATGCTATCGAGAAAGATTGGAATTCCCATTCAAACTCGCGGGGCAATCGGTTGTGTAATGTTCAGTTGGTTGTGGAGAATATTTTATTCGGATCTATGTACAAGAGTCTCAGCAAGACTCGATATTAGGTGGACCCGACACTGTCCCATTTTGCCGTTCGTTTTTCGCTGAAATATAAAAATAACATGAGTAAGTTTATGCGGATTTTAAACCATTTCCCCAGGTAGGAAGGAAATTGACGTATTCCCGTCATATTATTACGACATTAGTTTCGGTAAAAATGACACGGACTACTCGGAAACCCGCCTCAGTAGTACACGGTGCTGTGACGTTTTAAGTTAATTATTTGGTGTATTTATATGTCGTGAATCATGTTTGGATGACATTGAATGTGAGAAAGTCAATTGTTGTGTTCTACCCTTGTATTATAGAAATACGAGTAAAGACTATATAAATATAATATACGCTGTGTGTTATCGTGCGCCACCGAATTGGACGTAGTTGGTTTATCGGAGTATTTCTTAGAAGCTAGAACTATTCGTGGAAGGCAATATTACCGGGAATAGAACTATGTATTGTTTGACTGTTTAACCCCGCCCGCGCCGGGTTGTTAACTCTAACCGGAGTTTGACACGCAACCTTCCAAATACATTACGAGATATTTTTACGCTGAATGCTCGCCACACGCGTTGCTCGAGTGAGGTGGGCGCACTGCTCGTGCCCCGACATTGCGTGTGTCTCTTCACCTTGAGCATTAAAATTGCTCCACACTCTCCTAATGCTCACTCATATTAATAACAATCTTACTTAAAATATTAACCTATGACTCGTATGAGATATCGATTGATTGTTAGAATATTTATAAATGCGAGTTGGTGTGCTAAAAATACACACGAGAACAAAATGAGATGATCAATGCAACGTTTTAACCCGTTTCGTCGTAATTTGTATGAAGTCATCGTTCAGAATAAACCTCTGTCGCTGCAGATTTGTCCCAGTTGGTTGAAGGCCAAGCTTTCCGCGAAATGGACGAGTTGTAGCTGGGCAGCTCCGCTTCTGCACGATGACATACTGCCCATTGCCCGCACCTTCACCCTTACACCACATATGTACCTATACATGCATATCATATAAATATGTTGTGTCTACTACTATAGTATGCATATAACTGACCGTGATGTGTTTTGCTTGTTGCAGGTTATGGGAGTGACATGATGGTGAGCCTGTCAGCGAGCTGCCCCAACTGCCGGCATGTGTTCCCGCTGATAGGGGCGCCATGCTCGGCCACGGGCACTGGCTGCCGTCCCCCGCCACTCACCTTCTCGTTGTCCCTCTCAGGAGGCAGGCTGCTGCCCCCCACGCCCTCCCCCACCTCTCTCACCCCGCTGCCCAAGATGCCCCCCCCTGAACAGGACCTACATCGGCTCACCAAGGCGGTCAACTATTTGAAATTATCCGGCTGGTACTACGAGGACTTCACGTGGCAGGCGAGCTTGAAGGCTTTGATGAAATGTGCGCAGGGAACCTTCCTAGTGAGGGACTCCGGGGATAACAACTACTTATACTCCCTCAGCGTGCAGACTGCGCGTGGTCCCACCTCTGTGAGGCTACACTACTCAGGAGGTCTGTTCAGGCTAGATGCGGAGAGAGGCCTGGCACCCTTGATGCCTCAATTTGATTGCGTTGTGAAACTAGTGGAGCATTACGTGGAGGCCAGCCAATCTCACGGACAAGGGGACCGAGGGGCGGGCACCCGAGGCCTGGGGCACGTGTGGGTGGACGCCACTGGTGAACAGCACTCCCCCGTCCTGATGAAGAGGCCTCTGCTGAGGGCCCCCAGTTCCTTGGCTCACCTGTCCCGCTTGGCTGTTAACAAGGCCTTGAAAGCCGCCGCCCCACCTTGCTTACCTCTGCTGCCACCTGTCAGACAGCTGGGCCTCCCAGTGTCCCTGCAGAACTACCTCGAGGAGTACCCCTACACCTGCTGACACAAACCAGTGGAGGACGGGATATCACATATCCTACTTTACCTATTTATATTATTCATTAATGTATATCTTGTAGTTATACAAAGGAACTGATAGCGATATAATTATTATTTGTACAGATTCTAGCAACTAAGTCTCTATGTATTGTAATCTTCTCCTACATTACTTTACTTACTGTGTAGCTGGGTGGTGCCACTCCAAGTGGACCTCCAACTAAAGAGAGAATCTAGGGTCTAGCTGCACGCAACTTGTATGTGAGTGCTAGAAAGGATCAGAAAGAACTTGTAATTCCAATTGTTTGACTGAGTTAATTAGTCTAGGTGTTTATATTTTGTGAATTGTACATATGTGCTATTATAATATACCTATAATGTATGTAGTTACTTCGAATAAGTTGTATAAATGTGAATAGACCAGATAACTAAATAATTATTATTATGCGCAACTACCAAACTTACATGATACCATATTGTTTCATCTCAGTATTGTGTTCTCTGTCAAAAGTCTAGGTACTATATTTTGTTATGTACATACATTACATCGATTCTAGACTTTTTACTTATCTAATATTATAATGTTTGAAAGCATTTAAAACATAATAATTTTAAGCTAGACCAGTTGGAGAAAATACAATTATTCAAATTCATGATAGGAATGCCACCTTAATTGTACAATCGCAGCTGTATTGAGTTCTGGCATCTAAAATGTTGAAATATAATTTTGTTTCATTACTATGGTATTTTGTTCTCTAACAAACGACTCATGTGTAAAGAAAGTGTTAGGATGTATGGCATTTTGTAGTTTTGTTCTGTGATTATTACGTTATATATTGTAAGCTTTAAAAGCTTGTGCTAATATGTGAATAGAATAGTTGCAAAAAATAATATATCTACGTTGTTATAACTTTATTTATTAGAAAACAAAATATAAATTTTGTATGTACTATTTTCTTTTTATTTTTATTAATATTTATGTACATATGGTTTAGTTATTTATATTATTGGTTAAAGAAATATAATATGATCCAATTTAAATAATTATGTCCCGCTGACCGACTGCTGTTTCGAAACAAAAAAACAACAACAACTTAACGAGAATTTATTTAATTTATTTCTATAGATAATTTAGTTAAATTTATTTAAGCTTTCTAATTTTGTGCTTATTTGGGACATTATTAATTTATTTAGTAGAAGAATTATTTTTTTTAAATGTCACAAATTAAACACAAAATACAGCAGCATGTTTGGTTCAAGCAGTGGCCCCAATGTTCCTGTTTATTTCTAAGTAGATAAAATAGTTTTTAATTAGACAAATTGTTATTTTTTTGTTTTTGGTTATGTGACAATCTCATCTAAGTGAAAAGATCTGTAAATAAATACTATTATTTAATTATTTTCACATCCTACATATATGTCCATTTCAATATAGTGATGTTTCATTAGATTTTTGTTAAATTAATACAAAATCTGTTCCCACATTATATCTAATAATTTCGTTTTTATATAAAATAAGTTTTGTTCACTGAACTTTGAACTTTTCAATAGATTGTTGTTAAAAACAAATTGTTTTACCTTTTTGCTGGGCAGTAAAGAATAAAGGATATTCGTTTCGTTGATTGAGTTGTTTTACATAATAATGTATCATATTCTATTTGTTATAAAACTCATAGTTTGTACACGAGTAAGCCAATAAGATATTTTTTGTATGGATGTTCGTAGGGGAACACTTGATTATTCTTTAATAATTTATCACTGAAGAAAATAAATACTATTTATTACAACTTATTGTTTCTTGATTTTGTCTCACCTCATCTACATATATACTAATACAAGACATGAAGGAAAACTTTGTAACTATTTTTACAAACATTACGCGGACGGAGGAGTATGAAATTTTGCACTCTTATAGTTTATATAGAGGAGTGGCAAATGCTAATATTTTTTTTTATTATGCAAAAAAAAGATTAAATCAATTAAAAAACATTACAAACACTACTGTAATGTTATGTATTTGATACTCACACACACTTCCACAGACTACTTACAAAGGACATCAACTTCGTAGAAATAAATGTAAAATGAAAAGCACCTCATAATGGGTGCAGAAAGCTTTTTGAAGGTGGTATATTCAAATGGAAGGTGGAGCTGGAAATGGCGGGATATAAATTGAGAATAGATTGATATTGTTTATCTTTAATAATAATAAAATGCTGCATCACCCGATAACGGGTGCTAGCTTAAAAAAATAATAATAAAAAACTTAACATTTCAAATTTGATGTATCCATCGATGTCCTTGTTTTTAAAGAAAATTTTGAAATAGCGCTCGGTCAGTATTTGACAATGGAACCTTAATACCTAATGTTCAAACTTATAATTTGTATAGTGGAAATAAAATATGCACTAAACGCCAAAAACTTCATTTTGAGATAATCTAATAAAACTGATTTTTCCCCCATACATAGTACTATGATGATTTTTGGATCTGTTTTTTACGCCTTTAGATCATCGATATGGACTATGTGCAATATTTAGGCTATTGGCAATGGTTTATAGAACATTTCCTCATACTCAACTATTTTTTTTAGTTTTTGGCGCTTAGTGCGTATTTTATTTCCAGTATACATTTAAATAAGTTATGGTCGAAGTTCAAGCACTGGTCGACCACTAGTCCCATTAAAACTACCTAATATAACAATAACTAGCCAAATAGCAGCCCACAAACCAACAAAAATTTGTTGTCATTTTTCTTGTTTTCAACTTGTTGCCCATATGAGTCAAAAGATGAACAGAAGATTTATTTATTGAATATTTCACAAAAACTGAGGAGGAAATGCAGCTTCAAGGTACAAATGGCATGGAAGATTATAATGATCACAATCCCCTCCCTAGAACTTAAAATTCTTATGCAAATGGTGTCTGTTCTGTTTCATTTTCTGCAGATTCTTTTAAGAATGCCAAATTCCAACCATGATTCTGTTTTATTGGGGCAGTTTTACAAATAGATTGTTTGGAATATAATGGAAGGTTGGAAGAAGTGTTCTGAGCTAGCATATCAGGATAAAGTACGTCGGAATTTTCTAACAGGGCACCAAAAGAAGTTCAGTCTCGAGAAGTAACTTTAACTGAAAGTTTTGTTTGTTTACTTGTTTACAATTTGGAGGAATATCACTGGTAGGACCTTTTTTTTTTTTTTTTTTGAGTGTGGGTTAAGGGACCAAGGTACCCTTTGTGTCACTGCGACCAGAATAGATATATTGTGACTTCCCTCAATGTTATAGCTCGTTATCTAGGCCTATGTGAGTCATATAGCTCACAATTTGCCTGGGTGCAATAAGTCTTACCTTCTTACCTTCAGTACTGGCCCACCGAGTGTACAACTTCTTTTGTGAGCGAGTGCTTCATAGCTGCAGAGGATGTGAATTGGTGTTTCGTAGTCCTCTGAGCAGAATCTGCAGATTGGAGTGTCTGAGAGTCCAATTATGGACATATGCTTGCGCAGTCTGCAGTGTCCTGTTAAGGTCCTCGTTAGGATCCTTATTTGTTTTTTGGAAAGCTTGAGTGCTTCAAAGGTTAACTTCTGCGAGTACCCTATGAGATTAGTTCCTTCGCATGTTTCACCCCTGGGTGGTAGGACCTGTACAATAATGTTTTTTTTATAGTGATGGATCAATTGCTATTGAATTCAAAAAATTGTCTGTGTTCTATTGGTTTTGGCTGCGCAGGGGAGTAGTCAGTCGGAGATTGGTGCAAGGGCGAATCCAGCTTTGGTACCAGGGGGGTCATAGTCGTGGTCAAGTCACAAGAAGTTATAATTTAATTTTGATAGTAGGTAATATATCCAAGTAAAAAGTAAGTATTTTATTAATAAATGTAAGTACTGTACTTAAAAATACCTACCTATATTTAAAGTATTAAATTACTTAAATAAAATCTATAAAAACATTGTTTAACAATTTTAATTAGTGGTTCACCTAAGTCCTAGACACAGTCCTGGATCCGCCCTTGGATTGGTGGGTGAGTGTGATTTAAGTCATAAAGGGGCCCCTTAAACACGCATACATGATTGCAAGCCCATGTGACTCGCCTATTCTGTGACTGACACTCTAATCTGTGCTTGTGGGCCTGAATTTATCAGTAAAATCATGATAGCATTTCTCTTTAATATCTCATGATTTTTCTTCCACCAGGATAATGAAATAGATTATCAACGAACTAATAATGTAGAGAATTGGATAAAAAATATGGAATATGACAAATATAGTAACAACAGTTTAATGTGTGTGCATGTAAATATTAGATCTGTATGTAAATACTGAGATACTTTCTTGATACAAATGAAAAACTGTATTGATATCATGGACATTGTTATATTGACAGAAATTGATGTTAAAGAGGAATGTATTAATTTATATAAAATAGATGGATATAACAAATATTTTTGTAGAAATAATAGGCGAGGAGGGGGAATATTACTATATGTAAGTAATAAATTTACTTTTGAAGAAATAAAATATGATGTTAAGTTTTGTGAAATAGTTTGTGATTATCATATGAGAAGAACTATAGTATTTATATCGTGGCGGTATACCGACCACCAAATAAAAATAAACAAGGTTTTGTTCCAGAAGTTAAGGAATTGATGGAGAAAAATATGAAAGTGACGGGTAACTGTGTGTTTATAGGTGCTATAAATATTGATTTATTGGCTGATAATGATGCTTTGGTGGTTGCATATGAGGGTGCGATGTGTGATAATTACATGGTTAGGTGTGTGCACGATGTGACGAGGGAGGCGGTAGTTTCCGGTAACGTAACAAGGTCTTGTAGTGATCATATATTCCTTAGAATTAAGGGCAAATATAAAAATGATAACAGCTGTGGAGGGGGCATCTTTGCTTGTGTGAGTGAGTCGGCTCCGGCTGATCACTATATGACGCTAGTGAGAATACCTATCGAACATACTGAAACGGGTGGACGGTGCGGGGACACGGACATCAACCGGAATGTTAGGGTATTATCAGAGAAAAAATTAAATCAGTTAATTGCAAGTCATGACTGGAATAATTTATCTTTGGAAAGTAGTTCAGAGGTTATTTATGAAAGTTTAAAGAATACATTGAATTTACTATATAATAAGTCAAAAATGTCAATAAAAAAAGACCGAAAATTGTGTGTGAATGGATGAATGAAGAAATATTGGAGGAAACAAAGAAGAGAGATAGACTTTTTAGGACATGGAAGAATGCTCCGTCCAACGTTTCTTACAGAGAAGAATATAAGAGGTGTAGAAATAGAGTGAATAGGTTAATATTGAACTGTAAGAAATTATTTTATAGTAATAAATTTAATAGTTGTTTTGGTAATGTTAAAAAAACTTGGTATAAAATTAACACGATCTTGGGATGAAATACAAAAAGCGACTGTGATGAAGTGTTGAAAAAGTATTTTCTTACGGGTAGAAGCGTTGATTGTGTCCTGGATGACTTTGCAAGTCATTTTTCAAAGAGCATATCTGATATGTTGCATCATTGTAATTGTGATACACAGCAACAAAGTATGTACCTACCCTATGCCACACAGGTGGACATAAGGGACATTATTGGTCAATTAAATAATTCTAAGACGACTGGAATCGACAACATTCGTATGAGCGATATTAAAACACATGCGGAAATTTTTGTTCCTATAGTGACTAGCTTAATTATTAATTGCATGATAAGGGAAGCGCATATACCGGGGGATCTAAAGTGTAGCATTGTAAGACCTATTTATAAGAGTGGGAAACATGCCGACGTAGGAAATTATAGACCGATAAGTATTCTTTCTGCGATAGAAAAATTTTTGGAAAAATATATATCAAAGCATCTGAACAATTACTTACAAAAATTTGATTTGATTGATCCAGCTCAGTACGGTTATCAAAGAAATAAGGGGACTGAAATTCTTCTTAGAGATTTTGTCAATGAGGAACTGAATAAAAGGAGACATGTTTTGGTGGTTTTTATAGATTACTCAAAAGCTTTTGATACGATTGAACATGAAAAACTAATTAAGGTACTAGAGACAATAGGAATTGGGGGAAATCTGCTCAAGTTATTTAAAAATTATTTAACAGAAAGAACTTTCATGATTCGCATAGGTGATAAACTGAGTGAAAAAAATAGTGTAACAGCGGGTGTACCACAAGGATCAATTTCGGGACCTACACTGTATTTAATATATTATGTCTCCATGCTAAAAAATATATTTAAACATGTAAAGCATTTTATATACGCCGATGACACAGCATTGGTGGTGTCACATATTGATCAGAGTATAGCTAATGAGTACTTACAGGAGGACTATAATACGTTAATTAAATGGTCGCATGACTTTGGGTTGACTATTAACGCAAAGAAAACGAAACTCATGCACATTAGAACCCCACACACAGTTGTGGACAGTAATCCATAAGTCTCATAATATGCAGTGTGTACATCGAAATGTTGAGAACTTTTGTGATTGCAGTGCCATTGAGTTAGTTGGGGAATATACATACCTGGGTATTGATATTGATAGCTTTTTTAAATGGGACATTCAAGTTAAAAAAGTATGTAACAGATTATACTCCATTCTGAGTAGGTTGTATATATAGAATTAAATTTTTTGTTCCAAAGTCTATTCTTAAAATCATACAGATCCTTGGCAGAGTCGGTGATTAGATACGGTTTGTCTGCCTGGGGTAAGACGACACAAACAAACCTAAAAAAAGTTCAGCACAAGCAAAATTCAATAATCAGATTGATTTCTGACTATGTACCAGGACCTCATAGATATTTTGACACGTACAAATATTTTGGGGAATTGAAGTTGCTGACTGTTAGGGCTATTTTTTATTACAAATCGGGTATGGAGAACTTTTCAGACAATAAATTTAAAAAAAGATTAATACATGCACATAGCACAAGGTTTACTAAAAATGAAGGATTAAAGGTACCAAAAACTAACAACAAGTATGGTGATCGCACTCTAGAGTGCTTAGTTCCGAAAATGTTTAACTCATTGCCAATGAAAATAAAAAAATGTAAAAAAATTGGAAAATTGTAATTGTTGCTAAGGGATTGGCTGTGTAAAAATAAAACTATATATGTATAACCAAACCATAGTATAATTAGTATTAAATAGATATGTAAGTGGATATTATGATGCGGTAAACTGAGGGTGGAAGTGAGCGGTACCTGTTGACAAGTCATTTAAATGACTTAACGGGTTCCGCTCATTTGTTGCACTGTTTCTGTGTAAAATATTGTGTAAATAAGTTTCTTATTGTATCTTTCTGTTTGCTTGTGTATATTTATTTATTTAATAAAAGTTTAATTTCAAAAAAAAAAAAAAATAGCTCTCTATTATCAAAAATTCAAATTATGCAAGAAAAGTTATCTTTTTTTTTTTTATTATAGACCTCAATAAATTAATCAACTAAGAAAAATTATTTTTAATAAGACTCCTTATCTTTGGAGCTGAATACAACAGCAACCTAAATACCAAACAAACATAGAGACAGAGCTGGAAAATAGAGTATTCTTGATCGTTGATATGGTCACCAAAGAAATAACAACGAGAAAGAACTACATCACCGAGAACATTAATTGCACTATCGTTTTTTGTTTAACACCTCGACATCTTCATAAATTTAAAGCTTTTGTGTTTTTATTAATCCATCATCAATGTATAGCTCCAGCGCAAAAATAGTCATAGCTAAATGTCATCACATTCTGCAAACCTTGCCTTGTATAGAAAGAAATGAAGAATAGATTAATAATTAAAGAATGGAATCTGCAGTAATAGGGTGAAAACACAAAGAACGCTGATTCCGACCGGCGCAAAGAATGTTGTCTATGGTTTCAATGCATTTAAATGGGCATGTCGAAAAGCTGGTGTCTGCTTTTACTGTGCTATGCCCATTTAAATACATAGAAACATTCTTTGCGCCAGTCAGAATCAGCGTTCTTTGTGTTTTCACCCATAGAATCCATCTTTTTTCATCCACCTTTCTATAAAATCTAAAGAATAGATACATTAAATGCTTTGCGTTAGTTCTTCAATCCTAGGTGTCATAGTTTGTAAGTGTCGAACAATTGTCCCAAAAACATTTCTGTAGGGATTTAATCACTGCAACATTATCCGGGTTCCGTTTCTAAAAGTCAAGTTACGTTGCTCACAAAAATATTCAAAAAATGAAAAAGCCAGTCCGTGAAATACTAGGTAAGAGCTTATCTATCGTATAGAAAATGTGCTACACCATAGGTACTTATAATAGTATATTCTGTGAATTAATTATTTTGCTAAAGGCATAAATTATTCAAACATACTTTTTTCTGTGCAATTGATTCTGATTCCTTGAAAACGAGACATGGAAAGAGAATTATCCTTACTCCTTTCGAGATGTAGAAACCATATGGTATACAGATGGCTCCAAAAAACCCAGACCGGCAAAGTCTGGTGGAATATTTGGCAGGCGTTCCAGGTTAAAGAAGTCAACCCGCCTTGAGGACGAGTTGTAATATTGAAGGATGACACAATACACCGATTTTGGTTACAGTGATACAAGATCAAGAGGTCCCGGGTTCGATTCCCGGTCGGGTCAGAAATTTTCAATGTGTTTTTTCACTTGAAATTTCTACTCGGGGTTGGAATCCTGTCTCAGATTGGACGGGACCGGTTGACTGGTAGACAATGCTTTAAGCATTAAGTTCCGCCGGCTATACTGACACCTATGTATAGAAGAGTGTTATTTATTTATTTATACAAGGGGCGACAACATTGTTGGATCGGGTGACGTGGCGGACGCTTAAGTCCAGAAAAGGACTAATACAGGTTAAGAAGAAGAGATGCGAGGAATACACAACACCTTGTTCTTCAATAAAAATCTCCAGTCTTCCATATTTTCAAGTAATATCAGGTGTCAAAGAATAAAACTTTCTTCCAAAGTTGAAAAAAAAACTAAAAGTATTTTCTTTTTTATAAATTGATTTATTGACCACATTGTAAAATGTACTACAAATTCTTAAAAATGTCTCAAGTTATCAAAAATTTTGATAAAATTAATGGTGATACAAATTATATTTAGAATAACAATTATACATAAAATTTATAACTAGCTTAGCGTAGAACTACCCTCGCACCAGATTTTTTAAATCTAGACAATGTTTACAATAATAATTAATACACCAGATATTTAACCACAATAATAAATGGGTCGTATTAACATTACATTACATGGTTAATGAATGAGATGGTGGTTCATTCCAGTTAGTCGGAGCCAGATGCTTTCATTGTTTTGGAGAATCTCTCGTACTTAGATCAAGATATAAAAATACAAAAGTAATTAAAATACTAATATTGGAACATAATATTGGACAGGTTTTTTTGTATAAAAAACAGTAAAAAAGCTCCTTCTCAGCACATGCGTTTGAATCAAGAATGATTAGAACAAAAACAATTATTTACATACAACCTGGAAATACACCATCAGTCCCTATTTTCCGCAGTCGTGAATTCATCGTAACACTAAGTAAAGAACCATAATCCAATAATTGATTCAAAGGACACACGAAGAAGGCACACTGTATCTACGGGATTAAGTATACGAACTTCAGAAATAGAAAGCAAGATTAAGTATATCAATCAAAACTGTACTTAATACAAAACCTACCTGATAATAAT
This sequence comes from Mystacides longicornis, assembly GCA_963576905.1. NCBI lineage: Eukaryota > Metazoa > Arthropoda > Insecta > Trichoptera > Leptoceridae > Mystacides > Mystacides longicornis. The sequence goes on along the minus strand of OY756425.1, from coordinate 23,713,765 downwards.
AAATGTTCCGATAATTACATTTCAATGTGGATGGATAAAATTAATAAATACATAGAAATAACGATATGGTTGTAGCACATGGGTCAAATTAAATGTGCAACGACAATATAATTATATCAATAATAATGGTCGATAAAATAAAGATTATCTTTCCATATTGTAAGTAAGTAAAAAAAAAAACATAACAAAAATAAGTAATAAAAATGCCATAACCTAACACTACACAGTAATCGACGAATCACTCAATTTGAAATGTTTGTATCATTACATGGCTCATGGCCCAGAATAAAATCATATCGGGTCATCCCGTCTGGTAGGTAGGTGCGGCAATGAAGCCTAACTTAAAAGCCTAAATAAATACAATAGGATTATTATTAACTGATATGAGGACATGTGTATAATATTATGTATTCTTTAACTACATAACCAAATAGTACACAGTCTGTGTGAATGGTGACACATTAGCACATGGCTTAAAGTGTGACTCCTATTATAATACAAAAAGGATATACTTTATTTTTGACAATTAAAAACAAAAGAAAGTTAACTAAAACATTAATGTAAGTAGTAAGGACGCACACTCCCAGGGGCAAATAAAGTTTTTTAGAATATTAAAATTATTGAATACTGGCGATGACATAGTCGTCGTAACCTCTGCGATTATAGCGTAATTTTAAAAGTTAATTATCTTTATGATTATATATTTATTATAATATTCTCCCTCGCATAATACACAATATTATTTAGGTATTTATATATTATGGCAATCTGATTGTAGTTTCATAGAATCATTTTTTTTACAGTAGTTTATTAAAGTATGTAAAAATTAATAAAAAAAAAACAAATGCATTAAATTTAAATCATTATAATATTGTAACGAGATATTTATATAATGAATCATATGTATAAGGCAAAACAACAAAATATTAAAAAATAAACAATGTTTATATTCTGTGCATAAAATAAAACCCAATAATTAAAAAAAAAGTAAGTACGTAAAAAACATGAATTGTTATACCCTAGATATAATTTGAATGTTTTCCCAAGGCTTGTTGTGTATTAATATTACAAATGTACAGGGTGGTAAGACTAATGTTTCAAACTGAAAATACTTAAGGCCTTGCTGTGGACTCACACAGGGTGAGGCCATCACTCCACATTGTTCTGCGTTTCATTAGACTCGTCTAGAGACTCGTCCCCTGAGCCCGCACTGCCTGGCTGGATGGACGTACGCTTGGCCCCCGTGATCCTCGTTGATATGCCCATACTGCCACCACCCGTTCTCCTACAACAACAATGTATTCAAATTATTTAAGATGTATTAAATGAAACAATATAATGGTAGTTCAAATAAAACGAAGAATAAGAATATTAGGAACAATACAAAGTCAATTTCAATGGAAGAACAACTGATGAGAACATATCATAATACGGTATCCCTCAAGGATCTGTACTTGGTCCAATTTTATTTAATCTATATACAAATCAGTTGGAAAACTTAGTTCAGCATCTTGGTTTCCAAACTCACGCATACACGGACGACTGCATACTTTACAAATCCTCCACACCCAAATCTAAGTCAGAACTTATCTCAGATGTCTCTTTCTGTATGAATCAAATTTCAATCTGGATGAGCATGAAAAAATTAAAGCTGAATCCAACAAAAACTGAGTAGAGATGAAAGTTAACAAGTTGTTTTGGTCAAGTTTAAAGAATGAAAGCAAACAGGAAATCAAAAATATAAAGGCAAAAGGAAAACATGATCGATCGAGAAGACGTGGATCGAACACATTGATTCCATCCTCAAGTAAGGCCAGGACAGAATAAGAGATATAAAAGCGTGCAATCATGGTTTCACAGATTTTAAAAATTCAAGCCCACGAGCATAGATTGCCTATTCTGATTGATAACTCCGACCTCGATACCGACCTCGGTAGCCTAGTTGTACTGGCGTGGACTTCAGATCCGAGGTCCCGGGTTCGATTCCCGGTCGGGTCAGAGTTTTTCTAAGTGTTTTTTCACTTGAAATTTCTACCCGGGGTTGGCCTGTCTCAGATTGGACGGGACCGGTTGACTAGAAAAAATTGCCTCAGGCAATAAGTTCCGCCGGCTATACTGACACCTTTGTATAGAAAAGTGTTATATTATTATTATAACTGTTTTATTTTAAGTCTTAAATGAGTGAACTGGAATGGATAAAATTCACATAAAACATTTGAAATATTTTATTACAACAAAATATACTGCAGTTGATTTCGTATAATGCTCTAGGAAAAATATAAGATTTACATAAGAACACTGAGAATCAAATTAATTTTCTATTTCATTGGTTTTCTAAATAGCCTATGGATTTCGTAGGAAAATTCCAATACCTAAGATTCAGAATACAGGTCTATGCAGATAGAAATGCAAGGTCCTACCTAAGCTTGTTCCTTAGATTACTGCACTCCCTAGAGAGGGTCTCGTGTGACTCCTGCAGATCCTCCAACTCCCTCTGCACCTTCCTCTTGTTGGCCTTCTCTGTTTGCACCTCTTCCTCAGTCTCATACATTTGTCTTTTTAGTACTTTCACTCGGTTATTCATCTGTAAAATTCAACCCAATTATAATACAATTTTTTTATACAGGCAATTTTTTTAAAGGGACTAAGACCTCAATAAATTTATAAACAACCAACATTTTGTTGTGAACGCTACATTTCATGTGTTAAATAAATTTTTCATTTTTATTGGCATAGAATTTAACATAGACATCACCACAGCAAAAAATGCACTGAGAGTCAGAAATGGACTCTAAAAGGCATTGCTGGGGGAAAAGACTTTTAAAGATAGCATAAGAAATATGCAAGGTTTAGAGTATAGTAAAATGGGGAGGCGAAGGAGAAAATTTTGTTATACAAGGAGAACAACCTTATTCAGACTCCCCCACATTGCATTACACGGACAAAGAAGACTCCCGGGCAGACCACCAAAGACATGGATAGACACCTTAGAGCCGACCTCGAAAGGGGCTAACTGGAGATGTCCAGTGGCATAACTATAGGGTGGCAAAATGCCAATGGCCCAGGGGTTACGAGCTCAGAAATAGTCATTTTTAGCACAAATTACCTTTTTTTTTAAATCAATAATAGCGAGAGACTTTAAATACCATTAAAATTACATAATTCTTAAGATTCAGACACAATCAAAACAAAAAGATGTTCATAAATTAAAATAAACAAAAAAAATGTTTGATAAATTTTAAAAAGCATCCAATGGAAGCATTATTTTGTTGCGGTACATGTGAGCTACTGATGGTCGAGGAATTCTCTCATTTTTTTAACCAAAAAAGTACTTTATTCGAGTGGGGCCCCATCATGATAATTTTTACTGGGGCGGGGGGCCTATGCAAATAATTTTCCACAGTTACGTCACCACCCACCTCAAGTAAATGCTCATAAAGCCTAAAATAAGAAGCTTTTCAAATCAAAATCAACAAATACATTGATATATTTTACCTTTTCTAATTGCTCCTTGTACTGATCCGTGTTACGTCTCTCATCTTCCAACTGCAATATGAGCTCTTTCAATTTCTTATCCATTTTCCTATTCAATTTCTGTTGGGCCAGTCTCTCCCGACTCTCAGTCTCTACTTGCTCCTCCAAATTGGCAATCTTTTGTTCTAACAGCGTGATTGTGCTCTGCAAATATCATATTCAATAAATTATAGTAAGCAATACAATAAGCTGTCGTATGCTGTTTAGCAACTTGCCCAAGAATATGAAGACCTTCATTCCCTTAATTTAAAGCTTATCTAAGAGATTTTGATCAACTGCTAGCCTACCAATAACTTCAGATTACTGCTAGAGCCATGACTCAATATCTCAAGTATTTTTTTTATATTCCCTTTTCTATGAATTCATATTCTATAAATCTAAATATCAAGGTGCGTTTATACCAAACAAACATAAGAGTCAGAACTCCATACAGCGTAAATTTTCTTGATCGTTGATAATATAATTACCAATAAAATAACAACGAGAAAGAACTGCCATCGCCCATAAATTAGTTCTTGCTTGTTATTGTTTCCATGATGTCAGATATCAACCATAAAAGAAAGTATGCTGTTTCAAGATTCGGTTCTATATTCGTTTTGTATAAACGCACCCTTAGACAAACAAAACGAGGAAAAAAAGTGTCAAGAGTAAAAATCTTTATATAACAAAAAATTCAATATAAAAATATTGAAGAAAAAAAATTCAATATAGGTAATTTTTTCATGAAAAAACTCACCTTAGTTTTTGTGCGTTGTGCCGACTCCAATTCTTGTAATTTGGCTTTTAATTCTTTATTCTGTCTTTCCAAAACCAATTTACTACTCTCAATCTTCTGGGAAGTACTTCTCTCCGTTGCTAACTCTACCGTCAGCTGATCAATCTGGTTCTATAAAAAACGTAAATTGGAGGATTAGAAAAAAAAAACAATTGCAATAAGAAAGTAAAGAATTATTAGGTAAATATATTCAGAAAACCAACCTGGGACTTCCTAGTTCTGTCAGCCAATATTTCATTGTTTGTCTGTTCTTCTTCTAAATCTTCTTCGAGAGCAGCTATCCTAGCCTCTAGCCGTTTTTTCTCATCTGCCATAAGACTTCCCTGAAATCAAACACATTCATATAAACTAGTGGTCGCCCATTGGTCGAAATTCGACCATAACTAATTTAATTTATAAATTTGAACATTATTAAGGTTACATTTTCTAATCAAAGTATATAATATGATTACTGAAGCTAGAATTTTTTTTTTTTAAATGAATCTGTGCTCACTCAAAGTGAACACAAATACACTCATTGACTCTTTCACAGTAAGCTACTTAAAGCTTGTGTCGTGAAAGAGGAAGATGGTCGGCACCTGGGATAGAACCCACAACCACCGCACGAAACAGTGCGAAAGCCGGCGTCGTAGCCACCAGACTACCAACCACCTCAAATGGAATCCAATATCAAGTCCTTTGTGACTCTTTTCTTGAACGGATGGTTTTGCAGACTACTATTTAATAGGATTGATTCATTACCTTACTGCTAGTGTTCATCATTTCTTCCTGCAGTTCATTCCTTTCTGTTTCCGCAACTCTCCTGGCTCTCTCGCTGCTCGCCAAATCTTCTTGAAGCTGAAGATTTTCAGCTTCCAGAGTTTTGACTTTCTTTTCCGCATCCTTAGCGGCTTGCACTTGCTCTTCGCGCCCTTGCCTAGCCTCTTCGGCGTCTCTGATAGCATCCTTCAGCTGAGCTTGCAACTTTTTGATTTGCTTCAGAGTGTCTTCTTTCATCTAAAATAAAATATAAAAATTAACCTCTAACCTAACCAACGTCATTTATTCACATAGTGTCTTGCAAATACGTGCACATTACCTTATTATGCATCTCAATTGATGTTTCATAATCTTTAAGATCTGCTTCGAGTTTCTTGCGAGTGGCCACGGCTGCTGTTCTCTGTTTCCTCTCCTCTTCCAACTCAGCTTCCATATCTCTCAAAGCTTTGACAACTCCACGTCTCTTTTCTTCTGCCTGCTCTTCTTTAGCCTAAATAAAAATAAAACATCGATAGAGAACAGGGCTTATTTTATCAACGAATTGAAAAAAAAATGAATGCTTACTTGTAAATCTCGGTCAAATTGCGCCCTCATGGCTTGCATATTGACGTCCATTCTCAATTTGGCATCCTCCATCAACTGCAGCTCATCTTCGATCTCTTCGTTCTGAGTTTTAAGTTCAGCCAGTTGGGATTCTAACGATCTCTTAGCCTTTTCCAGTTCATGAACATTCTTATCTGCCGTACCCTGACTGTTTGCCAATTCATCCAACTCAACTTGCAGCGACCTCTTGCCCCTCTCTAACTCCTCAATCTAAAGCAAAATTTTTATCGGTTTAACAAAAGCATTAACTTAAAGATCAGACTTTACTGTTCTTTTGGAAATGTACATTTCAAAACAAAATACCATGTTACCTTTTCGCTGGCTTCATCTAGCTCCCTAGTAAGACTAAGTACCCTGGTTTCCTTTTCCCTTGCCTCCCTCTCAGCGGTGTCGCGTTCCAAAGCATTCTTTTCGGCAACCGCCCTTTCTTCAGCGACAACCTACACATACACACACAAAAATTCAAAATTAACAAACTGCAACACAACTTTGTTTTCTAATGATTACTGGAATTTGGCCTCTACATTAGGAAGAATACAAGGGACAGATGAGGATACCTTATCAAAGCTCTTTTGTTTCTTTTCCAACTCTAATACTTTGGCACGTTGAGCTTCTAATTCTATATTTGCATCTTCTAGCTCGGCTTGGATTTTCTTTTTACCTGAAAAAAATTAAATACAAAAATAAACCTTCAGTTTACTAGAAGTTGCTGTAAATATCCTAAAATAGCCTTGAATAAAAGAAAAAAACCCTACTCTTATCTAGCTTATCATTGGCCTGCTGCAATTCTTCAATTTGCCTCAGAAGAGCTTCTACGTCTTTAGATAGTTTCTTACGCTGTTCCTCTAAACCAGCTGCTATTTCGGCTTCCTCTTCCGCTTTCTTTTTAGCTTCGGCATATTGACCATTGATGGCTAAAATCTGTCAAGGCAAAACAATAATATTATAAGTACTTAACAATATTACTCAATAAATATTATGGGAGCAGTTGTAAGATTGGTCCAGATGGTTGTCAGACTCTGATAAGAGTGGCATTTCAAGAAGATAAATGAAGCAACAGAAGAAACAGAATAAACGGGAAGCAAACATCTTTGCTGTAAAATGTAAGGCACTGGACCAAAACGGATGAAAATGAAAAAGTTGTATTTTGGTTCTTATAAAAGAATTTACCTGTTTCTCTAAAGCCCTCTTTGATTCTTCCTCCTCTTCCAATTGTTCGTTCAATGCTTCCTTCTCACTTTCCAATTGCTTTAGTTTCATATGAAGACCCAATTTCTGCTTGGTCTCCTCTTCCAAAAGCGTCTAAAAATAAAACAAGCAGCATCCAATTAACAAACAGCAGATTTTCTAACAAATCTAACAAGTGTAAATGACGTTGAAATAGACAATACCTGAACTTCTGAAAGTTGAGCTTCTGTATTATTGGCTTGTTTAAGAGCAGAAGATGCCTTGAGTTCTGCTTCTTCCAATTGCTGAAGAGCTTGCTCACTTTCAGCCTGGAGTCTAGCAGCTTTTTCTTGTAAGTCAGTTCTGAAATAAAGCAGATTATGGTATAAGTTCTAGAAAATGAGTGAAAGTAAAAACGTTTAATTATCTGCTGTTACATACTTTGATCTATCAACTTCCGATAATCTGGCATTGAGCTCTTGGATCTGCTGTTCGGCTTGTTTACGTCGCCTCTCTCCTTCTGCTCTGGCTGCAGCCACAACTCGCAATTCTTGGGCAAGATCCGCATTTTCCGCTTCAAGAGACTGTTTTGATTTTTCGAGACCTTTAATTATGACAAAAAATTCCGTTATTATAACTTCCAATGACTAATTTCCTTTTTCTATGAGTTGATAAAGATTATAGTACGCACCGATCTTAACTTTGTTGACCTGTTCAATGCGTTCATTGACGGCTTGCAATTCTTGTGAGTGTTTGTGTCTCATGTCAGTCAGGGATGCTTCATGAGATGCAGCTTCTTCTTCCAAACTCTTTTTCAATGTGGCCACTTCTTGTTCTCGCTTGGACCTTAACTCTTGTTGAGCTATAAGCAAAATAGAGGAAATAGATAAACAAAGAATTCAATAGTTATTATTAAGGTAAGATTGTGTGTGTTTTTTAAGTTAAAAATTACCCGCTGTGGTGTCCAACGAGTCCAATAGTTCACTCTTGAGGGCCTCCAGTTCTTCATTTAGATCTCTCTTTTGTTTTTCTGCTTTGGCCCTAGCCGCTTTCTCAGCCTCGAGATCCTCTTGGAGATCAGCCAGCTGAGATTCTAACTCTCTCAGACTTTTCTGTGAGGCAGCACGTGCAGCACCTTCTTCGTCCATTCTAGCCATCGCCTGTGCCAATTCTTCTTCCCGTTTTCCTATAAAATATACACATAGATAATTAATACAAGTTTGCTACATTTTTAAGGAGTTACCATAGAGTGATTAAGGATTACAGCTTACCCAATTGTAACTGGAAATCTTCTAATTGTGATTTTCTTTCGGTTAATTGCTCTTTCAAGTCTTGAACTTCGGCTTCGATTTTCCTTTTAGCCCTTTCCGCTTCCTGCCTTACCTGGTGATCTTTCAGAATTTTCTCTTCCAATTCAGCGATGGTTGATTCATGTTTCGCCTTTAACTTGCCAAGATGTTTGGCTTTCTCTTCTTCTTCAGCTAATGCCTGGGACAGGTCGGCACTCCTTTCTTCCAGGACCTAGAAAAATTATAAAACAATTTATTTTAATTAATGATATCCTGTATTTTGATAAAAACTAATATGCTTCATTATAGAAGTGTGATATCATTATGAATTGAACAAAAACCAACCTTTTTCTCTTTGAGCAATTTCTGATTGGTATCTTCGCAGAGAGCCATATCTTCTTCGAATTTCTTTAGTTTAGAATCAATCTGGACCTTCTCAAGCTGTAACTTTTGCCGAGTTGTCTCCTCTTCCTCCAATTGTTCCTCTAAGTCCTGCAATAATATGCACATGTGAAAAAATACAGAAACAACAACAAACTCAGATGAAAATTATTTTTTCAGCCTCTAAATCTGATCTCAACAACATCTCACCTGAATATTTTGTTGAAGTTTCTTCTTCTCCTGACCTAATGTATTATTCCTCTCTTCTTCCTCTTCTATCCTGGCTTCCATGTCATGCAAAAGTTCTTCTAACTCCTGCTTCCTCGCTACTGATCTGATTCTAGCCTCTTCCGCTTCAGCACACAGTTCTATTTCAGCCTGAAATAACATTCAAACAAACAATTAGAATATTTGTAAGTAATAATATTATTGATAGATGTGTACCATCACATTAACTTACTTGGAGTTGTTCAGAAATTTGTATTTTTTCATCGTTGGCCTTTTGGAATTTGACCTCGTATTCTTGGCACCTCTTGACTTGGGCGTCTAGCTTGTCCCTGATCTGCCGAAGTTCATCCTCCTTTTGTGTGAGCTTTTCTTCCTGTTTAGTCACCTCAAGCAATGGTTTTACCTTAATATACAGCCTCCACCATTGCCAGTTTCTCAATTTCAAATAGGCAGCACAATTTCTTTGAATAATTCTTATGGCATTGAGTTGCTGCAGGCGCTTTTGATAATTTCTTCTGGCCAAATAGCCTCTGCAAAATGCTTGGAAGTTGACTATTAAATCTGTAATCTTATAGTCTCTTTCTTCTTCTAGATGGGCCAGGACCCCAGCTCTAAAGAATATCTTAGATTGACCGACTCTATAGAGGTTTTGATCCAAGTCGAGAGCTTCAATCATCTGCTCACAGGCCTTCTTGCCGTCCATGAAGCCTTTAGCAATGACATTGGGGGTTAGCAGCTCATACCGTTGTCTGAATTCTTGGAAAGGTATCCTGTTAGGAAAACCTTGCCTGCAAATCCTAATACCTTCCAGGACACCATTACATCTGAGCTGGTCTAAAACTAGAGGGGCGTCAATTTTACTTGCTCTCTTTTCGTGATTTGGAATAATGCACCGGACGAAATTGGGATTTGTATTTCTGAGCGTTGCCATCAGCTTTGTAAGTTGTTCTTTGTACAACTGCGAGACAGTTCTGAACATCCCCTTCCTGGTCCTGGAACCGAACTGAGTATCAGTCAAAGCTTGCTGAGCAGACATTCCAACAATTTCAGCGTCCTTCCAAATATGGCACACAAAAGGATCTTGAGACGCTTGGAGAAGAGATACAACATTTTCATTCAAAGGATCCATATTCTTCATGAGCCATTTAGTAGCGGAGTAATCCACTTTACCGGCATAATGAATGATGGCGAAGTCTGCATTACCCCGGAAATCTGTTTTCATAAATTTGGGGTGTATGGAGTGTGAACCAATCAACTTTTCAACGAAAGATTTATCAGTTGCCTTAGGGAACCAGCACTCTTCATCCAAGAGAGCCATGATGCCCATGGGCTTATCAATGAGGTCTATAGTGGGCTGGAGATCCAAACCAAAATCAATGAATTTCCATTCGATCCCTTCCTTCTGGTATTCCTCTTGTTCCAGGATGAACATGGTGTTGTTGAAAAGTTGTTGGAGCTTTTCATTGGTGTAATTGATGCACAGCTGTTCAAAGGAATTCAACTCAAAGATTTCAAATCCAGCCATATCGAGAATTCCGATGAAAGAGGCACCCTGTCGTTTAGTTCTGTCCAAGGAGCGATTGATTCTGTTAACAAGCCACCTGAACATCCTCTCGTAGCAAGCTTTAGCAATAGCTTCTACTGAGAATTCCACCTGCTCCTTCGTTTGAGCTTTAGTAACAAAGTCTCGACCAACTTTGATGCGAGGCTTTAGGAATGCTTTAGTCATATCCGTAACAGCCAAACCTGAAAAACACAACACAAACAATGTTAAATATGGTTTTTAATTAATTAGCATCTTAGCAGATCTCACTGCACAACTCATACATACCTAATAGATGAGCAATTTTTTGAGCAACAGTATTATCGGGGAGTGTGGCCTGGTCAGAATTTCTTTCCTGTTTAAACTGCATATTTCCAAAGAGCAGCACGGCTGAAACGACTTTGAAAATTGATGTGAAGTCATCCTGGGTCATTCCCATAACGTTCATCGATTTAATCGTAGACTGATATTCGGCTGAATCGTCTATTCCGGGAACTGGTAATGATCCATAAGATAAAAACGCATAATTTTTAGCGTCTTCCAAAATGAACTCGGCTCGATGCTGGGGTGAGGCACCCGCAAGCAGCTGGTAGAAAATGTGGAAGGCCCTCTCATCTTTAGCCTGCCGGATGGCTCTAGATTTTTCCAACAGGTAAGTTTCAATATTCGCTCCAGCTATGTAACCAGATGCGTCGAAGTTGATACGGATGAATTTACCCTAAAAGAAAAACCGCATAGTTCATACATTTTCAAGTTACATTCCACATTGTAGATAATAGTTTAGAAGGTGTCAGCGATATTTTACTTACGAAACGTGATGAGTTGTCGTTCTTCACAGTTTTGGCGTTACCAAATGCCTCAAGAATTGGATTGGCTTGCAAAAGTTGCTGTTCTAATTCGCCCTATTGGAAAAATAAACAAAAGAATAGCGATTAGTAACAAAATAAACAATTTGAAGAATCATCAAAAAGTTTCAATTGTTCTGAATATTGCTACAATACAATGAACATTGCTGGGAAGCAATTCTATTCATAATAATTAAAAGGAAATAGATATTAGTAATTTTAAGGAATTGATTACTGCAAAAACCTAAGGTTCTGAATATCTAGCTCAAAGGTTATTATTGGAGAGATGTGGGAGCCTATAATATAGGTGAGGTTAGATTAGCATTAGATAGTAACACAAAGTAGCTCTGTTATCTGTGGTGGTTTAGCGCTGATACATTACCTCGAATGTGGTTACTGGAGCTGCGGGCTAGGTTGGTAACAAACCAAGCAGCATGTGGGAGAAACATTTCACATTTATATTAAAGCAATCACAATACCTACTTATATAGATAAGGATTTCAGGTATGAAAGTCTAATAAATACTAAACCAATATACAAAAAAAAGATGAAATACTTTAGTTATTACTTATTACATACTTGTACATGATTCTGGATCATCGATGTATGCGTGAAATTCAAATCAAAATTATTATAATATACTTACTCCATTATAATATTTTATACCACAATCACCCAAAAATGCAGCATGCACCCCAACTAAATACTGTTTATTACAATAATTTAAAATTCTATAGGTAAATATTTTTTTTATAAATTTGAAGAGTTTAATAATTATTGTTTTAAAATTAGGGGGAGGGGGGGGGGGGACTCCAAGAAAGATAATATATGACTGCAAAAGAGTTAGTCAGAAGCCACGGAGGTAGCATAAAGTAAACATCAACACACTGACTGCACATTTCTAACACAAAGATAATATGAAATAGCTACATATTGTCAAATTCTACATTATTGTTATAGAGACGTATACTCTACAACAACGGTTGAATTCATTGAAATTAATGAATCCAATCGTCTAATGAAATACAAATTGATACAAGATGTTACGGCCCGGTATTAACAAATTTGACCAATAAAGTGCGTTAAAATAATAATATGGGTGTATTAATAATAGGAGAGAAATGTACAGCAGAGTTGTGTGGCACCTCATTCACTGGATACTTACTATGTGTAATTGTGGTGCAGGAGACTGTTGGTGCCAAAAGAAGAGGAAAACCACCCATCGTCATCGTCATGAACATCAGATAAACCAACCAAGTGTCCACCAGTGACAGAGAGAGAGACACATCCGGTAGCCAAAGAGAATAACAACATAATGTACATGACCATATTATTCAAAGTATATCACATAAATATAAAATAAATTCAATGAAAACAATAATATTATAATGTAGATAGATAATATTATCCTTATAAAATATTTTCCGATTAGTCGAGAGTAAATCTATTCAAAATCATACACCAAGAATAGATATTATTTTTCTACACAAGAAACATTCCAAAATAACATAATACCAAATAGTATCCACTACTGAAAATTTCATATCAAAATTAACCGGCATTCACATGCAGAAGAAACATTCATTAGCCAAGACATGTAAGCTTAAAAAAAAGTATAAATTTTGTTTTTTTTTTTTTAATTATTTGTATGTGTATGTAATAACGGATTAAGAGGGAATTAGAAAGATCCAAAGAGAGATTCTTACCCATCTAAAGTGATTTCGATAAACGAAACACTTGGTCGATAGAATTCCAAGCATAAAAAATAAAAGTTAAAATTAAAGTTAGTTGATTGATAAAAAGAAAAATATTTTCAGCATACGGCGGAAGAGGGTTTTTGAAATGATTTACAAGGGGACTGAAAACTACGGTGATATTTCGGTGTGGTCCAACAACCGATAACTCATATTGGTGAGAAAATAATGTGTATCATTGAGCTAGAAAGGTAATATCAATAAATTAGTCTACATCTATGGTATTCTGTCCTAGCATCGGGGTCTCATAAAATAAATTAAATGGCAAAGACAGCTCACTAATGTACCAAAGTATGTTATGATAGACAGCTAGCCGCTGCTAACCTTGTATCGGACATAGAAACAATAAACTATCTACTTTTATGTCCATAGAAGCAATGGAAAGATTACAGTGTTATTAATGTGAAGTCTAATGATTGTGCGTGAGTAAGAAAAGTGATAGCGTTAATACATAGATAATAAATAAGTCAGTAGCCAGTGACATTGTCTATCACTTTGAGTCATGAATATGCATTAAAAAGACAACTATATTATGATGGTTGATGTTATGTGTCATCGCTAGATACAACACACTATAAAAAAAAATCCAAACTCACTAAAAAAGCAACTACAAAATAAGAGAAAAGACATAAAACACATTACATACATAAAAAAAAACAGATTCTAATGAGATCTCATTAGTAATGGAGTCATTAACTACTAAAGTCTATATTAAGAAGATCACAAAAATGTTAAGTTAATATTTCAAGTTCTGAATCATAAGTTCTTCTTAAAATGATAAGTAATGGTGTATGTACACACATGCAGTATACACACTATCAATGGCCAGATCATGGCATCTGTTAAAACCATTACGAGATAATGGACTACATACAGCCTTCACACAATTACTGTACTACCTGCCTGCGTGTATGTGTGTGTGTGTGCGAGATACATTGTATGTATGGTACCTGCCTGAATAACTGTGATAACGCTAAATAAATTATTCGTAATTATTCACAGCCTGCAAAATGTTTTTGAGTCGCGAAATAATGAAGAAATTACAGGGAACATCTGTTGTTCAAATTATTTGCATATCTTCATAACCACGGAGGAATTTCTTTTATTGATATAATCAAAAGTATGTTATCAAACTAAATAAATGTTTTTTTTTTTTTTAAAAATACTCTAATAAGAAATAATATGTTTTTATTCTATGAAGCATTTTTGCGACCAATGTTGTGTTCTATGCAGAGCTGAATGTAACGATGAAGCTAAAGAGGGGAATTCAGATTTTTAGTAGGTACTATTTTTGTAAAACAGTCATCAGCAACTACCCAGAAGAAGAAGAAGAAAGTCTTTCTTTAAAAACTGTTTTTATTGTCCTTTTGAAAGTAAGGTGAACTTCTTTTAGTAAATAGAAATGATACAATCTGGAATTGTAAAGCCATTTAGAAATAATCACTCTGGATTCACCCAAAGTGAACAAAAACACACTTTTTGACATGTTTCACTTAAAGCAAAGCTTAAGTTGTGATATTGTGAAAGTGGAAATGGGTCGGCACCATGATTCAAATCGACGACTTAAGGACGCTGTCCGTATGAAAGCCGTTGACTGATACCACTGGTCTACCAAACACCTCTATTTAAATAATACTGCAAATGTAGGAAAATATGTAGTAAACGAAGGAGGATAAAAACTGAGAAGGTTTTTAAAGAGAATTTGAGTGAAGAATTGGAGCATCGTTGTGTTTGATTTGGAAATTTTGGAGAGGAACTGGCCAAAAAAGTGTGAGTGGACAGCTGATCCAACATCTGGAGCCGAATGGATGTGAATGGCCAAAGACAGGGAGGAGTGGATTGAAAACTAAAAGGCCTATGTCCTGCAGTGGATCATACAGGCGGATTATATTAAGAATCACAAAAAGCTCAATGGCAATGCTAGTGATGTTACACAAAACATTTCCACTACTAGTGCTGGTACTAAAAAAAGCAGTGTTCACCTTCATGTGTTACTTGTTTCAATAAGAAGGTAACACATGAAACATGTATAGAGTAAACATTTTCCAAAGGCATTGTTCCATACACACACATGCATCTACAACACACGGTAGCACAATAATAATATCTTTTAAATGAATCATCAACTCGGTTATATGTAGTGGTTGGGTTAATCTGCCATCAGACAACCACAACAAAGAAATGAGTCAGATAGTCGGATAATAGTTCCCCTGGAAGTTCATCATGTAAAGAGTTGGAGAAGGTTATCTTACCGCTCCGGATCCTTTGGGTTTGGAGGCTGCCACGTACGCCAGGTACTGTATGACTTTCTTCGTGTTTTCTGTTTTGCCCGCACCAGACTCTCCCGTACATAGGATGGACTGATCCTCACGATCTGTTTGAAGAAAAAGATACAATTAATTAGTTTCTATATTTCCCTCTTCTGTTTTCGTGCTAACTTCCTGTGCATACTTCATAATGGCAGGTAGCACCCAGCCCAGGCTCATGACTCCTAAGATAAGGAAGAGGAGATGGAAATGGCTGAAGACATAAAAATCCCAATCATGATGTTTCCGTTCCTTAGACACAGAGCTAAGGGATTTGGACATCGAGTGGGAGGAGGACATTGACACTGCACAAGATCGAGTGCTTCAAAAAAGTCAAATATAACATGTCCCAGTCTCGAGTTCGATTCCTGGTAACGCGAATCGAATCGAAACTTTACACCTCATTTAGGGGTATTGGGAGGCAACATGAGTTCTTCACTGCGCTCGATCTTGCGCAATGTGTATGACCTCCTTCCACACACCATGTCCAAATCCTTCAGCTCTGCTTCGAAGGAGCGGAACACGGTATAAGAGGGTCTTCCTCGTCTTCGGGACCCTGATAGGAGAAAAACAGCGCTATCCTCGGCCAACTGTCATTCGGCAACGTTAGCACGTGTCCCAGCAAAGTCCACCTCCTCTCCATAATGGTAGAAAGGTTGGCCAAAGCTGCACCGGCGTATAGCGTCGTTCGTGATGTGGTGGTAGCATCTTATACCCAAAATTCTCCTGAGACACTTCGTTTCGAACGCGGAGACTTTTTGTGCCTGGGCTTTGGTCAGGTGCCAGGACTCACACCCATACAAAATGGGTTTTCCTGGTAAGACTTTTTCTAAATGTTTTTCGTTTATAATTTTTATCCCGTACCCGTTATTGAAAAGCAATATCTCGGGAAATAAATATTGCATCATAATGAGATCTTCATAAAAAAAGATCAGCGTTTCCTAATCTTTATGACTACGCACCACTAAAGAGAATATAGGTACATTTCGCTCTGCTGAATCTACCTCATTAAAAAATTTAAGGTAGGTACCTACCTATTTTATGAAATTTGTATATTTTGAGTGGTGGTAAATTAAATTTTTTCGCGTACCACAGATTGAGAAAATTACGAACAATGTAAAAAATAAGAAACGTGAACATAAAGAGCAAAAAATCTAGGGACAATGACACTAACCAAACTGTTTCAACAAAAACAGAAAAACATTACTTTTTCGTCAATGATGAGTCATCTATATATAATAATTAATAATGAAAAACAATTATTGAACTTTAATAGAAAGAAAACGGTCGAATCTCATGTCGGATCATTTGCCTGCACAACAGTACATAATAATAATTATTATTAATTACTTTTTATATCTCTCTCTTGAATATAATTTGTACTCGTGCGACGTGGAAGATACACAGAAGCTCACACATAAATAGCTTATATGTTTGTATTATTAGTCAGTTAGTACACCAGAGGTCATGGTCTCATTTAGGAGAATTATTAGACAAGAACGAACATTCCTAGACATACAATTCGATAAATTGTAATCATTAATTCGTACTACTTATTTGATTTCGAAATAATCGAAAGGACGTTTTGAAAATTATTATTATCATATCTTAACATAATAATTCTGAAAAATTGGTTTAAATGGGTCAATTCTTTCGACATATCTATACAATACGCAAACATACATCACATGTTATGTACTTCCTACTACACCGCCATCTATTGATTTTTTTTAAAAGTAAAGCTATTAAAGAGGAAATGTTTTGATTTCAAGCTTATGTCCCATCGAACGTCATCCTTCACCCGAATCAACGATAACTTAACATAATTCAATAGCTTATTAGCTAAAATTAATTAAGTTTTACATCGTAAATTGCATTTTATCTACATAATATTTTAGAAATGTTTTTTTATTTGCCTTTTGTCGTTACTTTACGGTATGTCCGAGCATCACGCCTAAACGGCTGAACCGATTTCACTAATTCTTTTTTGTCGTGTTGGCTTTTATCAGTAGAAGGTTCTTATGAAAGAAAAAATTAAGAAAGTTGCGTGGTAAATCTACATAATACTTCAGAAATGTTTTTTTAGTTGCTTTTTACCGTATGTCATCGCATCACGCCTAAACGGCTGAACCGATTTCACTAATTCTTTTTTTGTCGTGTTGGCTTTTATCAGTAGAAGGTTCTTATGAAAGAAAAAATTAAGAAAGTTGCGTGGTAAATTGGGAAATTAAATAAAACTCGCATTAGCCCCTCCTTCTCTATCTACATAATAATTAAGAAATGTTTTTTGCTTTTTACCGTATGTCATAGCATCACGCTCAAAATACAAATGCTACGTCAGATATGAATCTGCACACAGCCGTGCAAAATGCCGGAGAAGGTTCTTTAAAACAATTTGCTGCATTGACTTTAATAGATATATTTAGAGCTATTTAAAAAACCCTATTTTTTAGGATCTTCATACAAAATTGTAATAAACATTAAAAGTGTCATTCTTCTTTTTCTGTGCTTATGTCAGTTATAGAGGTCTACAAAGCAATGGGAAGCTAGACTAGAACCTTTCTAATTACCTACCGATCAAGCCTGACAATCGGAATCAAAAACGTAAAGCAAGACGGGTATAAGCTAGTATTATTATATTCTCGAAAATCAGATAATATATTAGACGTAAGAATATAACTCGCAGTAACAAGAGGGTCACATAGTCCATCTTATATATATAAATGGAGAGCCATCGCATCACGCCAAAGTGGCTGAACCGATTTCGCTAATTCTTTTTTTGTCGTGCAGACTTTTATATAATGTCCTTTTAGAAGAAAAATATTAAGAGAAATGCATAGAAAATTAATGAAAACTCTACGTAGACAACCTTATTAGTACCTTTTACCTTATAATTTTTATTCCAATTTTGAATTTTGACAGAAATTGTCAATTTGTGCGATTGACAGAATGCGGATGGAATATACATGGTTTAAAACAGACGCATCGTTCGGAATCACATTGGTCAAATTATAATGAATTCATCACCATACAAATTCGAATTCAATATTTAGGAACACAGGACAACGTCTGTCGGGAAAGCTTGTAGTTTATAAAATGGGTAGGTGGACTTTAGAAGGTTGCATAATGGAAACATTTCTCAGCTTTTACCGTGTTTATTTTCATATAATAACTAGCTTTCCCGACAGACGTTGTCCTGTGGTTCTAACCCGAGGCGGCCCGTTCATATGTACATAATGTGCACTGCGCCCCCCCCCATAAAAAATACATAGTTAATTCGATTGAGTTTAGTTGATAAAATATGAATATATTTCCAAAACATCCATATTTCATTCGTATTCAAAACGCGGCGCTCAGACATTCTACCTCTATGTGCCCGATGTTGACTTTGTATGAAAATTGGAGTAAGTGGGATGGGCTACCTACTGTAGGTACTTACCATCATAGCTTTGTTGTTATGGCGTCGTAGGAAATCGGTTCCATACTAACTTTAATATTATATTTTATACTATCCATTATCCATTTTTCAACTTTTTATTAGTTATTCTGTTATCCGGAGCGGAGAAGAATCTAATAAATCAAACATCAGAAGAATCTGTTCAGCCGATCTCGAGTTAGAAGTGTTCGCACTAACCCGACTTTCATTTATATTAGAGATAGTGACTGTCGTATAGACGCCGACTTCTGATCATGAGAGGTCCCAGATTTGGAATCCCGATCGGTTAAGAATTTTTCAATTTGCTTTTAACTTGAAACGTCTGTCTACTCCAGGTTGGCTGACTTAACTGAACGGTCGACTGGTATAGAAATCGTCTGAGGCATTGTTACGCCAGCTATACATAAACCTTTGTATAGAAGTTTTTTTTTTTATTTAATCAAAATCTTGGTTATCACTCTTTGAGGGTGGAATGCCTAATTAATAAAAAAACTGTATTTATACTAAAGTTTATACTGCTTAGCTATTGACTTTATGTTGCTTATACACTGATTCGATGTGACTAGTATTTTCGGCAGCTGCAGCCCGATTCACGGAAAAGTTTAAGTCTAAGTTTAGTTCGAAGTTCGAACGAAGTTCGATTCAAACCCTCCGTGAATAGGTACATAGACTGTAGATAGTCGCCGCCTACAATAATTATTATTATTACCAGCAGCCCTATTCACAAAAGTTTGAATCGAACTTCGTTCGAACTTCGAACTAAACTTAGACTTAAACTTTTCCGTGAATCGGGCTGCTGTTCATAAAAATGGCACGAATCGTTGATTAAATAAGTCTCATACGTAAACTTTATTTTTCAAGATTTCGATTAACAAGCGCTCAGAAGTAGGTATTCATAGCAGAAAATAGTTTATACAGCTTGAGTACGCACTTAATCTACTTAAATTGGACTCTGAATAATTTTGATAACGATATTTTTTTAACAAAAGAGAGCGGAGATATCGGCTTGGTAAGTTGTAAGCAGTACACATATGACAGGTCAAACCGCTTTACCGCACATACACCTTCCTATAGACTCGCATTATGTACGACGTGCCAGGTAACATTCTTAAGGCACAATCATATCGCATTGTTCAGGGCTACATCACAATAATATCACTATATCTACATTGTTGAAAAATTCAACTAAAACAGCATAGTAGTTATTTGAAGAAATGCATAGATACATCACATTGAAAGGCCAAGAGTTACGGTTAAGGTGTAAGATCTGATTACAGTATCTTGACACTTGTTCAAACAAAACACGTGAATAATAAGACAAAAAAAACGATGAAAATTCATTTTTTTAGGAAAAGTTCATCTTCTCCTTTTTTTTTAAAGGGGCGCATAAATTTCATGAAACTGAAAAAAATCATGGTTTTCATTTTATTTATTCTCCCTTCAAGTGAGAGACTTCAAATTAATCTCGATATCAAAACGGAAACTTCGCATATTTTTTTTAATTTTGGTTTGTACCATTTAAATTGAGGAATTCAGGTAGATTTTTATTATGATTCATTGTATTTCATAATTTGTTAATAATTAGGGATCTATATTTTTTTTCTCGCGACATAATATGCAGCTAAACTAGATGAAAAAGTTTTTACCAGAATCTAGGGTACCTACTAATAATAGCGTTTCTTTTTAGAACATTTCATTGCGGACCCGGAACATCTATATAATATTATAGTTGGGGATGTAATTTTTCACTATCAGATGGGATGGCGAAGTAATATTGACACTACACTAAGCCAGTTTTAAACACAGCTGTAGAAGATAGCCGTAAGTCCGTATTGGTTTGAATACAAAACCATTTAAAACTTGGGTGTATGGGAGTTATATCAAAAAGTTGGAAGTTAGAATTGTAAAACAGAAAAATTGTTGAAAAAAAAATTAGGACATAAACATTTTATCGTCAATACGATCGCACACATCCCTCTAAAATATACCTTGTTAATAGATTAATAATTGATAGATAGCAGAGAATCGGGGCTGTACAAAGTGGGTCGCGCACCTGCGGAATATCGTTGCCTCCAACACCTACTAAAAGAATAATCCCAAAACGACATTGCCCTACCTCCATCAATCCGACTAACCTCTTCGTGTCCTCTTATAATAGGCTCCGAGTGCCGACCATCTTCCTCTTTCGCAACACAAACTTTAAGTAGCTTACTGTGAAAGACGTCAAAAGTGTATTTATGTTCATTTTAAGTTTTACCTATATTGTGGACTTCCCTCGGCACAATCTGTTCCACCAATCTTTTTTAGTCTATCCGTTATTCTCTAAGGCTGAAAGAAAGAGTGGGCGACCGAGAATGACGTGGATCGAACACATTCATTCCGCCCTCAAGGAAGGCCAGGTAGGTAAGAGAAATAGGAGAGGGTGTATGAGAAATGTTATGTCGGTGGAAGAAGCGAAATAAGTATGCTTGGATAGAAAAGAGTGGAGGTCCGTTCTCTCTGCCTACCCTTTACGGGACACAGCGTGATGGGTAAAAAAAAAATATTTTTATGAAAAAGGTCCTAAAAATATCTACCTCCACTTCTGCCATCTTCCTATGTAACATAAAACAGGATATTTTTTATTTCTTCCATTCCAATTTTGTTCTTTGCCATTTTCGCAATTCGGCAGCCGACTCCTTTGCTTTTCTCAGACTTTAGGATCAAACATTAATAATGGCTTTGGGATTGAACTGAGAATGCTATGGCATGCTTTAATTTTTTTTTCTAACCTATTAAATACCCCTATTCGCTATCAGATCCGCTAAAATTAAGAATCCGCCAAATAAGTGTATGAAAAAAGTAACTTTTAACCGACTGTTCCCCTTAAATTATCACAATTCCCCTAAAATGACCCGCCATTAGATCAATTTAAGCGGCACCTTAGAAAGACCCGCCAAAATTTTAGAGGAACCGCTTATATTATGTCAAAATCGTATCTTAAATATATCATTTTGCTCTTGTTTTCATCATAAAAGATACGTTAATAGTGTTATATTTCTTGATCAAGATGAATTTGTTTGAGAAAAGGAAATTTGGCGGCCATGATGATAATTTTGACATTCGTTTGAAATCACTTGCAGCTATATTCACTTCGATCGATTTCTTAAGGAATATCGCTTGGATTGGTTGAAATCACATGGAATTGCCTACGAAATTCAAAATTTTAGTTGATGCTAAATTTTAGCGGATCTGATAGGGAATATAGGGGTATCAGTAAGTAAATAATTAATAAAAAAAACAGTCCGAAATCAATCCCTTACACAGGCAGTTTCTATCAGTCTACAAGTTGTGCTGCCCAATTCGATACAGGATGTCATCCCCGGGTAGAAATTTCAAGTGAAAAGTATAGGAAAAGTTTGTCCTTAACCCGGAAATCTAACCTAGGACGTCTTACTCAGAAATCCGTACCTAGATTACTAAACCATCGTCCAAATTATGGCATGGAATGTGATATTGAATTAATAATACTATATAAATATGGTAGAGTCACATTAAATCTCAAAATGAAAATATGTACCAATAGAACTGTCCACATCTCCTTTCAAACTCTGCTCTAGTATGTAGGTCGAGCTGCTTAAATACGAAATATTATTACATTGGTTAATGAACAAATATGGATTACCTACTGACAAACTATGTATTTCGATACCTACTATTAAACAACATATCGATACAGTCAGCCATGTCCGACGCCTTATATAGACACAAAGATCGAAGCTGCCCGAATAGGTTACACAGTACAATGTTTATATTCCGATAAAGACAATCATTCACCGACATATGTGCGGTGCGGTGCGGTGTGCTAGTCCGTATGCAGATTCTCAAGACTCTTGACCAAGATATTAGTAATGGTTAAGTATCTTGCTGTGGCGCTCCATAAAGATATGCAAACAGCCACATTACTACACCTTGTAATATTACTTTTTTATGCTCTGTAAGTACATTTTTACGTAGAGCTTGAATCGAAATTGGAAATCGAGAACGCGCTCCTTTAAAGCAAATTCTCTGATTTTTATCTGTTTACCTCGTAACGTTTTTA
Source organism: Mystacides longicornis (assembly GCA_963576905.1). NCBI lineage: Eukaryota > Metazoa > Arthropoda > Insecta > Trichoptera > Leptoceridae > Mystacides > Mystacides longicornis. The sequence goes on along the minus strand of OY756425.1, from coordinate 23,691,064 downwards.
ATTTAAAAAAAAGCATTAATTACTAACAAAGTTGAATACAATATTAAAAGGTAATGGGTATAATTAGTATACCAAGTCTTTTAGTAAACGTATTCTTGATTTTTTTTTCTTTCTCCGGGTAGAATCTTGCAATGGATCTTTCAGAATAGCTCAGAACACGATGACAACGCATTATTTAATTAATTTAAGCCAAATTGAATTAATTTTTAGTTAATTATGTTTTGTATGGAATGGCACTTGATGACAGCGGCAATATAGGTTGGTATGTGACATAATAAAAAAATAAAAACTCTAGACATCCCAATGGATTTTAGGTTATTTCACATTACATCCCGACTCATCGTATCTAAAATTTACTTAATCTAACGAAAAAAATCGTATGTGTACGTACTTAAATAGCGTACATTAAATTCTCTCTTGCGATAAAAAGCGTACATCAAAATCTCCCTGGCGATAAAAAGTGTAATTAAAAAACCCACTAAACCGACTTTTCGGCAGGTTGTGTTATTAAATTTAAAGAGACGTTCTGTGAAAAAGGCCGATTCGCCATTGCAATAAACGTTCCTCGTATGAGATTATTTAAAGAGACATTTAAATAAATCAACACTTTTCTGATAAGGATGAAAACCATCTAAATGTAAAATTAGCATTAAAAAAAAACACTGAATCAGGTGATTTTATGAGACATTTGCCAAATTATAGCAAAGAATTGGCAAGATCAAAACATCAAAAAGATCTTTTCGTCTTGTATAATGAATTAATGTTTTTTTTTTACCTTGAAGCATAGATCTGTAGGCGTTGTCTGTGATGGCGAAGACATGGGGCGGGACCTCGTGCCTCTTGAGACCCTTGTACCTCTCCATGATTTTCTCCGTGTAGATGGGCATCTTCCTGTAGGGGTTGACCACCACACAGAAGAGACCCGAGTAAGTCTGAAACAATCATCATAGAATATTAATTAGTAAACAAATGAGTGAGGCAGAAACTATAATATTCACAAAATCTTCTATAACGTACACCAGTCTATGTTTGCGGTCTTCCTGCATTAAGACGAATGGATGGTGTAGTTCCAGACACTGTCCTCCTACTTTGTCCATCTTGTCTCAAATTAAAGGCTTATCTCTATATATAAAAATTAGACCACTATTTCACGCGTGAACGGTTGGTTCAATTTTTTTCTATTTTAGAATTTAAATGGCGTTTGAAGTCTGTCAGTTGTTTGATAGTTGGTGCGATTTTCAGAATGTGACCTGTAAAATATCATTAACATTATACAGGACAACGTCCATCGGGGAGGCTAGTATATTATAAAAGTACCTACGCGAAGTTGTGAGCGTTTAACTAAAATTTGGAAATGAGAACATTTCGTGCAGCTAAAACACAAGAAACGCGAGCTTAAAACATTACAAAAACGATACTCGACTCTAGATATGGACGTCCCATAACACAGCGAGTCACATAAAAGGCCACGATGGTATTAGAACTGCCACAGACGTCGCCTACATCGATAACATTCAAAATAATTTAAGTATTTGGAGAGCACAGTGATTATCGGACTTAATAATATTATGATGGTGTTAATAATGAAAAACAAAAATAATGGATACGATACAACAGGAGGTCGAGACGAAATATTTTAATTCTGTTATTTTTTTTCATGAATCTGTGCTCACTCAAAGTGAACACAAATACACTCTTTGACTCTTTCATAGTAAGCTACTTAAAGCTTGCGTCGTGAAAGAGGAAGATGGTCGGCACCTGGGATCGAACCCACGACCTTCAGTACGAAAGCCTGCGTCCTAACCGATAGGCCACCAATCACCTGTGTGTAGACGCATTTGTGGCATTGAACACACTATAGCTGACCTAAGATTATTGTTATAAAAAAGGCAGTGGAGTAAGAATCATTTTACAAATCCAAAGCTCGCACATACATCACTTTGTATATAGATCTTGTGCGGTGTAAAAATGATCGAGCATCTGTAGGACAGGGTCTGTACTTTATTCTGACAGCGTTACTTACAAGATTGGGTTTCTTCCATGAATGGCAGTTTACTGTCCATAAACCAAATTCGTCTAGTGGGACAGTCAATTCCATCAGCAGACATGTTTAGTTGAAAACATTCGTTTATCAAAACAACGAGACAGTTTAATTTACATAAAAGTCGTATGAATCATAGGTATGCCTCAGTCATCAAAAAATTATATTTCTGCCTATATTATGTGCGAAAAAGAAATGTTTTTCTAAAAAGGCATTATCAATGCTTCTTGAACGTTTCGTCAGTTGCCTAATCCATTAACAGCGATATCACGCCGATAAGGGGGTGTAGATGATATCTATGCGCTACCGTTTTGGATTGTGCAGGCAATTTATATTATCAAAACCTATAGTGAGAAGTGAAGCGTGTTTCTCGGTATCGATTGACATTATTGTACCATGTATGTACCCTCCGATCCTTTTACACACAACCGTTTAATAAAACTTTATACTCATTTATCAACCGAGGGCGTTGTCTGATAAAACGAACTGGCGAGTGATTAGGAACGAAATCTACATCACTGAATGTGAACTGTTAGTAATAGCATCAGGCGATGCATCTTCAGATGGTAGACAAAATACAGTAGCCACACCTTGGTTATCAGACGTGATTTACCGAATGACTACAATATACGCATAAGTTTTACATCAAATCTCAAAAAAGCAAAGAGAACGTTAGTATATTCATAAATAGACCGTGATCACAAAATTTACACTCATAATTTTAAATTATAGAGGTCGGCAACATACTACAGTGGATATTTGAATTTTGTTATTAAGTCTAATGTCTTTGGTTTGCAGTAGTCGTGTAGCAAGAAATGTCTTACCATAAAAGGGATTTGGATGATCTTGAGAATTTTGATACGTTCCCAAAAATATTTATTATTTCGTATTGTTACATCTTCAATAGCAATGAAATAAGACAACTGTTTTTATTGTCCCATAAAGTACGGGTAGACACAACGCGAAAAAGGGCGAGGGAATTAACGGGCGTATCACACAAAAAACAGAAAAAATCAAAACCGGACACAGGATGCTAAATGAAAGAATTTAAAGTTATGTAGTTCATAGAATCAAAAAGTCTAATAACTTTGTACTTAATTAGAATTAAAATACATGAACCGATATCGGGGGCAGCTCAATCGGTAATCCAGGGCAGAAGAACCTGCCGTCTAAACCGGGATAAAAGTGCAGGACAAAGAAGACTTATTTAGAACTAGCTTATACCCGTCTTGCTTTACGTTTTTGATCCCGATTGTCAGGCTTGATCGGTAGGTAATTAAACAGGTTCTAGTCTAGCTTCCCATTGCTTTGTAGACCTCTATAACTGACATTAGCACAGAAAAAGAAGAATGACACTTTTAATGTTTATTAAAATTTTGTATGAAGATCCTAAAAAATAGGGTTTTTTAAATAGCTCTAAATATATTAAAGTTAATGCAGTAAATTGTATTAAAGAACCTTCTCCGGCATTTTGCACGGCTCTGTGCAAATTCATATCTGACGTAGCATTTGTATTTTGAGCGTGATGCTATGACATACGGTAAAAAGCAAATAAAAAAACATTTCTGAATTATTATGTAGATAGAGAAGGAGGGGCTACTGCGAGTTTTATTTAATTTCCCAATTTACCACGCAACTTTCTTAATTTTTCCTTTCATAAGAACCTTCTACTGATAAAAGCCAACACGACAAAAAAAGAATTAGTGAAATCGGTTCAGCCGTTTAGGCGTGATGCGATGACATACGGTAAAAAGTAAATAAAAAAACATTTCTGAATTATTATGTAGATTTAACACAGAAAGGCAAAAGGTTATTAAAGAGAGAATGCAATGGTGACCCCGATTTATTAAAAAAAGTTACATAATTACGTTGGAGAGTATAAAGACAGTAGGCTGGTTGCAAAGTGTCATTAATGTGATGTGTGTGATAGTCATCAGCTATTTCAGAAAAAACTACTTCAAAGAGACGTAGGCCAATCAAGAAAATCTGTTAAATTCTTAACCTCTTAATAACCGTTTCTAATTGCATTAAATTAAAACATCAACAGATACGCGTCACCAAATAGAGCATTAACATGAACCAATATCGGATAGATCCTTTGAACGATATGCAATCATGAATGGATACCGATATTCGATTACAAACACAATGAAGAGGGAAAGTGCAGTGTACGATGTTCACGGCAGAGTTCAGCACAGGATGCATGACGAATAAGACCGCCGTATACGACCGCAATTATATTTAAACGAATCGATGGATGTGGTTAACTAAAACATCTTATCGCTCACGTCACAATATGTTACTCCGAAATTGGCTTCGTATCCTGCCAGACCGAGGTTCGCCTAAGCGAGACATTTAGCGGTATTCGAATCATCCAATTAAGATTTAGAAACAGAGGTATTGAACAGCGAAGAAACCAACGCCAATGTAAATAAAAATGTCAACAAGTACAGAAAAGGCCGTGTTTTAATGTTTTTGAGTAGAATTGATGAAAAGAGGCAAATCCAGAAATGGATTTCACACCAACGAGCACAATGGGTGGATCAAAATATCAGTCGTGTAGGCCTGCTTATCAGGAAAGAGGAAGAATGATTGAGGGAAGACACACAAGATATGGCTCAGTAGACAGGCGTAAGTATAGTGATGAGTACGGGGTCTGTGGAAACTTTAAGAAGACGAAGAGATTTCTTGCATCTAACGAGAGCGAGAAGATCTCGTTTTGCAAGTTTTTTTTTAATGCTGTAGTAATTAATGTACTGGTCCTTGGTTACTATTGGTTGTTGAGTTTACGTAAACTAAATAAAACGTACACAATGCCTTCAATAATAAACATTAAATGACTTGTTTCTCTGTGATATTCAAATAAAAAGTAAATATTATGATTTGATAATTGAAAATGATAATAAATTACGAGCTCCGTGATCTAAGTGAGGTTGTAGAACACTCCGTATCAGCAGTTGGGGAGAGCGGGGTCTAGAAATGTATACGCTATACCTAATCTACGAGTTCTAGTAAGCAAAACTTCGAAAAAATTTGAGCATTACGTACAGTTTATTTTCTGACGTAGACAAGTTAAGGATTAGCACCAAAACAGCGAGATATCGCTAAATTGCAAGATAATAGGGGTTTTAGACTTCTTGATCGTTATTTTATCTGAGGGTCGTGACCTTGTACCATTCCGACCTCTGTATCGCTGACTGCCTTTCCAACCCTCCAGGCACTGTGCCAATTACAATTACATCTCCCCGGCTATTGTCGACCCCTGTTTGCCATTGAAACTTAGTTCAGCCATCGCATCGGAGATCTTCCCTATATTTATTTCTTCTCGAATCTACATCATTGAATTTGACTGCTGTTGTGCTGCTTCCTGCAGACGAAGAAGGTGGAAAATTCATCCGCTACCAAAAATAGTTGAGAAACTTTCAACGATCCCAATATATTAAAAACTATCTCAAATTGTACTCAGCTTACAGTGAAATGACGAGCAACCATTTCTTGCAAACTAAAAATGACTACAATGATGATATGAATGTACCTACCTGGATTCAAAGATTCAAAATATTTTTTTTACATTTTATAATCTGACCTTATATTTACTTATTTGTTGGATGAATTTATGATGTGATGGTAGTAATAATGATGTAATGTTCAAGAGCACACAGTATGACTCGACAAGAAGAAGAAGAAGAAAATAATTTAAATGGCCCTTTTACTAAATATGTGATTGAATTCGGTAAATATACCTCAAATTTTTGCATTTCGTTTCCAAAAAGAAGGCGAAAATGTAACTAAAGACCCCACTCTACTCATCAATCAATTAACGCAACAATAACATGAATCATAAATAATATTAAATTAACATAAACAATAATAACGAGCATTTGGATAATTAGAACGGCATCTAAAGAGCCGACAGTCCGTTGATGCGAAGGTGCATAATAAATCACACTATCGTTAATCGAGAAGTACCTAATGCGATGTATGTACCGCATATTGGCAAACAAAAAACCAAAAGTCGAAGAACAAAGGACGCAGAGAGGAAAATAAAGAAAGCGAGAGATGAATCCAAACATTCATCCGGAGATGACACACGGAGTCACTAAAAAAGATAATAACAGTAGGTACGTCGGAGTAATTCATTAGTGAGATCCATTATTATTAACAAGTAGACAAACAGGTTTTCACGAAAGAGCCCAAAAATAATGGACGTATTAAGTCAAATAGCGGGTGACAGACGGGCGGACGGAGCGAGCATTTCTGATGCCCCCGGCTTACTCTGAACCCCGACCATTCTTATTATTAGTCACAATAATCGTGTACTGACTGAAATGAGGCACCCACAACAGCGATACCATCTCGACAGACCAAACAAACAGTCGGAATGTGGGGAATTACGATTCCAGTTCATCATATCTGCCTACCAAACACCACCCGTAGATTATTTTTTATTTTTTTGTCGCCTAGTATTCATACGCATGGAGATAGTACATAATTTATTAAATCGTACAAATACGCCCCATTATTAAAGCCATGCTGTGTTTATAAGGCAAATAATATAATCTATTTCTTTAAAACTTTCCTCATAATTTTTACCACGTCCTTCTTGTGCTCTATTTTAGTTCAATAGCAACTAACTAGTGGCTGATACAATAGTTTCATCTACTCTGCCTGTTTTGCTCAAACCTTCTACATGGCCAATCCATACTCATTTCTTTTCCTCGCTACTCCCTCGCCCAACTGTTTTTGAATTTCCTAAATCCGCCACCGAGATTTTTCGAGTACGAATTGATTGAATAAGCGATATTGCTTATAGGATACCTTGGAAAGAGATTGATAACTACATCAGCAGATATTACAAAAATGTATTGAATACATATAACCAGATGTTCGGCCACAAAGATACCTAATATTATTTATTCAACGGCTAACGACGGTCGTGACATGAGCGGCTACAAGAGAATATTAAACGTGCAAAAAATATCTAAACAATGTTGACCACGAGAAGGAAAGGAATGCGCCAGTACCTCCCGAACGACGACCAACTCCAATCAACAATCAGCCGTGATATCGTATTTATTCAAATCGAATTTTGATGCTAGTCTTCTACTGCGAAAGGGTAATAAGCAGAAAACTGAGAAAATAATATGTTTAAGAAACGGAGTAGGTACCTTCTATCTACTACGAACAGAAAAGAGGGATTCCAATGGGAATTAGGGAGAGAAATTAGGATTTCATACCTTCCACAAGCTAAATACAGTAGGTATTAGGGAGTAAATTAGGCAAATGTTAGATATGATGGGACAGGCGTGGATTCCTAGCAAAGTTCCTCTAACTTGGGACTGACAGGTTAACAACAGAATCCGCTCATCCACTCTCGAATTCTTCGATAACTGTTACTATATCAGTCGTCAATGGAAACACTTCTCTCAGCAGTGGGACATGGATGATTACTAATTCAAATGTCTAGATAGATAGATAGTAAGAAATTTCAGTCCGGTTCGCTGGAGCCGTTGGATCGGTAAAGATGCAGTTTTGACATCTGCCCTCGGGCATCATTATTCTTCATCAAACAAAACGACCAGCGCTAAATACGAAACGAATAATTAATTCTAAAGCCATAACAGCGGCGATTCCGTCCGCACAGAACTGCGCTGCGGTTAACCAGAACACTTTATGCAATTGTCCGTAACAATAAAATTACTTGACACATAAAATTCAATTTGGGTAATGGACGAACAAAGGGAACGAAATCTCAATTGATGTCATTAATTTTGATTGCGAAGATTATTCACCGTATTATGTGCGACAGCTACTAATCTTGATTTTAAGTATGCGGTGGATTCACAACAATATGTCTGATGCTTAGCGGTACAAGAAAAGTGGTCAATCCATGTTTTTATTAAATCTACATATCTACATAATAATTCAGATATGTACCTACTTATTTTACTTGACGTTCGATATTAATCGTTGCTGATACTTGCAATTATGATTTTATGTAGTAATGTTTAAAAAGTATTCCATTTTACAATAACTATAGGATCTTTATAGTGAAATTTAAGTAAAAGAGATCCATGGATAGCATAGCAATATGGGTATCAGCTAGAAGGAAATATTTCAAGGATGTGAATGAGCTAGTAGAAGTTCTTTAGACTTAGATAGTGATATAGTATCGTAAATCCAAAATTGACCCAAAATAGACAAAAGAAATTCCGAACGATTTGGTCACATATAGTTTTTAAATTTGCACATAAGCCTAACTTAGCATAATATACGAGTAATTTACACGTGACTCCTATTTTGTGTGTTACCACACAGTAACTCGTAATAGGTATGTAAATACTTCTAAATTACTATTTTATTATCTTGAAATATTATTTTAATGTACAAAACAATCATAGACAAAGAACGCGGAGTTGAACAGTTGGAGTGCGACCGTAAATATTAGACATTACGAGTGAGTAAATGCGAACAAGAGAGATTATCGATTGTTTCATTCCAAAATACACACGAACATGTGAGATATTATAAACTGTCCAACTCAATAGACTTGACTAATGAGTTTTCATCGAAATGTGAAAACTCTCCAAAAAATGATAAATGACAATAATGATGTCAAAGGTTTAACTTTATACCGAAACAAACTGATAATGATTACCTGATAATTTATTGTCCATAGTTAGAAAGGCGCACCAACCATGGATTGATAATTGGACTGCTTTGAGCAATGCCATAAATTACCTTATTATATACACATTACACAGCATACGTAATAAGTAGAATTCAGAACTTATACTCTCAGAAGAATTAGTACGTAATGAAAAGGTAACGGGACAATGAAGAATAAAGGGGTTCTCCAAAGAATCAAAGAAGGAAGGCACCTGCACAAATCCCTGTACGAAAGACGCGCAAGATGGATAGGACACGTCATACGGAATTAAGGCCCCTGTACACCATCATTGAGAGGATGACCGAGAGAAAAACTCTCGGACGACCAGGACAAGAATATCGGCGTGTATTCAGCCACGTGCTGTTCCTCAAATGATGAACTTAGAACGGCTACAGACAGAGCACGGGCCCATCACTTATATCATGGATACAAAGGAGATGGACTTGGTTGGGACATGTAAAGCCAAAAGACAGTAGAGGAAAGCGCTATTCTTCCACCCATCAAAGTCTCGAAGATAGCCCCGCAACTGGACTACATATGTAAAATAGATTGGTGCGGCCATTGCACCGCATTTGCATACGGAGTAATGAAATAAAACAAAGGATGCGATCTGAGAGATAACGATGCAAAGTACAGCTATAACGTGAAGATTTTCAAAACCAGATAAGAAATTCAACGATAAAATAAAAATGTCTGTACACACCAGCTCTGACAGAGATGCCTGCGTGGCATTCGCGTTATTATTTAAATCAAAGGACCACACCTATATGCAGTCTGCAACGCTCGTTCGGGTTAGTTATCAGATAAAAATATACAACACACAGTACGCGGATTCGATGTTATTGAACTTTGACGAAAAAGATTGGCAAATAGAGCTTGGCAGGTACTATACTTAACTTATCATCAAGCGGTAATTCTAAGATGCTGGCTTGAATGTTGAGATAATGATGAGCACTTGTGCCCAAGATAGACAAGTTTCATGTGTCCAGATGCTCCACACTGGGAGTAAACGAAAGAAGCCGTTGGACTACCAAACACTTTGCAAAAACGTTCACAAACGCTAAATCGAATTAAAGAAATAGAAGCTGTATTACGGATGATGCAAACGACATCTCCGCCTACCTCATTAGGAACACAGTCTGATGATTATAAAAAGGTATTTCCGGGTTTTGTTCAAATATAGGACCGGATTTTTATATCATTAATATAAATTCGCGTAAAAATAAAGATTAGTCACAGGTAAATTTACATAAAGCAGACATGTTACAATACAGCACACACACACGTAAATACGGCAATGTTCATCTGCACCATCGGACCGCGAAAGAGTACTGGAATCGTTGACTCAATACAAACAATAATAATTATTAATACCTACAAATATGTGCGAGAAGTTGTTTGAATCATGAAAGGTAAATATCGGCCTATTGAACGCCGGTATATTATATCAACATTCTGTTATGAGGAACAAGCTCGATTGTTTTCTGCATGCCAGCCGAGAGAGAATTTGCATCCTTAATGTAAGTATACGTCAGACTTATAGAAAGTCAGAAACGGAACCACACGGCCATTTTCCAATCAGATGCTTAATCAAATTTTATAGCTTCCCTTTTCATATATTATCAGAAATATATAACAATCCAATGTTTTTTCAACAGTTTATACAAAACAAGTACGGTCTACAACGAGTGCAAAGGGTTATAAAAAAAATACGGTTGACGAGTAACAACCGAATTGCCGAATCACAAAGAAAGAGGTTCCAAGAGGAGACGTAAAAAAATCTGTTACTCAGCAACGAGGCACAGTTTTCTCAATAATTGTATTTTTTAATGTCATTAGATTTTATAAGGAAATGTAAATCAAAATGAAGCAATACCTACAAATACATCAACAGATAATGAAGAGCTCATTTTGAGGACAGATTTGAAAAACCACTGACCATTATAGGTACATCCCTTATATAACAAGAGTACAACTACTTAAAAACAAAAAATGGATCTACGTTCACTTTTTTTAAACGAATGTGGGCAAACCGAAAGGGAACATAAATACACTTTTCACATCTTTCACATATGTTGTGAAAGTGGAAAAGGTCGGCAACGGGACTCGAACCCACGACCTCCAACCCGCTGTACGTACGAAAGCCGTTGACTGATAACATTGGTCTATCAACCACCTCTATTTAAATAATACTGCAAATGTAGGAAAATATGTAGATATCTTAGGAAACAAAGAGGGATAAAAACTGAGAAGGTTTTTAAAGGGAATTTCAGTGACAAATTGGAGCATTTTTGTGCTTTGATTTGGAAATTTTGGAGAAGAACTGGCCAAAAATGATCTACCAACAGACTGATACCGCTGGTCTACCAACCATTTCAACATAAAAATAACACCAAAACATTTTCAAAATCCTTCACACTAAGCGAAGCTTGTATCTCGAAACAGTGAATGGCCGGCTCCAGGGTTCGAAGTAGTTCGAACTTACGACATTCCGTACGTTAATACGAAAGTTGACTTAATAACAATTTTAGCCGACCAACCGCTTTTCCAAATTTAACTACATATTTAAGTAATTGTACACAAAATTAGACTTAGACGAATATATATATTACATTTAGGTACAGAAAAATGGTGTAACACAGATATATTTAATTTGACTTAGGTATGTATCACACATAATATTATTAAATTTATCACACAAGTCTTTTAAAGCCAAATTTTCTGCGATTGATTAACCAAAAAGTGACGGTTGGATCTGAAGATTCGGGCGATCAAACGATCATACATAAAGTAGGTTCGTTATAAAGAGCACACTATTAGAATGCAACGCGAAGGATCACGTAAAAATTTGCAGTTTAATCATTTGGATCTGTGCAAACATAATATACCGGTACAACGCTATATTTATTGTGTCGCGTCCCATGAGCTGTCGGACGGGACACGCAAGTTCGAACCCAATGTCACATTCTGGCACGCTATACTCTCCACAAACACAATAATGCCTCTGCAGGATTATTAAAAACCTTCATATTACAATACAACCGCTCGAGACGAGAAAAACGTTGATATGCGAGTGAATTTGAATACTATGAGTCATGTCTAGAAGTAGGTACACAGTGATTAATGGAACGGTGTAAAGAGGAATGCAGAAAACGTTAAAAAATAAATGAGCGGTTATTTTTCAACTTCGATTATGTCATTATTCCGAGTGTTGTTTAGGATCAATGACATAATAAAAAAATTACAAGATAAAAAGAACATTTTTTCTTATAAATTGACAACCTACCTAATTCAGTCATAATATTATAAACATGACAAATCAAGTAGCGAATTAATCGAAGCGCTGACTTTCGGATTTTTATTAAAATCATGTTTAGCGCAACTGTCAATTTTTCAAAGGAATAAAGGTGGTTGATGGCAATCACCGACTTTCGAAGTGAAGTCAATGGTTTCAACTGAGATGCCGATCATCTTCCTCTTTCACAAGACTTGCTTTTTATTTTATTTTTGTTTTAATATTTCGACTTTTTACTTAATTATTTCGTGTGGAAATCATATCAGAGATAATAAAAAAATATTATTAATATTATATCCCCAAACTCAAATACATGTTATTAAACCCCAGATTATTTCTGTCTGACGTTTCAGTATTCAAGCTTTCTGTAAAATTCGTCGTGAAGGTGTATTTCTGTTCACTGTGTCAGTAAGTCCAGATTCATGTATGTAATAAGAAAAAAAATAGTACTGAAAATTAATTCAGTTCTGCTTAAAGCAGGCCAAAAGTACTTGAACATCGACTGTTATAGTGTTCTCATATCCTATGCTAAAAGTTGCAAAAATCCGTCATGTTGAGAAGACAGGTGAAATTCTTCAAAATTTTTCCAAAGCAACCAAAAACGAATGCGAGCGTTAATGAAAAATAGCAAATATAGCGTAGACTGAGGTCAAGGTCTGACCATACACTATTGTTGAGTGGTGTCAGGTATTCAAAGTAGGTGCGATGAATTTCAATCGGCGATGTTATAAGATGCAGAGGACGTGCTGCAGAGACGAGATGATTTCTCGGAAAGTGGCGTTACTCCGTAAGATCGCGATGCACACAGTGTAAGGGGCAAATACTATTTCCCTGGTTCTTCTCACGTCAGGCAATGAATTAATGAAGGCTTCCGCGTATCCAGAGATAATAACCAAACGACTGATGATTAACGAATCAGTCGGGGAAATACCAAACGGATGACAAGACTTTCTCTTCAATGAGTAACGCAGGTCATGACTATAACATACAGCCGGCGAATTCGACATTTTTTCCTCCAGCAAGGGATGCAGAACAGTATGTGCGAGTAAGTTATTATAATGTTAATCTAATAAGTAAAACGCCGACAATTATTGTAGGTTTTTGAATTTCATATCAGTTTTTGTTTTTCTACTCTGAGCATTTAGGAAGTGCGCCTCCAAAACAAGTCAAGACGATAAAAATGTATCTATGATAAAGGATCCTCAAATTCGTCTCCAATTAAATTGTTGGGGGTTATCGAACGAGATGAAGACCAAACCGCTTGAGCGATGGCTGGTCATCGAGGTCCTTAGAGGTGGAAATAATCTAGAATAAAACGATATAAAGAGGAAGGAAAAGAATTATAATACCTTTTTACCCATATTTTTTCTACGATAAAAATTGTAACAGGCCTTCATACCACATCCATTCTCTAGAACCTTTTCAATACAATTTCAAAAATGTCTGTAAAGTCAGTAAGGCGATCGACTGAAGGTATTTATAATAGTGATTGCTAACATTTCACGGGAAAACTTTATTGAATGAATCAACAAACTGTTCCAACAACAAATTAATAGACTAAAGGTTATTTCCGCATAAAAACAATAAAAAAAATACGGCAAGTGCTGCAAGGTTTTTAAAATTAAAAATATCAAAAACTAGGCATTTGATGTGAAGAAACGCAAAACAGCGCAAACTAATGTATCATGACTTGATTCGGACTAGATATTCAACAGGGCGGACGTTATTGGATGCAGAAATGCCAATTAGAGGACGCTTGCTGGAGGGGCACGCGATAGAGCGGGGCAGACACGGAGGGATTATACGGTCAGGGTGAGTTCGTTTGTGTCAATTCTGTAAGCTGTGAGCTATCCGATCACACCCCCGCGCCACTGCACTGTGGAATATGGTAGAACAGTCGCAAATATTTAATGATTTTTTAGGTTCACATTTTCCACATATTTTTAATTGCATTTGATAAAATAAATGTTAACCATTATAATGATATCAAATTTCTACATTTTTAACATTTATTTGTATATAAAAATAATTTTCATATATAAAAAATAGATAAAATAAACTAAAATAATAAAAGAGAATATTCTATTCAGGGTGTAACGTGATAAACATTTCAAACAATTAATTTTAATATTACTGAAAAACTACAATGGTAAATATGCAGAAAACAATAGGTATTAATATCCTTTAACCCTTTTATCATGCTTTTACATTACACTTCATGATCAATATATACAATTAAAATAATAATAACAATATTTTTCCACAATTACTTTCTTTATGCTATTATAGAAGATAGGTTTATTTTATACTCTTCTTCATGCTCCAGATCCCCGAATACGGGTGCTAGCCTCAAAAAAAAAAAAAAGATCCTATAATAACATAATACTATTGGGAATCCATAGGTAGGTAACTTAAAAAATGAACGAATTTGATGAAGTAGGTACTCTGTATCTACTTTTTTGATCCTGAAGGTCATGAAATCTAATACGCACACGCTTATATTTATATGTCCATCAAAAATATATGCTTTTAAATAGTCATTGTGAATAAAATCGAAACAATATATTATTTTAATTTATTAATTGTTTACATGGTTCAACGTTTAACCATAAAAATAAGTTTTGTGATAGTCAGCCCTGGTTTTAGCAATATGATTTTCTTTGGCACTCTACTATTACTGGGTGTAATTTTATCATTCATAACTTCTAAAAGAGCATAACCGAGCAGCCAATTTTTTGATATGTTAAGGATATATTATATCTAGGCTATAATTTAACATAAATTTCAATGCGTCTGAAGACGTTAGTAAACGTGAAAACTTTCGACAAACTTATGGAAGATATTATTTTTAAATAATTTTACAGTATTATTAAGAAAAAACTTATTTAAAAAAAAAAATTATGGCTGAAATTTATCTATATAAAATAAGGTTTTCAAAAATATGTAACACATACCATTAGTTGTTAGCAATAGATAAGATATTTGAATTTGAAATGTAACAAAATATACTTGCTTAGTTGTGATTCTACAAGTAAAGTATCTTTGATTTGTTATATTATACACCCTGTATAGATCATTTTGATTTTTAGTTCATTTTATCTGTTTTTTATGTACAAAACTACTTTTACGTACTCTAAAATCGAATTAAAAGTCAATAAATAGACTATTAAGTGAGTATGATTTTTATTTACAAAAGTCAGTTTTCAAATGTTTTTAAAAAAATAACTGTACATTAAAACTTATTTATTTTCATATCAGCATAATAAACAAACCTTCTGCTTTTGAGAGTAAAAAATTTGAAAAGAATATCTTTACAAATAAAGGAGTTATAGATTTTAGTAGAGCCAGACCCGGTTATTGTCCACAGTGCACTGGTTTAGTGGTCAACCTCACCGTCACTCTATCTAACTTATACCATGCCAATCACTCCTAATTATTATTAACGCACCCTCCTATTTGATCACTGACTGCATCTATTATAATATGATCCATTTTAATCTGGTTCCCATGAGGAAGCTGTATATAAACATTACAAGACATGCGGACACACAAAATAAAGTAATAAGTGAATGAAAAATGTATGAAAATAGAACATGTATATATTATATACGATATAACAATATGATTTTGAACTTTATTTTTGTTTTTATTAAAATGATAAACCCTTTGAAGTATTGCAAAAATTGTCAAACACCTTTCTAGGACCCTATAGTGGTTCTTAGATCTTAGTTGGTTGCTTTTCAAGGCTTTCAGCATTTATTACTTTAGCTTCTTGCCCAAATCAACTCACATTCATTAAGCGGACCTTTATAGCATTTCACAATTGATTCGTCAAAGTAAGACCAAAAAAAAAACGTTTTTTAACCGATCACCATTTTTTACAATCAATGGTGTATGGCTGTGATGCGTACATAATTTGGAAGTTAGTGTTGTTAATAAGTTGAGATGGTTTGGATACGTGAAAGAATTAGTACAAGCAAGAATACAAAAAGAACTTATAAGGCTAAAAGGAAAGGTATGAGAAAGTGTCAGTGTCAACCGAGAATGACGTAAATCGATTCCATCCTCAAGGAAAGCCAGGCCAGAAGCAAAAGAAATATGATAGGTTGGATGAGAAATGGTATGCGGTGGAAATAGAGAAATAAGTGTTCTTGGATAGAAAAGAGTGGAAGTCCGTTATCTCTGCCTCTGAACTCGTCGTGATGGGTAAGTTGTTTATTAACCAATACATTTTTCTCTAATTAAAATTTCCGTATATGATAGTGCTTAAAATAACATCAGAAGCTTGAAACGCTTATTTTGGTTTTTCGCGGAGCAACTTCGCAGATGCTGTGACAAAAGCTTACCTTTTCTGTACGATTCGGTTCCCCTATATTGATAAAATGCTATAAAATAGGTGCCAAAACTACGTAACATACAAATAAACGCGTTGCGACGCAGGTGGAACCCGCGTACAGCTCAAAAGGAATCAAGTTAAATATTGAAGCTAGAGTAGGAAGGAATTGTATAATCGAACGGTTAACCGTTTAAGTATTTAGCGGTGCAGCAGACAGTGGGCGGCCAGAGAGAGATACGCCTCATCATCTAGAGCTGAGCAGACGTACAATGCGGATCGTAGGAGGTTCGCCAATACTAATTATTATACGGGTCCAAGCACCGCGCATTGTGTTTCCCCGAGAAGGTTCTATTAATATTAAATAGCAAGCAGCTAATTATTATGTTAAAGGTGAGCCGATATATAAACGGATACAATTGAAAAACTATAAAACGGTGATGGTTTGTTTGGTATAACAATGAGGCAATTAGGCAGTAATCGGATGAAGCCAATTAGCCATCGCTCCGTGGGTGAACTGCTGCCGTCGCTCAATATTGTGTCAATGAGACGCGAAACGTTTGATGAGACCATTCTCAACAATGTACGCCATAGGTACTCTACTATACCACAATTATGTGACTTTTCGTTATATGTGGGAAAGAATTGATCTTTAGGAGGGTACATCTCATTTCTTTTCGGTGGTTCTACTCAACCTCTCATTGATTCTTGCCTTTCACACATTCTCCTATTTCAGATTATACTAGATCGGTTGTCAAACAATTTCTGGTGTGTTTTTCTAGGAATACGGTTCTGCTATAAATAGCGGTAAATATGTCAGTTTAGATTTTAGAACATTGATAGTATTGTTAAGGTATAGTAACGAAAAACATGGCATATATTCTGAAAGACTGCCGTCTAATCAGACGACGGACCGCTGCCTAGGAACACAGTGCATAAGGCAATAAGTAGTTCCTTCCGCTTTACTGGCACCTTTGAATAGAGATGTGTTAATCAGTTTATTATTGTAAAAACAAAATATTATATCGACGAAATATGTGATATATTTTATATCTAATATTATTCTTCTTCTGCATAATTTGCGAAAATCTGAAAAAAAAATTAAAAAAATATATCCATTAGAGCAAATGGACTCATCAATTCATCGACACGAAGCTCTGTCTTCTAT
The DNA here is from genome assembly GCA_963576905.1 of Mystacides longicornis. Classification (NCBI taxonomy): domain Eukaryota; kingdom Metazoa; phylum Arthropoda; class Insecta; order Trichoptera; family Leptoceridae; genus Mystacides; species Mystacides longicornis. Next base: position 23,673,557 of record OY756425.1, on the reverse strand, counting down.
TTATTTTATAGTCCTATATCACATGTTCCCAGTCCATGCATTTTGAGTCCACTTAAATGACCAAATTAGTCAAATTACAAAGTACCACAACTAGGTACTACAATTTTTTTTCAATGACGATAGATAAAATGCAGAGGCGACATTCGGCGCTGGGAGAAATGACCCGCACTGCAGCCACCAGACAAGGTCACCGGAGAGTGCAACGCCACTGTTTCAGCGGTGCGGGGCGCCGTGCATTTGATCTGCACGCTCCCAGTGGTCAGCCGCGTCCTTCACACACTACAAACAGTAGTGCGATATAATATGGGGCACAGCACAACATACTCGTACATCTATCTCTCCTTTATGCGTTATCCACATCCAAGTGAACACTAACTGTGAAGTGGTTGGTAGCCTGGCGGTTACGACGCCGTTTTTCATACTGGAGGTCGTGGGTTCGATCTCAGTTGCCGACCATCTTCCTCTTTCACGACACAACATTTCAAAAGGGGAGTTTGTTTTCACTTTGAGATTCGCATGAACCAACGATCTCTCACACTGTGTTCCATTTGTTCGAAGCAGAGAAGAGGGATTTGAACACGGAGAACTTTCGTTGCCTCCCTTAGATCCCTAACTGATTAATTGATCACAAAGCAACTCTTTTATTAAATTTGTTTTTTTTAATAGGAAAAATATAATTGATTAGAATACGATTGCTCCCATAAGCAATGCGCAAATCCTTTCGATAAGCTTGTGAATTCTTTGATACAAAAAAAAACTCGTAACTTGCAGTTAGGTTATGTTCTATATCGATTGTTCTATTCCACCGAAACATTCACACAATATGAACGTAGGACAATCCGCGCGGTAGTTGGATTGTTTTTTTGCAAAAACAGTTGGTAGGTAGATCGCCGTTTGAAACGTTCCCTCCGAAATTAACGATCAGCTTAAGTAAAACGATTAGTCATACGTTTTAGCCGGCTTACCAACCTACATTTTTACGAGTAAGTGTAAAATTAAATATTATTAATACACGCATGTGGGATATGAATGGTGTTGCCCGTGGAATAATATTACTAGCCGGCGATAAAAAAACACACACACAACAAAAATGTAGGCACCTACCCAGCTAGCTGTCATACGACGGGCTGACCATCAGTGACCGGTGTTCCTTACCTAATATATTCAAATTTGTGGGCGCGAGGCTTAGCTGCGAGAATACGAGTTCTCCGACGTCCACCAGACATGACAGAATACACAGCCACCTACCTACCTAACTTTTAATACTGTCGTGGTTTTTTTTTTAATCGAGCAACACTCTTTTTTTTGTATCGAGGACATTCGCCCCGAACATGTCCATATTAATATATCCATGTAAAATAACCCATTCAACATTTAAAACTTCGGAGAATCGCAACAAAACGGTCAGATTCCTCATAATATTATTGTAAAACAATTCGTGTGGGTATTTTCATGTGCGCTTATGATTGATTGCCTTCCTAAACAACCAAAAGTACGCAGGGTGCTTGACCCATATTAACCTACTGTTGTCGTTTTTCGCGAATATAATACTTAGGTAAATGTATAGTTTGCGAAAGTTATGGGGTAAGTCAGCTGTAAAGGAAAGGAATCTAAGATAGTAGGAGATAAGATAATTTAATAGTAAAGCAGCCCAATAATAAGTCTAGGGGAAGGTCGAACAATAATTTGGATAACGCAAATAGGAATCCATTCATTAACTAAGACACGACCTGCAGCCCCAGCCTTTGAGGTGAACAGTCCAAGGCTAAAGTAAAAAGTTTTTTGCTCCAATCCTAGGGTAGGGAGAGCAACAGTCCATTAAGTCTAGAGTGAATCATTATATTCGGCGAGATTTCGAGAAACTCCACTCGAAATATTTTTCCGCAAGTCAATGACCAACGCGGTTAAAAAGTATGAAACCGGAATATAGATGGGCTAATTAAAGTATTTTAGTCGTGAAATTCTGCGATTGTGCACTCGCTAGGATAGAGACAAAATGTACCCATGCATTGTAGGTAGAGAATAAGAAGTTCCATTGTGAGATGTTCTCAAGGCGCATTACAGAGAGCACAACAACGTACACGCGTGAAGCGAAACCTGTTTCTTATAACACGTTCACATGCTTACTCTCAAATCACTAACAAACACCGTATCAGTTACAAGACAGACATGGACAGGGGGAGGGAGGACACAATGTCGTGGCTTTTCGTCGAATCCATAGACAAAAATAGCAAACAATAAAAATCGTCGCAAATATTTTATTATCTATGACTATTATAAAAGCCCATAAGACAGCGATTAAACCCGTCACATGTGGTACACTTGAACCGTTCGCAGAGTTCCACGCACACGGCTAGATCCGTTTGACCGCCTGTAGAGATTACATCACCACAAATTGTTATCCAGTAATAGTATCAAAACATTGTAATGTTCGCGTACCGTACAGTATATAGCCTAGCCTCATGTATAGACGTTTACTTAACGCACACCGTGTGGTACCCACAGCCACCTCCCTATGCCTCTCTAGCGATGAGTAATCCAAAATACCTGCACAATCTACATAAAATACCCACAAACATATCGGTCTGTCTCTATCATAATAGTTCTAATAGTTACAGTTGCTTTGACAATATTAAGCTCCAAAATAAACAGCAACATTTATTTTTTCTACGAGAACACCAATATATAAAGCTGAACCGTTTTATTTATAAACGATATCTCATAAACTACTATTTATCAGTCAAAAAAAACGTAAGGATTTGATATTCTATTTCTTGGAGAATGATTTAGGGTACATAATATTTGAAATCACGTTACGATCCTGTCGACAATATTTTAACGAATAAATACCACAAGACGCACAACACCACATGTGTCATTAACGTTTATGGTCATAGAGTGTCCAAACATGCGCATATTGAATGTTGCTATAAAATGAATAAAAAAAAATTATATAGTATAGCAACGTTTGCAGGATCAGCTAGTATGGAAGAACAGCCTTAACATGGGTCATATCACTCATATCAATAACGGCGATTGCTGTAAAAGTTGAACCGTTGAACGCCAAGGGTTTGCAAGAAATTAACACACCGAAGGAACTGAGGGAAGGAGGGAATGAATGAAAGGAAGTAGCGACATTCTAGGAAGGGTGAGGTGAGAACGAACGGCAGTGAGTCATGTGTGGAGTGAGTAAGTACTCACTACTACCGCTACGATAGAGGGGGAAAGTGAATTTAACGCAACAAGTTATTTGCATTCATAAATAATTCAATTAACACTTTTCCATATAAAGATGAATATAGTCGAAGCGGCGATACTTATCATTACTGTTTAGTCCGAGACAAGAAACTAACCCCGAGTCGGGCAAAACTGTCACTATATTGTTAGCAAATATTACCAAAATCTATGGTTATAGGCCTCTTCTAGCGCTAGTTCAGGAAAGACATCGTCCACTTCCAACTTCTACTTGAAAATTGAAAATTTTTGATTTGCAAACATCGGGGAGTCCCAATAATCGTACGTCCAACATCTGGAGTAATGGGGTTTTATTATTAAACTACTATTATAAAGAGGAAAGTTTTGATTGATTGTTTGTTTGACGGGAATAGGCTCCGAAACTACTGAACCGATTTGAAAAATTCTTTCACTGTTGGGAAGCTACACTCTCCCCACTGAACATAGGCTATATTTTATTTTCATATAGCCTTTGATCCTTACTAAAACTCCAATAAGGTGCAAAAATTACCTAAAATATTCTTTACATCGCGTACGCTGCGAAAACTATTGAAGATAGAGTAAAATAATGTATTGCGATTTTGTAGATGAGACCATTATTTACAAAAAATGTCGCGACAGCATATGTCTAACTATTATAGTTATGCCACAATAAGTGTTTATTTATTTAAAAAAAAAAATTGAAACGCCATTTCATAATAATTTGAGTACTTAACTATATTATCTAACAAGAAAAAACATATTATTTAATTTCAAAAAATATTCTTCGATTGTCATGTAATGATTATTTTAATAAAATGTCACATGAGAGTGTTGTGTTATGCATTGGAAAACAATAATATCATAATCATGGAGAGATTATGAATTTAAATGTAAAACAAATTGGTAAGTAAGAATACAATTATTGCATTATAATAATAATCGTAAACATAGTGTTTTTAAAATTATTATTTTGCGATGTATATATTTTTTGCTTGATTATGCATATTAGACAGAGATATTTATTTTAAGGATCATTGATATTCTATTATAGGAAAAAAATGAGTAAATAACAATTTAGGCAGTAGAGAGTACAATTTTAGTTGGAGTAAAAGTAGTTTAAATACGTAAAAAAAAAACAAAATATAAAAACAGAACATTAATTATTCACGTTCGACATGGCCGCTATACCTTAAACTAAAAATGTACCGTCTACTACCTAAACTGTTATTTGGTCTGTGTTTTGACTTTTAAAAATAAGCGTTATACCTTTTTGAATAACCAAAGAGACGTAGAAGTTTTTGATATTATTTGCCGAATAAGTATCAAGCATTGTTTTTTTTTTTTTTTTCAAAAAAAGCGCTTCAATGTAAAAAACGCTTAGTGAATTTTTTAAAATTCTAACCATTGTCGACGAATATTTTAAGCTCTTAGCAGTAGGGTCAGTTGTTGTTAATGGTTTTTATTAATTCACATACCCTCTATCTAGGTGAATCAAAAAAAAATGGACCCTAGGAGCTCTAAATCAGAAAAAATCGATTAAAAGTAAAAAAATAAGGGATTTATAAATAAAATCCAAAGCTCTATATCTACACTACTATTATAAAGAGGAAAGTTTTGATTGTTTGAGTGTTTAATTGTTTGACGGGAATAGGCTCCGAAACTACTGAACCGATTTAAAAAAAATCTTTCACTGTTGGGAAGCTACACTCTCCCCGGTGAACATAGGCTATATTGAATTTTCAAAAATATTTGGGATCCTTACTAAAAAACTATATAAAACTCATATACACAAGGTGTAAAAAAATTACCTAAAATATTCTTTACATCGCGTGCGCTGTGAAAATATTGATGATAGAATAAAATAATGTACTACAACTTTGTAGAAGACATAATTATCTACAAAAAGTGTCGCGACAGCATACGTCTAACTATTATATTAATGCCACGATAAGTGTTGATTTATTAAAAAAAAATGAAATGCGGCAGAGATATAGGTGTCACTGGGGTACGAGCCGGACGGGAGGGGACCATTAGAATGCTATATTATTCCAGATTAACATAGCCTATAGAATATTTTGATAAAGTTAGGGATCTATAAAGATAATAAGAAAACTGAATTATTTTTTTAACCTATGTACCTACCCGTGCGAAGCAGGGACAGACTGCTAGTTATTAAATAATTACGACTGACTCAGTTCGACAGTGGAGGAATTACAGCGCAGTGTTTCAAGACTCTGCAGCGAAACAGCACGCCTCGGCCTTCGAGTCAATGCCAGTAAGACGGAGCTCATGGCGAATAATGCCTGCCCCGATAAACAGCTACCGATAACCATCGATGGTCACCAGGTCTCCCGGGTGGATAAATTTAAGTACCTGGGAGCAACCATTACCACCTCTGGTGACCTCGAGGCTGAGCTCCCGATACGTATCGGTATGGCAAGTGGCGCCTTCAACAACATGACCAAGATATGGAAGGCATCGGCGTTTAGTGTCGAGACGAAATGTAAACTGTTTGATGCGTGTGTGTTGCCCATTCTCCTTTATGGGTGTGAGTCCTGGCACCTGACCAAGGCCCAGGCACAAAAAGTCTCAGCCTTTGAGATGAAGTGCCTAAGGAGAATTCTGGGCGTAAGATGGTACCACCGCATCACGAACGACGCTATACGCCGGCGCACCCAGCGTGAGCCCATCACCTCTACCATTGTGGGGAGGAGATGGACTTGGCTGGGACATGTGTTAAGGATGCCGAATGACAGCTGGCCGAGGAGAGCGCTGTTTTTCCTCCCATCAGGGTCCCGAAGACGAGGAAGACCCTCTCACACTGTGTTCCGCTCCTTCGAAGCAGAGCTGAGGGACATGGACATGGTGTGGGAGGAGGTCATAAACATTGCGCAAGATCGAGCGCAATGGAGAGCTCTTGTTGCCTCCCTATGCCCCTGAGTGGGGTGGAAAAGGGAGAATTGATTGATTGATTGATTGCAGTTGGAAGGGATATGGAAGAACTATTCCAGTTAGCCAGCTGGAAAACAGCATCGGAGATCAAAACATTTTGGGAGGCGAAAGTTGAGGGAAATCAAGGGTCATTTTGAGCTGTAACATTTAGTGTGTAGAAACTTATTACTGCCAAAGTTATCGTTACTGAAGCTAAAAAAACGATTTATATAATAAAAAAAATTGTAATTCCAGGATTATTACACAGAGATTTGTATAACTTAGTCTCAGCACGGTTATCGTCTTTAGTAAACGATTTCATGAAATAAATTTTGCTTTGAAGTGGTTGGTGACCCAGCGGTTACAACGCCGGCTTTCGTACTGCGGACGTCGTGGTTCGATCCCAGGTGCCGACCATCTTCCTCTTTCACGACACAAGCTTTCAGTAGCTTACTGTGAAAGAGTCAAGTAGTGTATTTGTGTTCACTTTAAGTGAGCACAGATTCATTTTATAAAAAAAAAAAAAATGCTCCTTGAAAATACCACAACACTCATCCCTAAAGACAAAATACATCCAAACGGAGGCTGTCGTCATAATGATATTATCATATCGTGAACGAAACAAGAGTATTGACGCGAAAAAATAATGCACGTTTAACACATAGTAAAGTATTATTTAACCGCACATGCAACAACGTAATAAAAACGACATGAATGAATAAATGGAATCGATGAATAAAAATATAATAATCACATGAAGCGTCATGTAATTCACACATTGTGCCTAGATGGGACGTTACTACAATAATAATAAACAATAACTTAACTATTTCACACGCAAGGTTACATCATCCATTCCGCTTATAATATTATGGTCTGCCCGTTCTCACTTTCTTTCGATTCATCTGCCACCGCATCGTGCGCGGTGCCTGCCGATAGATGAAGTGGAACGAGTGGAAGATAGGAGTGCACCTGTCTTCCAACTCATCCGATCAGAACGAGGCTTTGTTTCAAACCTTTAATTGCGGTTTTTTTTTTGCGAACAATAGTAACAAAATGAAACCGACCGAACTACAAAACTTGTTTCGTTTCCCACCGATTCTGTCGATCCAGGATTTCACTAATTTAAATTATTTTCCCGATTGCATTGGGATTGACACTAGAATTTAAGTTGAATATTTCCATTATTTGGTGTTCAAATTTCTATCCCCATTTCATGGGAATCTTTAATTTGCTGATGAATCTTTATATCCAAATATTTTATTTTTATTTATTTTTTATTTTATATAGACCCCGTTTCTAAAGCAAATGGACGCTTGTTTGAAACGGTATTATATCTACATGATGATGATAAACAAATATGATGTTATATCTACATGAAAACATGAAATTAATAAGATGGAGAAGACTACGAAGGAGGAACTGATATGGCTATGTCCTAAGAATAACTGCTGGAAATTTGTCTCAACTGTGTAATCAGTTTATAATACGAAGTGGTTAGTAACTTAAAAGTTCCGCCTTCTACTTACGTGTTGTCCTACTGAGGATCGCAGGTTCGAATCCCGGACTTGACTGTTCATGCCAGAAGTTCTGTTTATTGCGAAAGACGTCGAAAGTTTATTTGTGTTTGCTTCAAGTGAGGCCAGATAAAAAAATAACTCGTCCCTAATTATAAGAATTCAGGTTATGTATTTACTGTTTACATTAAGTAATTTACTATTTTGATACAAAATTCACCACAGACGATTCGAAAACAACCATAAAAAATCTATCAGTTAAATAAATACGAACAGTAAGTAACGAAAACTAATAATTGGAGTGTAAATATTTACACAGGCACCCAGATGGCCCAGAATATATTTCGCACTCTAAAAGGTACATAATATCCCCTGCATCAGTTTCACTATATTAGCATCCAGGAACTAAATAAATAATAATTTGGATACTTTTTAAAACTTAGTTGATAGAGGTCTATATGAATGAACCTACCCAGCAAAGTATGGCGTATGTACGTAGTAGAGACGCTATGGCCGCGGTGCCTGTATCCTCAGGGTCTTTAACCTCAATTAGCGCGATAACACACCAAACTTCGATAATAATATAAACGAGAAACGAGTAATTGAAAATTACTATGTTTTAGTCCACATCGGGATGTTCACAGTGCATCGCTGGTGCTTACATACGTAGGTAGTTAGGTACACAATAACAACAGCATCGTCAAAATAGTTCTAAGCAAAATGGATGACCTTATCATATTCGACCAAAACGAGATTATTTCGTTTAACTGTTCAAATATAATAATTTCTGAGCCTTTAACTTAAAAAAATATCTTCCGTTTCAATCTAGTATTATTTGGTAAGCTCAAAAATACATCCAATCGGATAATTATTTACGAAGGGACAATAAAATCAAATTTTCTTAATTCATATTCGTAATACATAGAAAAATAAAATGAGAATTAGAAAGACTGTAAGTTTAAAGAAATTTATTTCTCTTTCCGAGTCTATAGGCTATAGGCTTACAAAGTCATAACATAATAGTTTGCGATTCAATCAGATTGAATGGTTTGTTCCTATTTTCATCTTTAAAAAGGCTGTTAAGGTATCCTTCTGCTTTTGGGCTGTCGTCAAAGCCGAGTATCATTCGTAAAAAGGTATATTTCTGGCAGCTTGGAGCAGTTCTTTGACATTTCTTATTATTTATCCAGGATATGGCATATTGTTGTAACAATTGAATCAGTCAGTGCCGTATATTGCTGAGACAGGAAAGATTTCTTTCTCTTAATAATCATAGGGAATAAGCACCATGACTATAATGGACCCAAATGTGTTCGAGAATTTCTGCAAACGTATGAACATAAATATTTTCAAACTCATTTGTAGAATTTCTACGATGGCCACTTAATGATAATATTAAGAGGGGTGAGGAGTAAGTACCTACTTACTGTCGAGCACCTCATTGAACTTATAGTTTCACGACAAACAAGAAAGTTGCGAACCCCAGCACCACAGAAAAAGACGATTGACAACGTTAGAAAATTAGACAATAACACAGACAGGGGAAACGGACCTACAACAGATCTGAATATAAACATACAAAATATAGGTAATATAAAGATATAAATGAGGTGTCTGTCTAGCTGTAATGAGCATTCCTCTCGATGTTATCAAATTAACGGCGCCAAAACACTGTTGGGTCGAATGGAGTCAAACAGACATCGGGACAGTGAAGAACCCAAACAAACAACGATCCGTCAGATTTGGGACATTCCCGTAAGCAATCCGCATTCATGTCTCCTAAAGTGATACACTTTGCGTAAACTTTAGATTGGAAGAAACAATAATATACTGAGGCTCCTTATGTTTATCATTTTTACATAACCCAAAAAGAAAAGCGAGCGTAATACTACCCACGATTTTTTGAGACAATACAGAGCATTATTATGTATCTCTTTCACTGCCTGCAGTAAAACAATGAAAGCATGAAAGAGAGAGTGTAAACTTGATGTTTAGTGTCATCATGTACCAAAATAAACAAAACGCCTAGGTACCGAAATAAAATTTATGATATTAGTAGAAAGGTTGTATTCAAAAACTTTTGAAATATTAATTACCTACTAATATTGCAAATTAGATTTTTCTTTGTTTAACGGCCGTTCGATTAGGAGTCCGCTTGTCTAGAAAACCATTGCATTATAAAGAAAAACGGTTACCACAAAAGTATGCCGGAAAATAATATTGACAATAATTATGAATGATATGTGGAAAAATGTAGCAAAAATCTCCAAACAACTTACATAAAACTATTGGATGTTCTACTTTTACCCATCCAATCCATGATCAGCTGATCACAATAGAACGGCCAACATCTGGTTTAGGGATCGCACCGGTTTTGTTGTTATGGCCACATTATAGGCCACGTGTGCCAAGTAGGAACTACCGCCTGGCCACGTACCTGTGCTCGGTATCTCCAGGTGCTATTCTCTACACGAGATATCGATGCCATACACATACTCGAGTTGTAGTGAACAGCAACCTATTTTTATATATAAGATAAGTTACTATATTAAACTATGTGAATACCTACTTTGAGACTCTTTTCAGTAAATATACGATTTATAAATATTAACAAGAATAAAAACGTGTTAAATTCAAATATGCATTAATTATTAAGAGTAACCCTAACCTAACCTAAACGCAAACACGGAGACGGTCCTGGGCCACGCCTGTTGATCGTCTTACCAAAAACCTGTTCGGGTCAGACTTAAATAATATGGTCACCGCTGCTACGAACCATTAATTATTGTATTTCTTACCTACAAGATAGTCTTTATATAAATCAGCTGCTAAGCAAAGATTTGAACATTTTCAAATTTAACTACATACAAAAAAAACTTATGCTATGCTTAATACAGACTTGCTGAATCAATCAGTCAGAAAACATTCATATAAAATCAATTATTGATAATATCATTACATTATCTGGGTACGTGATGTATGGGTTTAAACACCATAAGGCTATCATTATTTTAAAATTTCTTGCATATTAGTATTAGTTAATGATTCACTCTTTGTCTCTTTTTGACACAATCTATGGAAGCTAGGACATCTGAAGTGGTTGGTAGTCTAGCGGCTACAACGCTGGCTTTCGTACTGTTTGGTGCGGACGTCGTGGTTCGATCCCAGGTGCCGACCATCTTCCTCTTTCACGACACAAGCTTTAAGTAGCTTACTGTGAAAGAGTCAAGGAGTGTATTTGTGTTCACTTTGAGTGAACACAGATTCATTTAAAAAAAATCTTTAAAACGAACCAAGTCATACTAAGTATGAAGGGCAGTATTGAGGGTCAGCGGATAGCTGGACGAGGAGAAAAGTCATGGCTTCTTAATATAACGATACGTTGGCGCTGAAAGATTCTTAATCATCCGATACGAGAAAACATCATAAATTTCCCAAATCGATTAATCTTCTGGTTCAGACGGCTACACGCTGCACCTCAATGAACAGGTACCACATATACATACACACGTAGCAATACATTATCCTACAGAATACTTCAGCGAGGACATTAACCTGAAAACAAAACGTTCGCATTCAGCTGCCATGAATATACGAGAATAGGTACACGCGAGCTTTCGTTTGCATCGTTAAAAAACAGAAGATTAAACGAAACATTTTCAAAGGTACCTACTTTTTTATTTAAGGTAGACACTTCTTTATCATCGTATTTTAAGCCCATTGAGCAGTCATTAAAGAGGTGAGGGGCTAGCCTTTTGCGAGGACGACTCACAACTGTCTATTCATCGCTTTTGTGGTCTGCCTGGAAGTCTTCTTCCATGGCGTTGGCCGTGCAATGTAATGTGGGGGAGTCTGGATAAATCCATTCTCCTCAAATGTGCGATGTTCATCCAGAATCTTCTTATTTGCCTCATCTATAACTTTATCCCGTACGTCACAATGGGTTCACAATTTCCAGTTTACTTCTGAGATGATTCGTAGGAATCTACGAATAAGTAGTATTAACCTTAAGAATCACACGAAATTGAGCTAAAATTTTGGTAACATTGAACAAAAGAATACGCGTGTTTGATCAAGACATCGTTTTTAACTAACAATACAGTACATTTTCATAACGTTAAACGAACAAAAGGGAATGATAGTAGTTTCTTAATAAAAGAGACCCGATATGTCGCATTTGGTGTGATAGAAAAAAATAGAGGACTGGAACAATGAGACGTCTACCAAGTGATACAATATTGATTGGACCATATTGTCGTAGATCCAAGTATGGATATGAGCGACGCCCGGTCACGACTCCAATGGACCGGAGATAAAACAAACTCACTACAATGTGGCCGAGTGGCGCAACACCCGCGATGCAATATCGACCATTAATCCTAATGAAACGTTAAATACTAAAGTATACAACACAATAAGAAGCAAGTATAATATTATTATCATCGCGTATTCCCATTATCTTTCGGCTACAAAGCAGTTATCTAAATAACACGACGACCATGCCCTGACTCAAAATATTAGATCTAAAATCTCTCACTAACTACTACTAAACTTGTTTAATAACTATATGCATGTATCAGTTTGGGTAGATTAACCTTGCAAGCAATAAAGCGGGGATTGATTTGAAAACAACATAAGTGGTAACTGGTGATTAAGTTTATGTTCAATCGAGAAAAATATTATACTTTCTCGATATTCTGTATTTTATTACACAAAATATTCGAAATAGGGATAATGAATAAATTATTAATCCTTAGACAACTCATACGAACAAAATAACTGTGTATGAACTAAAACCACCCATGAATTGAGTAATGATTAAAAACATAAGACGGTGTGAGAAACGGAGATTAATGTGTCGACGAAAATAAGAGTGAAAAGCACCAAGGGGATTAATAAATCAGAAATTAAAAGGACATTATCAAGGAAGCAACGGTCCTTACGAAGACAGTAAAAAAAATGTGAACGTTGTAAATGTAATATTTGTAATGTGTATATTATATCTCATGGATTCAAAAGATATCCAATGAGAATGTCCTGGCATGATGGAAAAGGAAAGAGAAGGCTCCGACCAATGTCAAGAGACGTAAAGACGCATAATTTGGCAACATATTCCGTGGCGAAAAGTATTTCTCAGAAAAATAGAGGGAAGGAAGAAGGGGTGTGGAGCGGCATCGATCGGATCGGTGTGATAGTCACCGATCTCCGTAGTTTTTATATCCATGATTTTGGGGGTCTAATTGGAATTAGGAGCGTAATCAGAACCTACAGTATTGTGCAAATTAATGGAATCATAAGCATTTTTTATGTTAAAATCATTTATTGCTCATAAATTAAAATTTTGACAAAATTTAAAAATATACCTAATTCTAACTAATAGGAAATATGACCCCCTTTGGCTTCAATAACAGCTTTCAACCTTTTTGGCATAGATTCTACTAATTTTTGGCAATTTTCAGAGATCTTCTCATCTCGATACCAAACCTGGATTACCGCTTCTATCATCTTTGTTTTAGTAGTACAGTCGATTCTGCACAGTCTAGCCTTGCAAATTGCCCATAAATTTTCGATAGGGTTGAGATCTGGTGAATTCCCTGGCCAATCTAGAACTGTTATCCCCTTATCCCGAAAATATTTCATCATTTGCTTCGACTTGTGGCAGGGGGCTGAGTCCTGTTGAAAGATCGCTTCTCCTTGGGGTTGGCACTTTTTGAGTTCTTTGTTTAAATACATTTCTAACATTGCTTTATATTTTTCACTGTTCATCATGCCTTCAATTGGCACTAAAGATCCAACCCCCATGAATGAAAAACAACCCCAAAACATTTTTTTACAGGGTGTTTAACGGTTTGATTAATATGTGCTGGAGTGAGTTGTTCATTTTGGGATCTCCTAACGTATTTAGATCGCTGTCCCTGGACTACAAAATGTGTTTCGTCAGTAAATAAAACCTTTTTCCAGTCTTCCGTAGTCCAGTTGGAGTAATTCCTTGCCCACAATAATCTCTGCTTCTTCATGCGGTCTGTGAGAAGTTGTTTTTTTGGCGCTCGAATAGCCCTCCGACCAGATTCCAAAAGTCTTCTACGGACAGTTGAGTCATGTATTGCTACGCCTGTTGCTGATAAGTCTTGCTGCAAGTCATGACTTGTTTTTCGAGGGTTCAACTTGCTATTTCGAAGCAAAAAAATATCATCTCTTGGTGTCGTCTTTCTTTTTCTTCCACAGTTGCCCAATCTTTTCACTTCAGCTGATCCCGTGTCCCTTTTGCGCTTCAAAATCTTGCTTACCGCCCCCTGACTGATGCCACACTCTCTCGCAATGTCTCTTTGTGACATAGACGTGTGTTCACACAAAGTGATAATCTTTTCGCGCTTCCTAGGGGTGATATCCATCACGAAAGTCAAATTGAAAAAAAACGCACTAAACACTAAATATACAGATTTGAATAATAAAACATCCAAAAAGGTCTTATGTATGCGAATAACAGTTTCTTATAATAGACAGAGAAGTATAGGTTATATTATTAAACCTTTGACAGCTGTCAAGTGACATTGCAGTGTTGCAATATGCAAATAATGAAAATTATCGGAGTGATTCCATTAATTTGCACAATACTGTATATTCCAATTCAGACACGAAAAATATTTGGCGTTACATAGCCCCTTAAGAGAAGGTCATTTTATTAGAAACAACATCCATGCAGGGTTAAATCAATAAGACGCTTCATTTCAACAATATTATAGTGTAAGTATGCGAGTCCTTCCATGCAGAAATCGTTATTTTTATGAACCATATGGATCATATCACGACTCCTGAGAGCAAAGCGAGAAATTGTAGCATCACTGTTATGGCTCCAAAAAAGAGATACCATCTCAAGCGGACAGTATAACTAATATTATTTACCCACGTACCACATAGTATTTACCTATTCAGTGTGAGAGAGATAATGGAACGAGTGAATGGATTCGTTATGTCTGTGTAGCCATCCGTCTTTCTGCACGGGCCGTATTGCATAAACGGCCTTTGAAACGCACATGGTCTTTCGGCGCCGTAACGAGATGCCCTTTTATGGCGAAATGAGACCAAGTCGACAACGGCGAATGGTGTTATGATCACAAGCGCGAAATATTACCATCAACACACTTACACATAAATCTAAACATCGCCTAAAAGAAATAAAATAAATATATTTTTATGTAACACAAGCTCACACTTGCAGTCCTAAAACAATGCTGCTACATAGCGATATCTTACATTCCAGGTCAATCAATCAATCAAATCTCCCTTTGCATTCCACTTAGGCGCATAGGGAGGCAACAACAGCTATTCACAAGGTGGTTCAGGTGACACTATAAAAATTTAATTTATTCACAACTAAAATTCTTCACCAGTCAGCATCACAACTACCTAACCTTTGCCATTAGCAGTGAGAAATAATTAAATTAATGGAAAACCCTTACAAATATAATAATATATGAACAATCGTTTTAATTTATGTGAACAAATCAAAAATGATCTACTGAGATGAGCCAGGCAAGAGATAGCATAGACAAAAGTGAAATCATATATTTTTTTTATAAAACATTGCGTAAGCTCATGAGAAGAGTGAATAAAATAATGTGTGACATAATAAGTAATTGATTAATATTAGTTGGCGCGATAATTTATTTGGTTAGCTATTTATTCAAGTAAGTACCGTGTAGCCATTTTGGTAGAAAATAATTAATCCGGCCCGTGTACCTACTCTTTGATTAGTTTTTCCATATTTGGACGAATATGATATTTATGCTGGTATTACTTATACGCTGGTACTTAGTCATTGCGAAAGATCGGGAGAAAAAACTATCACTTTTACCCGATGACCTCTTTGAGAGGCATACACTAGGCTGGGCCGTTCTAGTATGGAAGTTTAAAAAGTGCTTCTAATCTTAATGTAATAGTGATAATTTGTTGCCTTATGATGTATTATAACTATCTACAAAATATCATGACAAAAAAATAAGATCTTCTGTCTCCGAATCGACCTTGAAGTTTTGTATGGGACGAAAATATCCCATACTAACTGATATTTTTATAATAATCATGTAAAATGATTCCGGTCTTGTTTTTTTATTCACTTTTTTTTATTATACCACAGATAATTCAAGAACATACTTCTATTTATTTAATAACACAAAAATAATAAATAAAACTTTCAAATTTTTTATGTAAAACAAGTATATGAAATTATGTTATTTTGCGGTGATTGTTTTTGATAAATTGGGTTTGATATCTTTTTTACTCATTGCTTTTTAAGCTTTTACATAATATTTTATTGATAAATTTCTCCGTTAAGTTGGTGAGGCTTCTTTAACAATTTCACAGATCGTCAAACTCCTTAGATATGACAAGAAAAATTCAGGAAACTGTATTTATTCATCTTCGCCATTGTATGTAATGAATGCCGTAAGATCTTCGTCGCATACTTGTCGATTGGTGTTTCTGTTACATTTTGCTGTCTATCTATAACTTAGTTCTTGTAAAAGGATGCTTCAAAATTTACTTTCAATACTTCAAGGATCAAAAATGCGTTTTTTTTGGGTGATTCGAGCTTTCACTATCCAGCGAGCGGTTCATTCTCTTACTTCATAGTGTATTTTGAGCGAGATAGCTTTTTCTTTTAGTAATTACAGTTTATATAACAGATTTGATAATCTGATAAATATATGGATAAGAAATTAAACTTCCATAGGTAACTGGATCAGTTGCGAGGTAAGTTGGTGCACAGACATTAACAATAAAGATAAGTTAAAGTCATCAAACTTTCTGAAAGAAGCGCAGTCGCAGAATCCTATGAGCTTAGTTTAGCGATTATTACATGGATTATTTTTCCTGGAGCTCAGTTGCCTAAATCATTAGAAAATGTTCCTGTTGGTATGACTATACCAATTTGGAATAAATATAATTGATCTTTTCGTAGATCTTGAAATTATATAATAGTAGTTTCTCTTGTAATCACCTGGAACATATCAATTGTTTTTTATTTTATTTTTCCAGTTATTTTCCAATTTGGTCAGAATGCGTATGATGACTTGAGAAAGCACTATCAACCAGATCAACACATTATTATACAAAAACCTAAATATATTGTTACTTGCAGTTTTTTTCTAGATTATCGGCGACTCATTCAATTGGGATTATTTATGGTTTGCAATAAGCAAAATATTCATTCTAATGGTTATATTAGTATTTTCTCCTGCAAACTAATTATTCAATCATGTTTTCCGGTATTTACCTACACTTTTTTTCATTACATCAGACGATAAGTAAAATATCCAATGAAATGTTGCTTTTTGAAAAGAAATCTGTAATCGATCTCTCTATCGGTTTCGTTGTTCCAAATATTCCATCAATTTAGAATCAGTTTCCTTTAACACTCTCTTAATTATTGTTCATCTGTATTTTTGTCCACTTTTTCTAATCACTATCCTAAAACTTTGGCTTTACGGCCATCAAAATACAAAACTGGTATTTTTAACCCTTTTCTCATTTCATGCGATTTTCTCTTGTTTATTGCGGCGCTTTATATACTTTGTTGCTATCTTAAATTGTATTATTATGCTTTATATCATACAGAACTAATTATTCCATCATTTTTATGACATACAATCTTAAAAAATATTATGTTAAACATATTTTTACTTTCTTTATACCTGCTTCAAAATAGGACAAATTTAACAATTTCTTGAAACTTTGAGCTCAATTCGGAGACAGAAGATATCTTTCGAATTGAAAAATATTTTGCATACTTATTTAAAACAGCATTTAGCACTAAAATATAACTATTACGTTAGCAATAGAGGGAAAAAAGGAAATCGGCCCACACTAGCATACACTCGGTACTACTAGCGTTAAAATCTGAAAATCATATTTTAGCAGGTACAAGCATTAAAAACCGCACAAAAAGTAGTACAAGCATTTTAATTTGTCAGTATAGCAGTAAGATGTGAAATCATCCAGCGGTGCTTGCTGTCTAAAAATCTTGCATTAAAGTATGAAAGACCCATTTAAATACATATTGTGTTCTATGCAGGTACTAATAAATGATAGCTGATGGTATACTAATCCCGTGATGGGTATAAAAAAAATTACTAATCAAAAAATTTAAAATACAAAATTCATCACTAAACAAATATGTAGGTACTTATCACAAATTGAGTAAACCTTCGCCAGAAATGCCTTGCACATTATACCATCGTGCGTGACCATAGAGGAATGGATAATGTCGAACCACAATAATAATTTTGATAACAACGAAAAGATGAAGTCATGCTTGCAAGAAGAAGAGCTATGGTTAAAAAAAAAACACCAAGAATTTTTAAATAATTATCAAATACTTAGTAGTTTTGACAAAAAAAAGATTTTTTTAACAATAAATCGAAGTTTGACATTGCTGTCAGTTGTTTGAAATTTAGTGCGATTGACAGAATGTGCCCTGCAAACATAATTTAAAACAGATACATCGGTCGGATATTTATTGGTGAATTATTTGTACATTTGGTAAATTTTCTCACCGTTTCTCACGTTGTTGTTGTTAGAAATACCCTGAGCTTTATACTTGGGAAAGCAAAATTAACCAAATTGGTTCATCCATTCTAGGGGTTTAGCGAGACGCGCGCATCATTTTTATATATAAGATGTTTTTTTTTATACATACAAATGGAAATATTGAGCATCCAAGGAGATAATATGAAGTGAGTCAGACTGAGCCGAGGTAAGAGTCGATAAGATCTTCAGATGACAAAGTGTTCAAATAAATCATGTCGCTCTGGAGCAGGTAGATATTACGCAGACGGAAAATCACGTAAGATGAAGAATGTGTGTCGAAAGCAGCTAACCTAGCCTGTACTCCGTAAGACGGCCATCTCCGAGGGGCACGCAGCGTTGAGTCACCGCCACACTTAAGAGAAAAACAAAGCCAGTTTCGCTCTCAGCCATATTAAGTATATGTCCTCCGTATAGATAGAGGTTCTTATCAGAGGAGATACTTTGCTCTCACGGATGAGGTTCGGCATTGTGCGCGTGTTTTGAATTGTTCAAGGTATTACTCACGACCTAAGGTATATATTAATTGATCCAATAACAAATGTGAAAATACAAAAACGATATAAACTAAAAATATGGGGAGTCTAAAAGTAACAGTGTGTTCGTATAATTTCTCACATTTAGCATAACTCTTTAGTGCTGTCAATGATTTTTGGATTATAAAGAAGATTAGATGTTTCCATTAGTTTGAGTTATAACGAAGTTATATCCCTAGTTGTATCCTTGATAAAGATATCAAGATCACATGTAGATTCTTCACACTGAATCTGTATGGAAAATAGGGAATTTCAACAATGCCCGTGTACACAGAAAACTTTAATAATTTACTTACTTTACAACAAAGGGTCACCGCTGCGCTCAATCTTGCGTAACGGTAATTAACTCCTATGTTTTTCTAATATAGCCGGCTGAATGCAATTGCAAATCCCGGGAAAAAATTAAGAAAACAAATACCTGGAAAAATGTTAACCACGGATCTCGAAGCTGAGAAAACTAAGCAAAATACCCAGGTGTTAAATAATAAAAATCTAGTCTATCGTTCTAATATGGAAGATTAGAAAACCTGAATCAAATACTCATCTGGTCTAGACGAACGGTCCATCCATTAAAATTGCCGGATCGAGATGACGGATCGGATCTAAATAAAAAGTGCTGATAGCGAAATAATAACGAATTACGAATACATAATCGATGAATGAACGCTAATAATGGGAGTGTGTCTAGCTAGAGAATGGATACTAGACGCGATCGTAAAATTAAGACGTTTAGTCATTCCGATCGCAACTTAATGAATCCGTCGACGTTTTAATAGGCGCTTGGGACGACGATAAAATCACACGAATGACAAACAGATGGTCGGCTGGATCGCTTCAGCAACATGACAACGTTTGAATGATATCGCACAACGAGAGAAAATCTCATTGTTGCTGTGACAGAACCGCTTAGGAGTGAAGAGATCTGCCGACATAACAACGTGTAATTATAATAATAGGCGCTATGGTAGGTATATAGTAGTACTATGCAATGAACTGACTGATAGTGGCGGTTGGAGATTTGTTGGGGAAACACTCGCCCACTAGTAGAGAATATTAGAGGTACGAAGTGTGTGTTATTATGTGTGTCCGAACACATTCCACGCGCGTAAACACAACGACCGGCTAATAGTGTTTGTATGTAAACAGCGTGCCTCTAGGCCTGCCTACGTACCTGCTGGGCGGCTGGTAGAAGCGCGCGAGTAACGGGGAAGTGAGGACATCCAGGGTAGGTCATCTTCGGAGAGGTAAACTAGGACCCGATATAACCGATACGTTGTTATTAACATCAGTATGTTTAGATGTTTATGAAACAAACTACATATTTCATCAGGCTGAGGTGTTAAATAAATAGAAAAATAAGAACTATCAAACTTATGGTATCTTACATACCAGAGTATTGTAACATTTTTTTAAAAACGATCGAAATAATCCTACGAATAAGCAAAATATAAAAGAGGAAAAGCATGTTGGAAAAACTGTGTTTAAAATTCGAAGGTCTATCTCTGTTTATTTATAGCATGGGTCATTTCACAGTATATTCCGTGGGTCACCCCTTCAGAACTGAACATCTTATACAAGCGAAAAATATTCATTTATGTAGGTACTTACAAAATCTAAATAACATAATCTAAATAAGAGAGCGTTAAATATAATGTACATAAAAAAAAGGACAAAAAGTCAACAACTGCAACAAAATTAAGGTGTTTCTTAGTTTTCGATGCAGCAGAAAGGCGGAAATTCGTCAGACAGAAAATAATCTTGTGTGTATAAAAGTATCTTGATAACACCCCACATGACCTAGGTGAAGCAACAGTGTCGCTCACATTATTCTAACCTTCAAGCTTATGTATTAATATTTTGCCTATACCCTCACATAGAACAGAGATAAAGAATTTAGGTTTAGTGTGGAGGAGGCCAAAGACAATTCGCAAAATCGGAGTCTCCGGTTATTCCCTCACGCTAGTGGAACCACAAAAGTCCAATGAAAAACTTACAACACAAATTTATGTTAATAGTACGCTTTGATTGAGCGACCCGCATTCGAACGCAAATGTTTTAAGCAAAATTCGCAGAAACTAAAATAGAAAGTGTGCTCAATTTAGGCCGCGTCTAGCGCGTGGACTCCGCACGCCAGGATCAAAATAGACGGGCGACATTTTTTTTGTTATAAAAATAAACTATTCAACCTTACTCTTCACACAGGCGGGGTGTACGGTACGCACACGAATCGGCAGTGAGTTAGGTCAAGGGCCGCCGAGGTGCAATGCGCCGCGCCGCCCCAACAATTATTACACAAGGAATATTTTTTATTTTTTTTATTTTATTAAATTTTAAGAAAGTTACAAATACAAAAAATATAAATGCATCTTATATAAACCATCAATAATATATCTCGAAATAAAAATATGGTAATTCTATTCTAATACATTTTCCTTATGCTAAAACAATAATATGATTTATACTATTTCCACAATATCTTACTTTAAAACAATCGGTTTCAAAAAGGCTGCAGCTGTCAAAGACTGTCCCTTCATTCATTTTCTTTCATATATTTGATATAATTCATTCGGAAAGAATTATTGTTAGGAGCATTTTTTATATGATTAGGTAGGCTGTTGAACGTTTTCAATCCTCTATAAAACATACCCTTTTCTGTGCTTTGCAACCTTGCTGTAGGTACTCTTATGTTTTCGCGGTTTCGTGTAGGATAATTATGTACTTGGTGGTTGTATTTGAGCAGACTCAGATATTTAGGCATCATCCCATCATCAGTCATAGCCAGTGACTGGTAAAGATATTAGTTTAATATTACGAAACACGAAGAAATTGAAATTCATACGCGTTCTTATGAGTAACCTTCAACAGATTTCTATAAAAGGATCTCGGTAGGTTTGATAAAACCCGAATTCAAAGGTCTTCTAAAATATTACACGCGTACAAATGGAGGTCAATGCGTTGAGTTTGTACAACAATCAATCAAAGAACCTACCGACATGATACGGATTTGACAGTTTGGAGTGCAAACTCTTATAGACGGCTAATTCTTAGAACAATGGTATATACAGCGATAAAAAAATGATTTCAATAAGTTCGTTATTTACTTCAAAATATGAAAATTTCAAAAACGATAAGATAGTAGAACTAACTGGACGTAATCTCGTGATAAGAATAACGCTTGCGCAAATCTAAAATTGGCAAATTACATTTTGAATCGAATACCTAATCATTAGATAAATATAATAATCATTATTAAAACATTTTATAATCCCGACACGATTTTGTTCTCATTTATTATTTAACAAGTGTATAGGAATTAAATAAATAAAAAGGGCCGTGTTATTGAAACACAAGTAAATAACGAGGTTCACATATTATGGAAGTAGGCAAACAAGTGTTTCACTGCAACTAGTTGAGAATAACTGGGTAGAGAAACAGAGATCACCTTAAACAACTTTGTCATAATATTATACAACAATGGAGGTGAAGCTGGTGAGCCAGCGTATAGCATCTGTCGTGATGCGGTGGTGCCACCTTACACTCAATACCTAATGTTCTAAAGCCCTTTGCTACAAAGGTGGAGACTTTGGTAAGGTGCCAGGACTCATACCCAAATGGGCAACAAACACGCATCAAACAGTTCACATAAAAGAAGATAATGTATAGTATCAAAAATTTCGTATAGATAAATTTACGAAAATAGTTCCTTCTTAAATGATAACTACCGCTGTTGCACGAAAAATCGAGAAATGTGGAAATTTTATGCTCGCAAAATTACACTTATCAATCGAAATTTGCTTGTAGGTATCCTAAACGTACACGCATTATGTCATGTTTTCTTACGAAACGATATCCAAGTCAAATAAAGAAGAAGCAGCTAAACGACCTTCCTAAGACGACTATAACAGACAGCAGAGACTCCAACTCCAAGAATATATTGGCTAACGATTCTCCGCACAAGAGGTGGGCGAGGTCTGGTATCTTCCACATAACATTACATCCGCGTAAAAAAGGGCGTTGCCTGACAACGTTGCAGGATTTTAAATCACATCTGATAATTTTGTATTCAACAAAACAAATAAAAGATTACAGAAAATTTTAAACCTTGAACCAACGAATGACATTTTTTTATTTTTAAATACTGCACAGAACTCAATTTAGGCTAACGAATTCGTCTGTTTCGAAGGCTGGATTAATGTGGTCATTCTAAAATGTACTCATAGCCGAGTGATACTTGCCATTGGATTATCTAATATGAGTTGTTAAATTAACCATTTCTAAGGTCAGTCGCACGAGTATCATAATTAAAAAACACTCATCCCTACAATTAGATTCAAAACCGCACCTCGCGATTACGAGAGGTTTGAGAGATAACTCTTCACAAGGCTTCTTGAAACTTCTTTCAAACTAGGTTCCCTAAAAAATAACACCTAATATATTTTAGACATCTGTTCCTATATTTGACATAGTTTCCCTCTAAGCCGATTCTTCTTTTATTTTTCGAGTTATCATTATTTAACATATTACATTGATTCTCTATTTAACCCACATATTACCGACCTATGCATCTGCTTTAAACGATGTTTGCAGGGCAGATTCTTTCAATTGCCTCACCTATCAAACAACTTATAGATATGGCAAACGAGAATTTAAATTTTAAAATAGAAAAGATTATACTGTCAAAAGCAAAAGTTTTCCTCAATTTTCTGATATTCTGCCGTCTGCGCAATTTTTTTCATTTTTTCTTTCGTAACTATTTATTTAGCGTATGGTCATATAAGTACATCGCATTTTAACAGGTAGAAACAATTCAGATAATTAATTTTATATAAACGTCAGTTTGTTGACAATAGCAAATAGGGATCCATTTTTTATATCTTATATATAAAAATCGAGAGCTATTTTCCGTGGTCATCGCATCACGTCTAAACTACTGGACCGATTTCGCTAATTATTTTTTTGTCGTGTTGGTTTTTATCAGGAGAAGGTTCTTATGAATGAAAAAATTAAGAAAGTTGCGTGAAAAATAAAAAAAATTAAAGAAAAACTCTACGCAGTCCTTATAAGTAATGTGGAATATACATAGTTTAAACAGACGCATCGGTCGCAATTACATTGGTCAAATGATAATTAATTCATCACCATACCAATTCAATATTCATAGTTAGGAACACAGGACAACGTCTGTCGGGAAAGCTAGTATACAGATAAGAATGCAAAATAAACACATACGTTGCTGATAGGTACCTATCTATGCATATTTAAAAAATGAACCGAATACGCATGCAGGTACGTACAATATGTACATATGAAAAAGATTCAGGAGGAAATATAGAGTACTAGCTTATACCCGTCTTACTTTACGTTTTTGATTCCGATTGTCAGGCTTGATCGGTAGGTAATTAAACAGGTTCTAGTCTAGCTTCCCATTGCTTAACAGACCTCTATAACTGACATAAGCACAGAAAAAGAAGAATGACACTTTTACAATTTTTGTTTTACCGACCTCATAATATTATACGAACCTACCGACAAATATTACTACACCGCATTCGGGGGCCTATCATGGCTGTCCTGAGAGAGCAACAATGCGGCTTTGTACCTGGCAAGTCCTGCACGGACCCAATTTTCTGTGCCAGGTGCATCTTTCAGCAATGCAAAGAGTTTAACTCTCCAGTCGCTTGTTGCTTCATAGATTTTGAAAAGGCCTTCGACAGCCCACATAGACCATCGATATGGAAAATTTTAGCTCTGTACGGTATACCTCCGAAGATAGTAAAAATGGTGCAGTCCCTGTATGAAGACTCCGAGTGTAGCGTCAAAACGCCAGGTGGTCCTACTGAAGCTTTCAGGATCACTACGGGAGTCAGACAGGGCTGCGTACTGGCTCCATTTATATTTATTATTGTCATGGACTTCCTGTTGAGAAAGTCCATGCAAGGAGCAAGAGGTATACCGATAACACAGAGAGATGGTCAAATGGGCGAGCTGTGCGATCTGGAGTACGCGGACGACCTAGCGTTGTTCAGTACGACAGTGGAGGAATTACAGCGCAGTGTTTCAAGGCTCTGCGACGAAACAGCACGCCTTGGCCTTCGAGTCAATGCCAGTAAGACGGAGCTCATGGCGAGTAATGCCTGCCCCGATAAACAGCTACCGATATGTGATGCTCACATATACAATAGAAAGCGGACAAACATTTCTGAATTATTATGTAGATAAAAAAAAACAAACACATAAAATAAAAGCAAGCGCACTTAAAGCCAGAAATGATGTTTAATATCGCAGATTCACCACGCGCAGGTACCCTGCAGAGCATTATGATTGTGTGCGCATCTCGCTGCGATGATAATGAACAGGATTGTCAAACAATAAAACGCGAACCATACGGCAACATAGTTGTCTGGCAACTCATGAGTCCATAGCCGCAGGACTCTGCCAGGGAAGTGCTCATTTGCTTTTTTACATTGAAAGAAGCAATCGAATCGCAGCCACCCACAAATCAGAATAAACCTCTAAGCTTTCCCATATTATTACAAAGGGTATGCAATAATTACTTACAAAATATGCAAGTAATTATTTCTAGGGTCTGGTTAAGACTCTACAATGAGCAAAATGTTTCAGCTCTTATGCACAACGCATCAATGTGTAGATAAATGTTCTTGGTAGCCATCTATAAGATAAGGTTATGTAGTGGATAAAGTGATGGAAAGGTTTTGACTGCCGCATCATTGAAAACTATCTGATACATGGACACCAATAAGATTACAGTGTTGCTATTCTGAAATCTATTGATTTTTATGGAAATTTCTATTTACTTTTTCGTGCCAGATTTGATGTCGGATGAAGTTTTATTTTGACAATTAATTCGCATTGAATCAAATATTTAGGTTAGGTTCTAATGTTGTTTTTTGTTTCGCATATTATAATTTTGAAAATTTAATTTCTAAAACGTTAAATTTGACAATGATTTAACATTTTGAAGCTACGACAATATAACAACATTTTGATCACAATTTAGATTTTTTATTCCAGAACGTTTGTTTGAAAACCGGCAAATTGGTATCGTTTGTCGATCGAAATTGAAGAAAAATATGATTTTTTCGATGCTTCAAAATTATAATTTATTAATATTATGTATATTTTCTCGTTACTTTTAATGACGATGTATATAATTATCACTTTGGTTTATGGAAAAATAAGTCGAAAGTTCTTGACATTCACGGCGTTACGGGAGTTAATAAACGTCAGTAAACGCTATTTTGACAGCCATCCTAGAGATAAATCGTTATCCAATATTAGGAAACTGTTGTTAAAAATAGCATTGGATATCTTCAACATAAGCGATATCTACACATTGATGCGGCAAATATCTCAAAGAAAGGCTTTTCTGTAAGATATATTTATCTATCCACTGATTGATGCGTTTGGCCTTAGAGAAGTGGAAGCTTATTAATATCGGAGCGATTGAAAAAAGTTGGGAAATGATTATTGACCTAATAATGGACTGACCGATGATAACTTCTTGTAACACACCGATAAATATTGCTGCCCTGGTCAGTATGTATATTAGAAGTTTTAGCAATGAAAGAGTTCCATCGAGGTGGAAAACCGAACATAGCTCACAAAATACATCTCTGGTAAACCCGTACTTGGAACATGGGGAAAAAAGACTTGGTTGAACGCGATACAGCCTAGAAAACAACAAAAATTTGGAATGGGAAAACGAAATTGTCGGTTGTTTTCTATTTTCCTCGCAAATATTCCATGTTTTATCACCGTTTTAAAATGCCCTGAGCTTAAGTAGGTATACGAATATTTCGAAACCAAAATTAGCTAAATCCTTCCGTTGGCGAGACACTCAAACAGCTAATCATTTTTTTATAGGACTTATTTTCATAAAAAAAAAAAACATAAAATACAAATATATACAGCGAGGGGATTATCACTAATAAAGAAAGTTAAACCATCATCGCACCTTGCCCAGAATACTTTGCATCTTGCAAGTCGAGAGAAGATTTATTATGTACTGGCATAGCAGGCATTAGCAAGCAGTGGGAGGGCACAGACGTCTACGCTGCACCCAGAACGGGGGATGGTTCTGTCTGGTTCACGAGCCTTTAAAACGACTAGACGGGGTGTGTTGCGACACTTATACACTTTTGAATAATTGCGTATAAAATGCATCAGACAAACACTTTAATAATTCAGGTCGCATACAACATGATGAGCTGCTGTATGCAGTCTACAGTGGAACCTCTGTATTGGTTGTATTTCCAGACAAACGACGTCCTGACTTAGAATATTGAATTCGATTTTTTATAATGATAAATTGCATCTGTTTTCAACTATGTTTAAGGGCCACATTCTATCAATCGCACCAACTATCAACATTTGACAGATACAAATTAAAATTTAAAAAAAATAGAACAATTTATATTGCCAAAAGTACTAAGAAATAAGAAGGTAACCTACATTACTAAATAAATAAATTACTTACATTCGCAAATCGCAAAAAGCGAAAAGGCATATTATGCTGTTATACGGAGTGCGATGCTTTTTATTAAAATAAAATAAAAAAAATCTTCCTTTAAAGCCTCATCCTCATCCCCCTGTGATGGCGTAAGATCAAGCGTAATAAGAGCTCTTGTTGCCTCCCTAACTACGTTCTCAAAATTTCTAATGTTATGCGCAACTTTAATATTTTTAAGAGCCTTCTTACTAAATACATACATACATACATTCTCCCTTTAAGGCCCCCCGCACACCGCAAGCTAGCCCGGAGGAGATCGATCCGCAGCAAACCAGACTCGCACGAAACCGACCCCCTAGCTCGAACCAAACAGCCGGCCCCGAACAAACCAAGCCCGCCGCGAATCAACCCCAAACCAACCAGCAATGCGGGGGGCCTAAGCCCCACTCGGGAGCATAAGGAGGCATCAGGAGCTCTCCATTGCGCTCGAAGGCGTCCGAGGCTCATTGTGCCTTTTCTGACCAGTTGAGATTTAAGGACGTGAGATGGTTAATATCACAGTCCTGATCTGATTTTCCGATTTCCTGCCTCTTAAAGGATGCTCGAAAAACCAGCAAAAAGAGCAGAGGTGCTATTCTTAGCCAGCAACCCCACGGCAATCTGACGGACTAAATAGTAAACACAAAAAAGAATTAGCGAAAATGGTATGTAATGATACGACGATCAAGGGAAAATTTTTATATAGGTATAGATATTCGTAAATAAAACACGGAAATTAATATGGACTTTGTCGTCAAGGAGGAAGCAGCACCTCATAGCAGTAGTCTTAGACAAATTCAAATTGGCGATCGACTACAAACGAATTCTTCGACAATGTAGAGTAGAAAGAAAATTAACCGTCCACTTTTTATATTTTTTTATAAGCGTCATTGTTTAGTTTAAGTAATAATTGTTTATATGTTTAATGTCGAAATCTTCGTTTGTAGTCGAACGCCAATTTGAATTTGTCTACGGGGGCTGGCCCGACAAAAGAACAATTATTTACAAAAAACTACAAACTACTTACTAACTACAGAACTACAAACGCTACTTCGCAATTCGATAACTTTAAATCTAGATACAATTTAATCGAAATATTCTGATTGAATTGTATTGATGATAAGACAAATGCTGTTGAACCAGCAGATTGTTTTGTCCGCTACTGAGCAGTTGGATGACGTGATTTCGGATGTACGGATTCAAAACTACATACATAAGAGGGGATTAATGGAATCACCAGTAAGCGCATGTGGGGTGAGAGAAACTGATAAGCGAATGCCCAATGTAAACATTCCAAGATGGAAAAATGTGAGCCTGAACGACATAATAAAGAATAGTAACATAGATATTATTTTAAAGAGAGGCTACCTCAGGAAGGAGAGTGCCAGGCACTGAAGTTCTGGTCGGAGAGGCATCGTCAGGCCTGAGGCAAAGTGGTCAGGTGGGTAGCTATTGGAAACCTATACACGACAATTTATCACCGGTGTAAATAAGCAAAGTTCCGAAAAGCGGATAAAAGAAAAGACTAATGACGAATACAGAGGTGCCACTGTATTGCAGGTACTGTAAGTCATTACGGGCAGATACTGTATTATGCAATAAAAAATAAAGTATGTAAGTGTTTTGGGTGCAGTATAAGCGATTAGTTAGTGATAACGATTATTTTAGTTATAAAGGTAAAAAAATATAACCTACTAGCTTTCCCAACAGACGTTGTCCTGTGGTTCTAGCCCGAAGTGGCCCGTTAATATGTACATAATGTGCACTGCGCCCCCATGAAAGAATACATAATTAATTCGATTGAGTTACATAAGCTAATAAAATAATAACATTAAAATATTTCTGAAACCATCCATATTTCATTCGTATTCAAACCTCTGGCGGGAACAACGTAAGAAAAATGCGCTCGCGCACACACCCTACTTCGCCTATGAAGTAGGCACCAATAAAAATGTGCCCGATAATATTGTTGACTTTATATGAAAATTTTATAAATAAATCATTAAAAAATAAATCATTACCGCCATCTGTCGAAACATAGATCTATTGAATCTTTCTACCAAAATATCACTACTATTTCTACCAGACATCTCGCTAATTTCCCCAATAGATGGCGGTGGCAGTTCGGTCTGAAAATCGTTTCCATACTAATTTTAAATGATATTTTATATCTTTCTTATTCATTTATTCAACTTTTTATTAGTTATTCTGTTATCCGGAGCGGAGAAGAATCCAATAAATCAATCGTCGGAAGAATCTGTTCAGCCGATCTCGAGTTAAAAGTGTTCGCACTAACCCGACTTTCATTTATATAGTAGATATCCAATCCAAACTCCCTTTAGACCCCACTTAGGGGCATAGGGAGGCAACAAGAGCTCTCCATTGCGCTCGATCTTGCGCAACGTTAATGACCTCCTCCCACACCATGTCCAGATTCCTCAGCTCTGCTTCGAAGGAGCGGAACACAGTATGAGAGTGTCTTCCTCGTCTCCGGGATCCTGATGGGAGGAAGAACAGCGCTCTCCTCGGCCAACTGTCATTCGGCATCCTTAACACATGTCCCAGCCAAGTCCATCTCCTCCACATAATAATAGAGGTGGTGGGCTCACGCTGGGTGCGCCGGCGTATAGCGTCGTTCGTGATGCGATGGTACCATCTTATACCCAAAATTCTCCTGAGGCACTTCGTTTCGAATGCAGATAATTTTTGTGCCTGGGCCAAAGTCAGGTGCCAGGACTCACACCCATACAGGAGAATGGGCAACACACACGCATCAAACAGTTTACATTTCGTCTCGACACTAAACGCCGACGCCTTCCATATCTTGGTCATGTTGTTGAAGGCGCCACTTGCCATACCGATACGTATCGGGAGCTCAGCCCCAAGGTCACCAGTGGTGGTAATGGTTGCTCCCAGGTACTTGAATTTATCCACCCGGGAGACCTGGTGACCATCGATGGTTATCGGTAGCTGTTTATCGGGGCAATCATTATTCGCCATGAGCTCCGTTTTACTGGCATTGACTCGAAGGCCGAGGCGTGCTGTTTCGTCGCAGAGTCTTGAAACACTGCGCTGTAATTCCTCCACTGTCGTACTGAACAACGCTAGGTCGTCCGCGTACTCCAGATAGCACAGTTCGCCCATTAGACCATCTCTCTGTGTTATCGATATACCTCTATATAACTTATATATCTATATATAATTCGTATTTGCACATAAAAATATGAGTCATGTATTTAAATTATAGTGCAAGATGACTCATATTTTTATGTGTAAGGAAGATTTTTTATCCAGTCCTTTCTAGCTTTTTGTATTACATAATAATTATTATTTACACCCCAACTTACCTATACGTTTTGCTTATCTGCCCCAAGTACATTTTACCCCATTATAAGAGTACGAAGTTACCAGCTGATAAGTTATCTGAATTTGTTTCGTTTGATCCTTTGACGAAATTCTATAAATAAAACGATCGTCTTTTCCGCGTGATTCACGCAGTTTTGAGGCTGCTCAAGCAATGACACCTCAAGACTATTGTCTTGAGTTGTCGTATTTGGCAGTTAGTTATCGATGTTAATCAATGTCCTTGACCTCCACACAAAAATGAATGTCAAATAAAAGGTCGGTCGTTTCAAATAATTAATTAGAGCTTATTTTATATTTAAAATTTTAAAATATTTATCAAGTATTTAAAATATTTATAAAACATTTATTTTATATATTATCATAAGCTTTGCTCAAGATCGAGCGCAATGGACAGCTCTTGTTGCCTCCCTATGTGGAGTTCAAAGGGAGTTTTGATTTAATTGATTGATTTTATATAGAAATAACATTGCAAAAAAAGACAGTAAAGAAAAAAAAGAGTATAAGCACAAAAGGAATCGTCTAACCCAGCATGGAAACTGACCATCACGAAAATAATTATGCAATCATGAAGGTAAAATGATGACCAAATGTGGAAGATTCAGGGCAATAATCGAATATTTTATAAGGTGGAAGAGTGTCAATAATATAAATATTAAAGAATAAAATAAATGAAGTGTCTAGTTGAGATGAAAAGCACAATATTATAAGATTCATCTCTGTTCTTCTAGAACTTTTAGTAATTTATATTTAATTTCAGGGTGGTTGGTAGCCCAGCGGTTCAGTCGACAGCCTTTGTAAGTAAAGCCGAGTTGCCAACCATTTCCACTTTCACGACCCAGGTCTTTGCTTAGTGTGAAAGATGTCAAAAGTATAACTGTATTCACTAAGAGAGAGCCCAGATTCATTTAAAACACTGAATAAGTTTTAAATTAATCTTGGTTCGAATAGGTTACGCATTGGTGTACGAAAAACATGCACAGGTGAGGCATAAGTTTGGAGGAGGATATAAGATGTGACTGGAGAGTTCCAAGATGATGAGTTTCTGCTCATGTTCTAAAATTTGGAACAGATGTGTGACAACATTTATGAAGTGAAAGACAAGGCAATCGCCGCTGCTACATATTGGACGGGGAAGGCCTAATTTTTACACAGACACGAAAAATAAGTAAGATTAACATTCTCATCTCTATAAGAAAAACACTTGGGAATATTCTGAGACAACTGGGCTACCAAGGTAGGGAAGCAACATGAGGTTTTATACACAATAGTGTTAGTTTTTTTAGTTATTATTTTGTAATTATTGGTCCGACTTTTGACTTGATCGAGAAGGATCGTTCCAGCTAGATGCAATAGTTGAGAGAATTTATGGTTGAGCTTCTTGTTAAGATAAAAATATTGAAACAGAAAACACAAAAATAATTATTTTTTCTTATTAAGATTAAGGTTGTCAACAATCGGCAATGTTTTGCAAATTTAAGAATCTATGGGCGATGAAAGCAGGGTAAAAGTTTGATTCAACATGAATTTGTGGGTAAAAAATATTGCGTTGTATAATATATAACATCGCTTATCAAAAAAGACCATAAACATTACACATTATTTAATTTTACAGTACAATTCAATCAATATGCTAATTACCTACCTACATTCTTTTTTAATAAAACAATTAAAATGTAAAGTCAGCACATTTACAACATACAAGCCGACTAATACATTTATTGTAACATCAATGTGGATCGGATCGTTTGAAGATGAGTCATTAGAAATAAAATGCCCAGGTGACATTTCCAGGAACGGAATGCAGCCTCATAATTTTTATAAAAGAATGTTTTAAAATGAAGTAGTTTGTGTCATAGAAATGGGGCATTGACTTTTCTTCATTTTAGAAAGAGAAGATAAGACTACATTTAACAGTGCAAGATTTGTACAGTTTTACAATGCGAATGCAGTTTATAACATTTGAGTTCTAAACAGATATACTAGATGTTGTGTAGTACCAACAAACTAAACAGTGAGTAAAATGTACAATTCGGCGAAAATCTTTGGAAATTGTCATTTGTTATTTCAAAAATTGGTTGTTCATCTTTCAATCAAAGCTGAAAATTGATATAGGTATAAAGCCTGAAGTGACAAAACTTATCAATGACAATAATGAGTTTAGTACTTACATAGATTAGGCCAGAGTAATAGCGATCTCTCAAATTGCACAAAACAGAGGCTTCATTCAAACATGTCAAATCTGCCATGTCCTCTACTTTGTTGAATTTTGGAGGATTCATTTTCTGAATATCATCGATATGCACCATAATTCTTTTGCCGGTTTCTTGGATTTCAACTTCCACTTCGTCTCCATTGTCTCCTTTGATGCTCGCTGCTACGAATCCTTGAGTTTCGTGGGGTACCCACACTAATCTTCTCTGTGTCCATTCTGCTTGTGTGGTCGGATCATTGAAATCGTCTCTACTAACAGAGAGACATTTCAGCTCCGGGTCATTTCTATCGTATAAATTTTCAGCCATTGCGGCTGTTATTTATCACGTTCAAATATATCGAAGATATTGCAAATAACCTAACGAATACACAGCATAAGCGGACATTAAATGAGCGCGCACGCCGACCATGCACAAAAATTCACAAACAGACACGCCGCATTTACTATTAAATAAATACTTCACATAAAACACATCGAAACATATAACGATAATCTTATTTATGGGCTATGTATCAACTAAATAATTCACTAAATAAAAATACTTCAAAGTGAAAAATAAAACAGATGCCGCCTGAACGCTCAAAGCGGCTCACTTGAGAAAGAAATGATGACTGACAGATCCGCTCCCCGGACGGTTGACGAGTTGTTGCTATTGGTTGACGACGCCCGGTTGAAGATAATGTTGCCACTTTAAGAATACCATCGACAACAACAATAATGTTGGCAATTGAAAAAATAGTTTAACCTCGAATAAACAAATATGAAACATATAAATACCAAAAATGCATAACTTTTTATTTAAATATAGTTTTTTTTAAATATATTTATTTCATATATTAATTATTTTGTATTGTATATTATTTTAAATTCTCTTGCTTTCTACAAATAAAATAAATAACTTGTATGTTCAGTACTTACTGTATTTGACATTGTTACTGTGTGTAAACTCTAATGTCATGGCAAGACTAGCGTCTATTACCAATAAACCATAAAAAAAATTGTAGACCCGAAGCGTGCCCGAGGCCATATAACATCAAAACACCTATCGTAAAAATACCCAACGTGAAATCTTAAGGAGGAGCTCAAAGTGAAAATTTTAAAACAAAACAAATGCAAATAACAATAAAAACAGATCAAGACAACGATTGACCAGGGTAGTGAGTCTGTCTGATCATTTTTTACCAACTTAAGTTTGTCCTGGCTGGCTTCAAAAAATGAAAATAAATAATAACGCTGTCGTAGATGCATTCTTATTTTCAATAAAATTTAATTTAAGACAAACGATACTGAATTAACCACTCGAGTTATCAAAATGAGAGTAACGTATTAGGTCTAATGGGTTGTTTTCCTACGGATACGCCGCTACAATAAACGGCGGTGGATAAGTCAGTTGAGAACATTGCCAATATGGTTTCCATAGTAACGAAAAACATTGTCATATAATTTTGAAAGACGCCGTCTTGTCAGATGACGGCCGCTCCCTAGGAACCCAACGCATAACCGCGCCTCGTAGTCCTTACAGAACTACTCACTACTCAGGGCACCAGGGGTAAGAACACGTAGAAAGCCGATTCCGACCCGCGCCGACCGGCGCAAAGAATATTGTCTAAAGCTATGTCCACACTGTGCCTTTTTTCGTTCAACAAGGGCATGCGTCATATCGCAGTCAACAGCGCACGTGAGGCATGCCCTTGACGCATGCCTTAAATCGGTTGAAAGCATATCGCGCGCTGCGATGCACGCGTTCCCCCGGTCCGTGGATTTCTGTGCAACATAGCGTTCAACATCAAGAGGGCGGACGATATTACTTTACAGTTTATAGAAGACTACAGAAATTTTCCATAACTTTGGGACCAAAATAACAAACTTAACACAAATAAAATAAAAAGAAATTATGGTCTGCAAGTTTTGGCTACGAAATACAACTTGGACTTTTCTTATTATCAAGTAGGCCGCACATAGTAGAATCATCTCGTCGCACGTGTTGTTATACTGAAGGATAATTATCGACTCCGGTCGGATGACGCACGGACATGATGCATTCAACAGTTGCTTGCCCTAAAGGAAAGTTGAATAGAATGATGAAGGGAAAGTTGAAGATGAAAGGGGCACAGTGTGGACATAGCTTATGGTTTCAATAATGCATTTAAATGGGAATGCCGGAAAGCGGGTTCCTGCTTTTGGGTAAGAACACGTAGAAAGTCGATTCCGCACTAAATTTAACTTGAAAGAAGCACAAACAGATACACCATCCTTGGTAAAGGCCTTTTGAGTTCATAAAGCATTGAGTACGGACAGAGTTTTGATGCGAATCACTCTCCCTGAATCCTCCTTCCTCATCAGTATCTTTCCTTCCTTGATCCACACGTATTCGTAGCTCTTCTCTCTTGCCAATCTTCTGGCCGCTAGAAACATATGCCTAATTCTTGGTGTTAGAGCTTCTTGGACATATATAGGTATGTTCACCTCCATACCAATATTAGCTGTGTTTAGTTTATGGATTTTGTCTTTGCTTCTATTGTAGATTTTTATACCACTCAAGAGCTTATCTCTCAAACAACCGATGTGAAGGTCGCAGTAATATTCCCCTGTCGTCCCACATCAATGCTCGGGGGCTCCACATTACTCGAATTTCTGTCCTTACTCGTATAGGAGAATCTCTTGACTCTTTCGATATCTTCCTCGCGTACCTCCACATTTACAATATTTCCAATCTTCGTGATAAAATCTTCCAGTCTTTCTCCTCGCATATACGGTATTCCGCGGATTTCGAGGTTTTTTTAATTTTTCAGTTGTTCCTCATTATCCACCCTCTCCTCCAGATACTCCATCCTTCTCTCCATGGCCTTATTGGACTGCTTCAGACTCAGTATTTGTTTTTCCATTTATTCGTGTCCATCGAGCTTCTTGAGGAGAACTTCATACTTTTCTGTAAGGAACTGTATGGCATTCTTAATTTCTTCATTTTCCCTTATAAGCGATGCCATCATTTTTGTCTGTACTTCCATTTTTTTTAAATTCGGTCACTGCATGCTTTCTTGTTGATTGATTGTCAGGTCCTTTTTTAATGATTTCATGAGATCAGCAATTTCGTTACTTTTTTTCACCTTGCAGCATTTCCAAGACTCGTTATTTGAATAACTCATCTTTTTGAAGTTTTCAGAAGTAAAACCCGCACAAGAAAAGTGGTAATGACTTTGGCACTTTGAACACTACATTGGGTATAATTTTGTCGCATCCAGTACAAATTAGCGCAGGCATCTTGCAACAATAATATTATTTGATATTAAACTTTATTTATAAATGTATAACTTTTTCACTTCAAACTGTTACACTTTTATTGGATAAACTATTCACGGCTTCTTTTTTGTTATAACACTGTTCCACAAGCAATTCCAATATCAAATTCAAGATTATTTCAAACTAGCTTATACCCGTCTTGCTTTACGTTTTTTATTCCGATTGTCAGACTTGATCGGTAGGTAATTAAACAGGTTCTAGTCTAGCTTCCCATTGCTTTGTAGACCTCTATAACTGACATAAGCACAGAAAAATAAGAATGACGCTTTTAATGTTTATTAAAATTTTGTATGAAGATCCTAAAAAATAGGGTTTTTTAATTAGCTCTAAATATATTAAAGTTAATGCAGCAAATTGTATTAAAGAGCCTTCTCCGGCATTTTGCACGGCTCTGTACAGATTCATATCTGACGTAGCATTTGTATTTTGAGCGTGATGCTATGACATACGGTAAAAAGCAAAATGAAAAAACATTTCTGAATTATTATTTAGATTAGATTTAAACAGCGTACTCAAAATCGCCAACATTCACGGCTCAGTGTTGCCACTTGTATTATTATACAGTATATTATTATGGTACCTATTTTTAATATTGTTATGTCATTTTGTTCCTAAAATGGAATATTATCATTAAGTGGGCAAAATGTTTTATACTGACAACACTAAAATTATCTGTCATCCTGGCTACTTTATGAAAATTTTACGAGTTCCTATTTACACCACGGGATATGGGTGACGGAAACTGCCGAAACATCCCGAAGTGTAACGAAGACGACTGTATGATTGATTAGTGAGAATGATAATTTGATGCTATTTTGTATTACTTTAAATTAATTCGCGGGAAAGGCTGAGGGCTCCGCCCCCCAAACCCTTCCCCCACTATAATTATAACCTAACCTAACCTAACTCAATCATATAAAATAGTAGAAAGCTTGCTAACGCTAACGTAAAATAAAATAGACATGAAATAGACTTCCGTCTTCGTTAGACTTCGGGTTGGTTCGGCAGTTTCCGGCACCCATGTCCCGTGGTGTAAATAGGAGTCCGTGAAAATTTTGCTTTAATTTGAATTTGTCTTTCTTTTTTCTTTCCTGATTCACAAACCCCTTTCAGCATCAAAATAATCTCCCGCACACCATTTTTCAACATTTTCGGCATTTCCAATCTTTTTTGTCAACTTGTCCAAACATTCCATTTTACTAAGTTCACCATTTCCCCCACCGCAGGACAAGTTTTCTGCAAAGACTTTTACACTATGTCTTAATAATAATGACATAAAACCATGCTTAAAACTGAATTTATTTAAAAAATACAGGTAGGTATGTACATGGATACTCTTTTCATATATCAATGGTATTGTTCTCTTTTGGCGACGTGGTTTTAGTTAATTGAACCACGTTTTCCCGCCACAACCTACGGTTATTACTTATTATTTTATAGGTATGTTTTATTTTTGCGAGAACACTTTTTAATTAATTTTTTTTCTGTTATTGATTTCTCGTAAATCAATGATTATGATTGATGAATGTCTTCTTTGTTATCCCTTTTGCTGTTGATACTGACTCTCTGAACGAAATATTATTTTTAATAAAAATATTAAAAGTATAAAAAAAAATACAACGCGATGGAAGCAAACCGTAGCCTGGTATTTTACCAACCGTAATATAGGGTGAGCATACATTAAAAACAATAATAAAAAAATAATCAAAAGCGATACTAATAATTTAAGTTATAATAACGTTTTTTGTCAAAATTTTCAGACACGTTTTGTCTACAGTAAAGTTGATTTTCCCGTCACCTCGTCAATTGCCGCCGCAAGGCGTTGGAACTCTCGTTAGTAAAGGAATACGAAAATGACACAAAAAGAAAGCGAAAGAAGGAAATTCACACCAGATGATAATTATTCTTCTTCTCTGTCTGCTCGTGAAATGTTCAAAGTCTCGGTGTTTTTGGTCATAATAGACAACCTTTTAGCGGAACATCAAAAATGACGTGATACGTACATAAAATATTATGACAAATTTTCGTTTTTGAGCGATTTAATGAAATTGCTGTACCCAGCTGTAACCAACTGCAGCGTTGAGCGGAGATCTTCTTTTCTAAAGAGAGTAAAAAGCTACCTTCGTTCCACGATGTCAGTTAACCGACTTAATTCGCTTTCAATTCTTAACTCGAATCAAAGTTAGTGGTTTCTTTGGACTTATTAACAGTTTCGCAAAGACAGAAATGTCAAAGACAGAGAGAATTTCAAAATGTGTACATAGTAAATACTAACCTCCTTGAAACGTTTTTTTGATTTAGGACAAAAATTCATTTTTGCAAAATCGCCCATTATAGTAACCTACTCCTCAATAATTATTGTGCTCAGAGGGGCGTCAAGCGCTCTTTGCCTAGAGCGCTATTGACAGCTAATCCGCCACTGCTGAACATTCATATTATATAAGATAGGTCAATTACATTGGAAGCATTTAAAAATGTTGCGTAATGCCTGCCACACACGCTCCGGTATACCTGTGCAGGCGGCCTGCGCAGGTATACCTCACAACGCCCACACACGCTCCGGTCTACCGTAAGGTAGACCTGCGCAGGCGACCGGAGTGCCGCCACACACGCTCCGGTATACCTGTGCAGGCGGCCTGCGCAGTTACTTGGAAAGCTATTAATTTGTACTATATTTGATCGACCTCGGTACGGTACCGCAGTGGTTATAGGCGTGGACTTCAGATCACGAGGTCCCGGGTTCGAATCCCGGTCGGGACAGAATTTTTCTGTTTTTTTACTTGAAATTTTTTTATTTTCTTTTATAAATGTGAAAAAAAAATTGTGGTTGGATGTTAGAGATTGCTACGGCTATAATCCCGCCATTGCCACTTGTCTATACACTATTTTTGTACACTATTTTTAATATGCATAAAGTATAAAATAAATAAATAAATAAATAAATAAATCTAAATATTTAAAAAAATTCAAAACTCCGAACTCGGTAGCCTAGTGGCAAAGGCTCCAACTTCAGATCAAGAGGTCCCGGGTTCGATTCCCGGCCGGGTTAGAAATTTTCAATGTGTTTTTTCACTTGAAATTTCTACTCGGGGTTGGAATCCTGTCTCAGATTGGACGGGACCGGTTGACTGGTAGAGAATGCTTCAAGCATTGAGTTCCGCCGACTATACTGACACCTATGTATAGAAGAACCAACATTCCTCCGGAGAATTTTGGGTTTAATATGATACCACCGCATCACGAACGACGCTATACGTCGGTCACTTTTACCATTATGTGAAAGAGATGGACTTGGCTGGAACATGTAATAAGGATGCCGAATGACAGTTGGCCGAGGAGAGCGCTGTTCTTCCTGCCATCAGGGTCCCGAAGAAGAGGAAGAACCTCTCATACTGTGTTCCGCTTCTTCGAAGCAGAGCTGAGGAATCTGGACATGGTGTGGGAGGAGGTCATAAACAAGATCGAGCGCAATGGAGAGCTCTTGTTGCCTCCATATGTCCCTAAGTAGGGCGTTAAGGGAGTTTGGATTGGATGTATAGAAGAGTGTTATTTACCTATTATTATTTAAAATATTTATTTATTAAATAATAATATATGAAGTATACATCATTGTATAACTATAAAAAAAAAAGAATTAAATACAATGCTATATACTAAATATAAAAATATTATTATTTAAAAAAATAATAATTATAAAAAAACTCCTCTAGTTCTACTCTCGACTGAGCCATATGCAATTAATGCACAACCACTCCACGCAAACGCTGGAAAACTACTGAAAGACCTGCGCAGGCGACCGGAGTGCCGCCACACACGCTCCGGTGAACCTGTGAAAGAATTGATTTTCGATTCTTCTCCGGTCGCCTGCGCAGGTGTAAAAAACTGCACAGGTCTACCCCCACACACGCTCCGGTACACCTGAACAGGCCGCCTGCGCAGGCGACCTGTGCAGGTATACCGGAGCGTGTGTGGCATACATAAGTGCGTAATTTGAATTCGTTATCTATTGGATTTGAGCATGGTTACCCTACATCGGATGATGTCATTATCATGTGTGTCGTCATTACATCAAAAGTTTGTATTGGTGGATAGTTCGTACGATTTTCACCGAGTTTCCCTTGTTTACATCATTGTTTCTCTCGTTAGAGAGTATATTGTGTTCTGTGGTTTTAAATAACTGAGGTAGTGTAGCACCAAGCTGTGTGCGTTAAGATAGTCTTGAATTTTCTTTCTTGTCAGTTGGTGAGTTGATTAGTAGTTATTTTCGAATCACTAAAATAAATAAAACGATAATGTATCTCTTATTTCTGTATAATGATATTCTAAAAAAAAAACAAGTGATTAAGTTATGTTCCTGATTTACTCATTTTCATTTCCCAACAATATCAAATAACAAAAAATAACGTTATTAGTTTATTTTAGACAATATAATTTCAAAATTATTACAGAAGAATGGTTAGAAATTGGTCAATTAACATAAGAATCCACTCCATTCTTATTTTTAGTGACAGAAAACTTATTTATATGAATCTTCTTGGAATTCTGTCTGCAAAAAAATTTGTAGATGTAGTGATTATTTTTCCAACTGTTTGTTTACTTTAAATATTCTTTTCTACCTTTTAAAATAGTATAATTTGATTAGCTTTACTATTTACATTACATAAAAAATCTGAAATAATTATAGTTTTTATTAAAATATATAGATCTCATTCATAAATCAAATATTGCACAGTATTATAAATTTGGTCCAGTGGCGTACCGCGAGTTTTCGCCGCCTGGGGCGGGAACCAAACCCTTTGCTGCCCCCCCCCCCCCTATAAATTGAAAAAAAAAATAGCCCGAAATTTTTCAAAATAAAATAGTAAAAAATAGGCCTAGGTATATAATATTAATTTATTTCATTTTTCACACTTAGGTACAGCGCAACAATAGTAAAGGTATCAACTTAGTGTAAAAATTCAATTTTCGGGCAGAGTGGGACAGACCTAACTTCTGACCCACAGATTTTTCTACCTGCGGACTTGCCGCATGGAAATGATATTTTTGTTAAACCCGAGATGATTTTTTTTAATTTTATTAATCTGGTTGTGTAAATATAGCGCGAGCAGAATTTGCCGCCCTACTAATATAGGCACCCGGGGCGGTCCGCCCCTCCGCCATCCGCCCCTCCCCCTCGGTACGCCACTGATTTGGTCCATTGTAGAAAATTAATATAGGCCTTCTCTTTAATCCTACAGACATCGCTGTCTTACACCTAAAATTATTGATAAATCTCATTGAGTAAAAGTTATAATTTGTATAATATACAAAGCATATTATGCTGCTTATTATTCAGTTCATGAAGTTCAATTCTTTAATGATTTAAAAGATTATCTCTGTAAAACTTTTCAGAGTTACATTATTATTTACTAGCTTATACCCGTCATGCTTTGCGTTTTTGATTCCGATTGTCAGGCTTGATCGGTAGGTAATTAAACAGGTTCTAGTCTAGCTTCCCATTGCTTAACAGACCTCTAAAACTGACATAAGCACAGAAAAAGAAGAATGACACTTTTACAATTTTTGTTTTATCGACCTCATAATATTACCTATACGAACCTACCGACATAATTTGGAAGTTTTACTCTCTCTATGGTTTGAATCTTAGCTACATTCCCTACACCCTCTAATGTGTGATAATTAATTGGGCATTCCACCCATAGAGGGTGATTTGTGCTATGTGTGATAAAGGCAGCTGTCTAACTTCAAAATGGAGGAATCATTTTGCAATTTTTTTCATTATATCTTTATTTATTGAGAATAATAAGATTTGAATAACATTTATATGTATAACAAATCAATCTACAATTATTTTATTACATTTTCATACCGTAATACCAAGATTCCATTCAACGTTTAC
The DNA here is from genome assembly GCA_963576905.1 of Mystacides longicornis. NCBI lineage: Eukaryota > Metazoa > Arthropoda > Insecta > Trichoptera > Leptoceridae > Mystacides > Mystacides longicornis. Next base: position 23,631,487 of record OY756425.1, on the reverse strand, counting down.
ATGAGTAATATTGTTTCCAAAAGATGGCTTACTGTCTTTTTGAGAAATTTGTATGAAGATCCTAAAAAATAGATTTTTTTTAAATAGCTCTAAATATATTAAAGTTAATGCAGCAAATTGTATTTAAGAACCTTCTCCAGCATTTTGTACGGCTCTGGGCATATTAATATCTGACCTTAACGTCTGTTTTCTACGATTGATGCGCCTTCAAAAATATAAACGGACTAAAATATTATGTAGATTAATTTAAATTTTGTGTGCTTATAACAAAATTGGAATTCTATTTTCAATCATATTCTGCACTAACTTATAAAAGAATTTCAAATAATTACTGTAATACGAATAATGTATTATTTTTAATATATTTTTCAATTGCACAATTTGATCTCTAAAACGAACTGCATTTTCTAATCTGGACTTCTCATTCCCTGTTTTATAATTTTTATACTATACTATACGCTGTGTCAAATAAGTTATTTTTCTTAACAATTATGATCGTCTTGTTCACATGTAGAGTTGTTATCAAAATGCTAACAAAAATGGCACCTGTATCTATTTATTCATGATCTCAATTAAGTGCTTGATTTATTTTATTTATCTTGATTGTTAGATAGACATAAATATACTGATTTGTTTAAGGCTTTCACGACCGGAATCTTGCATATTGGTAGTTTTTTGGGATTATGGTTGTGTCTTGAGTTTTTGTTTATTCACTTCATGTTAGTTTAAAACTCTAACATGAAGTGAATAAACAAAAACTCAAGACACGACCATAACCCCAAAAAACTACCAATATGCAGACATAAATACCTGGTAGGTAAAATGTGTTTTTTGACATTGATAAAAAAGCGTGCTGACAATAGACGAAAATTTATCTATGAAAATTATATGAAAAAATTCTTTTTTTTTACAGGGCACTTTAGTTTTTTGAATTTGATAATTAATCTTAGTTCTCTTCAGTCTACATTAGCGGTGAAAATCACAGTAACAAAAAGAGATAGGCCTCAAATATAATTTGTAGAATTAGATACGATTTTGAATACAACAGGAAAGTCTACCTCAAAAAACTCATTTAAAAGTTATAGACCAAAAACAAAAAAAATATTTTTACCAAGTTTTCGTTTGATATCGCAACATGAGATTATTTTTGAAGATATTTTCTTCTTTAGAAGAGATTAATTTAGAATTTAGAAGAGAAAAAAATAGGCCGCTTACTTAAAGAAAAAATAAGTATTTAAAAACGCAAAGTATTAATTTTGAAAAATTAAAGAAGACAAAGAATTTTCCAAAAAAAATTCGCATTTTCATTGATAAATTTTTGCCTATTACACTTCGTATGATCAAGTGGCGAAAATAAAAAAACATTGTATAGTAAAAATCTTCCAATAAATCATTGTTGTGTGTTAAATTTACCTCGCATACACAGTGGCGGATTTGTCCTAAGGCCCAGTAGGCCCGGGCTAGGGCGGCCAGATTTTAGGGGCTGCCAATCGTAATCAAAAACTCTTACTTGCATACTTTATGTGCAATTAGCCCGGAAACAGCTTTTATAGTTTACTAAACTAAATTTATGAATTGATTTCGTTAACAGTTGGCAGTAAAGTGTAATTTCATATGTAGTCTAATAAATAGTGCTGAAAAATTGGCGGCTACGTATGGCCTGGGGCCTAGGGCGGCCGAGACTGCAAATCCGCCACTGCGCATACATATTTTATGGAATTGATTTTTTATGTTTGAACTTACAGCAAACAAAATGTATTCTTCGGCAAGTACAGATGTAGCAATGGCTGGAAAACCTTACGTGATTGATTTCCGTTCTGATACTGTAACCAAACCCACGGAATCCATGAGACAAGCCATGGCTAGGGCCAATGTGGGTGATGATGTTTTTGGTGAAGATCCTACGGTGAACGCTTTGGAAATGAAGATTGCTCTGATGTTAGGGAAACAAGCAGCCCTTTTCGTACCAAGTGGTACTATGGCTAATTTGATCGCGGGTAATTTTATTTTCTTTACATGTTTCATTATTAGATAGAACTAATTATTTTTATGAAAGTGAAAAATTATAGTAGAACATTTTTTATAATTTCAGTGATGTTGCATTGTAACAATCGCGGCAGTGAAGCATTAGTTGGAGACCTGTCACACATTTTTAAATATGAACAAGGTAAAGCTATCAATGTTACTTTTATAAGTTGTGTATCAATAAAGGATGCAGGTTAACCTTAATTTTACAAAGTAAAAAATGTTTACTTTTAATGCCATTTTATAGAAAAAAACTTGATGTTTAATTTTTCTTGCCAGCAGATTTCTCAACCATAGGCCCGGATTTCATTTTCCATTCTTCAAAAACTTTCACGATGTTTTCAAACAAAAATTCTATCTGAGCTTGGCTTCTTATTTCAGTTTGAAACATAAGCCTAGTTCACACAACTAGTAGGTATTTTAGTCTAGTAATGAGTGATTTAATACCTAAATGTATCTGAACACCCAAAATTTAGTTGGCAGTTTAGTTGAGCCGATCCAATATGTTCTATATATATATATATATAGGTATATTGTGCGAGTACCCCCCACTACACGTCACTGGTGAGTTGCTAAACTTATGAGAATGTTTAGTTTCAGTTGAGCTCATTTGTTACAACTAAAATGCCATTACAGTAGAGCGAAACTATATTGGTTGAGGGCTATTGATTTTTTTTTTTTTATAAAAATTAATTTGCGCTCACACAAAGTAAACACAATTACACTCTTTGACTCTTTCACAGTAAGCTACTTAAAGCTTGTGTCGTGAAAGAGGAAGATGCTCGGCACCTGGTATCGAACCCATGACCCCCTCACGAAACAGTATGAAACCCGGCACTGTAACCGCCAGTCTACCATCCACTTCAAATTTTAAAATCCCTTCTCACTATAATGAACACTTTAATCAATTGTGAACGATTTTAAGTCAGTAGCTGTTATATTAGCTACTAAATTACTTACCAATTTTGTGTAAACTACTCTTAATTGAAGGAAGTTATGGCGTAAGAATGTCTGAATTTATAAATTCAATGTAAATTTTCCAGGAGGTGCCTCTTCTTTGGGTGGCGTAATGATAACTACATTGAAAAATAAGCCAGATGGAACCTTTGACTTACAAGAACTGGAGAAGCGTGTGAGGGGCAGTGACATTCATGAACCAAAGACCATGATGGTTGCTGTAGAGAATACTCATAACATGTGTGGTGGAAAGGTGATTTTCTAAACAAATGTCTCTTTCGTTATAATCACATGAACGCTTTACCCTGTACTATTTGAAGTGTTTTGATGTTTCAGGATAGTATATTAATATTATAAGCTTATGTCTTGCCTTAGCAACAACGCAGGGTCTACCATTTTGGAGAAAATTGGTTTATTGCTGAAAATAAATCACATGACCGTTGCATGTGTTTTAAATTAAAGTAGGTTTATTCGATTCTTGTCTCTGTCCATCATTTCTTTTAAATTATTATGGCAGCAATCTTTTATTATTTGAATTTTCTAGAGATTTTTGAAAAATTACTTACTTATGTAAATAAAAATATTCCAGCTTGAGGTGGTTGGTAACTCAGTGGGGTCAGTAGATGTCTTTCATCTGTACAGCGTACTGAAGGTCATGGGTTTGAATCTTGGTGTCGACTATTTGCACTTTCACAACACAAGCTTTCCTTCATGTGAAAGACGTTGAAAGTGTTTTTGTGTTCATTTTAGGTGTGCCCAGTTTCAAAAATATTTGAAATGCGTCAACTTTTTTTCGAACACAGACTACACAGACTGTTGTCAACTTAATACATAGGTGACTAAAATTGCTGCTTTTGGCATAGGTATATTTTATAATAGATAGTGTCCGATATTGTCGGTCCAACATTTTGAATTTTCTGAAAGTCCGTTTAATACTTAATGCGTTTTCGTACATAGGAAGTAGTGAGAAATTTTAGAATTCATCTTTTACATGCATGTTTATATCTACTGTTCCCTCTCCTCTCAAACAATATTTTTGTAGATCTAACATTGCTGCTAGCAATGTCACAAAACAACATCAAATGGCTTGAAATAATTTTTCATTATTATTTGCATTATGATATGAGATGACTTATTGTTTTGATAACCTTTATGTTACAAATTTCAACTCATTTGTAATTGTTTTTTTATCACACATGTCAAATAACCTTTACGAAAATATCATTTTTTTAAAAATATACAATAGATACTTTTACTAAAGCCCCCTTTATGGTGTGTATATAAAAGCAAAAAAACATCTGTAGAATACAAAGACTTGGCACTGATGAATGAATGAAGATTTACAACATAATCTCTTTCCCTATAAAGATATAATTTTTCTTATGATAATTTGTACATACAAAATATGTAAAAACATAATCATAACGTAAATACCTACAAACTTTTTGTTTATATAATTTAAAAAATCAAATATTAGGGTGTATTTAAATCGAACGAACATAGTTGAGAATATTTTCTTGATCATTTATATGGGCACTTATCTGTTATCGCCTATTTTTCAGTTCTTTTCTTCCATGGTGTCCAATATTAACCATAAAAGAAAGTATGCTCTGTTTCTAGATTCGACTCTATATTCATTTGATTGTAAATGCATGTTTAGACAAAAAAAATCTTGATTTCAGTTAGGTACTAATTACTCTTTCGAAGGTATTAATAACCAATATAATTGTTGCTATAGTGTAGAATGGTGATTATAAACCAATCTCTTTTCATGAGGGTCATAAACCTCAATGTTCAAATTCACCAAAGCTTTCTATTTTGGCTTCTAATATTGAAAAAAAAACATAAATGATTGTTGAAATAGTCTGTTGAATTTATAATAGATATGTAGGTGCAGCGCTTAAGGTACTCAAGTTTACACCTTTTGTTTATAAATAATCACTATGATGGCTTGAATATTTTAATAAGTTTCTCACCAATCGTATTAATATTTCTTCCCCAGGTTTTACCAATGTCATGGTTGGATGAGCTGAACCAAGTGGCTAAGAAGCATTCAATTGCTCTTCATATGGATGGAGCTCGATTGTTCAACGCTGTCCAGTATTTAGGCGTGGAACCTTCCGAAATAGTCAAACACTTTGATTCTGTATCAGTGTGTTTCAGCAAAGGTCTCGGAGCACCTGTGGGATCCGCATTGTTGGGATCCTTCAGTTTTATCAGACAGTGAGTATTTAGAACTTTTTTTATACAATTTTTTTCCCCAAAGATTTAGTTGTCTAAAAAATGTACAAATTTTTGTTACAGAGCTCGAAGACTAAGAAAAGCATTAGGAGGAGGTATGAGGCAAGCTGGTGTTATTGCTGCTCCGGCTATTATAGCTTTAGATGAAGTTGTTCCAGCTTTAATTGGAGATCACCGAAGAGCCAAATTTATTGCTGAAGGTAGGAATGAATGAGAACAAAACTAAAACCATAATGTATACAAAAATGGTTTTTTAAGTGCTTTTTGAATGAATTTTAGCTATCAATGCAATGCGGCTGTCTACTTTTTCCGTGGATGTCAAAAATCTCCAGACCAACATTCTTCTTCTCAATATTGATCCAAGCTCCAGCGTGACCAGTGAAAAGGTTGCAGAAAGATTTCAACAAGTAAGTCAAGCTGAAATCGAACAAGGCTGCGTAACAGACAGCGGAGAAGGAATAGTAATCAAGGCGTTGACAAGAGACAGTAAGACCATGCGGTTTGTGACATACTTTGAGATCTCGGATATCGACGTGAGCTATGCTCTTAAGAAAATGACGTTTGTATTTAAAGAATTACAAGGAAGCAAAGGATTTTTTGGTTGATTTCTTCTCCTCGACTCAATTGGTGCAATTTTATAGTGCTTCCAGCGAGTAAATGTGCGTCAAGTATGATGGTCTCTTTCTCTCATTATAGTAAGGGACCATTCTATTTTTGTTAAACAATCACTGTCGCACCAATCACAACAGACAGTCTAGGGACAAGAAACAAGGTGGAAGGAGTATAGAGAGGGCTCGCATGCACTTACTCGCCGGAAGCACTATAACATATAGGCAGAATAGATAAAAACATCATAACCATGCAGTTTGTTGAACCAAATTTGAAAAAATTACAAAATCAGAACTGTTGTAAATTTCTGTATTGGTTCTTTCCAGGTGTTTTTGTTTTGTTACTTTCATGTATTACATTAAAACGATCAAATCATTCTTTTGAATTATGTAATCATAACAGAGCTCTGCTCAATTGGGAAGGTAGCATTTGTTTCTACATTGTTAATGTAATTGTATTTCGAATCACATCATTTTTGTAACTATTTTTTCTGAATAAATTATTATTATTTAATTAATATTAGTTTAAAAAAACATGATATACTAAAATGTAAATCATTATAACTCTGTTTTTCTACCTCAAATATTTTCAATTATTGGACCTAAGGTCAATTAATTATTAATGTGTAATGAATCTATTTTTTTTATAAGAAAAATAAAACTTTTATAAATACTTTTGGTGTGTATTTTTTTATAATTGCAAATACATACTTACTCCAATTCATCCCATTCAGAATGATAAGTATACTCAAAATCACTTTCAACCATGGGGATGAAAACTGGGTTTTTGAAATTCTGGGTTAGATAACGCAACTTTTGTAGACCGTAAGCTCGCCCTTTGTATATTGATTGTTAATGTTTAGAATGAAGTATAAATAAAAAATATTATGTTTTTAAGTTCCCTTTTAAAAACGAGATAAACAGCTCAAATTTCAGAGGCTTATACTAGGGATGCTATGAAGCTCCGTAACCATAATCAAATTCAATATAAAAGTTTTAAATAATTTTGGGTAGGGGCGGAGTCCAAATGAAACCCAAAATGACAGATTTTTGTTTTTAAAATCACTCTTTTGATTATTATTAAGTACCTATTGATAATTATTACCTTTGCTTAGATTTGATTATTTAAATTAAAAGCTTATATTAAATAAATGTTTATTTATTTGTATTTTACTTTTCCCTCAAAATTAAATATTTAAGCATATCCCAAACTAGCTGATAATCTGAAAAAAATCATATCCGTACTTAACCGTATCTGAAATTTATATATTATCCATCCATGTTTATGACCTCCTCCCACACCATGTTTATGACCTCCTCCCACACCATGTCCAGATTCCTCAGCTCTGCTTCGAAGGACCGGAACACAGTATGAGAGGGTCTTCCTCGTATTATCCATACCCAGAGCCAAAATTTTGTTTCCATAAAATTCCAAGTTTGGATGAAACAAATAGACTAGTGATTCCCAAATTAGCCTATATTGACCCCCAAGGGTCTATGGGAATTTGCAAAGGGGTTCATAACGGAGCCAATTGATAATTTTTTTGCTCATTTAATTTAAGTCATTAATACTTTCTTAAAAAATGGGGTCATCAATCAAGAAATTAAAATTTTCAAAGTGAGTAGCAGGGGATCCACCTAAAACTGAAAAACAAGGGATCTGCGGGAGAAAAGTGATCTAAAAACAAGGGATCTAATCACGATCTAACAGTATATTATTATATTATTATCTAGAGGATCTGGGGCAAGGCTGCTCGCCCGCGGACGCATTTTGAATGGTCCGCGCAGGCAAGATTCAAAAATTCCCGCCAAGTTAAAAATGTTGACACTTCCGCCCGCCCGCTCGTCATATTTTCCGCACACCTCACACAAAAAATAACTTCGAAAGCACAAAATTCGTCAGAAGAGTTTGCAGATTTTTGGAAATTGGTGCCAAATGAAAGCTTTCCTGTAATAACGGACCTGGCCTTACAGTTCTTATGCAGTTTCGGATCAACTTATGTGTGTGAAAAGGTTTTCTCGGATCTTAATTACATTAAAAATAAATACCGCACTTCACTAACGGGACAACATATTTCTGACTTGGTGTTACTGTCAACATCAGATTTAAATCCTAATATAAGAAAATTAGTACAACAGAAACATTGTCAGAAATCTCATTAATTTATATACATACCTAATATAACTTTTATTTTTTATTGAGTGAGCAAAAGAGGCTCTTTGTTTTATATTTTTTTAATAAATACCTACCATATTTTGTAATGCTAGATGTTTTTATTGCATACCTAAGTCTTAAAAGTATTAATTTCTGGCGGATCACAAACACAATAAGTCTTCTGGCCCGCCAAAAATTTCCGAATCATCCGACTTGGCCCGGCTGATAAAAAACTTGAGCAGCCTTGATCTAGGGGATCTATTGTCATTTTAATATTTCTATATTGTCTATGGATCCAGAGACGACAGAAAATCACATTATTATTATTGATTATTATTATCTGTGGTGTATTTGGATTTGGTGTAGGGATGGCAAATGAAAAAAATATATCGTATCGATAGTTTTAAAAAGTATCGATATATGAAGAGGAAAAAATATCGATATGTCGATAATTTGATAATAGCGTTGATATTTCGATATATCGATATTTTTAGCCCAAAGCCTAAATACCTATATTAATTATCAAAACATTTAAAAATGAAAAGAAAAACCACATATTTGGTACATAGTTTTATTGGCTTTATTATTCGTATATAAAATGAAAAAAAGAAAATAGATGCAGCCAAATTTCTTGGGGCAAACGTAAACTGCAAAAAACTTGTAGGTAATCAAACCGTTAATTTAGAAAAACGATTTTAAAATATGACTAAAGCAAGAAATTAAATTAAGTATGTACACAATTATCTTTCCTGAAAATGAACACAGGTCGGCGATATTCAAATTTTGTGCAGTATTTTTTACAAGTTTTAGGTCCATCTACCATTGTTTATTGCTATACTTGAGATTTAGAAGAATATATAAGTATTTTAAGGGTATTTTGCTAAAACTCATTACAACTTAAAATAAATAAATGTAAAAATCAGAATTTTTATATAAAATTTATTAAAGCGCTTAAAAAATATCTATTGCGATATTCAGAAATAAAAAACAATTATCGATATTTCCAGATTAAAAAAATTGACGAAAAATATCGATATTTTTTGCCCATCCCTAATTTGGTGTATTTCGATGAGGTTTGTTGGCGCTTCTTTGAATTGTCTTCGAATTGCGGAACAAAAATACGTAAACTGGCGGAAAATTATTTCGTTTTGCGAATTTGATGAACGTAATATTTTAAGAAAAAGTTATTCATCTAATATTGTTACGGAATTTTCTTAATCAGTAAAATTTGCAATGTGTTTTCGCTCCAGCTATTCGTACGTTCAAAGTTCACACTGACGTTTAAAACGTCACCTTGACGTTTAAAACGTCAGTTTGACCACGTGGGCCACTGACAATGGCTATTTGTCGGTAATCAGCTGTTAAGTGTCACTTGGCAGCATCAATACACTTCAGCCAAGGCAAGTCTGTCCCACTTTATAATACACTGTTCGCGAACTCTAGAACATAAAATAAGTACTGTAGAACTGCTAGGATGTTTCCTTTATAATTGAAAAGCACTGTTTCCATTTGAATTTTTACCTCAAATCCAAAGGTTTACATAACCTCAAAAATTGTTGTCAAAGGTAGTGTACTTTAACAACTCATGTTTATACGTGCCTTACAACTCGCAAGTTAGCCTGTCACCCTAATTTTAATTAATGTTGTGTTGGAAGCTTCCCTGTAGAAGTGCTGAGAATCTTTTCCCAGTAAATGCAACAAAATTTTACATAATAATATCCAGCATCGAGGTATGCTCCTGTTATTTCGCCCCTGCGCACTTCTGGATTCAACAATCACAAAAATCGGATAGAAGGTAGAACGCAGATAGTTCTCTGCGAACGAGTCAAATCCGCAAATTGCTATCCCACACACATTTGCATTGCTTTTTCTCGTTCGCAACTCCACTGCCTGACACTACAAAAACTAATAATTCGTACATGAAAACCTTAAATTATACACTAACAAAATAATAATAATATGCAAACAATATTCGGCAACCAAAATTTAAAGAAAAGTTAGCAAAATATACTGTAATATAAGATTATTGGTGAAAAATTCCGAATGCAAGTAAAAAATGTTAAATACGTGAGATACGTATACGATACGTATATCGAGAATGACAAGGAGGGAAAATTTGGAGTCAATAACAATACTACCAAACGAAACATTCAATATTTTTTTTATGGGTGGTACCCCTTGGTCTTACGACTACACTCACGTTTATTTTTCTCGTATTGTAACCGTAGCATATCCCACCAATCCACCGGCCTTCCAATAGTCAAAATTATTTTTTGTTGCTTTTGTTTCGAAAAATCGTTTTCAGGACTCAACCGTAGCGATCCATAAACTAAAAATCCATGCTACCATAATGTAATATTTATTTATGACATTAGTTCACCATAGACAAATTTAAAAAAAAATGACTTTCTTTTTTCTTAGGTACCGTAAAATAGACTCGGCCATGTGTTTTTAACTTTTTATTTTGACAGCTTCACTCTAATTATTCATGTCATAGTAAGAATTGGGTTTAAAACAGTAAAATGACTAAAATGAGGTCTTTTCTGAAAGTTTATTACATAAGTGGCTGCTAGAGCATCCTTGAAAAAGTGGAACATTTTTATTTGGTTTAACATTCTTCCACAAAGCAGTTTCTGGCATTTCACAACCAAAGAACTTGATTTGCAAAATAGGAAACAAACTGAAATGCTGTGAAACACTGAAACTAAAGTTGTCGGTCTTGGAAAACTGAATATTGATATGGATTGTATCACAATGAGTGATACACATTTCAAAAATGATGATTTAGTAAGGGTGCCATTATTCGACTATTGTGAAGATATCTCTTCAAAGGAGTGTTTTACTTCATTTGACCACATATATGTTATAAAACCTGAGGATGTTGCTTCATTTCAACCTAAACAAAGAGAAATCAACGAATGTTCAGATGAATTAGATGAAAGCAACGAAGAAGCGCAAGAAGAAATCAACTCTTTAAGAAGGCAATTGAAAGATGCTCAATTAGAACTTAAAATGTTGAAAAAAATGACAAGTATTCATTTGGATTTAATTCAAAAACAGCATTTTATATTAACATCTAAAGAAAACCAATGTAGGGTCCTAGCATTAGAAAATGAAGTGGTGAGTACAGACTAATTACTTATAGAAAGAGTTTCGCCCGTCTCTTCCATAATACCATCATTCTATCTCATTCAAGTTCTCTTCATTTTCTACTCTCAGCAATACTAATGATCAAAAAACTTCTCTATGTTGGATAAAATGGTGTCAATATAATTTAAACCGCAGAACATGTACACAATTTTTTATTTTAGCTTCTTTCTATCAAGGAAAGGCAAAAACAGAATAAGCTTTCATCATTGACTAGGCCTTCCAGACTAATGAAAAGCTTGACTCACAATGTATCTTCAAAACCAGTGCTAGTTCAAGAAGGAGACTGCATCAGTGTAAGTATTTATTATAATTACATAAAAAAAAATATAATTATATTTTATAAAAAAAATTGAACTGTTTATGTATTCTCGTAGTGAAATATGTTTTTAATAGATTTAAGCGTATTTGCATTCACAATATATTTTTGATATTTCAATAATTATTGACGAAAGGGATCGATCTTGTAAAGATTATTTGCGAAAAAGCAATTATGTTGTTCCAATGTATTTAAGAAAATGAACATGCAAATTATTGTTCTTGTACGGTTCTAAGTTCTTAAAATTGTTCTAGTATATGACTTTCTCAATTTTTTATGTTCCAGCAACCAAATTAAAGGAGAAAACAAAATTCAAAGAAGATGTTTAAGTTGGAGAAGTTACAACAAATTTTATTAAATCTATTTTTTGTTTACCTTTTGGGTAAGGAACAGAGAAAGACGAGAAAAGATGGAATAGCTGTAGAGGGCATTTTGGTGAGTTGCATTTCATTTGAAACAAAAATGACATGGCATCTTCTTATAAAATGGGGCCATGAAAAATAGTTGACTGGGCTATCAATCGTATTTACTCTTTCTCATATATTAAATTAAAATAACTCTTTCAAAAGTCTCTAAGATATTTATTTATTTATTATTTATTTATTACAATTATAAACGGCAATAGCCTTTAAAACAAATACAACAATGTAAAAATACAGAAATGGCATGCAACATGTGTCAAAAATCAACAAATCAATTGATCCAACAACAACAATATATAAAATCAAATAAGACAAAAATGGTCAATGTGCCAAATATAGAATCTAGCAAAATTTTACAGAATACAAGCAGTAAAATAAACAAGTGCAAATAAAAGTATGCAGCTTTTAAATTTGAAAAAGGTAGGACACATAGGAACAACTATTGATTAAATTTTATTAAGACGGTCAAACAGCAACAGATAAAAGCAATAAAAGGTCAATGTGTTAAACATCTATAAAATAAGGTAGTTGAAGTGGAATAATTTGATAAAATTAACACTAATTTTATTGCTATCTCGCTTTGAACAATCATTTAAAAGAACAAGATGGAAAGAGACAATGAAAAGATAAGGAATCCGTTCAAATAAATTTGCTTCCGCGCTGAATCAATAATATACTTGTAATCGTAAGAAAAGCACACTTGAACAGCATTGTCATTATTTCTAAAATAAGACTGATAATTTTTGATATTGTCACTATTTTTCCTTCCTCTCGACACCTCTTCACCTCCATACCTCGTAAACAAAAATGTGACAAATTAATATTGCTGCATCTAGTACATTTATATCAAAGAATTTATCCCCATGTCAATATTCATTAGAGAATAATGAAGATTATTTTCATCAATTTTGTAGGTGTCCACTATCCAGGAATGTTCAAGATGGAATTCTCCACATAATCTCTTAAACGGCTTGAAAATGTATTGGAAGGAGTGAAAGTAAAGAGACTTTCGAGAGAAAGAAAGAGTGACTTTCTTTTATCATTTTTTGTTGGACACCATGGAAACAACATCGAGCAAGAACTAATTAATTGGTGATGACAGATTAGTTTGCGTTTACACCAAACAAACATAGAGTCAGAGCTGGAAATGATATTGACATAATGGAAACAACGAATAAGAACTAATTATTAATGGGTGATGACAGATTATGGACACCAAAGTTCTGGTTCTTCCATGGCAGCATTGTTTTTTCTATGGCGGCCATATCAGCAATTAAGAAAGTATACTCTACTTTCAGCTCTGGCTCTATGTCGGTTTGGTTTAAACGTACCCTTACATGTTTTGAGAATTTATTACAGAGCCTATTCTCTCTGTACTAGCTAAAAGCCTCCAGGAACTGGTTAGTACCCACAAAATTCCTGGAATATATCATTGACCCAAAGTTTTTTATTTTATGGAATATAATAATATTATCTACGTAAATTAGAGTATATTGTGTATTTATAATAAAAAATATGTTATCTCTGTTGGTTTGTATACTTTGTGAACAGGGAAGCAGGGTTATATAATATAACAATATTATTGTGTTGATAAAATTAACCAACTCGTGAACATGCATTTCTTGATGGATATATTTGAAAATAATGTTCAAATAAAACAATGTTTGACTTATCCACAAATTTTTATTTTCCCGACTAGTTTCGTAGGTACACGTCCTACATGGTCACGGGAGACTAAGAAACTTTTTCGGTTTCTTAGTCTCCCGTGACCATGTAGGACGTGTACCTACGAAACTAGTCGGGAAAATAAAAATTTGTGGATAAGTTAAACATTGTTTTATTTGAACATTATTATTGTGTTGATTTAATATTGTGTAAATGTTATTCTTTTGTTTCCTGTTCTGCTGTATTTCACTGTAGATATAAATACTATTAATTTTAAAATGATAAATATTGTGTAAGTATCATTATTATAATAACTCTAAGTGTATACAAGAATTAAAACTAGACAAAGTGCACTACAGAATGCGTTACATATTTTCCTACGTGTAGATATTTTTATTGGAATAAAAAATATAACCTAATTTAAAAAAAATGTAACATTCATAATAAATTTGAATTGAGTGTGGAAGGATTTTTCTTCTTCTTTGTGTCCAAATTTGTCTCTGTCCTGTGCTCCTCAAATAGCACCTCTTCATTCTATATCAGTTCCCTGGTAAATTTAACGAATACTCCTATACACCATTTTTCCGAGGATTTTAGAGTAGGTATATTATGAAGACAGCTAGAGCTTTTTAACATGCTTTTGTGGTTGGAGATGTTATTTAAATAAAAACCTTTCGGCAATTTAAGTGCTGTAAAGTTTTTTTATTTAAATTTGAAAACAGCATGGACCAGAGCTTCATCGTCGAAAATGGAGACTCAACCAGTCCCATTTATTATAGGTTTGTGTCCAACGTCATTCTGCATGTTTTGGAGATGAGTAGGTAATCTACTTACGGATATATAGCAATATATCTTTGAATATTCTTTTATTACCAGCTCAAAACAGATGCGCTATTCCTATTAGCCCAAATATACAGTAGAAGTCCATTAGTCCGGCATCGCTCTGGAAAATTGTAAAAATTTTGGTTTCTCCAAAAGTGTGTCTTTTAAGCAGATAAAAACGCTCGAGAGCTATTCGGGATCATTCGGAAGCTCTCGGTATTGTTCGGAAACAATTAGCGGTCGGCTAGTCTCAGCTGTCACAACAAATTCAGGTGCAGTGCATAGATAAATAATATATATACGGTTCAGTGCAGCTCCGGTAATCAATCACGAAGCGTCTTCGCCATTTTTTTGTCATTTACATATCATTAGAAATAAGTTTAATTATTAACCTAATTGTTCTTATAATTACCGCCCAATAGACCGGAATTTTCGTTAGTCCGGCACTGAGCGTGCCAGATTATCGGACTTCTTGGGGCCTTAAATTTGGTCCAAACTGTAGTACAGCTAGGTTTGCACGTGTTAATGTCTCTTGTGCAATTTGTTTTCTTTCATTGTGCAAAACGAGACCTTAACATAGAAATGAATGTAGCCCGTGTTTTTACTTATAAGTAAAAATTTATCTGATAGAAGTTTATCTGATAAAAATTTATCTGGAGTTGTGCTATATTCAGGCTAATATGGTATTCGTTTTTGGAATAAAAATAGTAAATTAAATAGACATTTGTTTCATAGGCATGACGAATGTATCAATATTGTTAAACCATGCTTTTCATAAGTAATTGTTCGGTGTTAAGGTGTAGGCACCTAAATACCATTTCCTCTGTGTGTTATGCGATTGTAAGTTTTTTGATTGACAACACACAAAAATATTTGGTGGTATTGCATTATTTAACCACTCCCATTGCTGAACATTTATTTGATCTATAAAAGACAAGGAAGTCACCAGAAGACGTCCTAAATCTTGCAAGAAATCAAATAGAATACATCTTGATAAAAAAGATTCGAAAATTGTATTAAGAGGGCAACTTTTCCAGGTGCAGACCATAATTCAGAGATTGGTCAAGTGCCATGTGTGGTCTGTTCTCTTATATGGAGTTGAAGCTTGGGACATTCCAAAGTTACTACAATGAACCGATTGGAAGCTTTTGAGATGTGGGTACACTGGAGAATGCTCCACATACAATGGTCAGCAACACAAGAGTCCTGGAAAGGGCTAGGATTGATGAGAGTTGCTGACAAATATCAAGGTCCGAAAGGGAAAAAATACTATTTGCTGCACTTAATTATTAAGGGAAAAATAGAGGTCGAGGGCAGATATCCTGGCTCTGAAATATTTGTGAGTGGGCAGGGATCACAAGTATTGAGGAACTATTTCGTGCTGCACAGGATCGGGAAACATTCTCCCGAGTGATAGTCAACGTTGGGCGACCTTACACAATACAGAAAGAATAAGAAGATAGAAGACAAGCCACAGTTAAATTTATTCAACCTAACATTATTGTTCTTTCGACTACTTGAGCAGGCAGCTTTCTGTTAAGTGGCTTAGAAGTTCCTCGACCCCTATAATGCCTATCAGGTTCCTGATATTCCTGAGTCATACGGCTTGTCTTCCTTTTGATTTTGTATCCCATCAATTTCATAATTATTATGGACGAAATAGGTCTACAATAACAAAACATAAGTGTGGAGTAAAATTTATTGATATATCGCATTTTATATTATTAAAATATAAATATTGCTGGTGTAAAATATAAAATAGCCTTACTAATACAAAAATGTTGCTTGTAATGAAAAACTAAATAATTAGGAAAGACCAAAACCCAATTTGCAGCTGGATTGTTTATAAGATAATTACGCAAGTCGTACATCCCTCGGTTTAACAATTTCATTATTGATGAATATCACAACAATATTTCAAATTAGGCTAAACAGATTGTGACAAAGTATAATATTTAGAGTCTCTTTGTGTTGGCATACGGATATGGGGGTGCAAAACCACCCTCGCCGCCTTCATCCCCACTGTCTTCAGTTCCATCAGATTCAAATGTGTTATCTGGGATGTCGTAGAGACGGATCATGGGCTTGTTGGGATCCTTCATTATCAAATATTTTCCTGAAAATGATCAAAACATTACAAATTTTGTTTCAACAAATAAAAAACTTTTATTAATGTCTACTAGGGTCATCAAGGAGCAAGATTGACTATTACTGTGGTGAGTATTGATATCAGATAAATCAGATATGGCACTCTCAGTCCATTATATTAAAAGCATAATCTGTCAGACAAAAGATATAAAAAAGGGTGTAAAGTGTGACGTCAATATGGGTATAAAGTGTGACGTCATTTGACACAATCGTGGTCCAATTTCCTATACAAACATCCAGGGGTATGGGAGGGCGCATCCTCTTAATGATGATGATGGACCATACCACTAGAAGTCTCAAAAAACCGAACTTAAGCTTGTATTGTTTGGTTGTCATTTTAATCAGACCATAGGTACTCTTGAGGGGTACCAATTTTACTTTATCGCATTGAGGCTGTGAATATTTTGTAATTTTTTACAGGAGCCACAGCCGTATGCTCAATATTCCACCTTTTTATTACTGTCATAGAAACCATCATCTTGTGTAGGGGTTATAGCTATATGCTATTATGGCATCTCGACCCTTGGTATCTTTTATACCTTGTCATAGAAACCATCAACTTACAGACTTGTCAAAAGAAAGGAAGAATGTGAACGTCAAAAATATTATGAGTGGATATAAGTGTTTTCTACTTAACAAAATAAGCAGTAGATTAGATACAAACCATCTTTCTGCTTCATGCAGATATCCACTATACAACGGAGTATGCCCCAAGCATTATCCATAGACAAGTTGATTTGAGCAGCCACTTCACTTGGCTTATATTGTTGCGTTCCCAAAATGACGTGGCGAGATGAATCGCGCACCATAGCACGGGACACATATCCAAATTTAATTTGATCTGAACCAGCCAGAAGAGCCTAAAATCACAAATTTTTCTATGTATCAGGCAAATTTATCGAACAAAAACAAAATATAGAATGGAATAGTGGTAAATGTAGCCTACTTGAACTGTCCATTTGGCAAGTTTGCATGCATTGTTCCTCAATTCATTGGCCAATACTGCACCACGCTGGGTATCCAATTTTTGCCTCCACTCTACTCCGTTAGCAGCCTTTGAGTCCCATTCGTTCAAAGCCTTCACAGTCAAATACTGAAGTTCACCAGTTGGCGACTGCATCACAGCGTCATGCTCACACCTCGCCACTAGCATCTAAAATAAAAAATGAATGAACTAAAATTGCATGCCTTATTTTTTATTAAAAGGTTGATTGAAAAAATGCTTGATTTCGTACCACTCCATTATTCAAATCCCATTTCCTATAACGATAGGCAACAGAAGCAATTTCACCTTCTTCTTCTTCAGAAACAAATGGATTAGGTTCCGGAAATTTGTAGCGTGGTTCGCCCGACCCACTACGAAGAACCTGTAATATAATACAAAAATAAAATATATGCAAATGAAAATATCAAATTTAAAAACAACGGACATTGCAGTAAAATATCACCTGTTGACTGAAGTTGTGATTGATGAAAGTCGCTTCCAACGCCAAGTTTCTTGGAGAGTTGAGGGAATTGCCATCATCTTGAGGCGGTTCCACCGAAGTCTCATTCACAGTGAGCAAGTCAAATTCAGTTCCATCTCGTTTGTCCATAAAAAGTTTGTCACCTAGAAGGTTTTTATAAGGATAATTAATTGAAATAACAGGGGGAAGCGAACCACTTCTCTTCTTGGATCATAATTTGATTTCCGTAGCAAAATTAACTTTATGTAAGTTAAGACTAAGCTGAAGTCATTATCTCAATTTGATTTATAAATGCCTGAAAAATAGTTACACACCAATCTTTTCAATAATGATGTCCCAGGAATAGTTAGACCTGGTGCAGCACATGATGGTGGCCAGAATAGTATCTGTGGCATACACGGTGCCAACAGTCTTAGACAACTTACGAATAACTGGGTCGTCAGTTGTTGTAACCTAAAACACAATAATTCACAGAAATTAGGATAGGAGACATATCGTGATAATGTTATATTATTTATGAGTTTACAAAACCCTCACAGTGTGGAAGATCCTGTCAATTCTTTGCAAAGGTTTCTCATGTTTCAAGTTGACACGATCGTAAGACTTGTCGTAATATTCCAGAGTACCACAGCAAATTATATCTTCCCCTAGAATATTAAATAGAGATTAGAAAATGAAACATTTACGAAATAATACTAGCAGTTGACAATTATAATATCGTCTCACTAACCATCTTTAACTCCTGGAAGCGATAGTTTGGCTAAACGAACAAAGTCCATTTCTTCAATGGTGACCCAGTCGGGTCTAACTGTAACCGAAGCATCCCTGATTTTATGAGGAGCCCCTCTCTGACCCCACTTTTTGCCCCTCTTCTGATCACGAGGCTTGCCCTTGAGGGCATTCATTCCTCCTTGGCCACGAGCTCCACGTCCTCGCATAGCACGCTGGTTGCCACGGAATCTGCCACGCTGGTACGGAGGTTTTTGTTCACGAGTAGTATCAACCAAGTGGAACGTAGTCTCATCTTCTTCATGGTAATAAGCATACTGACTTCCACCACCAAATTGTGATGCGTATTTGTCTAAAATTAGAATTAAAAATATATAAATTTCATAACTTTGTACTGCTACACACCCCTGACCAGAAATGTAACCTGATTTCTTGTTCAGAAGTTGGTCTTTTAACAACTAGCCCACTGACATCTGTCACTGATCACTACCATTATCAGGTCAGGTAAGTAATTAAAATGTTACGATTCCTTGTAAATACAATAACCACTTGACTCATCATTATTGAAATAGCCCCAAATTAAGTGGGCTACATTTATGAGGTAACGAACGACTCTTTCACCATTTTTGCTTTATATCCATTATGGGTGACAAGTTGTGTAAATTTGGAGTAATTCTTTATAACTTGACGGAAGAGTAATATGAAATATTAAAAAATAGTCAGGGTATGAGTAGTTAAATGTTACACATATGTAACACTAATTTGTAGGTTATGATAAAATGACAGCCTATACACGAAGTTAATATACGTCATATTCTTCTGGAATGTTTATTAATACAGTAATAACTAAACAAACTACTTACTAGTATATTTTTTGTCTTGCACTGCAGTCCAATCGCTGATTTTTCCTAACCGGTCACCTTTGCTAAAAGGTTGATAGGGCATTTCACGAAATTGGTCCAACATTTCACAAGGCCCCCATCCATGGGGGTTATCTTGAATTACTGGAGCCACAAAAGTGGTATATTCTTCGTTTTCACCCATCTTATAATCAAAATTATAACATTTATGTTAAAATGCACACAATATTGACAGTTTACGAAAGTGCCACACCACGAGAAGACACGATAAAAGGAAAGCTATTATAAAACCATAGACAACCATAGAAAAACACGTCTGTATCTAAAATGACATATTTTTGACTAGCCTTTTTACCCGTCCATAAAATTGTTGATAAAGTTTGTTGAGAAAAATGTGAATTACAGAACCTGATTTATGGATTAATAAAATATGGTACCTATAAAGTATGTCCCTAAGAGGGGTCAAAAAATGGAGAATTGATTGACTGATTGAGTTTGTATTACCTATAAGTCCGAGGATTTGAATTGGTAAATAGGTAGATATAATTAGATAGTATGAGAAATTTGTAGAATTGCTGTGGAGGCAGCAAAGGTGAGTCATAAACATAGCATTTTTATCTATTTTCTATACCTTCCCCTTCAAGTACATTTAGATAGAACACTTGATTTCTGTAAATGCTTTAGTTGTTCTTCTGCAAAAATATAATTATGTACCTACAAAGCTTTATTAATTCTTAATATCAAATTTAACAGGTAGGTACATAATTATTTTAAGTGTTAAGACCTCTACCCGAGCCAGTGATTTTGTACCTGAAAATCTTTTGTATGAAAAATTGTCAGTATAGCCAGCAAGAAAATATTGCATAAAAAATTCCTATAAATATTCTGACCCATCTGGGAATTGGAACCAGAAATTTCTTACCAGAAGTGGGTGTTAATTATTTTGAGCATAGTAAAGAATTTTGTGGCCAAGGATTCGAACCTGCACCTCACATCCAGCCTTCGTGTGAATAGAAAAATCAGTGTAGATTGCTTATTAAAAATATAACACAGGAATAGGGTAATAATAAAAATTTCACGTTGCTATGGCAATTATACCAGCAATTTATTAAATCACTATGCCCCTAAGTGGGGCGTAAAGGGAGTTTGGATTTCAAAAATTAATTTTACTTACATTAATAAAACAATCAATACAATAATTGGTAAAGAAACACACTTTTATCTACATAATAATTCAGAAATGTTTGTTTTTTTATTTGCCTTTGACAATACTTTCCGTTATGTCGGAGCATCACGCTCAAAATACAAATGCTACGTCAGATATGAATCTGCGCAGAGCGGTGAAATTTGCTCGAGAACGTTCTAAGATACAATTGGCAACGTTAACTTTAATATATTAAGCGCTATTTAAAAAACTTTATTTTTTTAGGATCTTCATACAAATTTTCAAAAAAGACAGAAAGCCATCTTTTGGAAACAAAATTACTCATGTAAACGTTGAATGGAATCTTGGTATTACGGTATGAAAATGTAATAAAATAATTGGAGATTGATTCGTTATACATATAAATGTTATTCAAATCTTATTATTCTCAATAAATAAAGATTTAATGCAAAATTTTGGAAATATAATTCCTCCATTTTGTAATTTGACACATTTAAAAAAATTTATGGCCGCAGTTTGTGTAAATCTGTCGTGGCCATTAGATGAGTAAGTACCTGATAAAATCATATTAAATGTTGGTAAATAATAAAGATACATGAAATTAAATTCATAATACATTTAAATATATTAATCGTAAAAATGATTTTTGAAAATTGAAATGAGTATAAAAATTCTTTAGTAGATTTGGTCGATAAAACAGAACTCTGAAAGAAAGCGAATCTGACAGGAACTAATGACGTTCCTGTTTATCAAAATCATAATGGATTTGTCAGGTATGTATGTGTGCATGTTTATTATAGTAAAAAATATATTTGTTTTATCCACATCATAATAAATAAGAAATACTGTATAATATTCATATCTGAACTAATCACATAAAACAGATCGTTGTGTATAGAATCATCGAATATCACTTTATTTGAAGATCACTTTATTTGAAAAAAAATATTTTAACAAAATTATCTAAATTCTTAATTAATAGGTATGAAGATAAATTAAAAACAATGTTAAATATATATTAATATTTTATTGCGTTAATATAACAATCTTCATGTATGTTTCATAATACGACAAGAAGCATTATATTTAAAAATTATGGTATGGGATTATTGCTGTAGTAGTTTCTTCCGTCAGCAACATATTCTCTTTACACATCTCAAACATGATCCTGTAGAATAAAGAATCCTTGAAAGACCAAAACTGCAATCGTTGGATGTAGTATGTGAAGATTGACAGGTTTTGACGCAAAAAAACCCAAAGGTGTCTCAGTCACAGCACAATTTGATGACAGATAAAACCAACCAAGGTTTGTGACACTGAAAATGAATAAATTTATCATCAGTCAATAAATATTTGCGTTTATTTTTCTTTACTAACCCCTTTGCACTAATGGTTGAATTTAAAATCAAATCTTATAGTTTAGCATAAATCATATTGCTTATATATTTTGAAAAAGAGTATGGAAGTCTTAGCTCATTTGTTTCCAATTCGGTTAACATTTCAAAGTGATTCATGCATTCTTAAACTAAAAAATAATAAAATCCTAGCGATGGAAAGAATGTTACAGAAAATGTCAATATTTTTTTATGTTTCTGAGCCAATACTTAAAAATTACAAAGAAGGGATTATAATCTTAATAAACAATATTTGGTACCTACCGAAAAATCTATTAGAGCAGCAAACTCATATTTATGTATTTATATTTTCAAAATTGGAAGCATTATACCACTCTCTTATGTTTTTTGACATATCAATATTTATCAACAATGAGTGACAAGTGACATTGACTATGAATTCTATTGATCTATGTATAAGTAAATCTATGATTTGGTAGCGCACTATTACCTAATTAAAATATAGCAGCGTATTTTTCACAAATCATTCTTCCAGGATGGGTTTTCTAAGAATAATAAAATAATAATATTGCTTAACCAATTTATATATTATATTTTGTGTGTAAATGTCATCTACTTCATATTATATTTTTATGAAGGTTTGTTTTAAAGACACTATCAAAAGAAAATATGTATAGCGGAATAAAATGTCGTCTATAATTAATTAGTAATTTTGCTACGTCATAATTAATTATTAAATAAAAAAAGGTTTTAATTATTTATATGAATAAAAAACATATTTTCAATATAATCAATTTTATAATGAATTATTTCTGAACTGTATGCACTATCTCCATCTATGGTACTGCACGAGCTGTCAAATTTTTTACGCGTTTAATTGTGAGAGTAAGAGTGGTTTGTCGAAAATAGACATCAAAACTGATTCATTCCTTGGAAAAATATTTAAGTCAGTAGAGTTTGATGGATGGACTGAGATTTAAATTGATTAATATTGGATTTCAGGTATGTAACCTATAGTTTCAAAAAACATATAATTTATAACCTAAAAATAATTATCATACAGATACAAACATCACCTTCACTTACTTCTTAAGTTTCACATTTTCAACCTGTGGAACATTATTCCAAATTCCTTCCAATGTTTTATTGTAAATTATAAAAAGAAATAGACATTAAATGCAGCAAATTTAAAACATTTGTCAACACACATTATTTTTTTGTTGCAGATAAGTATCTGAGCCAGTCATTTCATTGCAACAAATCACAGAGACCGCAGAGCAATATCTGATAATATTTTGACTAAGGGATGAATTATGAATATAAATTTGCTTGAACACAAATCAATTCTAAGTAAGTATTGAATCTTCTCAATAATAACTTATCAATATCAACGTTTGTTTATGTTCTTTTTATTAAACTCATGTTATATCCATTACTTTGTTTATTTTAAAAAGTGTAATCTCTTATTTGTTTTAAAATTATGCATAAGATAATTTTGAGATACCTGTCTAACCTTAGAAAGTCCCATACTAATATTGGTTTTATTATTATAGATAAAGACTACGCTGGGCCAGACATGAGCAGATAATGCCATCATTGCGAGCACCAAAGAGAATTATGGGTGGACATCCGGCCGAATTGGAAGACCTAGGCTGCAATGAGAGAATGAGGTCAGGAGGGATGCCGAGCAACTTTTTGACCCACGAAATCAGGACAGATGTAGAGACAAGGTTGACTCTGCATCCAGTATTGGAAGCCAAGGCTGAATTAGGCTGTAGCGCCATCGGAAGAAGAAATATTTATAGATATTATGTTAAAATAACCAACACCAGGCCGATTAAAACGTCATTTACTTGAACTTTTCACAATTTTTAATATTATTCTTATGAATATGAAGATAACCTATGTATATTTAATTTGCAGATTATGTGTATTAAGTAAATACTAAAAAGAGCATTCATAGATTTGTTAAAAGAACCTAGCAACATCATTAACTTACAAGTGATTGCATTGGAGGACAATTATTGTTAACTAAATTCCAAACTATTAATTTTTTTTTAATTTAGATATATTATTATTTTAATTTCAGAATTATTATTATTGTAAACCTGTTTTTTTTTTTTTTGTTGAAATTTAGTTGAAGTTTCTATAATCAGACCTCTTTTCCTGTAACATCGAAAAAATTCATATTATTACAGACTGATATATTCAACATTACACCGTTATTTATGGTCAATTTTAAAATGCCATTTTTTTTTAACATTTGACCAGTACTAACTGGATTATGACTTTCTTCTCTTGCTATTTCGAATGGCTTTGTGTGATGACTTCACGTTAACAACGTTCCTTATTTAGGTGGTCAAATTGAAATCCTTGAGTAATCGACAAATTCAACAATCTGCCAAGATGCTAGCCACCGGGCCAACGGCCCGTTGTATTTATGCCTTCCATAATTCGTCTATGGAGCTGAGATTCCTAGGATTATATCTTATAATGAATGCAATGCCAAAATGTCTACAGAATTTTAAAATGTGTCAAAATTTTCTAGATATTTTCTCACAACAATAACATTTACATGTTTTGTATATCTCTTATTAATTGTCAACTCTTGGTATGACTTATATTAAGCACCTATGAGAGATGAGAGTTCTAATTCTCTAGAAGTACCTAAATATTTATACTCAAAATTATCATTTATTAAAAAGTTTTACCCTGTTAAATGAAGTTTATCAACTGCAAAATACCTTAGTTATTTATTATAAAAGTGTGTTTCTTTACCAATTATTGTATTGATTGTTTTATTAATGTAAGTAAAATTAATTTTTGAAATCCAAACTCCCTTTACGCCCCACTTAGGGGCATAGTGATTTAATAAATTGCTGGTATAATTGCCATAGCAACGTGAAATTTTTATTATTACCCTATTCCTGTGTTATATTTTTAATAAGCAATCTACACTGATTTTTCTATTCACACGAAGGCTGGATGTGAGGTGCAGGTTCGAATCCTTGGCCACAAAATTCTTTACTATGCTCAAAATAATTAACACCCACTTCTGGTAAGAAATTTCTGGTTCCAATTCCCAGATGGGTCAGAATATTTATAGGAATTTTTTATGCAATATTTTCTTGCTGGCTATACTGACAATTTTTCATACAAAAGATTTTCAGGTACAAAATCACTGGCTCGGGTAGAGGTCTTAACACTTAAAATAATTATGTACCTACCTGTTAAATTTGATATTAAGAATTAATAAAGCTTTGTAGGTACATAATTATATTTTTGCAGAAGAACAACTAAAGCATTTACAGAAATCAAGTGTTCTATCTAAATGTACTTGAAGGGGAAGGTATAGAAAATAGATAAAAATGCTATGTTTATGACTCACCTTTGCTGCCTCCACAGCAATTCTACAAATTTCTCATACTATCTAATTATATCTACCTATTTACCAATTCAAATCCTCGGACTTATAGGTAATACAAACTCAATCAGTCAATCAAT
This sequence comes from Mystacides longicornis, assembly GCA_963576905.1. Taxonomy (NCBI): domain Eukaryota; kingdom Metazoa; phylum Arthropoda; class Insecta; order Trichoptera; family Leptoceridae; genus Mystacides; species Mystacides longicornis. The sequence goes on along the minus strand of OY756425.1, from coordinate 23,605,899 downwards.
TCTCCATTTTTTGACCCCTCTTAGGGACATACTTTATAGGTACCATATTTTATTAATCCATAAATCAGGTTCTGTAATTCACATTTTTCTCAACAAACTTTATCAACAATTTTATGGACGGGTAAAAAGGCTAGTAATAAATAACTAAGGTATTTTGCAGTTGATAAACTTCATTTAACAGGGTAAAACTTTTTAATAAATGATAATTTTGAGTATAAATATTTAGGTACTTCTAGAGAATTAGAACTCTCATCTCTCATAGGTGCTTAATATAAGTCATACCAAGAGTTGACAATTAATAAGAGATATACAAAACATGTAAATGTTATTGTTGTGAGAAAATATCTAGAAAATTTTGACACATTTTAAAATTCTGTAGACATTTTGGCATTGCATTCATTATAAGATATAATCCTAGGAATCTCAGCTCCATAGACGAATTATGGAAGGCATAAATACAACGGGCCGTTGGCCCGGTGGCTAGCATCTTGGCAGATTGTTGAATTTGTCGATTACTCAAGGATTTCAATTTGACCACCTAAATAAGGAACGTTGTTAACGTGAAGTCATCACACAAAGCCATTCGAAATAGCAAGAGAAGAAAGTCATAATCCAGTTAGTACTGGTCAAATGTTAAAAAAAAATGGCATTTTAAAATTGACCATAAATAACGGTGTAATGTTGAATATATCAGTCTGTAATAATATGAATTTTTTCGATGTTACAGGAAAAGAGGTCTGATTATAGAAACTTCAACTAAATTTCAACAAAAAAAAAAAAAACAGGTTTACAATAATAATAATTCTGAAATTAAAATAATAATATATCTAAATTAAAAAAAAATTAATAGTTTGGAATTTAGTTAACAATAATTGTCCTCCAATGCAATCACTTGTAAGTTAATGATGTTGCTAGGTTCTTTTAACAAATCTATGAATGCTCTTTTTAGTATTTACTTAATACACATAATCTGCAAATTAAATATACATAGGTTATCTTCATATTCATAAGAATAATATTAAAAATTGTGAAAAGTTCAAGTAAATGACGTTTTAATCGGCCTGGTGTTGGTTATTTTAACATAATATCTATAAATATTTCTTCTTCCGATGGCGCTACAGCCTAATTCAGCCTTGGCTTCCAATACTGGATGCAGAGTCAACCTTGTCTCTACATCTGTCCTGATTTCGTGGGTCAAAAAGTTGCTCGGCATCCCTCCTGACCTCATTCTCTCATTGCAGCCTAGGTCTTCCAATTCGGCCGGATGTCCACCCATAATTCTCTTTGGTGCTCGCAATGATGGCATTATCTGCTCATGTCTGGCCCAGCGTAGTCTTTATCTATAATAATAAAACCAATATTAGTATGGGACTTTCTAAGGTTAGACAGGTATCTCAAAATTATCTTATGCATAATTTTAAAACAAATAAGAGATTACACTTTTTAAAATAAACAAAGTAATGGATATAACATGAGTTTAATAAAAAGAACATAAACAAACGTTGATATTGATAAGTTATTATTGAGAAGATTCAATACTTACTTAGAATTGATTTGTGTTCAAGCAAATTTATATTCATAATTCATCCCTTAGTCAAAATATTATCAGATATTGCTCTGCGGTCTCTGTGATTTGTTGCAATGAAATGACTGGCTCAGATACTTATCTGCAACAAAAAAATAATGTGTGTTGACAAATGTTTTAAATTTGCTGCATTTAATGTCTATTTCTTTTTATAATTTACAATAAAACATTGGAAGGAATTTGGAATAATGTTCCACAGGTTGAAAATGTGAAACTTAAGAAGTAAGTGAAGGTGATGTTTGTATCTGTATGATAATTATTTTTAGGTTATAAATTATATGTTTTTTGAAACTATAGGTTACATACCTGAAATCCAATATTAATCAATTTAAATCTCAGTCCATCCATCAAACTCTACTGACTTAAATATTTTTCCAAGGAATGAATCAGTTTTGATGTCTATTTTCGACAAACCACTCTTACTCTCACAATTAAACGCGTAAAAAATTTGACAGCTCGTGCAGTACCATAGATGGAGATAGTGCATACAGTTCAGAAATAATTCATTATAAAATTGATTATATTGAAAATATGTTTTTTATTCATATAAATAATTAAAACCTTTTTTTATTTAATAATTAATTATGACGTAGCAAAATTACTAATTAATTATAGACGACATTTTATTCCGCTATACATATTTTCTTTTGATAGTGTCTTTAAAACAAACCTTCATAAAAATATAATATGAAGTAGATGACATTTACACACAAAATATAATATATAAATTGGTTAAGCAATATTATTATTTTATTATTCTTAGAAAACCCATCCTGGAAGAATGATTTGTGAAAAATACGCTGCTATATTTTAATTAGGTAATAGTGCGCTACCAAATCATAGATTTACTTATACATAGATCAATAGAATTCATAGTCAATGTCACTTGTCACTCATTGTTGATAAATATTGATATGTCAAAAAACATAAGAGAGTGGTATAATGCTTCCAATTTTGAAAATATAAATACATAAATATGAGTTTGCTGCTCTAATAGATTTTTCGGTAGGTACCAAATATTGTTTATTAAGATTATAATCCCTTCTTTGTAATTTTTAAGTATTGGCTCAGAAACATAAAAAAATATTGACATTTTCTGTAACATTCTTTCCATCGCTAGGATTTTATTATTTTTTAGTTTAAGAATGCATGAATCACTTTGAAATGTTAACCGAATTGGAAACAAATGAGCTAAGACTTCCATACTCTTTTTCAAAATATATAAGCAATATGATTTATGCTAAACTATAAGATTTGATTTTAAATTCAACCATTAGTGCAAAGGGGTTAGTAAAGAAAAATAAACGCAAATATTTATTGACTGATGATAAATTTATTCATTTTCAGTGTCACAAACCTTGGTTGGTTTTATCTGTCATCAAATTGTGCTGTGACTGAGACACCTTTGGGTTTTTTTGCGTCAAAACCTGTCAATCTTCACATACTACATCCAACGATTGCAGTTTTGGTCTTTCAAGGATTCTTTATTCTACAGGATCATGTTTGAGATGTGTAAAGAGAATATGTTGCTGACGGAAGAAACTACTACAGCAATAATCCCATACCATAATTTTTAAATATAATGCTTCTTGTCGTATTATGAAACATACATGAAGATTGTTATATTAACGCAATAAAATATTAATATATATTTAACATTGTTTTTAATTTATCTTCATACCTATTAATTAAGAATTTAGATAATTTTGTTAAAATATTTTTTTTCAAATAAAGTGATCTTCAAATAAAGTGATATTCGATGATTCTATACACAACGATCTGTTTTATGTGATTAGTTCAGATATGAATATTATACAGTATTTCTTATTTATTATGATGTGGATAAAACAAATATATTTTTTACTATAATAAACATGCACACATACATACCTGACAAATCCATTATGATTTTGATAAACAGGAACGTCATTAGTTCCTGTCAGATTCGCTTTCTTTCAGAGTTCTGTTTTATCGACCAAATCTACTAAAGAATTTTTATACTCATTTCAATTTTCAAAAATCATTTTTACGATTAATATATTTAAATGTATTATGAATTTAATTTCATGTATCTTTATTATTTACCAACATTTAATATGATTTTATCAGGTACTTACTCATCTAATGGCCACGACAGATTTACACAAACTGCGGCCATAAATTTTTTTAAATGTGTCAAATTACAAAATGGAGGAATTATATTTCCAAAATTTTGCATTAAATCTTTATTTATTGAGAATAATAAGATTTGAATAACATTTATATGTATAACGAATCAATCTCCAATTATTTTATTACATTTTCATACCGTAATACCAAGATTCCATTCAACGTTTACATGAGTAATTTTGTTTCCAAAAGATGGCTTTCTGTCTTTTTTGAAAATTTGTATGAAGATCCTAAAAAAATAAAGTTTTTTAAATAGCGCTTAATATATTAAAGTTAACGTTGCCAATTGTATCTTAGAACGTTCTCGAGCAAATTTCACCGCTCTGCGCAGATTCATATCTGACGTAGCATTTGTATTTTGAGCGTGATGCTCCGACATAACGGAAAGTATTGTCAAAGGCAAATAAAAAAACAAACATTTCTGAATTATTATGTAGATATGGCAATTCGTTAAATTCTCTTTAGAAAAAATATAATTTGTTTATTTCTTCTATACCAGAATTCCAGAATACTAGATAAATTTGATTATATGCCATAATAGAAATACCTATTGATTACGAATAATTTTATTGGAGGGGTTAATAAAACATCATGCCAAAAGTACCTAACAGATTGAGAGCATTAGGTATGCCGTTAATTTAATTTGCTTAACTACGTATTTATATTTGAAAAATTGTTGACCGTTGCTATTTAAGTATTTGGTAGCCCATCAGTAGGCCTAGACAAAATGCATTAGGCGATCGACTACAAACGAATTCTTCGACAATGTAGAGTAGGAAGCAGTGGCGTTCCGTGGGTTATTGGCACCCGGGGCGGGAACCACACCCTTTGGCGCCCCCACATAACTTTTCCTAAAAAAAAGGTCATTTCTATAATTTGGTATCTGGAAACATGACATTTCCTAAAAAAAAAGGTCATTTTCTATAATTTGGTTCATGCCTATTTCGAAAACCGGACGTATAGTATAGCGCGAGCATATTTTGCCGCCCTGCTAATAGAGGCGCCCGGGGCGGTCCGCCCCCCCCCCCCTCGGTACGCCACTGGTAGGAAGAAAATGAACTGTCCACTTTTTATATTTTCATATATACTAAGTGTCTTTGTTTGGTTTTAATAATTGTTTATATTTTCCAGTGGATAGTTAATTTTTTCGTACTATAGTACTATTTCGTACTTTCGTTTGTAGTCGAACGCCAATTTGAATTTGTCTACCGGGGCAGTAGTGCAGTTGATGGATTTCGTATCTACAGCGTATTGGAGGCCATGGGGCTCGAATCCCGGAGCTGATCATTTCCATTTTCAGAATACAAGTTTTGCTTTCTGTGAGAGATGTCGAAAGTATATTTTGCGCTAACTTTGGGTGAGCATAGATTCATTTTTATACAACAAAAAAATGTTAGTAAATAGGTACCTATAATGTAAGTAAGTACCTGTAGGTATTATTCTTATTATGAAGAAGAATATGCATTCAGATTGAATCAAATAATTTTGATACTATTGATATTCAACTCTGCATAGCAGTATTAAAATCAAAAGTGTTCAAGTAGGTACCTATTCGGTTGCTGCTTCGGTCAGGAACACGATGTCAGAGGGCCTTTCGTCGTATAGCAATCGGACCCAATATGGGACACAGTTTGTCTCTCCGCTCTATTATCACATCCTCACAAGTGTGCGTTAACACCAAACGTACATAGATCCAGAGCTAGAAATAGAGCATTTTTCATGATCGTTATATTTTTTATAAATGAATCTGTAAAGGAACATAATATTATTATTAATAACCACTTTTTTGCCAACCAAACTGCCAGACATAGGTATAAATATTTGGGCTTTGAATGCGAGTCGGTGTTCTAGGTTTAGAATGTATAGAATTCTGTGATTGAACGTATGGCTCTATGCTCCCCATAGCGACCATATATTAACGAGGAGTCTAGTAGTCAAAAGGCAAAAGCGGTCATCATTTTAACAAAAGTCATCTGTAGACTGTAGGTAGATACTTTTTGTAAGTTCGGTAAGCTGTTAAAAGGGGACATAAAATTTTGCAAAAAATATCCCTTTTTGCCAAAGTGAATTTTGTTTCAATACATCAGGTGTCTGCAGTTCAGTGGCGTACCGAGGGGGGGGGGGGGGGCGGAGAAAATCTGCTGTTATGCTATACACGACCAGATTGATAAAATGAGAATTTATATTTTGACCAAAAATAACAATTAATTTCGGGTTAAGGTCTTAAAAAAACATTTGCGGTGAATCCGCAGGTACAAAAATCTGCTGTAAGTACTTATGCAAATTAAAATAAATAGGTATGCAAACTTTTTTATTTTGATATATTTTTTTTCATTTTCGTGTTTTTTTATATGGAGGGGGGGGGGGGGTTCAAATTATATAAGGAGGGAAGGGCGCCAAATTATATTGGGGGGGGGGGGGGGCAAATTTTAATTCCGCCCCGGGCGCCGAAAACCCACAGTACGCCACTGGTGCAGTTTTTTTTCTATTCACAGGACGGCTTTACCTTTTTGCCAGTATGTAGCAACTTTTGGAAAAAAATGTAACAACCTAAAAAATGCAGATGGCTTTCTTTCAGTTATGTTATAATTCCCTCTATGTTATTTCGACACACCCAAAATCACTCTAATTCGGGTGAAAGGCCTTAATAAAAACAATTCCGGCATACCTACTTATTCAATGTTTAAGGTACGAAAGTTAGGATATTTTTTTTAATATTAGCTAGGAACCATCTTTCCATTATTTGTTGAAATGAAGTGAATAAAGTAGTATAAATACTTTGGTATTTTCTAGCTAGGTTTTGCTCAATATTCCGCCTTTTCATTTGGATTGTCAAAAAGCGCTGATAGTTACACGTCATTAATCATTTCGGATAGCTGAGAGTTTTCTCTGACCTTTTCTTTCTTTTTACTAATCTTCTCCACACCATGCACCGCCTTACCTACATAACTACTATCAATGCTAGGTATATAAGTAGGTATACACACGTACTTACTGTAATATATGTTAAGAAGGTAGGTAGGTACACACGATAACATATAGTTTCACATTCTTTAGGATTATTTCCGTTTTTCCTCTCGTTTTATTCTGTTTATTGGTGCAATAATATTTGTTGAGAAACATTTCGTTTGTAGGATAATCTGCTAACACAACGGAAAACAATCTTTAAGAAGTTATCTAACAACAATATATACAATGTTTACTCGACACTTTCTTGCTTCTGAAATCATTCCTATATTCAAGCAAGTGGAATAAAATTGGATATACTTATTTATAGATACGTAGACATGATTGATTGCTTAAATGACGTAAATCAGAGATGAAAAGTCTGTCTTTTTAATGATAGATAATTATATTATACCTAGGTATTAGGTAGGTACCTTTCTGTCAGAATATTACTAAAGGCTATTTTACAAAGGTTTTTTGATATGGTCGACATGGTCATTTTATCTTCTTCTTTGGTAGTTTTCAGAAGAAGTCAAGTAGGTATTACGAAGGCTAACAATAAATTTCAGGATTTTTGTATTGTGAAAAACTCCGTAAAATTGGATGCAACACTATTCAATTTTATTGCAGAAGTTCTTTGGTGAAATCAATTTTCAGATTTTATGCATTTTTTTCAAATCAATCAGATTATTGATAAAATTTCTTTCAAGCTTTCAGAAATATTTTTTTTAACATTCAAACATATTTTAAGCATATTTTTGTATTTTTAAACCAATGAATCTTTTTTTGGTGTTTTAGTTGTACAATTAATTTAGTTGATTTAGTTGACTTTAGATTTTTTCACAATGAGTAGTCAAATGTAAGCTATGTTATGTTACCCATCAATATTTTATTGACTTTATGGCGGGACGAAGTTCGATGGGTCAGCTAGTCTATAATATAAAAGAAAGTCGGGTTAGTGCGAACATTTATAACTCGAGATCGGCTGAATAGATTTTTATGATGCTTGGTTTAATGTATTCTTCTCCACTCCGGATAACAGAATAACTATATATTTAAAAAATCGAAAAAGGGATTGAAAATAATATAGAATAAAATATTAAACTTAGTATGGAATGAATTTCGATAACAACGCCATCTGTGAAAAAAATCCATAACAACACAATTTTTATTTATCGAGTTTCAAAACATTGGTGCGCAGATTTTTGATAAAATTTCTTTCGAGCTTCCAGAAATAATTTTTTAACATTCAAACATATTTTGAACGTATTTTTGTATAAATTACAAATTTGAATTCAATATTTTTGTGGTAAGGACTACAGGATAACGTCTGTCGGAAAAGCTATTAAAGTATATTTGAAGGCTTGAAGCTAACAAATAATATAATTTGAAATTATCTGTTCTATCGGGGGGAACATTGTGGGAGGCCCTGCACATGGCAGCGGACCGGGGGCTCTGGGGCAGACTGGTGGAGTTGGTGTGTGATGATGGTCACGACTCACGATCCTCAGAATTGAGGGACCGATGAAGATGATGATGACGATGTTCTATAGAAGGGGTCACGGTTCGTCTCAAACCTAGTATTTTTGCAGCAATGTTCACCAATCCATCCTTTAATCCAAAGTATACTTTAATTTCCACTACCAGAAAGAACCCTCTATTAAAATGATTGACAGCCCTATCCGAGGAATAAAAACACGAGTCCAAACCTAACACAAAGCAAAAAAAAAACTGCTAACCTAGGGTAGCCCAGAACTCATAGTATATTATAACAGCCTTTTCGTGTAAAACATAATCTTTGCATAAAAATTCATAATTTTACGATTAAAATGAATTTATCCTTGGAATTATTATAGAAACTTTAAAATGATATCGACTATTGGAGCTTTTATTATCTGCTTTAGAACTACATCTTATATATAAAAATGGAGAGCTATTTCGCGTTGTCATCGGATGGCGCCTAAACGGCTGGACCGATTTCGCTAATTCTTTTTTGTCGTGTAGGCTTTTATCAGGAGAGTGTCCTTTTAGAACAAAAAAATTAAGAAAAATGCATAGGAAATAAGAAAATTTAAGAAAACTATAAAAATGGAGATTTATTTCCCGATATCATCGCATCACGCCTAAACGGCTGGACTGATTTCGCTAATTCTTTTTTCGTCGTGTAGGCTTTTATCAGGAGAGTGTACTTTTAGAACAAAAAATTTAAGAAAAATGCATGTGAAATTAGAAAATTTAAGAAAACTATAAAAATGAAGATTTATTTCCAGATATCATCGCATCACGCCTAAACGGCTGGACCGATTTCGCTAATTCTTTTTTGTCGTGTAGGCTTTTATCGGGAGAAGGTTGATTTAGAAGAAAAAAATTAAGAAAAATGCATGGAAAATTAGAAAATTTAAGAACACTATAAAAATGGAGAGCTATTTCCCGGTGTTATCGCATCGTGCCTAAGTGGCTGGACCGATTTCGCTAATTCTTTTATTGGCGTGTAGGATCTTATCAGAAGAAGGTTGTATTAGAAGAAAAAAATTAAGAAAAATTCACGGAAAATTAGGAAATTTAAGAAGAAACAGAAAGTAGGTAATCTTTTTAGTACTTTTTACAATATAATTTTGTTCTACTTTTGATTTTTTAATAATTGAGATTTGAAAGAACTGTCAGTGGATTGATTGTTGTTGCAATTGATAGAATGCGAATGTAAAAAATATATCGTATGAAATAGATTGATTGAATAAGTCATATAATATTCATTGCAGTTAATTTTTATAAGGAGTTTTGGTAAGTTTTAATACAAGAAATACGTTATTGTAATGAAGTGCAAGGAGTTTTGAAAACTTTCTTTTTTTACAGAGATTTTAAAACCACCAGCAAATAGAATCGTATATATAACATTGCTATTAAGGAGTTATACTTAATTGAAGTTCATTTTATAAGGAGTTTTGATAAGTTTTAACACAAGGAATACATGATTATATTGAAGAACAAGTAGAATATTTTTTTTGTTTGTTTGAAAATCAATTCTTCGTTTATGGGCTGATTTTTAGAGGATGAGTACATACATATAACGTAAATATAATCCGCATCGTTAATATGTAAAAAAACCTGGATATTATTTGCTAATGACCTAGCATTTGTTTCTTTATTGAAAATAAAAATTGCTACACTTCCACCATGTTGTAATAGAAGTTAGAAAAAAACACAGCTGATACTGCATTAGGGATTTTTAATTATTTCCACTATTTTGAAATAGAAGATTTAAACACGCAATGTTGTGTGAAAGTGAATGTTGAGAACTTGGAAGTATGTCTATTTAGGTAATTTATTTAGAAGAGATGCAGGGTGTGAAAAAGAGATTGAAAGAAGGAAATTGGCTGGGAGAAGGGTTGGCGGTGCACTTAGACCTCTAAGAAGATATCTCTGAAATCGACAGTTGATGCACAATGCAATCCTGATGATTTATGGGAGTGAAACTTGGACATGGACGAAAAATTTGGGAGTTGGAATAAATGCTGTGGAAATGAGATCACTGCGTAGGATATGCGAAAAGAGACTTATTGATAAGGTGAGGAATGATAATATAAGAAAGGAATGTGGAGTGGATATTAGTGTAGTAACTAGAATGAAAGTGAATAAAGAAAGAAGGTTTGGGCATGTAAAGAAAATGAACGAAGAGAGAATGACTAAAAGGATATATAAATCTGAAAGAATAGGTGCACGCAGACGAGGCCGACCTGGAATGACATAGACGGACCATATCGGTGCCGTCTTACGGGAGGGTCAAGTCAGGAGCAAAAGGAATATAAGAGCATGTATGCGGAATGTTATGCGTTTGGAGGAAGCGAATGAGTTTGGATTGGAAAGAATGGAAGTCCATACTCTCATCCTACCCCCTTCGGGAATCAGTCTGATGGGCAAAAAAAGTATTGACACCTCAATGCGTATTTTGAATCGGTACGGAGATGTTCCTTATCGTACTTTGATTAATCAAATATATTATTTTAACTGAGCAAAATAACTATTAAAATATCGAATTTAATGACATACCTAAATTCTTTTTTTTTACATTAACATCAAATAAATCAAAATTAAAACTCCCTTTGAACTCCACTCAGGAGCAAAGTGAGGCAAAAAGAGCTCTCTATTGCACTCGATCTTGCGCAATGATGACCTCTTCCCATATCATATTAACATAGGTTATAAGTTTTTGATATAAAAACAAACCCAGACCCAATGAATGCAGCGTGGTATGCAGGTTTTGGTAATGCTAGTAAATAGTCATTCGTGTTAAATAACTAAAAAAACGAATTCGAGCTCTGTTGCATAAAACCTAGAGTACCCATATTATTTATTTCGATACGAAGTTCGACGGGTCAGCTAGTATTCAATATTAATCGGTACTTTAAGGGGGACCCACTGATGTTACGGACTTCAAATTATGAGTGCTTGTCTAGGAGCATAAGACCAACCCGTATACCAAATTTTATGAAAATCCTAGATTTTTTTTCTTTTTTAGCCCTTTTTCTAGAACAAGTGAAATTTTCTTTGGATATTTTAAGAGGGTTCCCCTGAAGGTGTACCTTCTCAACATTTTACTGACTCATCTACATCGAGGGGCTAACCGTTCTACCAAATTTCAATCAAATCGGATAAGAATTACTATGAGTTATGGGTGCGCACACATTTTTGGCGTACGGGTACGCGGAAATTAAAAATATTTTTTTTTTTGCATCTTTGGAATCTACACCCTCGAAAACGTCGAGAAAATTAATTTCAGCGAAATCAGATCACAAGACTCATATACTACGAGTAAAAAATTAAAACGTATTATTTTGTTTAAGTGTTTGTTGGATTGTACTTTGTATTTTCGTTTGTACCTACACAAAGGTATAAGAAGGACTCACAGTGTGAAAACACAATCAGACTGAAAACTTAACGAAAGTGTGGGCGGAATATTGTGAACCTAACCTACATTATACTGTACTCCTTTAGGTTCTGTATGCTTAACACCGTTCGCCCATACAACACGACTACTAGTTATTAAGGATTTATGTTTGGTATTGTGGTTAGTTTCCCTGATATCAGCCGGGCCTAGCACTCTTGTAATTTTATATTATTATCAAACTGTAGGCATATCTAATAGAATGTGTAGGTATACAGGGCATATCCGTGGCCCGCTATTAGAGGGGTGGAACTATTTCATCACGTAGATACGTAAAATAATAATTTACGGTGTGTTAGTCGGGTACCTACTTACTCACTCATCTGCATATTTTATGATTCGGCTATGCAGAGTACAGTGGGTGATCGGTTAACGGGCTATGAACACTTTCATGCATGATTTTTGGGACGTTCGTTCGAACAAAAAAGAGTACATGCACATTCGGTCTTCTGAGTTCGGGTACAAATATTCGCATCTAAACTTTTTAATTCTTGCCCGTTCCCTATATAGTTGGATATCCGATTCTTCCTAAGCATGTGTCATGTTGGGTCTCCCAAACGTCGATTTTCATCCAAAAGAAGACCAAGGCTGCGATGGGGATGGCGCTGAGATGGACCTGGGGCTTTAGGGGGTTAGTGACTGATGCACAGTGGTGGCGGATAGGGTGGCTTGGAGAAGTTTGCTGAGAGAGGCCGAGACACACACAGGATTGTAGCGCCCCAGATGTATGTGTGTATGTATTTGTCCCTATCATGGGCTGCTGCAAAAAGCGCTTGCACTTTCCGAACTTTGATATAGCAGCAACAACAACAGCAACAACTGTCTGACCACTCTTGCTCTATGGGAGCAAATTTTCATTATTGCCCATATCTATCCATGAGGCATATGTACATCGGAAATTTTCGCCTTGCTTACCGTCCTATCCCGTTCAGCACCGACAGCCATAAGTTAGGCTTCGTCACATCAGCACAGGGTCACCACAGAGGAACGAGATCCGTTCAATCGGTTTATTTAAAACATATAATACTTGCTTTCCCGACAGACGTTGTCCTGTGGACCCTTTGGTCCTAACCACAGGCGGCCCGTTCATTGTACACTGCGCCTCCAGAAAAAAAAATAAACTAATTAGGTAAATAATAACATTAAAATATTAATTCTAAAACGTCCATATTTCATTCGTATTCAAAGCTCAGACAGGATCAACGCGCGAATAATATTATATAAGCGCAATTTGGTTGACTTTGTATGAAAAATTTCTAAAACGCCCGAAGCGGTGGAGTAAGTGAAATGGGCTTCTATAAGAGTGGCAATTACGTATGCGAGAATGAGAGGGTGCAGGTGCAGAAGACAATAATTTTGTTGTTAGATTATTTCAAAGATGACGTCGCATCATATTCGTACCATACAAACTTTAATATCATATTTTATATTATTTCTTATCCATCTTTTTATTAGTTATTCTGTTATCCGGAGTGGAGAAGAATCTCGAGTTATAAGTGTTCGCACTAACCCGACTTTAATTTATATTAGAGATAATATGAAGAACAAGTATTAGGAATGTTTCACAATTATTGAGAAACGTTTTGCAATAGATCTCGATCACACCATCCTAAGAAGAAAAATATTATGTAATGAAAGTTGTAGGTATTAGACGTGTATCGTTGGAGAATTTCTGCAAATTGGAGGTCCGTACTTTCCGCCTAACTGACTGCGTTTGAAGGGATAGAGTAGGCTGAACAGTGAACAACCTGATATAGCATCCTAGTCTATAACAATATCAGTAATTAATCATGTTTTACCTGTTCAGTGAGTCGGACGGACTTCCGATGCGCCTGGAGGTGCTAAGTTGGAAGGATGTAGTAAGAACCTATATACCTACAAGGCTATTAGGTACATTATTGTTTGAAGAAGTTCTGGGAGAGGGAAATCTGTTTTGCATAAACCAAACTATAATAATATGGAGTAACGGCAGTAGTGATGTCTGTATGATAATAAATAAAGAAATAACACTCAATACATAGGTGTCAGTATAGCCGGCGGAACTTAATGCTTGAAGCTTGATAATGTGAATGATAAAAGCGTAAAATTCCGCCGATAGCATAACATAAGAAGGGGATAGTTGTACCTTTAAAATGTCTCCACAAGAAATAAAATTAGGGCCTTTGGACTCTTTTTTTGTAGCTATAGAAGAATGTTCAATGAGGCATAATGTCACTGAGAGATTGCGTACCGATAGAAGATAATGTTTTTAAACAGTTGACCGGAAGAAAAGTAGACCACAACTTCTGTATAATAATATGCTTCTTACAATTGATCGTGGAAAGAAAAATACAGAGCAGACAGGGTAAACAATCTGTCGCAGCACTTCTTTGCTAGGCAAAGATCTACCTACGTAGTAGAAATTTTCTTAAGCAGGTATTTCTTTCCATTTCTTATAATAGACCGTATAAAGGTAGAATATTATGATACACTCTAAAAATTAATAACTCCATACCAAGTAATAAATAAATTTTAATGAAATAATTAAGATGTTTTATAAATTTAAAATACGCCGTGATGTTGCATCGTTTAATTTTTGCAAGTTCCCTCTTGCATAGAATAATAGGGGATGGCAACATATGCGCCCTAACTTGAGAGCGCTGGGATATCCGCCCCATCCTAGCTGGATATATTACGTAGAATGATAATAATTCTATTATTATTATGATTAATATAATACACTTGGTACTTAGCATAGGTACGTGCTGTGAATAAGTTCTACTGGAGCCAGAGGTACCGGTTGCTATTGTAAATTTGTATCTCGAAGCCCTCTTAAAGGAATACTTCTCATATAATAACACACGTCTTGTAACTAACTTATTCCAAATTCAAAATTATTTCCAACTTTTCTCATTTGTCTCTTTTTTCAAATTTATCGCTGTTTTAAGTTTTTCATTTGTTCTTTCTCTTTTTCCGAAGGTGTATAAAACACGGTGACAGAAAGATAAGTCTTGAAAAATTAATCCAACTCGACGTTAGAGCGAGAGTAAGTAATCTCATTCGGAAAAATAAAAGTTTTTGAGCTGAACGATTTGTATGTTTTTACTTAAAATAAACGAAACATTATGATATCGTTTTTACCATATAAGCTTGTCAGGAATGGACAGCAATATAAAGGTATGAAAAAAATGAATCTGGGCTCACCCAAAGTGATCACAAATACACTTTTTCAGCAAAGTTTCTCTATGTACGTTCGTTTAATAATGCTGGAAATACAAAAATCAGATTGGGATGATACAAAAATATGCTCCACATCTCGGAAGCATCTTGAAAGAGAGTAGGAACCTACATATTTGTTGACCATTTTCACAATCTGAACGGGATTTTGTAAAGTACACATTACTGCATCTGATTTCTAAGCGATGAGTTGAAAGTACTGGTGGTATTGCGACGAGCTATTTTTCTTACTCAAAAACATCCGAGAGTAGACGAAACTAGGTTTTTAATAATAGATAATATAAGGACAATTTATAGAGCGCCGTTTAGTGACAACAGTAGTCACCTCAAGGGCGCTTGTAGTTTGCAAATAAAAAAGAAAACTATACTAGGGCTGACAGCTTAACATTAATGATAACTAAAATTAAATTAAAAAGAAAAGTAAATAGAGGTCAACAGCATAACATACCATTTACCGATAAATATAACCTAGTACAAGCTATAAAGATTTATTTTATATAAAAATGAATCTGTGCTCACTCAAAGGGAACACAAATACACTCATTGACAGATTGTGTCGTGAAAGAGGAAGATGGTCGGCACCTGGGATCGAACCCACGGCCTCCGCACGAAAGAGTGTGAAAGCCGGCGTCGTAACCGTCAGACCACCAACCACTTCATGTTTCAAGGAAGTAGATAATATTACAGCTTAAAAATATACAAAGAATAAAATTAAATAAAAGAAAAGGAAAATTAAATAACTAGAGGTCAACAGTATAACATACCATTATTTACCTACATAACCTAGTACAAGTTATAATGATGTTTCAAATAAATGGATAATACCTATTACAGGTTAAAATTGACACATGTTTAGACAAACCTGGTTATATTAATAGCATTAAAGAAGATTAAAATTAAATTAAATACCTTGAAGTCAACAGAAGGTATAACATACAATTTACCTAGATAATAATAATTTACCGTATTATTTAATTTTTATTTTATTTTTTTATAATTTACCGTATAGCTTTGTATCAGATGTTCCGAGCAATCCAGGACAGACAGGCATACTCAAGAGTGATAGTACCTAAACTTCACTCAGATATGTCAGGACCCGCAAAGAAGAAGAATTTTTTTTTATTATCTCTTGAGACAAACTACACTAACGCAGACTGGAAAGACATATTTTACATAGAAGACGGAAAGATAAATATGATTCATCATTTTTTTTTGTTTTGGTTTTGCGGTAGATTTTAACACTCCAAAATAATATGTAGGTATTTATTGTTTTGAATTAATACTTTAAAATTTATTGTATTTTTTAAATTCTGCGTTTACTTTACTGATTACGTTTAAATTTATTTTAAAAATCCGCCACATTTGTTGATGGCACAAAAGATAAGCAAAAATTATATCTCGTTTGCAGATGTGGAAAATATTTGTTTTCCGGGAGTATTGGTTGGCGCGATTGTGCAGAGTCAGCATATGAGGCTGTGTTATTTGTATTTATATTCAAGTCTACCACTCCGGCAAATACAAGGAATAAGACCGTTTTTATTTACTTATGTACTGAAAAAAAAAACTAACGATTCAATATTGTATTATACCCCGAGATTGTTTTAGAACTGTTTTAGCCACTTATGTAGTTCCGTATTACCAAAGAATAAAAGCTTACAATATAAAGGGGAGTGCAATGTATACAGGCCGAGTTTAGTTTAAGGAATGTTTTTATAACGCAGTATTTGTTGAGAGTTGGCGAAAGCCGTCTAGGCTATTTAATAAAACTAGTGATCGGCTAGAGCTCGAAATTCGAACATATAAACTATATAATTTAGATTATAAGTGTGAACATTATTAAGATTCCTTTGTCAGAAAACTGAGCGAGCGCTATTTCACAAATTTATTTTAAAAATAATGACACGGATACATCAAATTTGAAATATTCCTTCAACGTTTTTTTCTATTATAATTTTTTCATTTTATTAAATCAATAGACAAACAATATTAGGAGGACAGATTCATTAAAAAAAAATATAAATTCTCTGTAGTAGCTGATGAACATTTTTCAAGTCCAATATTGAAAGTCTGAAGTAGTGAGTGTAAGTTAAAATGTTATAATGGAGCTTTTGCATTCAAATGAGTTCATAAAGGAATAGATTGATGCAGTATAAAACAAAGGAATCTAAACGGACCTGATGAATGCTTGCCCATCCGCCTTTATCATGATTAGGTTAAATGTCAAAAGAAGATAAAAAATCCAAACACGTTTTTTTATATAATCCAGAAAACCAATTACGCTGACCAGTACAGTGCAAAACTAGCCATGAAGTTAAGATACGAAATTTTTATGTATACCTACATGAGCAATAATAACATGACGTTTAGACACGTAGTATTTCTACTGTGTGCTCTTTAACTAGATGAGTGAATTGTTTTTTTTTTGTATAATGGTACTTTCTTATCTTTTTTTTCAAGACAAATTAAGGTGCATGTGGTGTTTGTATGTAAGAAGAGAACGATTTGGAGTGAGTTGTGTCAAGTCATATCATTTGAAGCGTACCTACATTGTGTATTTTGTCGGTGCTCTATGCATGCATGTGTGATTGGTGTATGCTTGCATTAAATCGAGGAATATAGTTGAAAGGATGAGTGTTTTAAATTGTTTTTTGTACGATTACTTTCATTATAGTTATGTTCTTTTGTCTGTGCTGGTCAGGCTTTATTACTTGGTCGCACGGCAGTGTGATGGGTACATTTGCCTGCCATATTGCGAGGATTGTTTACGTTTTAGTTTGGATGAATTTAAATGTAATTCGTGAAACGAAGAACATAAGTGGAACTTGTGCCAGGTTGCGTTGTGAGTTTACGCATTTCTATTCCGTTTTTATTTTAATTTTGAGTCTGATGACATTTTTTAAACGTCGATTAAATATTGCTATATCATTATAATAGTACCTACCGAAGGAGTGCTGCTTTCGGTCAATGTTGTCTAGAGGTGTTATACCTAACTAAGTTTCAAATTACGCCTCCTTTAAAAATAGATATATTGTTTACATTCATAGTGAATTGACAGATATGGTAACTGGACCTAAATAATTGTAGTATGCTGATGGTTTGTAAGTAGATGTAAAGCTTGGCCGACTGTCCTGGCTATTAAAAGGTATCCTTCTGAATGAATTGTTATTCGAGTACAGTGTCGATGTTGTGCACCTACAAGCAATGTGTAGAATTTTTTTTTTTTTTTTAACTTTTATTACGTAGAGGTCATTGTTGTTACACCTATTTGTTGCAAGATTTGAACTTTTCACATTATAATAATATATATACCTACGATTTATCAAGTGAAAATATCTCTAATGAGAATGATATTTCTAAAAGGTGATGTGTTAGTTTAGATCAGCTGCCCACTTTGGATGTGACTGCGATATTGTGTCAACTTCCGATTTAGTGCTCTATCGCGAAAGAAAAACATGTAAATGGACTAAGCATGCTTTTCTTAAACATTCGAGTTATTCTGTACATACTGATGGTTGCCTTATTTATACGTTTGTTTATTATAAAGCAGTTGTTGTCTCACTTATATGCTGTGTATGTGAATGTCAGTGAATGAGGGTGTGAAGCTATTTGTGAGTGTGAGAGTGTGTTTTTTTTGTACCAACTTATATTATTATAAGACTATATTTTTAGAACCGTTTTTAGTTTGCCCTAGCACAGGCTTAGAGCATATTTGGGCAACATTTTTAATCCTTTTTTCAAATGTTTTGTAATAATTGAATTGAATAAATAAAATAAAAATAAATAAAATGAGCATCAGGATTTGATAAGAGACTTCATTTTTTCTGTGGCGGAGTTAATTTTTATAAAAAAAAACAGAACTGTTAATTTTACTTACTTATTATTTTTTCTTCGACATCTTCAGTGCCTTAAGCTTATGTTCAAGTAGGTATATATGGCACTGTAGATGGATGTATAAGCGAAAGCCCTTTGCCATGTGAAATAAACAGTTATAATAATAATAAAAAATAAACCAACGATAAGATGAGATAACACAACTTACCATTAAAAACACAAGTAAATAATTGTTATTTTTCTGTTTTATAGTTACCCTCAGACTAATAGGAAATATTATATTTTTGGTGTCTTAAATGTTATAAATATTAAAATATTATTATTATAAATTGTGAATAATAAAATGAGAAGAGTTTACGAAGAAAGTATAGAATCACAGATGGTGGGTATTGAATAGAGAAGTGGATTAAGGAAGCGAAAAATGTCAATAGCTCTTCGATAAGACAATAACAATTATTATCCAGAAATACGTTGGATCCTCTGTTTAGGAATTGTATGGGAGAAATCATGCGCTTATAAATCTTCAAATGAAAAAGAGTTAACTAATCAAGTTATTAAGAAGAATTATTGGTTCAAAGCATCCCTAAAATAAATACTGAAAAAGGGTAAAGTTACGTAAGCTTCACCTACGCACAATCCATTATTTTGATGCAAGATGCAAGCAATTGCTGAAAATTGTACTGAAAGGTGTGTCAGCAAATGAAATTTGATATTTTTCAAGAGATTATTGCGTAATGTCAGCTTTATAATTCGTATCTAATGGCAGGTGATTAACAAAAAAAAAATAAACATTGTAAACATATTGTACAAACAAGGGAACAATACAACACTGTCTTTTATACGCGTTAATAATTATCACCTTGTTAATTAGAAAAAGGGGCGCCATTCTGTGTAAACCTTTTTTTATCAACTTTATGCTATTTTTGTAATCATACTGTTATTTCGACGTCTTCAAACAGATTTTAGTTTTAATTTAATGATGTTGAAACATAACATTCCTTTTATGCATACTAAGTTTCTATTTAAATATATTTTTATGTAATTTAAACAGACAGACATGTGCTAAAAAATATTTGTGATGAAAAATAATCCAAACAACAATATTGAGTGAGTTATTATGATGGGTTGAAAATATAATCACTAGGTATTATTTTGTTATTTATTTTTGAATTGAAACATTCCGTGTTATTTTAAAACAAATGAAGACGTTATTTTGTGCAAAAACAATGTAAAATAATAATAAAAAAACTCAACGATAGAAAAAACAAAACCACACAAAGCGGTGAAAATCCAAATGTTTCATTAGAACGTGTCGGCGCATAATCAATTCTGATTGGAGTTGCGGCAAAGACAAAAAGTAGAAATTTGAAATAATGTCGATGGTAGGGGAGTAATTTCAAAAGCCTCTACAGCTATTTATTCCAATTACCGCTGAGCAATATATTTCAATCGAAAGACAAGCAAATATCTTGATAAAGTATCGATATTTTCTTTTATTGTTGTGTAAAGAGTCTTCTTTCTTGCCTTGCTGTCGAAACGAATCCATTTAGGAATTTCGAAAGTCCGAAAGTGACTTTCGAAAAGCTCGCAGAAATCCATGTATAACATGAACAGTACCCCTATTCTCTGTTTTATCGGAAGGTAGTCACGCTAGTAAAGTGAGTATTACACGATACATTTTGTATGGAAACATGTATAGCGCCGCCACAGAGATATTTCTAGAAACAAAAGGGATTCTCGTATTCGATACGTACTTATAGACGTTTTTCATACAAAATGTATCGTGTAATACTCACTTTAATACCGTGACTACCTTCCGATAAAACAGAGAATAGGGGTACAGATGATGTAAAATAGAAGAATCAGAAAGAAAAGCTTGCGGAGAGAAGATATTGTTTACTATTTACTAAAGGAAGAGTTAACAAAAAGGAACGTCTCTGCACACGGGTATAAGTACCTACCTCACCTGTAAGTAGTGAACAACAACTGTGGGGCTAGTACGAGTTTTATCGAAAGCTAATTGCACGCAAATAAGCGTTTATTAGCGTGCAATTAGTGTTCTAAAATCAAACGATCGAATCATTCGATCATTTTTGTATGAAAATTTTTCGAAACTCGATGATCGTTTCGATATTCGATCATCGAAAACTTATACTAGTGCTACAGTTGTTTAAAATATTAGAAAATTAAAAATAACCTATCGATATTGTCCTAGTACGTATCAATATTTTTTACAAAGACCCTATCCCATGGTTTAGCGCAAACCTTCATAGCGCAATTGCAAACCCATCTAGAGAACCAACCTAAAAGAAACGAAGAAATACGTCCGCTGCCAATTCCAGAGGCACTGCTCAAATGCAGCCTCAAAACACTCATTAGGGGATATTTAAAGGTATTTCGCCCTTCTTTCTTCTTCGCATTCGTTTTTAAAATAGACCTGTTGGCCATCTTAAGGAAGGTCCTCCTGGAAGTTTACCGGATTGAGGAATACTTGATGCCTTTATTACTCTTGTGTCCCTATCCCCTGGATCCGCGGTCAGTTCCTTCTTCTCTATCGTCTCCAACTGATAATCTTGTATATCGTTTCTTTGTTTCGTGCTCTGTCCCGAAGTGTTTTCGCTATTCCAGAAAGGAGAAAATACTTCAATTAAAACAAGTTGATTAGGCATACTGAAACAAGTTGATTAGACAATAGACATAGTGTAACGATCAGTTTTTGGGATTGTTTTTATTGAAGTTTAAACCAAATTCGCGGGCTCTGTTTGAATAGAAATCTCGCCGTATTGTCGGTAGGTACCCTCCGCGCGGGACATTATCAACGCAGCTCGTGGGTACGTTGGATGCTAATGTTTTTATCCAATGAAACGGCGGCCGTGTTAGCGCCAAGCTATTGTGGGATTTGACGTTTGCAAACGTCAAAATTTTTCTAACTATATATTGAGTCCACGAATACGTTGAGGAGGACATTCTGTGCTGAATTTGGTTAAGGGTTAAACTACCCTTCCTGAGTGATTTGTTAATAATTGAGTCGAATATATTTATTGGAATTTAATTTTGTAAAGTCGTCTAAGTGAAGTGTCGTTTGTGAACTAAATTTAGCCCCGCAAGTAAAACAGGTGAGAATCTTACGTTTATTATGTCTGTCGTGAATTCTATTTCTTTTTGTGGGTATTTTTCTAATCCCTAATTATAACGCATTTCTTTATCGTATTACAGAAGTGCGGGAACTACCCTTCGGGTTGCAAACGTAATTCTTGATCTTGGAATGCGATGTTAATCTGGGGACATTTTATGTATTACCTACGTCGATGTACCGAAACGTCTGTATCGAGCCATCTGAAGCCAATTCTTGTTCTGAGAAGTCCATTTGTACGTGAGAACTCCAGCTAAGGATTCTTTGAAACGATTCGACATTCGTGGAGCCAAGCTATTTCTTGAAGAGATCAGCGCGAGATAGATTAGGGAATCGAATCTTAAGTTAAGTGATATATCAAATCATACGTTTTATTCTGTGAGACCTACCGCCGACACCTTTTCATTCTTCTTTCGTGGAGAGCAAATGCACCAACCTTAATTTGACCTTCGACCCTGTTTTATACAAAACCTGAATTTAATGATTTCACATTTCGATATGTAATCTATAAAGGGAAAAATCTCATCCATATTAATTGAAGCCTATTTGATATATTTGTATGTTTACCTAAGAAGTTTGGAATAGAGGCCCAAAAATTGTTGTAAAACATCTGACGAGAGTTTAAGAAGAAAAATATTTTTTTGGATTATTAAGAACAATATAAATGGCCTTATACTTTAAATACTGATATATGTTTTAATGATTGAAATTTTAAATTTTATTTTTCCCATTTTAAGGTAAATTTTTTTATGTTTATTTATTTGGAGCTATCAAAGATCCACGACTAGTTTTATAATTTGTTCAAAGAAGGATCTATTTATTTGTATTTTAGTTCAATAAAGTTTATTCGTTTTAATTCTAAATTCTTTCTTTAAAAATCTCTTGGTAATTCCCCACTTGATGAGAGGACATTTTGGGCTGTTGAACCACGACCTGAGTAGAGTCTGAAGTTGAGTATAGCTGGGCTGATTAACGATTTATTTTTCTTTTGTTGGATGAGACCAACAACTCTGTTTAAAGCCTTCCAGGGGGTGTGACCACAGAGGTTCGTTTGCCTTGGAGTCGGTGACTCTTGGCAGACGGTCCTCAGTGTGAGGGTTCTACTCACCTCATCTGAGATCAGTAGAATCCGTCACATAATTTGGCGCCCAAAGTGGTCAGCCCATTTGGAGGGGCAGAAAAAAGGCTTTCTGCTGAGAATCTCCTCTTGTCAAGTTGTGGGGTCGATGTACGAATTTTTATGTTTTTTAGTGTATAACTACATAATGTACCTATCTTCCCATTTTCAGTTTGTGAGGTAAACCATTAATTTAACCCTTTTATCATGCCCTTGAATATGTTTGTTTGTTATTAGTACAATTTACACTGTAAAAGTTCAAAGGTCACGGGGTGGGTAGTAAATTTTTCTGTTGAACTTTTATAAACCTGCAACATGGTATACCCACATTATCAAGTCGAAATGTCTTTTCTATGGGACAAGGTCAACACGAATTGAATTTTTTTATTTAATAGTGAACTTTTAAAAAGTTTTGTTGGTATTCTCAAAACACTTAGATTTTTGTAACCAAACCCCATGTATAAAATTTTAGTTATATGAGAGACTCAAAATATATGAATTGATTTCAGCTTGTACGAAGGGTGTAGTCATCGGTCATACAGCTGCTCGTGTCCTGGACTCGTGCCGTCTTCAGGGATCTTTCTGTGCTGATTGGACTTAGCCTCGCCGAGTATTATTGAACCGAAAACCAGTCTACCCAATGTCAAGGGATCCGGTCGGGTAAAAATTGATAATTCATAAATGATTTTTTTAACTTTGATTTGGCACGCTGTACCTTCCATGCCTCTGTGTCTTGAACAGTGATCGAGAATGGAGGGTATGAATGTATTAGATAAGCGTATGCTTAATGGGTGACCTTGAGTGACTTCAGCTTCAACTTTACTATTATTACTATTTAGTAACGTCTAATAATGGAAGGCGAGAGAGATTTAGAACTGAAAATTCCGGTAACTGACTCAGGCGTCAGGTCCGTGGTATCTGACGAAAGTGTCGTAGGAAATGCAGGTGATTTTATTATGGCAAAATCAAGCCATGAAAATTTTAAATTAAGAAGGAGCGCTGGCCGAGTAGCGCTCATGGTGGACATTTGCTCGCACCTGTTTTCGGACCATGGGGTGCTGTGGCTCTTAGACGCCATGTTTGGTACGTTCGGTGATTCACCATTGATGATTATATTTATATTAAATTTTAGTTAGTTTAAATTTTATTATTAAGGCGAAGTATTGGGTATAAATATTATTAGGTTAAGATCTGCAATACACCAGATATTTTATGGGATTATTTTGAATGATGATGTAAATCGACTGAAAATTTTAGTTAGGTTATAAGTGTATATTTATACAGATTTAGGTGTGTAGAATTTAGCTTATAAAAGTGATATTAAAAGTCGATTTTCCAATGTAGATATATTAAGTTTTAGTTATGTTATAGTAGTACATATTAGTTATTAGGTATAGTTAAGCTAAGAAAATTTTAAATTGAGTCATAGTTGTAAATAGGAAATAGTTGTGAATATTAAGTGTAGATTAGTAAGAAGTCAGACGGCGGTGTATATGGTGTCTATGTTTTAAATTATTAATTACCCTATTGAGCTAGTGAGGGTAATAAATCTGTAAAATCGATTTAAGATTTTTTGTGAAGAATTAGAAGACAGTAATTGAGGAATAATGGGGAACTGACATATTTCAAATATGCAACCCTAATGGGTGCATGGAAAATAGAAGTCCTTATGTTTTATACGTTGTGGTATTTAGTGAATAACGAGCTGCGTCTCGTCTTCGTTAAAATTGTGATTTTGTAGTAAAAAGGAATATATTTTAAATTGGAGTTTGGTTACATGAACATGCAGCTCTCATGAGTGCATTAGGGAATCAAGCAACACTACGGTATTTCGTTAATACTGAGAGAAATCGGAATCTGTATCGAAGGGAATATAACTTGTTGTATGTAAAGAAAAAAAATTATAGAACGATAGTACTGAGTTCGCTCATAATAATATGTAACCCTCCGAGGCTACATGGTACATCGAACTAGTCGGCTACGAACCGCTGTTCGTATATGCGGAAGCTCCTTTCCATCCGATAAGTACGTGTCGAATTAATATGGGGCACATATGCGGCAATCTCACTCTGTATGCATGGTATGGTTGGTGATGTATGGTGGAATGCGAATAAGTTGTGTTTTTCAAGGAAATCCTAGGTTTGTTATTTTGTGATCGTATGAATGGTCGGTGATTGAGTGGGTATATTAAAGAAGGGAAATTTTAGAAGAGGTAGTGTATAAAGGTTCTGTAGAGTGAGAAGCGAGACCTAGTAAGTACTAAGTGGTTGCTGAGCGATGTTCAAGGCACGGAAAGGAAAATACAGAAATTGTGTCCGAGTAAGAGTTATTATTTTTTGGTTGAATCGTATCCAATCCAAGAGGTGGAGTCCGATTAGTGCGGAGCGGCCTTGAGAGTGGTCGTGTTTAGGCCGAGTGGCCTGTATGATATAAAATATGTAAATTTTTGTTTTGTGAAAATATGTTAATATATCAATCTAGAGTCCATTGTGACCCAAATAAAAGTTTAGTTCTGTAAATTACCACTGCACGTATTAGTATAAGATATTTAGTAAGCATTTTTATTGCAATAATTGATTATTACCAATTTTAATTGGAATTTTTTTGTATAAAATATTACGTTTAGTTTTATAAGTAAAATATAAATATTTTGATATTAATTTACTACTTATTTGGTATTGAATTTTGCTCTCTTCTTTTTGTGTAAATTTTGTAGTGTGTGTAAATTTTGTAGTGTCAAGTTTATCAATATGAGTTATGTCGTTTGTGCATATCGGGTTGGGGGTTGATGCGGGTCAGGTGCAGATGTTTCGTGTGGGTCAACGGGGTTGTTCTAGAAGGAGGTTGATGATGGTCAACTTTCTCAAAACTTATGTGGAAAATTTTTTATGATTTTTATACCCACTGAACCTGGACCTCACTATCTTGTGAGACTTGGTGAACAAAAAAAAATCATATGGCGCCCTTAGCAAACATTGAAACTGAGATGTCTGACGAGTTAGTCGGCAACCGGACACTCCGTTGATCTAAGAACTTGGGTGGTTTGAACTACCAAAGTAGTTGATTCAATACGGTATTATATTTGATTGGGGGGTGTTGGCGGCGGCGCGTCGCGAAACGGGTAATGTAGGCGAAAAAATTTCAAAACTCTGGTTTTCAAATTTTTTTACGGGTGAAGGGGTATTGTAACGATCAGTTTTTGGGATTGTTTTTATTGAAGTTTAAACCAAATTCGCGGGCTCTGTTTGAATAGAAATCTCGCCGTATTGTCGGTAGGTACCCTCCGCGCGGGACATTATCAACGCAGCTCGTGGGTACGTTGGATGCTAATGTTTTTATCCAATGAAACGGCGGCCGTGTTAGCGCCAAGCTATTGTGGGATTTGACGTTTGCAAACGTCAAAATTTTTCTAACTATATATTGAGTCCACGAATACGTTGAGGAGGACATTCTGTGCTGAATTTGGTTAAGGGTTAAACTACCCTTCCTGAGTGATTTGTTAATAATTGAGTCGAATATATTTATTGGAATTTAATTTTGTAAAGTCGTCTAAGTGAAGTGTCGTTTGTGAACTAAATTTAGCCCCGCAAGTAAAACAGGTGAGAATCTTACGTTTATTATGTCTGTCGTGAATTCTATTTCTTTTTGTGGGTATTTTTCTAATCCCTAATTATAACGCATTTCTTTATCGTATTACAGAAGTGCGGGAACTACCCTTCGGGTTGCAAACGTAATTCTTGATCTTGGAATGCGATGTTAATCTGGGGACATTTTATGTATTACCTACGTCGATGTACCGAAACGTCTGTATCGAGCCATCTGAAGCCAATTCTTGTTCTGAGAAGTCCATTTGTACGTGAGAACTCCAGCTAAGGATTCTTTGAAACGATTCGACATTCGTGGAGCCAAGCTATTTCTTGAAGAGATCAGCGCGAGATAGATTAGGGAATCGAATCTTAAGTTAAGTGATATATCAAATCATACGTTTTATTCTGTGAGACCTACCGCCGACACCTTTTCATTCTTCTTTCGTGGAGAGCAAATGCACCAACCTTAATTTGACCTTCGACCCTGTTTTATACAAAACCTGAATTTAATGATTTCACATTTCGATATGTAATCTATAAAGGGAAAAATCTCATCCATATTAATTGAAGCCTATTTGATATATTTGTATGTTTACCTAAGAAGTTTGGAATAGAGGCCCAAAAATTGTTGTAAAACATCTGACGAGAGTTTAAGAAGAAAAATATTTTTTTGGATTATTAAGAACAATATAAATGGCCTTATACTTTAAATACTGATATATGTTTTAATGATTGAAATTTTAAATTTTATTTTTCCCATTTTAAGGTAAATTTTTTTATGTTTATTTATTTGGAGCTATCAAAGATCCACGACTAGTTTTATAATTTGTTCAAAGAAGGATCTATTTATTTGTATTTTAGTTCAATAAAGTTTATTCGTTTTAATTCTAAATTCTTTCTTTAAAAATCTCTTGGTAATTCCCCACTTGATGAGAGGACATTTTGGGCTGTTGAACCACGACCTGAGTAGAGTCTGAAGTTGAGTATAGCTGGGCTGATTAACGATTTATTTTTCTTTTGTTGGATGAGACCAACAACTCTGTTTAAAGCCTTCCAGGGGGTGTGACCACAGAGGTTCGTTTGCCTTGGAGTCGGTGACTCTTGGCAGACGGTCCTCAGTGTGAGGGTTCTACT
Organism: Mystacides longicornis; assembly: GCA_963576905.1. Taxonomy (NCBI): domain Eukaryota; kingdom Metazoa; phylum Arthropoda; class Insecta; order Trichoptera; family Leptoceridae; genus Mystacides; species Mystacides longicornis. Next base: position 23,578,239 of record OY756425.1, on the reverse strand, counting down.
CACCTCATCTGAGATCAGTAGAATCCGTCACAATAGGTACTGAAACAAGTTGATTGGGCATACTGAAATAAATTGATTAGACAATAGACATACTGAAACAAGTGATTGGGCATACTGAAATAAATTGATTAGACAATAGACATACTGAAACAATTGATTAGGCATACGTTATAGAATAACCAAGAGAATACAGTGCAAGGCTGAAAAAAGTGTTTATGAGAAGCTGTATGGCGCTAAAAGATGCAAAGGAAAAATGTCTAGATACAAAATAATGAAGGCTCGGTTACGTAAGGCATTTATTTCAACCATAATATTTTTTTGTGTATATAGATAAAAAAAAACATAGCGAAATTTTCTTTCAAATTTATTTTTTCAGACTTAATGCTTAGAGTTTAGAAGGTTTTGAAATCATAGCAATCAAAATGTGTCGGTTTTGTTTTAACATTTTCAAAATAAATCTGCTACCGATTGTGAAATATCTTTCCAATATGTTGATGTTACACAAACATAATTGAATTTTCCAATTTTTCCCCTAGCGTTGATTTATTCCGTACCTAGATTTTATGGTAATTTCTTGACGGTCAGATATAATAATTCAATTATAATATAATAACAATATGTGAAAATCTCTAACGTTTTTCTACCTCAAAATATATATTTTCCTCGATGCCTCGTATCGGTGGGTCGCTCCCTCGGAGCAGTGATACGACCCTTTTCGGCGGTAAAATAATTCAAATTCAGAATAGAATAGAATAGAAAAAATGTTTTTTTTTTCATTTCTTACGTTCTTTAGTAATATTCTTTTACTTCCATTGAAGTGCAATTATTTCATATTATACAACAATAAAAACCTATGGTGAAATTATTTCTCATTATTATGTGTAATTAAAACAATAATTTGAATGCAATGCATGCAAGCACAATTTTCATTAAAGTGGACGTGTTTTTTTACACAATGACTGCGAAAATAAAATAACTAACTGTAATAATTATGTCCTCTATTGCAAGTATGTTATGTTTATATATATTATGATCGAAAAGAGGTCGTTAAATAATTTGTTCGAAACAACATTTAAAGTATTTTTTTAAATTTAAATATTATAATTGGTGAAGTTCGTCTGTAACTAGGTATTTTTGTTGAAATTCTCTAACACCACGCTAAATATTTTTCATACATATTATGAAAAAAACCAATCCAACTACGAGAAATAAGTTTCATACTTTTATTATTCGCCTGTAAGTCGATATTCGTTATAGAGGTACCTACAGCTGTTGCTATGGGAAGAAAAGTCAAATTAGTTTTTATAAAAAAAATATTTTTTTTGTATGCCCGTCAACCGATAGTCCCACTGCTATTGCCGTTATATTATTATTATTTCGATGGGGGTCCAACTTGGTAAAAATGATAAATAAATTGAAAACTTCTTTTTTGTCAGCTGTTACCCGGGGTGGACAGACCAAACACAAGGTCTTACATATAAAATTAACAGTAGAAGAATAAAACCCATTTAGGTAAGTATTATAAAGAAGGTTTGATGTTATTGCGAGAAAAAGGAATGGGAATTTTCTTATAATTTGATCACCTCAAATCATCTCGTAGCTATCTGAAATTACTCCCTCAGGTCTTTCAAATCATAAATTTATTCAATGGGGAACATTCTGACACACCCCGTAGATAATCAAAGACTCTTGGAGGGCTCTTTTAGCTTGGGGCAAATTATCTTTGTCACTCTTTATACGCATTTTAAAATTAATTACGTGTTTACTTCATTATATTTATGTAGCTATCATCCAATAATAATTTATTATTGCAAGTAAGTAAGTTAAGTGTATTTTTCATTTTTGTTAACTTCAAATTATTATTTACTAGCTTATACCCGTCTTGCTTTACGTTTTTGATTCCGATTGTCAGGCTTGATTGGTAGGTAATTAAACAGATTCTAGTCTAGCATCCCATTGCTTAACATACCACTTTAACTGACATAAGCACAGAAAAAGAAGAATGACACTTTTACAATTTTTGTTTTACCGACCTCATAATATTATACGAACCTATTCAAACCACAGAGCTCTCTCTATGAAAACTTGCAAATTATGTCCACAGATAATATAAATATACTGATTATGTCGGTAGGTTCGTATAATATTTTATTTTTTTTGGAGGTCTATAATAATAAAAAAATATTATATGTCCACAGATAATATAAATATACTGATTATGTCGGTAGGTTCGTATAATATTTTATTTTTTTTGGAGGTCTATAATAATAAAAAAATATTATACGAACCTACCGACATAATTTGCAAGTTTTCATAGAGAGAGCTCTGTGGTTTGAATCTTAGCTACATACATTGCCTGCTTTGATATTAATTGGGCAACCCACCCATAGAGGGTGATTTGTATCTGTCAAACCTCAAAATCAAATTGCAAATTTTTTCATTAAATCTTTATTTATTGAGAATAATAAGCTTTTAATAACATTTATATGTATAACAAATCAATCTACAATTATTTTATTACATTTTCATACCGTAATACCAAGATCCCATTCAACGTTTGCATGAGTAATTTTGTTTCCAAAAGTCTTTTTGAGAAATTTGTATGAAGATCCTAAAAAATACAGTTTTTTTTTAAATAGCTCTAAATATATTAAAGTTAATGCAGCAAATTGTATTTAAGAACCTTCTCCAGCATTTTATACTGCTCTGGGCATATTAATATCTATCTTAGCATTTGTATTTTGAGCGTGATGTTCACATATACGGTTAAAGTATTGTCAAAGGCAAATAAAAAAACATTTCTAAATTATTATATAGATTTAAATTCAATCATTGTCAAAAAAAATACACTCATTTTGAATTATTATTTTGTAATGATAATAATTTTTAATTATTGTGAGATATTGAGGTTTAAATTAAATGAAAAATTGATCACGAAAGTTAAAATTAAAAAATTGATTTTATTCGCAGAGACTTATTGATAACAAGTTTTTTTTACAACGGCAACTCTAAATCTCCCAAAATTTTCACAATATGGAGGAATATGATGACATTTCATAAGTAAAATAAGCTAAATTGTTTTACTTTGTTGCAATGTTTTTACTTCTATAGAGGAAATTTTTTTGAAATAAATAGAAAGTTTAAGCATTGTAGATTAAAACAAAACCGTACATGAGTAGCGACGGTGCAACTAAATGAGATTTAAATACAGTTTCAAGATACCTGATTCTGACAAAATGGCGGGATGAAAATCTTAATTTGTATGGGAGATTTATGAAAAAATCTAATATTTTTATCGATAAATAACATTTTCCAAATATTTATAGCCTTAAACGTCCACTGGTATTATGACTCGCTATAGAGGGTATTACTTTACTTCTGGTATCCCTAGTTTAGCCATCTATAAAGGACGTTACATACGAACGGACTCCTTTATTTATATTGATTTGCACATACTATAAAAGTCCTCTTTATAAAGGTGTTGTTAAAATTTGGAATAATTTTCGACCAAGTACAAAACTGCCGGCGTATGGTGAAAATTTCCATTTTTATCGGAGATATTTAAATTTTTACCGTTCTCTCGAATGACATTTTCGTCTGGCAAATAATGTTAGCGCAATACGCGAGAGGTGTATTTAGATGGATCCGAATCAGCTATTGGCTCTGCAGTACTCGAGTGGCTCTACCGAAACCTGTAAAAATGTAATTTGCAATTATAATCTGGAAATTATTTTATCTCCCGTTTAAAAACTTATTCTTTGGATAAGAATTTGATATCACGATATAAAAATTAAATTATTTTAGAGAAATCTTTAAAACGGTGTTGGAAAATTGTGATTAAACCAGCAACAGAAAAGGTAAAATGTATAAAAGATTAATTTATTGTTCTATATAGCTGAGCGCCTGTCGAACTTCGACCGAACCCAGAGTAACAAAAATAATTTTGACATATTACATGAATTAAATACAGTTTACACGACATAAACAATGAATTAAATTAAGCTAATCATTTTTTGCATTATGTAATAATAATTATTGTTGATCCGGATACGGGATGAAGTTCGACGGATCATAAGTTTGTATTAAAAATACAATAAATACTCTATAATTGGGTAACTTTAAAATTCAAGAGATGGCGGTGTAGTAGGAAATAAGTCACATGTGATACATGGTACGTTATTGTAGGTACATATTGTTGAAAGAATAGGCTCCACTCAAACCAAATTTTACCAATAATTATTATGGTAAGATTGTCTCATGGCGTAATTGAAAATGGCGGAGAATAGTGAACACGTAGGTACTTTATGAGGCTGTCTGAGTTATTATTTTTTTTTTTATTAATTAATATATCTCTAATTGGCATTTCAGTATACAATTACCTTTACGCCAATCAGAGTACAGACACAAACAAACGAAAAACAAACAAATCACTTAATAATTGTACAATAAACATAAAGAAAAGCCAGAAACAATAAAATAACACCTAAACAAGCAAATGTGCCAACAAGCGAATGTGTTTGAATGAATGTATTTGACAGAATGGAAAGATGAGGGATTGATGGTGGAAATGTTTTTGATTGATTATGTGTCTATTCGTTATGTAGACGGACGGTGGGGTGAATGAGTCCTATTGACAAGACGTTTAAATGGCTTAATGGGGCCCATTTCACTTGCTGCAATTGTTGTTCTCTATGTATAGTTGTATATTTCTTTATTTTGTGTGTATTATGTATCTTATTGTGTATTATGTATTTTTTTTTTAATAAATAAAAAAAAAAGCCAACACACTCTGTAAATTCGGTGTAAGTTACATTAAAAATGTCAATGTGCGTTACCTAATACATACATAATTACGCCCCATCATTCACAAAAAAAATCCATTCATGTTTAAAGACACACACTCGTTCCGCCTTTGCGAGACAATTTAAAAGAGGTGAAGTTTTGAGTATTTTTGACGGACTTTTGATAAATTCGGCCACGTACCTACTAGGTGAGGAATTTGGAACCAAAACTTGAAATTAGACACCTATAACATTTAGGAATGTGAGGAACGGAGGTGAAGTAGTGACGGAATCAACAAATCATCAGCAGCCCTAGATAAAAAATTGCATTTGGCGATCAACTACAAACGAATTTTTTCATAATGTAGAGTAGGAAGAGAATCAACTGTCCACTTTTTATATTTTTTAATATAAGTGTCTTTGTTTGGTTTAAATAATTGTTTATATTATGTTCCAATGGACAGTTAATTTTTTCCGCAAATCTAAATTGACGAAATCTTCGTTCGGGGCAGTTATGGTTTAAATTAGTTATTATTTCTATGGCCCTTTCGACGCAAGTTGTGTAGTCCAATGTTTCGGCTATGTAATGGCCCGTTTGTGAGCGCCATTATTTTATATTCTTGTCCCAAATCTCGTCTTGATAATTTATATTCTCGTCCCAAAAAGGTTCCAAATTTTACTTTATCACGTTGCGTTCTGCTGGCAGTTTTGACATTTCTTTCCTTAGAAACAATTATTGAAAGTATTTAGGAAACCCTGATCAAAGATGACGACGTATTTCGTCGATGTTTCTCGCGAACACCTGTTATTATTGCCATAGCATCTATCGACTTCTTCTTCCTTCCAGTGTGGCAATCCAATCTCTCGAGAGTAGGTAATCTATGAACTATCGACTTAAAAACAATGAGATTTATATGAAAAATATTTCCTGTAGTTATTTAGGTTTTATCATAAATATGAGAAATAATTCACGTGGAGTGTTTTTAACGATCGAGTTACGGACGAACTAACCTATTATTATACAGAATACTGATGTTTTTTGAGTTAACTAGTGAAAATGTTATTATTTTCACTACAATAACATACGTACCATTAGAATTAATAACATAATATTTTGAAAAAAAATATTTTCTTTGAATAAAACTTTTGACTACAAATATAACAACGAGTCAAAAATATAACAATATAATATCACCTACATTCCCGTTTCAATAACATGTTAGCGGGAAAATAATTTAAATATAAAAAGAAACCGAAACGAAAATAAACTCTGACACAGAATTAAAGTACTTTCTGAAATACTGAAAAACACATGAATTAATTTATTTATAAAATTCCTGACGTATTATCTCCCTCTACATCAGGTGTGTTCATTTTTTTTTATTTGCTGCACTCTTTGAATTTTCTAAACCTGTCGAGGTCGACATGCAAATTATGGAATAGTAAAAATTTTCATCTATCAATTCAAACCGAACTCTTTTACAGATCTTCGCACGCAAAAATGTCTACATGACAATATTTTCAGCGTCTCAATGCCGATGTTGCAAATAAGCTTTTCTTTTGTTAAAATTGCAAATAAGCTTTTCTTTTGTTAAAATTGCAAATAAGCTTTTCTTTTGTTAAAATTGCAAATAAGCTTTTCTTTTGTTAAAATTGCAAATAAGCTTTTCTTTTGTTAAAATTGCAAATAAGCTTTTCTTTTGTTAAAATTGCAAACAAGCAAAGTTTAAAGGAAATAGGTATAAATTGTTCACTTAGAAATATCGCAACGAAAGACATTTTCAATTATTTATAAACTTCATCAGTGGATAAATAGCTCAACGGTGGTTGGTCATGCGATCAAGCCGTTTTCGACGTAGTTAAACTCAAACCGCTTGATCGTAAGGTTGATCTCTGTAGATTTGTTAGATTTTACGTCAACTGACAGTTGTTTCGAGTGTGTAAGAATGATTTCTGTAATAAATACATGTGTTTAAGTTTTTTACCGTCTAATTATGTGCCCTCTACATATTTTGGTCCATTGTATTTTGGTTAATCATTTTAATAATAGAAAATTTTAACAAATAAAGCAAAAATGCATTCCCGTAATCTTTAGAGGGCTTACAACTACAATGCGCTAACTAAATTTTAAAGAAAAAATCTAAATGGTTTTGATTTCGAAACTTCGCAACGATAAAATGAACTTTGATAGTGGGAACTATCAAGTCCCTTTTCGATCATCTTTTTCCAGAGTGTAGACTGATTTCATTACTAAACTAGCTTTCCCGACAGTCGTTGTCCTGTGTTCCAAGTATGAATATTGAATTAGAAATTGTATAAGGATAAGCTTTTTACCTTTTAATCAATGTAATTTAGATTAAACCATATATTTTCCATCGAAATTCCGTCAATCCCACCAACTTTCAAACAACTGCAGTTCCTGTAAAACTTTGAATTAACTTAAATTTTTCAAATATTGTTTAAATTACTAAGAAGGTTAGCTACTTAGAGTTTTATTTGATTATCCACCCAAATCTTAAATTTTTTTCTTTCATAAAAACCTACTCCTTATAAAAGCCAACATGACAAAAAAGAATTAGCGAAATCGGTCCAGCCGTTTAGGCGTGATGCGATGACATGGGAAAATAGCTCTCCATTTTTATAATATAGAAGATACATAGGTTAGGTACTTAGTTTTTTATTTTTTATTTTAATATTGGCAATCCACACTCATAATGGAGTGATTTTTGCCATAAACAATCAATTATAAAATTAGTACTTATAAACTATGAACATATCAATTTTTCTTCTGGAATCTTAATTAAGTTACAATAAAATATATTTAAATACCTATCTCTTGAAAAAATAAATACTAATAACATTTAAGTCCATTAACATTTAAGTCCGTATTTCCAGACATTCTAAAAATGGCAAGAATAACTCCTATATATAAAAGTGGATCACGAAAGGAATGTACTAATTATAGACCTATATCTGTTTTAACGACTATCTCTAAGGTTTATGAAAGGGTAATATGTGATAGATTGACGGAATACTTAGAAAAATACAACATTATACATTCCAACCAGCACGGATTCCGTAAGAATCGTAGTACTTTATCAGCAGTCACAGACGTTGTAACAAATATACAAACTAATATTGACAAAGGGAATATTGCCGTTGGTTTGTTCATTGATTTGAGCAAAGCATTTGATACAGTCAATCATGAGATACTTTGCGATAAGATGGAAAATATTGGAATTCGTGGTGGGGCCTTGAGCTTAATTAAAAGCTATTTGCGAAACCGTAAACATCGTGTTCAGCTAGGTGATGTATGTAGCGATTTTATAAATACAAATTGCTCGGTTCCACAGGGTTCTATTTTGGGTCCTCTACTTTTTCTGATTTATATAAATGACATGAACGATTTAAAACTAAATGGTGCTCTCACACAATATGCAGACGACTCGTGTTTGTTTTACTACGGAAGAAGTATACAGTCTATTATCAATAGCATGCGAGATGATTTGAGTGCATTGAAGGGTTGGTTGGACAGTAACAAACTCACAATGAACGCATCCAAGACAAATTTTGTTATCTTTAGAAGTCACAATAAAAAACTGGGTGATTATACTCCGCCTGATGTTGATGGAAGTCTACTGAAACAGGTAGATGCCATTAAATATCTTGGAATCATTCTAGATGAAAACTTAACATGGAGACAACACATAGATAGTGTTAGAAATAAAATCACACCAATGACAGGGGCATTATATAGAATCTCTACTTTCTTACCACAACACACAAAACGGCAAATATATTTTGCCTTTATACATTCAAATTTAATGTACTTAAATTCTATGTGGGGAAATGCTAATAAAACTTTAATTAATGAATTACAAGTTATACAAAACAGATCTGTAAAGACACTATATGGACTGCCTAGACTGACTCCTACAACTGACCTGTACAGGGACACTAACATATTTAATCTGGATGAATTGTATAAATTTGAGGCAACATTACTTATACACAAAATGATACATGGACATATAAAACTGAATATTACCTTTGCCACACGTGATACAATACATTCATATAATACACGCAACTGTACAAATTACATTATAAACAATGTTAGGACAAATTACGGCAGAAGAAATATTGAGTTCCAAGGCATGCAGTTATATAATGCCTTACCGCAGAGTATTAAGGATATTAAGCTTCTGCATAAGTTCAAGGCAGCACTGCGTAGTTTTTATCGGAGCTCAGACAAATCTACTGCCGTGATTTCATACCAGACGTAACGGTGAGATAATAATATTGTGTGCATGGGATATGACTTTGACTTTTACTTTTTACATGGGACATGACTTACTTTGCTATAGATTTTGTATTTATTTTTATTATATCTTTATTTTATACTTTATATTCTATTTCTTTTTTGTTTTTTTTGTTTCTTTTCTTCATTTTTCTATTACTTTGTTTTTATTGTAGTTGAGTTTAGTTATGGGTTGTTTTTCTTTTTATTTATTTTTTGTCTTGATTTGTTTTTCATTTTATTTCTTCTTTGTATTATAAGTTTAGTTATAAGTTGTTTTTCATTTTATTTCTTCTTTGTCCTAATTTCTGTTTATTTTTATTTTTAATTAGTATTAAGCTATTTTACAAATTATGTAAAGCAAACTGAGCCTTACCCCTCTCAGCGAAACTATGTTTCTTTGGGGTAACAATAAAGATAACTAAAAAAAAAAAAAAAAAAAAAAAGTCAAATTAAAATTAAATATGTAAAAAATTACATAACATTTTTCAAACTTTGAATTCATACTTTCTTATAAATTTAACTATAATTTTATACATTTTATTTGTGTTTTTTGCGATAAAAGCGATATTGAATTCATAGGTTTTTTCAACGGACTCTCAAAAAAGACAGATCCATTACCACGAAGGGAACAGGCAAACAAGGCATGCTCAATAGATTCTTCATCTTCTCTGCACGCTCATAGAGGATCATCAATAATTACTTTGATTTTTGAAAGGTGTTTAGCTAACATTAGGTACTTAGTTATAAATCAATAATATTTGGTACTCGGTTGCTTATGCCGATATTTACCATTTTCTCCTTGCAATCGTTTTGTTGGCCACTTCTGCTTTACAAGTACTTAGTTGGATACTAAAACGAAAAAGATTTATTTTACACTTTTTCGTGTGTCGAAGCCGCAAATTAATCGTTAAAGCTCTTAATTTGAATAAAACATTAGGAACACGAATGGTTTTTTTATTATTTAAACGAGGAGATGTACCTATCTCTACCAGCGAGTCTGAATTATTATATTGGAACCAGACGAGGATTTATGAACTTCAGTACAGAAGTTAGGTGTGAGGGCTTCAGTCTACTTTGTAACGCTGTGGTTTGAGGCTGTGCTGTATGTAGCATAAGGGTAACATTTTTTTATACAATGAAATTTCGAATAGCGGTAGACATATTAGCTGGTACTTATATTTTTTCTCGTATAAAACTATCTAACTCTCCCTTTTACACCCCACTCAGAGGCACAGGGAGGCAACAAACAAGAGCTCTCCATTGCGATCGATCTTGCGCAATGTTTATGACCTACTCCCACACCATGTCCAATGTCCATACTGTATAAAACTACTAGATCTTAAAAGAATTTGAATGTTAAAATAAAAGAAGAAAATTTCCTTCTATTTCCTTTGCCCGTATTAGTCCACTCCTGAACATAGACCTCCTCCACGTCTCCCAATCCTGTGCAATCTGTTTCCACTGTGAGCCAAAGGTTCGATGTTGTCTTTTTAGTGTAGTTGGGGACGGCCAGGATTTCTGGGGCGCCATTACATAAAGAAGGTGTCTTGTCCATTTGTCTGGCAAAGGAAAATACTTTTTATCATCTTTGGACGGCGAAATGTAAAAACGGATGCCAAAACCCTGTTGGCTTATTTCGTGGAGAGTTGAAATTTTGAAACTTGTATGGAAAATACTATAGATGGCTGTGACTTTGTAATGGAAAAATCATACTACATATTATTATTATGAGAGTGCCCTTATTTATTTATTTATTTTATTTATTTATTTATTTATTTATTCAATACAAATATAATGTTTTACAGATAAAGGATGATGTACAAGAACAATTTGGACAAAACATAATAGTTTGTGTATCCCCCTTATAGAGACAAGTCTCGTGTAAAGGGGGAACGTTTCGAAGAATCAATTTCATTATTTACATTCATGAAAATTAATACACATACAAAGTAAAAAAAAATGATTTAACATTTGTAATATTTTTTTTATTTTTTTTTTTTTTTATTTATTTATTTTTTATTTTTTTTATTTTTATATATATTTTTTTTAATGTGATCACAAGGCAGGAACTTTTCTAGAATTAATGTTAGTCACATTGTTAATCAATACACACAATAATAAATATAAACAACCGTTGTTTAATTTTTTTTCATTATACATATACATATATACATATCTCCGTGAAGAGGTGGTCACGGAGACACATACACACACATATACATTTTTTTATTATTATTATTATTATTTTTTTTTTTTTTTTTTTTTTTTTTTTTTTTTTATTTATTTACCTATCATATTCTTTTAAAGTTGGTGCATGCTTATTTTGACTACTCTATTGGTGACAGGATGTGTTTCACTACCACTTTTTTTAAATTTTCGTATGTTTGAATTACGTTATGTATTTGAATTTTCCCTTAAAATTATCGAACACGGGACATTGATAGTAAAGTCCACACGCATTAAGGGTGACTTAAGGGTGTGTTGCACGTAAACAACCGTTTTTTTTGCACTATTACTTTATTGACCTTACTCAATGATTCGACGAGTCCTTTTGACATACATACACATACATTCTCCCTTTAAGGCACCCCGCACACCGCAAGCCAGCCCGGAGGAGACAAATCCGCAGCAAACCCAACCCGCACGAAACCAACCCTCTAGTTCGATCGAAGCAATCAAACCAAAAAGCCGGTTCCACACAAATCAAGCCCGCCGCAGAACCCCCCCAAACCAACCCGCAATGCAGGGGGCCTAAATCCCACTAAAGGGCAAAGGGAGGCTCTCCAAGAGCTCTCCATTGCGCTCGAAGGCGTCAGAGGCTTATGGTGCCTTTTCTGACCGGTTGAGGTTTAAGGACCTTTTCCTTTTGACATACGGAACTAAAATGTCTGTTTTATTGTAGAATGAACATTAATTACATAGTTTAGCTAGTTTAGGATGTTTTTGAGTTTTTTTTCTGGAACGTCTCTTGAATTTTTTCTCGATCGATGACTCAATAATATAATATTAATAGAAACGTAAGATGCAAAAAATGTGATGATTTATCTCAATACCTTATTAGGTACCTAATTGGAATTTGTCTCACTTACCTAAAAATTATTTCTTTTAAGCGTTATAATGACCCTTAAGTTAAAGAATAAGCTTAGTTCGAACTAAACTTTTTCATGAACACCAATGCAGTAGCCCTAGTATAAGTTTTCGATGATCAAATATCAAAACGATCATCGACAGATTTCCATACAAAAATGATCGAATGATTGGAACGTTTGATTTTCGAACAGTATTTGCACGCTAATAAGCGCTTATTAGCGTGCAATTAGCTTTCGATCAAACTCGTACTAGCCCCACTGTACTGTAAAAATGCATTTCGTTTTATCAAATACTTGAAGAGCAAATCGATATGGGAAATAAACAAGTAGGTAGTGAAGAATCCAATATATCCCGAAAAGTATGCGACAGTAAAGATTTTTATATTCTCTTAAATCCTACTCGACGATATGGAGTTTTCATTTAATTTCCAGTCAACAACTTCAATTTTATTGCTTGAATTACGTCTTTATGTGTTCATTCTAAATAAGAATTCAGATCTTATCTTATCGGACTACTAATTCAAGGACCGTATTTACATTTCGTGAATCGAATCACAACACTACAATAATACAGTGTTTAACTTACAAGTTGCAACTTCTCAAGTAACAATGTGAATGTGGGTAAAGTAGAAGCTACTTGACCTTTTACAGCTTTTGTGAGGTAGTGGCAATTCTTTTTTCTCTACGTACCTTCAGCACCCCACCATCTATCAGCCAAGCCAATCTCATAAGTCCTTTCCACCGACATAACATATGGAGTTTTACCATTCAATTAGAGCAGCTGATGACATCTTTCTTCGCAGAATACGACCCAGGTACGGGGTTTTGGGATCATTATTTATATCAGAAATTCTCTGTTCACTTTTACGCGATTAAGAATTTATAGGATGGTGTCCTTGTACATTCACGGGACATTCTTCGGTCAAGTTTCATCTCAAATCGGTTCATTGTAAACGTTTTCTTTTAATGTAAACATCTAACGGCCATATAACAAAAAGGAACATAATATAATGTGTGTAGGAAGCTGTGTGTAGAATTATATTTAGGATTAATTATCTTTCTGTACGTTTTTCTAAAGGACTGCATTTTGATTTCAGTAGGTCTCCTTTAATGTTGTTTCAGACATAGCTTGCCGACTGTTTTGAACCTTAACTGAATGTATCTTGACTCCGTGGTTTTTGTATGTTGCCTTTTTTTTTTTTTTTTTTTTTTTTTTTTTTATCTTTGTGTTTGACGTCCCTATTGTCCTTCTGCCATTGACTGGCTCAGTGATGTTGTTTCGATTCGATATTTCTTCTGTAAATGTAAGTTCTTTGTGAATGTTGTATTGTTTTATATCTTGACTGATTTCAAAATTTCAAACCCATTATTTTTCCAAAATTTCTATTATACAACTAAAACATCGTTGTCTTGACTATTTTTGAAACTACAATTTCATTTAATTCTCTAAGATTTATATTCATTGGATCGCAAATATTTTATATTGCAAAATGTTTATTTCTTGCTTTTTTTTCCATTTAACAGGTTAAACTATGTTATGCGTGGTAATATTTTATACTAGCATTTGTAAACATCTAGTACTGCCTCAGAACAGACCATGTCTAGTGAGGCAGTAAAATTTCCAACTACTGTAACTGTTTAAATGTATTGTAATTGTAAATATTAATGGGGAAATAAATTTCATTCATTCATTAAAAAAAAAACCGTTATTGGTGTAAAATTATGTTTTTTTTTTCTGATTTTGTACGACATTATGTAACGTATAACATGTAAAAGGCCTAGGCCGTGTATATCATAAATAAAAATAAAAAAATAATAATAAATAAAAAATAATATGATCGAGACACTTTTCAGCTTACAATGTTTAAATTTGATGCTGTTGTAACAAAAGAGTAGGTATGTGTCAATGTAATTGTAAACAATATTGTATCGCCGGCAAGAATAAGGTCCTCCAGTATTCAAACTTTTAAGCTATAACATTTATGTATTTGCTATTCGGAATTCATCTCATTTGTACGTACTTCATGATATTTAATTTACTAGTTGTATTTTGGTAAAAAGCTATTCTAACAACGAGCACTACAGAGAGATCATAAACCGATAAGGTAATTGTCTTTAAGTAGCTTACTGTGAAAGAGTCAAGGAGTGTATTTGTGTTCACTTTGAGTGAGCAAAGATTCATTTAAAAAAAAATGTCAACGAAGTAAATGTTAGGTATTAAAAATGCTGTACACTTGCACAATATAAAGAGGCTTGGAAAAGTTTCGTGATATCAACATGTTCCTCAGTGGGGTCGAAGGTGGAAAGTAAATAAAACACACCCTGACGCTTATTTCAATGGTCACGATGCAACACCTATACTTACATAGTCGGAAAGTTATTTACGCGAGTTTGCTGAAATCTGCATAGATAATAGATAGAATATGTCGTGTGCAGTTTGTGCTACTTGGTTAGATTGTCTATGTATTATTATAACGCTACTCACATGCAAGATGATACCATAGAGAAACTTAACTCTTTATAGTTCGGAGGGAGAGAGAGAGAGAGGACTCTTTGAGATAACGGGCACTTGAAATGTTTATGGCGACAGAGATTTCAAAAAGACACACTGCTTACACTTACGTTGTAAAACGAAAGGTACCTACCGCTTGAGATTAGGAACAAGCTAGAATTTGTACCCTTTAGAAAAGCATTAACACTTCGAAATCTTTTAAATTTGACTTAATGGATGGCAACGTTCGATTTTCAAATGAAATCAGCTGTTCATATGTCGGCCATATGAATTTGGCGCGAATGACCTATTACAGTGTTTGTGTGCTTAATATCCTGGACCCCTATTCTGTAGCAAGTGTAGGATAGTCACTTGAAAAAAGTGACTATTAGGCGATACATTTTGTATGAAAAACGTCTATATGCGATTCTCGCATTCGATACGTATAGGGGTCCTGTTCTCTAATCACCTTTGAATTTAACGTAACGATCTAGACAATTTGCAATAAAGTACGCAAAAGTAAATTGTTAATCGAATAGGAAAGAAAAAGCTGATAGGGTGATTATGCAGTTTGTCTACGAAAATATCCTAAAGCGTATTCAATGTTTGACCATTAGGTAGGTAAGTTGAAAAAAGGTTGATAAATTACGTTTACCGTACATAAAAAGTGGTGTGAGCTAGCGTAAGACAGTGAATTGGCGCCGATTTACTATATCATTCAAACAATATACAATACATACACAAGGTGTTTGTTAATGTGTTGACTGGCACACCTTAAAGATACACAGTTCAACTCGTACTCGGAGTACTGTTCGAATAGAAATAATAGTAGGGGAGACATAACGGAGTGAACTGATGTACCGTGGAGTGTTAGAACGTCATTAATAATCCTTAACTGTGAATTATAGGAAGTACTTAACAATTTATTGTTCTCCTAAAGCAGTTACCTTTATGAAACGTTGATGACTCGAAAGGAGTAATTTACGAACTCTGCTAGACACCCCTCGTAAAACTGTAATTATATTATTTAAAGCTATTTATCAAATTATACATTAAGAACGTGAAGATTGCAAGGCCTACCTATCGAAATATTATTAGCAAAAAACATATTTAAGGAAGTAATGCTATGATTTTCTAGAAAAGAAAAGCGACCGTAACATTCTGAACGTACCTTGAGAGAAGTACAAAGCATTCTATGTTTATCTCTTTCTCTGTTGATGGCAGTAAAATAATGAAAGCGCGAAAGAGACAGTGTAAGCTGTGTGTGTGTAGTTTCATTAAGTAGCTTGGATACCGCAGAAAACAATACGTGCACTGAAATAAAATGAACTAAGTAGGTAAAGGTTATATTAAAAAATATCCCAATATTAGTTAGAAGGGAATCTAGTTAAAAGGAAGAAGACTCATAGATTAAATTGTTCTGAAAAAACCGTTTACGACTATGACTATTAAAAATGGCGGTCATTCCTTTGTTTCGACAGGCTTACCTGCAAAATTAATACATACCTAAGAAAATCGTGATTACATATTTTAAATATTTGATTATAAAAACACAAATTAATTTTTGAAACCACGTGTTTGCTTTTTTAATGTCGCTAGTTATTAAATAAAACAAAACTTGAAACAAACTCCGCTCTCTGATGCATAGACAAAGACATTTTTTTTTAATTCACGCCAAGTGATTATGACATTATTATTCTGCGAGAACACGTCATGTTTTCCAAATATCAAACAAAAGAGAATCAAGTCGAATCAAAAGAGTTTGAGACGAATAAAAGAGCATAAAGCGTTAGTAAAAATTGTCTCGAAAATAATCCCAAATAAGAAAAGAATTTTTTATACTATTATTTCTATATTATTTCATCGTTTTATTCTGAGTTCCAGCGCTATTTTGAATACTAAGCAAGATAAAAAGTATTGAAATTTAGTTCTGAAAGAAGTTCCGTTGCGTATCCACATTTTGTATGATACAATTTTGGCAAGACAGCAATATTGTGTTGTAATCAAATTCCATTTTAGGGAGCTGTATTTGTTTACCATCCATGGTCTGTTGGAATAATTCCACTCGGTAGAGATAGGCACCACAATATTGCTAAAATCTTTTATTCAACTCGAAGGCCACAATGTTCTATTCAGTTATACAATTGTGGTTTATGTATAACTTGGGATAATATCAATTTACATATTATATGAATTATTTTTATTTATTTGTCTATAATAATATTAAACTATTTGTCTGGGTGCACACATTTGTGAAAGGGGATATTTTGAATGATGAACGCTGGTAACAGGCGAAACTGATCTAGGATATCAAGTTTATATATTTATTTTTTACAATGTATATAATACGAGTAGTTGCGGCTTGTTGTATGTTTGTTTTTATGCAATATTATTATGACTTTACACAAATTGTTGTTGAGGATAGAGGTGCACCGACTTGCTCTATTATTGCTCTAGGGTAGTCAATAGTCATCACACATAAGCAAAAACAACGCAAATGTATAAAACCCAAATCACTCGACAACGAGTGCAAAGTGTTAAAAGAACAAACACAACAGAATTGTCTAGTGGGACAGTAAATTCCAATAATTATATATGTAAACTGTTTGTTAAGTGTAATTATTGATAATGGAAAAAAAATGCCAATGTCGTAATGCAGGGGATCCCAGTTGGACGCCGGCCACCAGGACTTCCCCCAAAAAGATGGAGAGAAAGCTGGACTTCATCATCACAGGAACTCGATTTGAGTGCTTCTTAAACACATCGTAGATCGTAGTAGTCTCGGGGGTGACCCCATAAATTTCAGTTAGACTTCGCTGAACGAACAGTGAAAAAGTGAACACTTATTTATAATATGACGGATCTATCGATGCATTGAGATAGAATTAATCTTCTTCTTCTTTTTCTTCTTGTTTTAGATCAAAGATCTGTTTTTTATTCAAGAATGTTACTTAAGGGAGGCCGAGGACCCGCTGTCCCTCCTTCTCTTCAGTGTACTTCCAAGAAGGCGATACCCTGATGGATTTTGGATTTTTATTTGCTCTAGAATGAAAGTAATCACACAGGAATAATCAAAAACATAGTTTTCTCGACATTATTTCAGATCTCAAACATTAATAATTTTCTTTCATTTTAGAGAGAACACTTGGTTAAAAGCTAGTAACGATATGATATGTAGATACACGTGTGTGTGTGAGTAAATAAGAAGTTTGGAAATGATATTATAACATTAGAGATATCAGAGCGTATGAAAAAGCGATACACAATACGTATGATTACAATCATATTATATTGTTATTATTTTATTGAAGAGACAAGATGAAACGTTCTGAGAAAATAATGATATATCATTGTGAGATATTTCTCATACGTACCACATCTCAGATTGCAGTAAAATTGGGAATAAATTATTGATTTATGGAGGACATAAATGTATCTACGTATAATTCCTGTGTATATTATAAATAAACATATTACGTGAAAGGTTCTGCGTATACATATTATATTCCGAATAATATATTGATTCCTAAATTTGAAATGCGCATACGAGTTGAATTGTTTCATAAAATCATGAAAATTGACGCATTTTGGGGTAAACAGAGTTTTAATATTTATGTGATTAATTTTCTTAATTCGACAATGTTTTTTTAATTTAAAAATAAGATATAAAAATAAGAAGAAATTGAGATTCAAATTTTTTTGTTGGCAAGATGGTATTAGATAGACTTTTCCAGAAAAAAAATACATTTGGGTATATATACACAGTGTCTCTGCAACCAATATTATCTCCTGTGTGTCAAATAATACTCTAAAGACATACAGAAAGTACACCCTGATGATGCCCGCTGAAAGAAAACTGTATCCGATACTATCTTGAGGAGCCTAATGATAAGAGGAATCAAATATGTAGTTGGTTGTAGGTAAGTATATAAATGTTAAAATCATCTTGGATTGAAATTGATTATTCACTTAAAATTTTTCTTTTGACCACAAAATCACCTTTTATATTTCCGTAACTGTCTAAGAAAAGTGAAATCAATGGAATGTTAAAGTGGAAGATAATAAGTGTTTCCCTTAAGCACCTAAGGAGAATAATATTATATCGATGTATTCGAAGATACTCCCAGAGCTCTCTCGGCCACTAATCAAACGTCGGAAACTAGAAAAGGAATCGCTTCCCTGGCAGCGGCTTCCTTCTGATAATCTGCTATTCCACACGCGAATCTAGAAACGTTTACGTATAGCCTTTAGATATTTTACGGTAGGTTTGTATCAATCGTCTTGTGATGTGGAAAGCAAAAAATATCCAATCGAATATTATAAAACAAAAAAATGTATGAAATATCCTTATTTTCTGAGGATCTTTCGGAGAGTTAGCAGAAAAAATAAGGGGATGGTATGACATTGATCTGCCCAATTGCTTGGGTTCAGCGGCTATAGGATAATTTTTCCATTCAACTCTATATCAGCAGTATAGTTTCTTATTGTTTTAGCTAAATAAACTTTTGGACGTCCAATATTTTAGGCTCATCTAGGATCCAATCTGTCCCCCAGAAATCGGAGTGCTCCGCCTAATTGCTACTGAAGCTGAATTTAGAGTTCTTGGAACAACCCTAATTGTCCCTGTTATACATATATTAAATTTATTCTTGTAATAAACTAGGCGTTACCTGTCACCACTGACTTCGTCGTACGTTTTACGGTTGCCCAATTAAGGTAATGGGTAATTGTGTTAATGGGTAAGTGCATTTATTGATATTTTATTTTATTTATTTAATAATTACTTTAAAGATATACTTAGATGCTAGACAATCCTCCAAGCATGTCATGCAAGGACATGACCGACAGACCAAGAACCCAGCAAGAAGCCCGCCCGAGTTTACAAAGGAGAGTTATCTCACGAATGCTCTCACTGCAACGGCGGATCCAGGGGGGGGGTCACGGGGGACATGACCCCCCCCTAGGCTATGTAATCTGAAGTAGGGCAGTGATATTTATTAATAAAATCTTTATTTTGCTAGCATAATTTTTTTTAGGAAAAGCGTAATTTCCAGATACCAAATTTTTAAGATGACCTTTTTTTTTACTTTGTGACCCCCCCCTGGTGCCAAGGCTGGATCCGCCCTTGGCTCTCAGGCAGGCAGTTAAATGTTCTAGGCGCAACGTATGAGAATTGTCGCTGCCCAAACGCTGTATTTTTAAAAGGTAGCTCACAATAAAATGATAACATTCTTCTGGTGACTCTTCTCTGTTGGGTTCTCTCAAGTCCGACACGAGACTTAATGAAATATATGAGAGCTTTCTTCACAAACAGGTGCTCAATTGTTGGGATCTTAAGCTCATCATAGAGTTGCAAGGAAGGGAAGCGCCTGTGATAACCAAACATTGTCTTATTTATACTCTTTTGAGTCACCTGAAGAAGTTTCATATTACTTTCATAACACGATCCCCATCCAATAACGCCATAAGATAGTAAAGACTGTATAAGAGCAAAATATACCATTTTCAAGGTTGTTTTATCAGGGAATCCCTTAACACATATAGTTATGTAAGCAACTTTTCTTAGCTTGTCATTCAGGTCAAAGATATGTTTTTTCCACGATAAGTTTTCGTCAATTATAATGCCCAAATACTTTACTGAGTCTACTCTCTTTATATATTGACAAAAACAAACAGAGATACATATTAAATGAATTTGGATAAAAACATCCTGTAAGCCTTTTGATTTACAATTCAAGGCATAAAATATGAGTCTAGTTACCTAAATTGTCTTGAATGATTTTTGATTTTGTTTGTATTGTTTTCATGTCATATTTATTTTGATGTAATAAAGTGTATAGTGGAAATAAAATACGTACTAAACGCCAAAAACTTCATTTTGAGATAATCTAATAAAACTGATTTTTCCCCCATACAGACATAGTACCTACTATGATGGTTTTTGGATCTGTTTTTTTACACCTTTAGATCATCGATATGGACTTAGTGCAATATTTAGGCTATGGACAATGGTTTATAGAACATTTCCTCATACTCAACTCATTTTTTTCATTTTTGGCGTTTAGTGCGTATTTTATTTCCACTATACAAGTTATTATTATTGTCTTGTCTGAAGTTTATTGTAGTTAAAGATCTCTTGATTTAATTTCCTGTATTCGTTCAATTTTCTGGAACTGCGGTACCTGTTGTGTGTGTGTATCCGCACGCTTCAAACAACAGAAATAACGCACCACCATAGATGTGTAAATGAGTGGCTCGGAGATTATGACGTCATAGCGTTGGTCGGCCAGTGTTTTGGTCTATTATAATAAACATTAAAAATTAAAATCAAATGCAGAGCTGGATTTTAAGTTCAGCTCCACTACTATTAAGAAGGTGTAATTAGCGAGAGAGTTTATCGGGAAGGGTACCTTCATTTTAATGACTCCATCTCCTTCAAGTTCCATCTCCGGGAATCGTGCTGCGAAGAAAGGCGTGGGAACCAAGAACGTCATTAAGATCATAAGAGTCATAATTGGTGACTTAATTAGAAAACCAGGAAACTGAAAATCGCGCATTTTCACACCATTGACCGTTTGTATTTTATGTCATTTTTAATGGCCGTTGTGTGCATTCCGAAGATTAAGTTCTCCGAGTACCTACGTAGTTATTTAACAAAAAGTTATTCTTATTTCAGTTATATATTGTTTTTATTCTAGTTTTCAAAGAGTAAGTGTAGCACTTCCAAACATTTCTTAAAATTTCGTATAAAAAATAAATATAGAATCACAGAACCACTTAAGTACGGATTTCTTGTCTGTGAATCTGGTGTGAATCTCTCAGACTTAATCGTCTTTTACGCTGCAATGGATGATTTTTTTTTATCATTGAAATTGTAATTTATTAAAATTTAAAAATTCTGGTGATTCGAGTAAAAATACTGTAAAAATCTATTATTAATTTTTGATGATCATTTATTGGATTTCTTGGCATGTGTCATATATGGAACACTTTATATACAAATATTATGATATAGGTAAATAAAATTAGTGGAAAATTTCGCGGTGTTATTATTCTTTTTTAATAGATGGCGCAAAGATATCACAATTATAACGTTGTATTATAATTACTTGATGGTTTCATTATGCTTTGTGCCAAATTTGTAACAGTATGGACTGCAGGTCTAAAGCATTGTTCTCACTTGCGCCGCGAACGTGTGACATTGCATCAATTTAATCGAAAAGTTAAGTGTATACGTGATTCGAAAAAGCGAACGCGAGCGGAATACATGCATCCTTTTGATAAAATTGATATAACGATACACGTTCGCGGCGCAAGTGACTACCGAGCTTAAGACAGGGCTATAAAGATATTAAAGAAGTTGATAAATATATAAATATTAAGTTATTATTAAGTTATAATGTACTATGACGTTATCATGATAATATGATAATTTTACCTACCAATAAAATTAGTATTATATCATCCTGAGACGTCCCAAGTCCCTTTGAGAGAGCCTCCTCTTGTTTTGCTAGTTCAGGCGCGCCTGTGGTCAGTTTCATACATAATTTCCCGCGTTTTCCCTCTTCTTCATCTTCTTTATCGATGTCTATGCCTCTTGACAGTCTGTGGCGTATTTATTGAGCCGCCATTTTATCATTGTATCTCTCACCAGGCAGCTATTGCCGGGACTTGGGACGTCTCAGGATGATATAATACTAATTTTATTGGTAGGTAAAATTATCATATTATATATCCGTTCTACGTCCCAAGTCCCTTTGAGATGTGTTTGTTATCGTCTGGTGAGGCATAGACGCAATGTGATGTCATTCATTTGGTGAAAATAGTCTCGTCACAGCCTGTGAAGTGCGAGACGGTTGAATTTCTTTCCGGTAGAACCGGCTAAAAGTGTTTTCACTTCTCCAGTTTCCCCTGGCCAGAATATCTTCTATTGGAGTTTGTTCAATCCAACTGAGGGATGCTACAGCTGAACGAATACTACCAGGAGGGGCACAGATATTGGCTTCCTTGAACACAGTCTTTAGCCAGCCACCTATTACCGTTGCTGAAGCCCTTTTAGGTTTCCCACAGGTAGTAATGAATAATTCCGTTATATCCCCCCGCCTATCCTTGGATGCCGTCAATAATGTTTCTGTCCAGCAAAGTGGGTCGATTGCTTTGTCCTCACTCTTTGAAAAACGCCATCCTGATTGTCTGTATCTCGCAGTATCTGTCTTGGATCCAAAAGCTGGCCAGAAGATTATATCATCGCCTCTATTTTCCATATGATCTGATGTTATCTTCAGTAGTGTGAGATCGTGTACTCTTCTGCCCGACGCTAGAAGGAAGAGTAGCGCAGTGCGACGGGAAGCTTCAAACAAAGAGATATTTGTATCTAACCTATTTGTTTTCAGCCAGTCTACCAATAGTGTAGGGTCCCATGTAAGGGACCTATTTGATCTTGGTTTCGTCAAGGAGATTGACTTCAAAATTCTCCTAACCATTGGATCTGAGGCTAGGTCTTTAGCTGGGTTACTGAAGGTACATATCACAGATTTGTGGAGTAGAATAGATCTATATGCGAGTTTTTCTTTTAAATGTAAACTGGAGAGGAATCTTGCAACTTCACTCCCTGATGGTGATGTCATATCTACCCTGTTTTCCTGTGACCATGTTTTCCATCTTTGCCAGGCTGGCGCATAGGTTTTAAGAGTGGATTCTCTCCAGCTAGTACAGAACAACTTCCTCTCATCTGATGACCATGTCTCTAGGTGTTGGTCCCACCCCCAACCTTCCACACTTGCAGTTTCAGGTCCTCTACCTGTGGTGGTGGTCGATTTGTGACTATGTCTTTGAGAACTAATTCGAGGTTCTTTATAGTCACTGGAGGCCGGGATGCTCGATTCATCAAATCTGCCTTCCAAAATGACTTCGTCCAATTGGGTGCTACAAGAAGATACTCCCCTTTCGCACTCTTCAGATGATTGAGAACTCTGGGAATCAGGCACGGTGGGGGAAACACCCATGCTAGTTGATAATTCCACTGTTGGCTGAAGGCGTTGTGGAATACTGCCTTGTGATCCTTGCAGTCCAAACTCACATATTGCTCGGTGATGTGACATCTCTCCGATGCGAAGAGATCTATGAGAGGCGTTCCGAGTTTGGTAAATATCCTTGTTAACGCGTTCTCCTCTAAATACCATTCCGATAGCCCTTTTCCTCTCGACAGGTGATCTGCGAGACCGTTGTAACGGCCCGGAAGGTACTGAGCTGTTAGTCTTATGTTTGAGCTGTGAAGAACCGCAAACAATTGCAGCGTCAGCTTCTGAAGTTGAGGGGATTTCGTGCCCCCCTCGTTTCGTATATAGGACACTACTGTGCGGTTGTCCGTCTGTAGGAGGATGTGTGCACCTCCTAGAGATTGACCGGGTGACGATAGTGCGGCCAGGACTGCGTACATTTCCTTCCTGTTGCTGTGCCACTGGAGTTGCTCTGTGGACCAAGTTCCCGCAAGGCGGTGGTCGTCCAAGAGTGCTCCCCATCCTGTGTCGGCAGCGTCCGTCGTCAGGAAATGATCCATCGGTGGGGGATGAATGGTGGAGGAGGCACTGAGCGCAGCGCTCCACCAGAGAAGATCCCCTCGTACCCCTTGAG
Organism: Mystacides longicornis; assembly: GCA_963576905.1. Classification (NCBI taxonomy): domain Eukaryota; kingdom Metazoa; phylum Arthropoda; class Insecta; order Trichoptera; family Leptoceridae; genus Mystacides; species Mystacides longicornis. The sequence goes on along the minus strand of OY756425.1, from coordinate 23,553,942 downwards.
AGAAAGTCATCTTTAGATGCGGATGAGCTGCTCTTAGGCAGCGACTTTCTCTCTGCATCAGTCTGCAATGCAGCCTCCCCTGTGGGATGGCAAAGTTTGCGAAGTTGAGACGTCCCAAAAGGCTCTGGGCCTGTTTGAGAGACCAACTTCCCCTCTCCAGGGTACTGCGAAGGGCTAAGCGAAGGCTTGAGCGCTTCTTTGGAGAGAGAGACCTGAGGTTCTGCCGAGTATCCCACACGATGCCTAGGTACTCCAATTTCTGTGTTGGTGTCAATCTGGACTTCTGAATGTTCACACACCAGCCTAGATCTTGTAGGAACCTGATTGCAATAGTCGTTTGTGATGTTAGTACTTCTTTTGATGCGTTTGCTAACAGAAAATCGTCGAGATATACGATGCATCGAATTCCTGCTTCTCGAAGTTTCTCTGCCAACCAATTCGTAATCACTGTGAACATCCTCGGAGCCGATGACAAGCCGAATGGCAGTACCGTCATCTGCAGCAGTTGATGGTTGTACACCAGCCTCAGAAAGGGTCTGTGACTCTGGGCTACCGGTACGTGGAAGTAGGCTTGACAGATGTCCAGCTTTACCATCCAGTCCTTGTGTTGCAAAAAGTCTGGGACTTTGTGAAGGTTTATCAGCGAGAAGGGTCTGGCTTGAACGTATTCGTTCAGGCCTTGCAGATTGAATACCGGCCGTTTTGTACCGTCCGACTTCTGAACAAGAAACATCTTCGATAGGAAGCTCGGTGTGTGATTGGCTGGTTCGAGAACTCCTTCTTTCACCATCTTCTTTATTTCTACTGTCATCTCCCCCGTTGTTTTTGTTTCGAACCTCTCTGACCATTGGCCATGGAGGGGTATCAAAGGGGGTCTCTTCGCAAACGGTATTCGAGCTCCTGAGATCAGCTTCACAATTGTCTTCGGAGCCCCCGCTTGTAACCAAGCTCCTAAGAATTTTTGAAGCTGGCCCCCTTTGAAAGTCGGAATGTCATTGTCTTCGATTCCTGTTTTGTCTGTCGCTCCTACTTCTATTTGAAGTAGGGGCGTTACCCCTCCTCCGAAAGGGCATTTCTTTCTTGGCCTTCTTGGGAAGTGTGCGAGGTGGTCTGTCTGTCTCTTCGAAGAACACCTTGCGTTGTCGCTTCTGACCTCGAGGTATTTGAAGCTGTTGGGCATGTGCTGAAGTGGAGGGCTCAGAAAGCTGGAGCCTGTCCGCCTGCGAAGCCTCGAAGAGGTGCTGAAGGGAGGGCGGGATCTTCCTCAGCTTCGTCTCTAAGGCACTATCCGGGATGTTCCTCAAGATCGCCTCTCTCCGAAGCTTCACGCACTCCGTTCTCTTTCCACATACCATCTGCAGAACATCTTTTGATATGGTGCTGTGGGATGAGCCTGCACCAAATGCCTCTGAGAACTTCTGGAACAAGGCTGTGCTGTCCACTGAAGTCCCTGGCTTGGCTGCCCAGTCAATAATTTCCTGTAAGGACTGTGTGAGCGCCTGCTTTTGGCGTATAAGCGCCTTCGTCACTGCAGCTAGAGTCCTCTCAGTCTGGGCTAGCCTAACATCTCTATCGTGCCTCTTCAGGTCGTCATTTGTCGTGCATTCGACGAACCCAGGCTTCGAGAGATAAGGCTTCTGTGCCTCTAAATATCTTATATCCTCCCAGTTCTCTTTCCCCAACATCTGGATCTCCGTGAGAACCTGGATGTCTGCTTCCTCTGAAGGAGGTATTAACGGCTCTTTCGCCACCGTAACGAAACCTCCTAGGTCCAGCTTTGCAGGCGTCACCACCCCTGGGAGCTCCAGTTGCACTCCGAAACTGCCCGCATTTACGCAGGTAGAAGTGCCGGCTCTCGGCCCAGCTGATGTGTCTGTTCCACTTGTTCCCTGTGGAACAGATTGGCGGCCGCCGATTATATGATCGGTCAAGATTCTAACTTGGTCGATCAGGGCATCGACGCGAGGGTCGGCGGCAACACCGCGCGGGACGCTTTCGTCTTCCGAAGAGTAACCCGCTTCGTAATCTTGTTCCATGGTTGGGCGATAACTCACAACTATTCACTAAAAAACAGTCAATATCTGTATCTTATAGATAACTTAAACCGAAAAAACAGTCAATTTCTGCACTTAACACTATTGGGGGTTATGTCACTAAAAAGACGCAATTCTTCCGGTTTTCAACGAAAACAAAGTGTCTCTATCACATGTATGGCTGACCACAATAATCTTCGTGGAAAATAACGCAAAAATAGGCCCGATTCGGATTAAAAAACGTTATTTAAAACCACAGAAATACGACGCGACCGTCTGTAGCGTAAACAAAAGACGCAATGATAAAATGGCGGCTCAATAAATACGCCACAGACTGTCAAGAGGCATAGACATCGATAAAGAAGATGAAGAAGAGGGAAAACGCGGGAAATTATGTATGAAACTGACCACAGGCGCGCCTGAACTAGCAAAACAAGAGGAGGCTCTCTCAAAGGGACTTGGGACGTAGAACGGATATATAATATATGATTCAAAATATTAAAACGGTAGTATGTTAAACACAAATATTAAATAAGATAAATCAGTTTAATGTCTCTGAAGAAATACGTTACACAGTAGTCACATGTTTAAAAATGTCGTATTCTATCTTTCAAGGAAATATTTTTTTTTTATTATTTGAGAACAGCTAAAGTGAGTACAAACAAACTTATCGTTGTAACTTAGGATTGTAACGGAAAGGAAGTAGATGATAGCAATGGGACTCGAACATAGTTTAAAAGTCAGCAATAATATATCTACTAGGTAAGCTATCAAACTTTTTTTCGAATAGTATTGTTTACTATGTACAGAGCAAGGCGAAAGTGATCTTATGACTGCCTGTCATACGCTATCCAACAAATCTAAGGGTTTTTGATGTTCTTTTTCATACCTGGATCACCGATTTTTAACATTTAAAGGAATCTCAGTGCCAGTCATGATACAATTTTTTATTTTAGCAGTGGTCACAACTATTGGCGACATCACGTAGGCCAATTGACAAATAGGGTTAGAAAACTAATTTTCGTGTTTAGGCAACTTAGATGCATATTGACTCCCGGGCATACTAAAACTATTTTTTTTTCTCTGTCACTCTTTGATCAACTATGGACTGTTGGCTTGGGGTGGGGCTGCGAGAACTATAATTGATCCGATATACAGAGCACAGAAAATTGTTCTCAAGACAATGATGGGGCGTAGGTATACTTACCCATCTGTTGAACTATTTAGGGAAACACGCTGTCTAAGTGTCAGACAGATGTACGTTTTTAGGAGTGTTATGAGGAAGTTGAACGAGGAGGAATGCTTGTATGGTAACGGATTCTCTAGGAGACGAATGAATTTACGGGTACCATTTTGCAGAACAGCTTTTAGGCAGAGATCACTGGCTTTTCTCGGTCCTAGGCTGTGTAACATAGTGATATCACATATCGGAGATAACCTCAAGAGGGGAAATTTTTTTGAATGGTTGATTGACATGGGTGTGGAAGAGATTGAAAGGTGCGTGAGCAAGAGAGTTGTTTGATGTGAGTATGACTGTGATGGGAAATTGCGCTGAATGTTTTATCTTTTTCTTTATATGTATGTACCGACCTCGGTAGCCTAGTTGTACTAGCGTGGGCTTCAGATCCGGGGTTCCGGGTTCGATTCCCGGTCGGGTCAGAAGTGTTTTTTCACTTGAAATTTCTACCCGGGGTTGTCCAATATTATTTAATTATTTATTATGCATACTTCTATCATTTTCTACAGCTGGTAATTGTGTTGTCTTTGTGAATTTTGGTCTGTTATATGTAAATTGCATGAAATATTTGAAGATTGACATGAATTTGACTCTATTTTGTATGAGTATATTCTACCATGATTATTGTCAACCTCGACACAGACTTAAGGTCTAGTGAGGTGGCAAAATTCAGTGCGCTAAGTAATGTATCAATCATGTTTTTATGTTGTCTTGTTTTAAATATTCTGACTAATAAATTATTATTATTATTTCAAAACATTTATTTATTTATATCATATAAAGCATACATCATTATATAAAAATTAATAAAAAACAAATTAAATTAAAATTAAATAGAATGCTATATACTAAATATAAAAATATCGGTATTATCTCTCATGATACATCATGATGTAATGTAATCATGAGAGATCTTCGAACTACAGAGAAAGGAACTTTCTTAACATCCTACATGAGGACAACAGGACTGCCTTTTGGATGGCATATCTGAGACCACAACAGATGCCAAGTTTCCCTAGATTGTCTTTAAGAGACTTAGGAATAACTCCATTCGTCGATATCACTATAGGTATTATGTGGGTGGTTGGTGTATGCCACATTTCCTTGATATCGTAAGCAAGATCAAGATATTTAATTATCTTATCTTGCTCGGCTTATTATTATTATACATCCAAAAAGTAGAAAAAGTTGTATTTTAAGCTGTATTTTCTTCTAAACAATTCTCAATAATTATCGATTTTAAATTCTTATCTAGCACACAAAATGTCATATTTGAAAGAAGAAGGCTACAAAATCTCTTGACAGCATTTTCTGCTGGTCTGGTAAAAATATCTCACGGTTTTCAGGAGGATCCAATATTTGCGTTTAGGAGCAACTTGCAGTGTGGCCCCTTCTGTGCCCCTGTTACTTCTCTTTTAAACACTTTGCAAGTTAAACGATAATTTATAAATAAACACATTATTATTATGCAATTTTATTTTTTCCTGCTTGCTAGTTTTTCATAGGCATAATGCCTTCATCATCAGGTTTGTACCTAGGGAGCGTTCAAGTATTACGTAACGAAATAGGGGGGGAGGGGGGGTTAGTCTTTTAAAACGTTACTATTGTATTACCGGCGCTGCAATAAAGGTATTTAGTGACTTTCCAGTAATAATTGTGATTTGAGGCATACATAGCTGTAATATGCGCGTTAGGCAACTTTTAGAGAACGGGAAGAGGGGTAACAAAGAGCGTTACGGTGCATCTCGCGGGGGGGGGGGGGTCAATAATGTTAAAAAATGCGTTACGTAATACTTGAACGGTCCCCTACCTATTATTTAAATATTGATTTTTTTTTTTATTTTATTTACTTACTTACCCATCTGTTTTTTAAGCACTAATGGAAATAAGCGAGCACCCATTCAACTCGAGATTTACGAAAACGTTGTTGTTGAAAATAACCCCTTATTTTAACGGCGTGCTAAAGGTTTTTTGTCGCTAGGCTCAAAAACACCTGTCGTGGAAAATAATTGTTACAACACAGTCACGTTGTTTGTCGCAGAACCAGGCTAGGAAATTGCCGTTCAAATATTCATAATTATTCGTATGTAGGTATTATTTTCTTGCATGGTGAGAAAATGTTTAAAAAATGTAATAACAAAAAATTGTGATAGTATTTAAAGTTAAATAAGGCTTTCTCTCGGTGATTTTGATTGCAATTTGTGCATTATTTTTAATAAATTCATTTTTAATTATTTTGTTTGTGTGCAATTAGAAAAACAGAATATAATATAAAAAGACGTTAATTATAAAAACCATATATTTCTTTAAGTCATTGTCACGTTTTAAAATCATACGCAGCAAAGAAATTCCCTGTATCCAGAGGTGGGCTCACAAAGGGATAATTTACTACAAAATAAAGGTAGTTGTGACGCTGTTTTATAGTTTCTTATAAAGCAATGGAAACAAAAGAAGATGGCAGAATCACAGGGCCTTTCCTGCGGATTTATGAAGAGCTTGACTGGATTCGAAAGACGCATTTAAACCAGCACATTGGCAAGCATCTGAGGGACTTTGTAGCTACTGGCTATAATTTTTTATCTACTTAGCGATAGCCAAAATGGATTAAAAACCTGCTTAAATAAATCAACAACCAACACCGTGATCTTCAAAGAGTTTGTGATATCCATAATAATATGAACAAAATAAACAAAACGCAACATTTTTAATGATCATCAAAATTTGGAGTATTAAATCCTTTCAAACAAATCAATGCCTAGGATTTCTAGGTTCAGATCCCTTACGTAAAGGTTTGTAAGTTCGTAGAATCCACCAAGTCTGGTTACCAGAATTGAATTAGCTTTAAAAGAGATTAACGATCTTAAGGTTTCAATATTGTACATAGTTTTCTAGCTAAAATTGACTAGACTTATCTAGAACTCTTCATACCAATAAGAGCAATTTTTCTTTAGCAAGAGCACCAAGAGCATCTATCAAGATTCTAGACATTTTGAATAAACTGAAAATTGCACACAACACACATTCTCCAATAACGTAAGCTTTACAATATTGCCAAAGCTAGACCACTCTCCCAGAGCTCGAGCGGTTCCTGATAAGAGTGCTCTAAATGCTGTTAGGTACATTTCTTGATTCAAAATAAAGCTAAAGCTAACAACGCCCACAGTGTAGGTATATTGATGCGGAATCAGATCTGCATAAGATCAGACGGCAAAGGAAGACCAAAAGACTTGGGACTTTTGGGGGTTTGTGACTGACGGACAGTGTCGGCGGACAGGAGGGCTTGGAGAAGTTTGGTGAGGGAGGCCGAGATCCACACAGGATTGTAGCCACACATATGTATGTATGTGTATTGATGCTTAAAATCTTTTTGTACGTGCATGACTAGAAAATATTTATAAGTGCAATTATACATTTAATATGTGCGGTAAAATATGCACTTAAGTCAGACACTGAGATTTATAAATTTAAACCTTGTTTTTAAATTAGCTTCCAAACCAAAAGTGCCACTTAGAGATGGAGCTTTGAATATTGTATGTAACCAGACTAAAAGACCACTGTCAGTAGATTAATTACAACAATTTCGCTTAACAGGTATTTGGTGAGCTAGACCAACTGCAAACAGGTATGTTTGCGGCTAAGTCAAATGAGTAGCAACTGCTAGATATGAATATCAAAATACATTATACTTCTCTATCATAGAGTGGATGTAAATGTATAATCGTGTAGCACGATGTTAACTTGGCTGTTAATAATAAATAATTTATTCGCTTTTATGCTGCCATGCACTCGGTGTTTTTCTCTTATCTTCCAAGTTTTTGTTGTTGCAACAAAACCCCGAGTGTTTTATCCGCAAAATGATCAGCGAAATTTTTAATGTTTCAATTCAAAAAAAAATCTTACACAATTCGTAAGAGATGATGTCCAAAAAATTAATTGGATTTTAATATTTTTAGAAGGGTTCTAGCCTGTTTGAAGAAAACATATAGGTATGTTTCAATTTTTATATTTCACTAGCTGACCCGTCGAACTTCGTATCGAAATAAATAATATGGGTAGGTACTCTAGGTTTTATGCAACAGAGCTCAAATTCGTATTTTAGTTATTTAACATGAATGGCTAAGAACACGTAGAAAGCCGATTCCGACCCGCGCCGACCAGCGCAAAGAATGTTACTATGCATTTGAATGGGGATACCCACAGAAAAAGCAGGAACCCGCTTTCCGGCATGCTCATTTAAATGCATTGAAACCATAGACAACAATCTATGAGCCGGTCGGCGCGGGTCGGAATCCGCTTTCTACGTGTTCCTACCCAATGACTATATACTGGCATTAGCAAAACCTGGATAACACGCTGCATTCATCGGGTCTGAGTTTATTTTTACATCAAAAATATATAACCTATGTTAATATGATGTGGGAAGAGGTTATCATTGCGCAAGATCGAGTGCAATGGAGAACTCTTATTGCCTCACTTTGCTCCTGAGTGGAGTTCAAAGGGAGTTTTAATTTTGATTGATTTGATGTTAATATGTAAAAAAAATTAATTTAGGTAGGTATGTCATTATATTCGATATTTCAATAATTATTTTGCTCAGTTAAAATAATATTGATTGATTAATCAAAGTACCGATTCAAAATACGCATTGAGGTGTAAATACTTATTTTACCGATCATGCTGATTCCCGAAGAGGGTGGGCAGAGAGTATGGACTTCCATTCTCTTCAATCCAAACTCATTCGCTTCCTCCAAACGCATAACATTCCGCATACATGCTCTTCTATTCCATTTGCTCCTGACTTAGCCCTCCTGTAAGACGGCACTGATATGGTCGGACGATGTCATTCGAGGTCGGCCTCGTCTGCGTGCACCTATTCTTTCAGATTTATATATCCTTTTAGTCATTCTCTCTTCGTTTCTTTTCATAACATGCCTAAACCTTCTTTCTTTATTCACTTTCATTCTAGTCACTACACTAACATTCACTCCACATTCCTTTCTAATATTATCATTCCTCACCTTATCAATAAGTCTCTTTCCGCATATCCTACGCAGTGATCTCATTTCCACAGCATTTATTCCAACTTCCAAATTGTTCGTCCATGTCCAAGTTTCACTCCCATTACTCCCATAAATCATGGATAGTATCAGGATTGCATTGTACATCAACTGTCGATTTCAGAGATATGTTCTTAGAGGTCTAAGTGCACCGCCAACCCTTCTCCCAGCCAATTTCCTTCTTTCAATCTCTTTTTCACACCTTGCATCTCTTCTAAATAAATTACCTAAATAGACATACTTCCAAGTTCTCGACATTCACTTTCACACAACATTGCGTTCTTAAATCTTCTCTTTCAAAACAATGGAAATAAATAAAAAGCACATTTAATGCAGTAGGTATCTGTGATTTTTTTCTATCTTCTATTACAACATGGTGGATGTGTAGCAATTTTTATTTTCAATAAAGAAACAAATGCTAGGTTATTAGCAAATAATATCCAGCTTTTTTTACATATTAACGATGCATATTATATTTACGTTATATGTAGGTCTCATCCTCTGTAAAAATCAGCCCATAAACGAAGAATTGATTTTCAAACAAACAAAAAAATATTCTACTTGTTCTTAAAATTCGCATTCTATCAATTGCAACAACAATCAATCCACTGACAGTTCTTTCAAATGTCAATTAATAAAAATTCAAAAGTAGAAGAAAATTATATTGTAAAAAGTAGGTACTAAAAAGATTACCTACTTTCTGTCTTTTCTTTAATTTTCTAATTTCGCGAGCATTTTTCTTATATTTTTCTTCTACATTGTCCTGATTGAAATCCTACACGACAAAATGAATTAGCGAAATCGGTCCAGCCGTTTAGGCGTGATGCGATGGCATCGGGAAATAGCTCAACATTGTTATAGTTTTCTTAAATTTCCTGATATTCCATGAATTTTTCTTAATTTTTTCTTCTAAATCAACCTTCTCCCGATAAGAGCCTACACGCCAAAAAAATAATTAGCGAAATCGGTCCAGCCGTTTAGGCGCGATGCGATGACATCGGGAAATAGCACCCCATTTTTATATTGTTCTTAAATTTTCTAATTTTCCATGCATTTTTCTTAATTTTCTTCTTCTAAATCAACCTTCTCCCGATAAAAGCCTACACGACAAAAAAAGAATTAGCGAAATGTGTCCAACCGTTTAGGCGTGATGCGATTATATCGGGAAATAAATCTCCATTTTTATAGTTTTCTTAAATTTTCTAATTTCCCATGCATTTTTCTTATTTTTTTTGTTCTAAAAGGACACTCTCCTGATAAAAGCCTACACGACAAAAAAAGAATTAGCGAAATCGGTCCAGCCGTTTAGGCGCCATCCGATGACAACGCGAAATAGCTCTCCATTTTTATATATAAGATTAGGCAATAAAGTTCTTTTTTTCATAGAGATTTATCTTAAATTTTTTGACTTGGGTACCCCTTGGCAGATTTTTATTCCAAATTGTTAGTCATACATTAAAACAAAACGTATATTTAAACTTATTAAGATTACACCCCAAGCCATCAAATTCAATTGAGAATCGCTGATCTGCGATATTTTCACTTTACATTTTTTTTAACTGAAGCTTCCATATTTCTTGTCATTTGTTTACACATTGTTCAGTGTTCAAACATAATATTATTGTTTTCATGTTTCAAAAAGATATTGTACAAACATTACACTCGTAAAATATTGGTACTTACATAATATATTGACTATTATTGTGTCTTTAGTTTGTGTCCGTGATCTACTTATAGGGATAGAGGAAGTAGGAAACTTTTACAACTCCCCCACAAAGTTTTTCCCTGGAAATCATACTCCACAGGATGTAAATTTATCAATAAGACATTAACCAGTCTTTTTTAATGTTTAATGTAGACCATTGTACCACCAAGGAAGAACAATTTCGTTGATCAACTTGGCAATCATGAAATCGTACCCTTTTACCAAAATAAGTACCCTTTTAATATCATATCTAGTTCAAGATTATTTAATGTGTATGGAGAATACATAATGAGAAGGGCACTGGAGGGATGGAGTGGAGGAATTAGAATCGGGGGCCAACTGGTCAATAACCTTAGGTTCGCTGATGACACGACACTGGTGGCATCAAATATCCAAGAGCTCATGGAGCTGTTCCGCCGTGTGGAAGTTGAGAGCGAGAACCTTGGACTGCGAATCAACAGGAATAAGACTAAAGTTATGCTGGTAGACCGGCGGAGTGTATTGTCTGGTGGGGAGCGGTTGGGGGACCTGATGGTGGTGAAGGAATTTGTGTACCTGGGATCCCTCATCAGCGACGACGGTACATGCGATAAGGAAATATGTCGGAGAATCCAAATGGCAAAGGGCGCCATGACATCCTTAAATAAGATTTGGAAGAGTGGGAACATTAGACGGCCCACAAAAATCAGACTGGTTAAGTCTCTGGTCTTCTCCATATTTCTGTACGGAGCCGAAACTTGGACCATAAAGTCTCGGATGAGAGCTAGAATAGACGCCTTTGAAATGTGGTGTTGGAGGCGCCTGCTGCGAATTCCATGGACAGCTCACAGAACAAATATATCGATCCTGACAGAGCTGAATGTTACAGATCGACTCTCCAATGTCTGTATGCGTCGAGTCTTACAATTTTTTGGACACGTTGCACGACGAGGAGCGGACAACTTGGAGAGAATAATTATGAGTGGGAGTGTGGAGGGCAGCAGAGGTAGAGGGCACTCACCTATGAGATGGAGTGACCAAGTGAGAGAGGCCACTGGGGAGACCTTTTGTGGAGCACTGCGGTTGGCAGAGAACCGTAGTGAGTGGAGGGAACTGGCTTATGGTGTTGATGTTGAAAATCACGATCCTCAGCACTGAGGGAACGACGAAGAAGAAGAAGAAGATACTAGTGGTACAGAAATTGCTGGACTTATTGCTGAGAAGAAGACGAATATGATTACTTACATTTTTATGTTTTGGAAAAATTAACTATTTTTTAACTGTTTTTTATTTATATATTTATTTCATTGGTTACCGGTTTTGGCTACCAGCCATCATCAGACCAAACTTAAAACTAATTTGGTCTGATGATGGCTGGTAGCCGAAACCGGTAACCAAAGAAATAAATATATACATAAAAAACAGTTAAAAAAATAGTTAATTTTTCCAAAACATAAAAATGTTAGGAAACTGTTTTATCGTAAGCCCAAAAAATATAGAAAAAATGATTACTTACTTCCAAAAAAGAACCAAACTTTAATTTCAATGAATATGATAATCATAGTTTCACATTTTTCAACTTTTTTAATATGTGTAACCGAATGTAGGAAACATTATTTGTGATGTTAGGGATGATTCAGTAATAGGAACACACCCCGCAGCGTCGTATTAAATCGGGGAGGATTAACAATGTCTGTGTCATCCCTATGATAAAAATATTAAACGAATATAACGCTGTGAGCCATCATAGCTCAACTCGACTTTTGATATTACGTTTCCATCTCTTTGTGCCTCAAATTTAGTTAGTTTGAGTTGATTCCAACGCGATATACCAACAATGAAATGGTCGTATTACTTAGGTACTAGTAGATGTCTCGGTAAACGACGTATCGACTAAATCCTAATAGGTACTTTATTTTCAGTCACTCACAGAAAAAAACTTCTTTATTGCGACCCATATAAAAAGTAAGACTTTACATGAAAAAACTAAATTGTTGTTTCTTTTTTCCTCGGAATTATTCGAGATATGCACACCGTTATGGCGGCAAATGGATATTTCAACTGTGGCTGCAACATATTTTTACATGTGGCTTACAAAATACCTGTTGTGTAAATACGCAGTTACTAAAAGACCACGTAGAACAGTGTTCCGCAAACTTTTTGTGTTCAAGGTACACCTACCAAATCAAGAAATATCAGAGGTACATCAATGATTTGAGATTTGAGATTCCTCCCCCCCCAATTAAACACATTGTTACATCCCCCTACCCCTTTCCCTAACCATGTTGTATATAAACCTACCGCGATTCGTATAAGTATTGTTCGAAGCATGCTGTTACCGAATTTCAAGAGCGTGCTTTGAACGCAGGGATACTAAGGCTTAGTTTCTTCTTCGTTTTTTTTTATTTTAATATCCAATCAGTGTCCAAGAGAATCAAGAGAAATGGTATCCGAGAATGCATTTCGTACTCAGTCCATGGGTTGCAGGTCACACTTAGGAAGATAACAGCTTTCTACTAATAGCTCCAAGGGTTTCATTATCAATACCAGCAGTTTTTTTCTGAATTGGTAGGCATGACGTGTGGAAACATTTCATTAGGAACCTACTACCTATCATTGACAGCACGCCTGATCTACACCTACTTAGCGCGATAGCTTTCATTTTTGTCTAGAGACGTTAAAATATTAGAATTGCTGTCTTGCATTTTCTGTTGAGCTCATCCGTTAGTTATCTGCCTACTGTTTATACAAGTTTTACTACCCATTTTTTTCTTTTGAACACAGAAGCCAAATCTGAACTATTCACCTCTAAAAACACTTGGTTCTCATTTTTTCGCGGCACACCAACCGACCACCGCGGTAAACCTGTGTGCCGCGGCACACTATTTGCGGAACACTGACGTAGAAGACGCTGGTGGATGCATGATCACAAGTCATAGGAAACGAACTCTGAAAGAGAGCGAACTCGAGTGAATGAGTAAACGAAATGTGGGTAGTCTACACACATACCTATTCGGCTTGTTCGTGTCCTTTGAAGTGTGTCGAAAAAACCGACAAGTGGCGACGTAGGCGTATTTGCTATTCGCGCTTATGCGTTATGCGTGCGAATATAGCAAATATTGCCGAATAAGCTCTCCACACTTCGGAGAGGCCGAATAACGCATAGCGAAGTGTGGTGGCGAAATTAAAAACACTCCAGAATTTTTACGAATATTTCCAGTTGTTATCGAGATTTAGAGGGACTAACAAACTGCGATCCATTTTTTTATAATAAAAAAACTAGCTTTCGAATTTGTGTTATGATAAATTAATTACCTATTTAACCAATATAAATGCGATCGATACATCTGTTTTAAACGATGTTTTGGGGCACATTCTGACTCCGGTCTAATGTGAGATTTTCCAAGGCCGGGACACACCTTAACTTCCTTCAATTTTACCATTCTTTATAAGGAGAAGCAAACTGTATTTGGTATTGCGAAATATTGTATGCGAACTAAATGGGATTTTTTCTTTTTTGCTGGTGTATTAAAGACGCTACAAGGTAGCCAAAACGTACCTATCAGTTGTTTAAAATTAAAATATATCTATCAAATTACCAAATTTATATACCTACATGTAAAAATATCACCATCCAGCATAAAGCATAACAGTTTTACACCCTTTGCGCTGAACAATGAGATAAACGAATGTAGAAAAACGATAATAATTATAGCCGAAATCAAATTTTAATTGTTAATTAGAGATATCTAATTTGGAAACAGGAACAAAACGTTCGTATAAAACGTCTCGATATCCCGTTTGGATCCTCTTTTTTGTCAGTTGAATATACATGGTGGGAGATAGGTATGCGAATTATCATGGAACTTGCGGGTGATTCGAGTGTTTTGATAAAAAAATCTACTGCATTTAGATCATATTTCACAGAGGAAAAAATATTAAAAACTTTATAGCTCGCAATGTGCCGGCAGAATGAAATATTTCAATGAAAATTTAATACGAACGACCGTTCGTTGTTTGTGTTTTTTCTAGTTTATATTTTACCAAGAATGTTTATATTTTACCCAATTTCTTTTATACCTATGAGGAATTTTTTCTATTTATTTACGAGTAAGTACATAGGTACCTCTCTACCAACGTAGAACTCGGATAGGATGTGTATGATTTTTCAGTTTTTGGAATACAACTACGAAGTCTGTTTTTTTAGAAATTCTATTGTCAGGACAGTATTATACGCTTACGGAATATATGATAAAAAGTAGGTAGGTATAATGATTTAGAAATACAATAGAAAGAACTTGTAGCTATGTAAGTTGGCCTGGAGAACGTTTCAAATCGATTGAAATGAAAAGGTGTCGAAGAGTCAGATGTAAGAATAAAAAGAACAGTTCAATTCCAATAATAGAAGGTAGTCTAACAGACCATAAATTTTAGAATTATTTATCTACTTTTATCAACTAGAAAAGTAAATTTCATAAATTACACTTTATCCACACTCTTCTGTTAAAAAAATATCAATATTGTCCGGATCTCTTTTCATCACTTCGGCGGTCGCCCGTTGGTTTGCCTCCATCTTAATGTCCAACATTGCCACTCCTATTCTTAATGCGTCCATTCGTTGCCTTCATTGTCTTGTCTACTCCATCTTTTGATATCTTTGCCTTTCCAGGCTTTTCGACTTTTGTTATTACCGAACCTGTCTCTGTAGGGTGTAGTTTTTATTTCAGTCCTGTTTAGCAGATGATGATTTGTTCGGACCCCATCTGCTAAATTTAATAGCTAATATGATACCCAAAAAATCAGACGTTTTGTTCAAAAGCTTGTATCACAGAGATTTTAAAGGTATTCAAGTGTTACAATCTGTAAAAAGACAAAGAAAAAATCTTGTGTTAAGTGGTTGGTTTTATTTTAACAAAATGTTCAATGAAAAAGTCCCTTTCATATCCCTTATCTCGCGCATCACAATTTGTGTGCAGTGTGCAGCCATGCTTCACCGGCTTAATCAACTGGATTTTCGACGAACAAGCGCACAGCTTAGGTACGTCATCTTGTACTTGGCCACTGCCCAATCTTGGATACGACGTCAGATGGTCGTTGCATTGACCAGTGAACCACACACTAGAAATAATTTCATGCATGCATTCTTCTCGGTAGAATCTCCTTATATTATAACAAATTCACCGGACATGATTTGTAAAATCCAACTATTCACATCGGAATAATGAAAAACCTTTATTTATACATAGAATGTATGCATGGATGGTTTTTTATGCATTGAATATCGTCGTTGTAAGCACATAAAATATGACTCATGAGTTAAAAAGTGCATGCAATGGTGCAAATTTTAATAAATATACTCAAGCATGAAATTTTGAACAATTTGGTACATCACAATAACTTTTGTCACAGAATGCACTTAAGCCTAACTTTGTGACCACTTATATTTATACCACAGAAATTCTATCGTTTGTGCAACGATGATACTATTTCTTCACTCGTCCGATTAGAAAAGTGATTCCCAAATTCGTCTTCATCACAACTCCAACGAGGGTCTGCAAGGAATCCGTGGTATAGAAAATAAAAATTGGAATACCATGAAAAAATGGGGGTCAACAATAGAAGATCTTATACAAATAGTTACATTAATTTTGGTAAAAATTGAATTTATTTTTTTCTTAGCTAATTTACGTAATAATAAATTAATAAATTTACACTTCTCTACACAAAGGTTAAGGTTTTTTCCGTCAACCAGTCCCGTTCAATCTGAGACAGGCCAACCCCGGGTAGAAATTTAAAGGGTGAAACGGTAAAGGGTAAAACACTGAAAAATTCTGACCCGACTGTTCACGCCTTTACTACCATGCTACCATTACATACCACTAAAAGATTTTACTTTACAATCGAGCCCATAAACTATTTTCCCAATCGGTAAGTATTTGTCACATTATATTAAATTTGGACAACATTTACATTATATGTTAATTCTTTGTGTGTGCATAGATTTAACCACCAGTAGGGTCTTTCTAAGGGTTGAGGGTTTTGGGTAACCCTTTTTTTTCTTGCCGCTTGTTATAGCACAATGATATGCGTGCTCATGTTTGTTATTTTTCTTCGGCGAAGTCTTTTATTTGGGGTCGTTATAAACATAAAAACAATATTGAAAGATTTATGTAAAACTACTTTAAACAAGTTTTGTTGTTCAATAACCTTCATTCAGTAAAAAATATACATATTATCAGGCATAATGACGGATACCTATTCATAATTACTAGTGGTCGACCAGTGCTCGAAATTCGACCAAAACTTATATAACTTCTGATACTCGATTTGGGTCATGCCTACAATGAGTTATACTGCCTTCAGAAAGCTTTCTGCACCCATTATGAGGCGCTTTTCATTTTACATTTGTTTTAGCTCAAGACGAACTCCGATGTGTTTTTTTTACACCACACGAACAGCAACAATTGTGTCAAATCAATAGGTAATAAAAATAAAGTAATAACGTGGTACAAAGTTCGGCTTCCTGGGATTCCCTTCACTTTAAAATACAAAATTATGAAATTCTTTGGACTGTATTAAAATCAAAAGATAAACTAAAAAAATTTGTCATTTAAAATTCAGACATGAGATTCACCATTCATTCTTATGAATGATTATTTTAATAGTTGCATTCATACACTTTAATATGCAGGGTATTTGGAAGATTTTCATAAAATAACCATTGTGAGTAGGGAATGCATTCGGGTGTGAGACAAAAAATTAATTATGCCCTTATATAACTACAACAGTTTAAAATATTTTTTTTTTTAGGTATGATGTTATAAGATCATTATTGTAGATCTTGTGATCTGTTCTGCTCAGGCAACCCCTCCGCTGAGATCGAATGCCAACTGTACTTTTAACTTTTGGGCGCTCCGACTGGCTGTCTTCTGCCTTGTGGAATTGCGTCAACTGCCACCGAGGCTTTTCGGACGACATTATCCCTCCAGTGTCTTCATCTGGTTTTGCCTCCTCACAACGTCGTCTACATTGCACATTTCCTTAATGGTGCTGTTTCTGACTCTATTTCTTATGGATGAGCCAAGTGTCCGCATCTCTGTTATGTGGAGAGAGAAAATTAGTTCTGGAGGTATCAGCCCGAGTTTCGGTTGCATACGCCATGACAGGTCTGCAATATTTCATGTAGATATATGCACATAACTCTTTTTTCTCATATATTTATTTTCTCAAACATTGTCTTAAGGAAAAGACCTATAGCTACTACCCTGTTTGCTGACGCCTTATTTCATTCACATATATTTAAGATAAAAACAAAATTTGGATAAATGTCAAATACCTAAAGTTACAGAGGCTAAGAGGTAATATTGGGGGATTTCTTAGGGAAATGAACCCATTCAGAGTATTCACAAGATAGTCTTTAAAAATATAAATGATATCGTTCTACCAATCACCCTGTATGTATATAATTTATAAACGTTGTTGCTCTATTGTCGAGAGTGAATAAATGGCCACCTTAATCAAATTATAAGTATCAAGAGAGCCTTTGAAGAGAAATATTACCACAATTTTAATTTGAGTTCCGCTATATATTTTCTAACATGTTAGGTACCAACTCTTAATATAGGAACTAAGATAAAAAAGATACTTTTGTCCGATGTACCTACTCACTAAAATAAAAAGACGTAAAAACAAATTGTTTAAATTTAATTGCGCTCATTGCGAGAGGACAGCAGAGAGAGATGTAGGTAGAAACTTAAATAATTCAATTCTGGAGGTCTCAGAGAAAATAATAAAGTATCCGACTATAAGATACCTCGTAATTCCTTGATCCTTTAGAAATAAATGTTCCTTTTACGATTTTCTAATGTTCTTTGCGAGAATGTCCCCCTCTCTCATTTATTTATTTTTAGATCTTCTAATAGATTTATTTATTATAATATACATTATACAATAATATGTTTGTCAGAATAAATATCTAAATTAGGTGCATAATGGATTATACAAGAATTCGTCAAGGGCAGGTAGGTAAATCGATTTTTTCAGCAATTTAGCAAAAAATCTTCAATACTAGGTAGGTAATTTAAATATTACTTCATTATTCATTATTTGTTTTTGGTAACATTAGATCGATGTGATATTATTAATATAGATAGATGCCCACCACTTCATCTGCCTTAGTAGGTGTAATATAAGCTGGAAACCATTTTATGTCCGAACGCTACGATTTAAGAAACAATCTTTGTGGATTTGATATCATATTTCTTGGAGAATGATTTGCAGACATTATTTGTGAATTTATTACGAAGTAAAACCACACGACGCGCAACGTCACTGACTCTCGACACTTCGAGAAATGCGCGTCTTGATTCACGCCCACATCTACATACATAATAATCCAGTTATGTATGTATATTTATTTATATTTTTGTATATTGGCACATCACGCATAAACCGCAGACTCTAGGTTTGATTTTAATCGTCGTAGATCCTTGCAGGTATATTTATGGTAATCATAGATACTTACAAATTTTTCCAATTTCTCAAAATATATTTAATGTTATTTGAAATCTTCATACAAAAATTTCAATTAATGGGATAGTCATGTTTTAAAAGTAAAATTATACATGTTACTTTTGTGTAGAACTGCAGCATTATGGTATGAAAATATATAAAATCGATTGAAGTTTGATTTGAAATACAAAAAATACAAGTAGAAGTCTTATTATTCTTATTATATAAGGATTTTCACAGACAAATAGAAGGTACGCCATGACAGATGTCTAAAGCCGGTAAAGCAGAGTAAGCTTGCACCCTCTCTCTGGTATGGTACCTCAATTATCATGACAGCCAGTTAAATAGGTCAAACTAACTACTAGGTAGGTAGGTACCTACATATATCTATACACTGTAGAATCGATGACTCGCATTACTACAAAACCAACAGAGACATTCTTCTTTTATTATTTTCGCGTATTTATTAACATTGAGTATTAATTTTTCCTTTTCCTCTATTTTTTATAAACATTGAAAGTGACATTCCTCTTTTTAATTTTTCGCATATTGAGCGGTGACTCATTTTTTTCATTTTGAAAGATTAAGATAATATTTATAGACTCCCGGTTCTGAATAGGGGAAAGCTGCAGACAAAACGTGTTCAACAACCTACTGCTCAAGTCTGACTAGTCAAATCAACAACGTAAAGCAAGACGGGTATCAGCTAGTGAATAAATAAAATTATTTATAAGGCAAAACAACGTTTTCCGTCTTAGATAGTTATTCATACTTAATTCTAAAAGATTTTATCTAAGAACTTTCCATGAACTATTTCAGACTCAGCGGAGCAAAATGTCTAGCTGCAAACAATGAGATATTATACTGGAGATGCAATTCCATACAATTTTTAGTTTGAAACTAGCACCACGAGTAAATTTGAAGTTGAACTTAAATAAAAATATGCAATCAAGCATTACTGACGAATATTTTTGTCTTTGTCACACATAATACGCCAAACGGCTAAGTGCTGTCACCTTCTACCGGTACACATTAATAGAAATTTCTTTTTGTGCGTGAGATTTGAATGTATTTGTCAGAATTGTCTAAGAACCTTTTGAAAAAGATCTCTCGTCTTTATTAATGCGAGGCAGACAACGAACAGTTTAAAAGCACATTCATAAAAAATATTTTTCGAAAATGGAAAAAATGATTTATTTATTTGAATCAAAAATGACCCTTTTTATAAAAACACTAGTTATAGTGTACTTGCTTCTAAATTTCGTCCGGCTAGGTAAGGGCTCATACACACAGCTTAAACGAGAACCGTCAGAAATACGGCACTGTGGGAAAAACCGCTGGCGATTTCTCAGTTGTATGATGGATTTCGTAAAAAATTTCATTGATAGTCGTTTAAACCTCTGTTTGCAGAACATCCTTAAATTCCATATATAATTTTAATTAGGGAGCACTCTGTTTAAATATAAGTTGTATTATTTTTTCTAAATAAATTGATAAAAAAAAACCTTGATAGAATAAAAAAAAAAATTGTAGAAATATACCTATACCTATGCACTGTTGCATACGCCGTGTACGGGTGTATCTTTTTAAATGAATTTAGGCTAATTCAAAGTGAACACAAATACATTTGGAAACTTGCACACACTATGGAAGAGTTGTGTTGTGAAAGTGGAAATAGTCGGCACAGGGATTCGAGCCCATGACGTATAAATACGTTATAAATTCAAATAAAAATGTATCTACGCGTTTCATACAGACGCGGTTTTTTTAACCCCGCTCGGTATGCACCCGTAGTGTGATGTGGGCCTTACTAATAAAACAAAAATAATTATTGTCAAATATATTTTTATATTTTAAACATTTTATCACAATAATATGCACTTAAAATATATAAAATACGTCCTTTTTGATAAAAGGATTTTCCTATATTGATTTCTGTTGAGGAACGACTTTTTTTCACCACAAAATCCACCATTTTCAAGAACACCGTATTACCGCGGACACAACTGTCAAGCTCGAGCTGTTGTCAACGACTAAAACACGAGCGTGGCACATTTTCGGTGGTGGCACACTTTTTTACATGCCATTTTTTAGACTCGATTGCATCTCTAGTATAAATCTCATTGGCTGCAAAGTAGAATTTATTCTAAATTCGACGTAAAAATAACAATCATGTTTCTATGTACCTACGGATTTCCATCTATCGATGTAAACATTAATAATTTTTACTTAATAACTATCTCTGGTGCATGCAGTTTGTTTGTGTATCTATAAAACTAGCCATCAGAAGAATAAAAATTCAAAATAATTTATTCAAATTTTATTATTATAGGTAGGTAGATACATTCTTTATTAATTTTATTTCAGAATGAGTAGCGAGTAAGCAATGAAAGGCGAGGAGGGCATTTATCAGGATGTATGCGCAAAGAATCTAATTAAAATCTCGTCATTAATTTATTTTTACAATCCATCCGTGTCGGGGCGAAGCGAACTCATCACAAGTCCTGAAGATTAACCACGTTCATCAAACAAATGTTAGGAGGATTTTCTCCAGAATAAACTAAATAAAACATCATAAATTAGCATAACAAAACAATTAGCCTCCTCTCGCAGTCAAAGCGGGAGGGATTTATTTAGATTTGTTCTCTTCTCTTCGAGAGGAAGGGCTTTGCTTCCAAGAAAACGGACTTGATTTATTTCTTATATTTGTACTTACATATACACAGTCCCCTTTTGTGAAGTATTCTTTGCGAAACGAACGTATAATAAACATTTAAATTGAATGAAATCGTTGTCACACTCAAAATTAGAACTATGTGTTGATTTTTTTTTTGTTTTGGCATTGCATCCAAAAAAGGATGATACAGCCAGACTCTTGTCATATTAAGTCAAAACAAAAACAAATAATAATTCATAAAAAGAGAAAAAAAAATTACAACAAAAGCATGTTTTTATTTATGAAATTAAACAAAATTTTATGGACATCTGGGGAATTAAGAGAAAGCAAGTAAATGATACATAAAGGGAAACTGACGTTTTTGAAGAGAAAATAAATATCCAAGGATGTGTTGATTTTAGTGCACATAAAATAGTGATGAATTGAAATAAAACAATTTTGAACACTACTTTTTTTTATTTTTTTTTATTTTATTAGGCAATCCACCCGATGTCGAGTGATTTGTTTTTGAACACTACATTCATATTTAACGCTTTTAATTCAATGTACACATGACTCATATTTTATGTGTATTGACGAAAAATATCAATTGGTAGGTTTATAATCAACTTCCTAGCCGTTTATTACTATACAAAATGTTGATTAGCAAGGTTGAATTTTTATGTTATTTAAACAGTGTAATATTTAGATTTCATTTTATTAACTAAGTAAGTATATGTAGCATTGTATTGTATTAAAATCAAGTTATATTTAGAATACGTTTCTTTTCTTAAATGGCATAATTTTTTTACAAAATTGTGTTTATACCTACGTAATGGTGTAACTGCAACAAATCAGGACATGTATGGAAGTGAATATGGGTCTCCAGATTCCAACTAAACTAAAACTGCTTTATTTAAAAACTACGTTCAGTGGAAAAAATAGCTCAGCGATAGAAAATATTACGATCAAGCTGTCATCGAGATAGTTTAACTCATATCGTTTGATTATGAGCTGATCTCTATAGATTTTGACCCGCCATATTGGATTTAACGTCAGCTGACAGTTGTTTCGAGTATACAAAAACGCTTTTTGTAATAAATACACTGTATTTAAGTTTTTTTACCAGTCCAAATATGTGCTCCCTTCGTATTTTGGTCCATTGTATTTTGGTTTATCATTTTAATAATAGGAAATTTAAAGAAATAAAGCAAATATGTATTCTCGTTATCATTCGAGGGCTTACAGCCATGGTGTACCAACTAAATTTATAAGAAATATATAATGACATTTTGAAGAAAATACTCAAAGAATACTTTTTAAGTACAAATATTAAAATTGAAGTGATCAAACATGAATTAGTTCATTTTGGCTGAAACATAAAGGTTCCGTATGATTTATAATAAGGAATCAACTATACTTTGATAAAATAAATAATTAAAAATAAAGTAAGTACCTATTCTTCATCAACAACTCGAAATCATTCAAATCTGACATAGCGCATCTTGGTAGTTACTATTCGCGTTGCCCGGCTACTATTTGTTTGTTTACAAAATTTTGTATGAAATGTCATCTTCATATAATGACATAACAAACACGGATTAAATATTGTTTTATATGAAGTAAAATATCAGTGAGTTATACGTAATCTTACGATTTACGAATTTTTTTAAGTAAGACGGAAAGAGCCTCGAACATGAAGAATAATCACACTCAAAATGGTTTCGGCACCTACTTGGCGAAGATTCTAAGTACCTACCTATATGAAATAGCTAATTAAGTATCTCGGTGTTATACAGTTTCGTAACATCCTATCTCTGGCAACAAACCGCATTACTAGTTTCCTAACATGTCTCGCAAAAGCAGCATCGTGTTACCTACTCCAGAAGTTCATCGTTTGACGCGAGAGTTAGAAGTGAGCAACTTCAGAGTTATCTCTTGCGGTTGTTGTAGACGAAATTACTATTTCAATCACTAATTACTTATTAAACTCACATCTAAATTCATGTAAAGAGCATGATATGGAGACCTCATATTAAGTCCTTTAATAATTTATAACTTACAGGATTTTTTAATTAAAGTGTCCAGATATGATCTGGATACAACAGATAATCTGGACGATTCTTTGTGTAATAAAGGACAATTATTGAAGTGACGGCAAAAAAGCGGGTCTATAATTCTCATACTTCACAATCCTGATGATACAAAGTGATCTACCAAATCTTCATCCTATCCTATATATATGCATCCTATAGATATATAAATCATTTATGGCATTCTCATAAAAAAATACCATCCATAAGATGAGAGTCGCACAGCGTGCCATTGAGAAATCGGTGCTGGGTTATTTCAATAAGAGATCGCATCAGAAATACCGAAATCCCAAGGCGCACACGAGTAACCGATGTGGGTGGAGGTGGGCTCATCTTGTATACCGAAGGTATGACGGAAGGAGAAGTAGAAGAGTTGCGGACTGGAGACCAGACTCTGGCCGAACAAAGGTTGGTAGACTAACCGATGAGGTGGAGCGACGACGTCGTGCGGAACTTTTGGGCAGAGTGGATGGGGATGGTCAGAGACAGGGAGGAGTGCCGTGATTATGGGGAGGCCTATATCTAGCAGTGGACGAGCATGGGATAGTAATAATACATTTTAATTCCCAGATTCTTGTTCTTACATTTCCTTTTCGTGAATAATATAACAAATTAAGCAGATAAATACATAAAAAATAGTAATTTTAATTAATTATAATGATTAAGATCTCAAGCCACATTTGGGATGCCAAGATGCGGAACTAATAATTATGCACAGAATTCATTCTTAAACCGTTCTACGGGCACTTACAATTCATTTTTTAACAATATAGACCTGAATAACTCTTCTCTTACGGTTTTCAGGCAAAACGTAGGAACACACTTGACGTCAGAGCAATGACTTCTTTATCTTCCTGCTTAATTCCATGTCCCTTATTCCTATCCCTCACTCTTTTCCTTCTTCCCATTATTCCCAGCTGAGCCTGTACATATTAATAATAATAAATAAATAAATATAACTTTATTGTGAAATAAAAAACAATTATTCATAGAAACATTGATTGAGTCAAAGGGCGGACTTATCCCGCAGGATCTCTTCCAGCCAACCCAGATTACAAATAAAAACAATAATAATAACAATATAGACAGTAGAAAGCAAAATAATAATCACACACTAATCACATGAGATCACACATATTGTTACATTAGTTTTTCTTTTTCCTATTTTCTGTTGTTTGTCTTACTTTTAACCCGCTCGCTGTTAATGTCTACGTATATACTTTACTGGTGTTCTTATTGTCCATACTATTTGTGTAATTGTTTGTTATAAAATCACTGTTTGTATATTTTTGTTTAATAAAATAACAAAAAAATAAAATAAAAATTAAAAAAATATCTACCTGAATTCCATTATAGTCACGGTATGAATAAAATGTAAGTGGGCAGAGGAAATCTTTCAGAAGGAAGATATGTTTTTGAATAAATCTCCCAAAGGCTTTTCACCATTGTCTCTCATCAATAAGATAATGAAAGTTTCGGGAAGGAGGCTTTTTGTCTGAGAGGTGGAATAATACGGCTGGTTTCTTATAATTTCTTAACAGGCGTCGGGTGTAGATGTCGAGTTTTTCAATGAATTTGTAATTTATAGATTTCCAGGAATTACCGAACCCTTAATGGGTCGTTTTGGGTTCGAGGCGATCGCGCTAATTTCCAAAATAACAAATCCTTAGAAACACAAGATAATAATTAAATTTTATTCAGTTTCCTAAGATGGGCGAGTAGATAGGGCGTTTCACACCGTATACTGGAGAGTGCTCTTCATTGTGTAGTAGGGGCTGTAATACTCCTTATAGAACCATAAAAGGGATATAAATAAATGAGGATTCTCTTACACGACACGACAGCGTTTTAAGGTTATTTACGGATACCTGAGCACAGCTTTATAAATAATAATTTTCAGTTAGAAAGAAAATAATGGGTGTACCGCGCGCCAGTAATGGCCACAATAAACGTATTGTCTATGTACGTACATACCTACCTATATTAAAACACTTCACTAATGGCGGGATGTCTTTATTTTGTTTGAGGGCGCCCATGGTGTCGAAGGACCAGCCCTGAAAATATCAAATATCACAACGAAATTATTTTCAAAATTTTTTGACAAGCTGAAATTTTTGGAAAAACTAAATTTGTTAATAATAAACTCGTTTTATGATAAGATTTGTTTATACTACTTATGTTGTTAAATTGTTCAACTTTTTTTACTGTTTTAACCCAATGGTTTCCAATTTATTCTTTAAAGAAAATGTACAAAACATTTCCGCAAAAGTAGGTAGGTAAATATTTTATTCTGCCAGAAAGACGAATATCAAGTTGGTGAAAGTTTCAAATCACCCAATTAACCTCGATATTTGTGTTAATTAATATTTAAATTTTATAAGTCAGAGTTTGGCGGGACTTCGAATACCTAGTGATTATTTTGAAATAATTCTAAAGGAACAGTTTCTTAAGAATTTTAAATAATCAGTCAACAGGATGAAATCTTTAGCTATCAGTACCTACGACATTGCTTACAATGTAAGATGATAATATGCGAGTCAATAACTTTATGATAGTAATAAGCTGTGTTAACTTATAACTGTGCGGGTATAACTCTGACAGTGAGGATAGCGCGGATATATTGGATATGATTGGAAGGAAAGTGCTGCGTCGAATCTGTAAATTAGTGAGAAAGGGTGTAAAATTGTGGATTAGAACCAATGAAGAAATGTGCTATATACATATCTTCTTCTTCCTGTGCCATGTCAGGTCCCTCCGACGTCGGCTACCACTATACTGTAGGCCTCTATCCTGGACTAACCGGAAGAGTTCTTCCACCCGCTGAATTCCTGTCCACTGTCTGATGTTTCCCAGCCAGTTTACCCATACCTCGACTTCCATCTATTTTCCATTTCATTATCAGGTGAAGAAGCAATTTGTATTTGGTGTTGCGAAATATGTGTCCCAGGTCGGACATTTTCCATCTCTTGACGATTGCTAACAATAATTCTCTCTCAAACGTTGGAATGAATTTCATAATTTCAGCGGTGCTTCATATTTTGAAGCTCTTAGAAGTTTTATACTAACGTACTTAAAGAAAATGCAATCCAAGAGGATGCTTCAATGCCTTGTTTTGAGAAGAGGCCATAGATCTGTTGCTGCAAAAAACTACTCTTTTTGTGAGGATGAAACAATTTTCTGTTTTGGAAATTTATCAGACATGTTGACTATATACGTATTTTTTTCATATTCTTCTGCATCTTAAAATATAAATAGTGCAGTTTAACAAAGTTCTCTATTTCGGGTGTTTTCACAAAAAAACTCTCAGCTAATAACCTCAGTATCGCCTTAGAGAATGGTACTAGTAAAATATAATCAAATTCATTTCTAAGCAAAAAGCTCACTATATTTGGCGACATTGTATTTTATTTACCTACGTTACTTCAGTCATCCTAAATCGCAGACTGAGTTGGCTCGGGCACGTCCTCCGTATGTCCCCCGAAAGCGTTGGCCAAGCCAGCCTATTTTACAATCCGGGCGGCACTAGAAGAAGAGGAAGACCGTGCCTCACCATTGCGCGAGCCTACAGCGCCGACCTGCAGAATATCAGACTGACCTGGGAGCAAGCGGAGCGGCTGGCACAAGATAGAAGTGCATGGAGGGACCTAGTGACGATCACATGCTCCACCTTGGGAGCGAACGTGGATAGGTAAGGTAAGGTATTTTATAGCAAAGGTTTTTGAGGGTGGAATGTCTAATTAATTAAAAAAAATAGCAAAGGTAATTATATTTTGTTCAACTTTTTTTTTTAAATGAATCTGTGCTCACTTGAAGTGAACACAAATACACTTTTGACATCTTTCACACTAACCAAAGTTGTGTTGTGTTGTGTAAACGGAAATGGTCGGCACGGCCGGGATTCGAACCTACGACCTCCAATACGTTGTGCGCATGAAAGCCGGCGATCGATACCACTGGACTACCAACCATCTCTCTATAGTTTTTGTCGTAAAATTCATCATTTTTTATAAAAGGTGTTATACCTATATATTTTTTTTTATTATAGACCTCCACCCGGGCTCGAGTGATTTTGGAAAAATTTTGTTTTTTTTTTCTATACCTATCATTATAATTATTAGCTTATTCTTTTCACATGTTCGTTCGTTCGTTGTTTGACAAGGTTCATTGACATTTTAATATTCCATGTGGTTCTTTTCAAATTATACTCGCTTTGTATATACATTTTTAAGTATTAATAATTAGTGGTTTAAGTATTGTTTGAAAATAAGGATTAGGTATTTTGAGAACAAAAACATCGCTGAGAGGATAAACAGGTGGGATATTTACCGACATGAATCAAACATTAGCCTAAATGAAATATTATTACCAACTATGTACTTACCTACCGACTACTTAGATGTTGTTATTGTTTTCATTTCTATTGCTCCGAGCGAAATCCAGACTGAACAATTACAAACACATACAATGGTATAATCTACTTGATAGACGGAACGTTTTTGTGAAGTTTAGTTGAGGTATGTATAACGCTCGTCTATGATATGAGAACATAAGATTCTATCAGCATCGCTCACTCTACTCTGTGTTGTGAGCGATGTTGATACTATTAATTTAATTATCTGTCGTTTCATTAGTTCTTCTTGAAACGTTTTTTGAGTAGGCACCTAGACCAACTTGCCCATATTCAATGGATTAAGAGAAAATTAAGAGAGTTTATGAAGGAATGTCTTTAAAAATGGATTTTTTTTTATTATTTTTAAAAACATTGTTAGGGTTAAAAACATTGTTAGGGTTAAAAACATAGATGTTAAGGTAGGCCAAGCCTCGATATAGCCTGATGTGCCATTGGGTAGACAGAGAAAGAGACAATTATTGCAGTTATCCTTCATCACTCATATATCTTATAATAATTCCTGAATTAAATTCAACAGTTATAATCCGGAGGATTCAACTGTCGGTAGACATAAAATCCGCACCTAGTAAATTTAGAGGATATTTTTTTTAAATGTATCTTGGCTCATTCAAAGTAAACAGAAATATACTTTAACATATTTTAAATAATGAAAAATTTGTGTCATGAAAGTGGAAGATGGTCGGTACCAGGGATCAAACCCATTACTTTCAGGTCGAAAGCCGGAGATTTAACCGCTACGCTACCAACCTATTCCATACAGCATTTTCTTGATTTTTCCACGTAGACAGTGTTGCAAACACACGCAAATTCATACCGAAAAATAAATAAATTGTCAGGGTCTTTAGATTTGAAATTTTACATCTTAATATAACAATCATTGATCAAAAATGCTCATCAAATAAAAAATTCATAACGCACCATTACGAATTTTACTTGAAAAAAAAATTAAAAAAAAAAAACCAATTAAGAACTTAATCCACAACATAGCGAGTTTGGAGATATCCTACATAACAATGTGTACACTGGATGTATGTACTGAGTGACTAAACCAGCAAGTGTCCTGAGGGATAGGTATACGGAGCGGTGTGCTCACAAAGGTGCGTAGGTACGTTAAAGACCTCGTATACGTGAACGTGCTCCATTCTCATTTACGTTACAACGCGTACTAGATACCTACTATTACTCAAGTTTGTAAATCGTCTATTAAATTGTTGTTTTCACACTTACAGAATATTAACAATAATATTGTTACGTGAATGCTTCTTCTAAGTTCAAGGTCTTATGATCGAATAACCAGAAGTGTGGGTTACCCGTTTCCAACGTGACGGTTTTGTCATCGGTTTTCCATAGATGCCGCGTTTTGTCAAATTGTCGAAGCTGTAGATTGTAAGAGTATAGATTCTAGTGTGGGTGAGTAGTAATATTATATTGACCTGCTAGCCCGTCACCTTGCTGTCATCGAACATTATCGAATATAATCGAATGTTATTATGGTTCCCATAGCAACCGCATAGTATGAGCTAGATCATTACGTCTATGGTGTACTTACTTTAAGGTTTTCACAGTTGGAAGTCTATAATCAATAATTTAAGAAAAAAAGATTCCAAGTAAAAGAGTTTTAGTATCGCTATATTGAGGCAGAGCTGAAAATGAACAAACATTATTTTGTGGTGGTTCAGTACAAATTTTCAGATAAAATTCTATCTTAGAGAGTTGGAAACAGCTTAGACCCACTCACTACGGGTTGTATCGCTGAAGATTAATTATATAATTGCTTTTTTTTTGCGACAGAGTTCTGTCCATCCAAAGATCACCTAAAATACTCTACCGTTCTTTTATATTTGAATTTTGACTACAATACTATTTTTTTAAGGCTGGGATAACTTATATAGGTCATTATGTTCAAAATATTGAATCATATCGATACCTATGGGTGCATGGACTTATTTAGATTGAAAAATGTTCCTTTCTGTTTTTATTTTGG
The DNA here is from genome assembly GCA_963576905.1 of Mystacides longicornis. Taxonomy (NCBI): domain Eukaryota; kingdom Metazoa; phylum Arthropoda; class Insecta; order Trichoptera; family Leptoceridae; genus Mystacides; species Mystacides longicornis. Next base: position 23,524,276 of record OY756425.1, on the reverse strand, counting down.
AATATCAATCTTTTGACAGTGTGTATGTATAGGTACTACATATAGATACAGCTTTACCTGCTCAACAGTCTTCTTTGATGTTGGAAGGTAATATTATGCTTGAAGTCCCGATTTTAGCTTATGAGTAAGCAATACAAATTTGGTTTAGTTTTATACGAAAGGAAAGTAGTTTGTATCGTCAAAATTCATGAAATTATTTTCAATAACCTTTTTCCAACAATTTTGTTTTAATTAATGTTTCACAGTTAAATGTTAAAACATCAATTGATTAGAAACCGTTTGGTTTCATTTATATTTGCACGATTTAATATACGAGTTTATGTGTTAATTTATTTAATTAAAGCTTTTGTGGTCAGTTTAATGTCAAACAAACTTTAGTACAGCGTTCAGTAAATTGGAAATTGCGTTTATGAACACATTTCAACGCTTTTACTCTGAAATTTAATAAACTTTCTCATCAACAAGTTTGTCGGACTGTGCATTAGTGAAGCAGTTCCTCACAGGTGAGAAGCAATTTAACGAATAATTATGTAAATTGATTGAGTTGATATTGACTGTATAGCTTTGTAAAGCATGGCTGCATTGCAAGTGCTTCGCATTTAAGTCATCGTTTGATTGAGAGTTTACCCCATTCTACCTCAACACTATACTGTGGTGCTAGTACGAGTTTAATCGGAAGCTAATTGCACGCTAAAAAGCGCTTATTAGCGTGCAAATAGTGTTTGAAAATCAAACTATCGAATCATTCGATCATTTTTGTATGAAATTTTTTCGAAACTCTTTCGATGATCGTTTCGATATTCGATCATCGAAAACTTATACTAGTGGTACTGCTTCAAGTCAGTATTTATATACAGGAAGCTTGCAACAAAAACGCTTTAAAGAATGGGAAAATTAATGTATCTATTTTAAAGTCAGGTTCCGTAAAAAACTGTCAAATGGCTATCGCATAAGTAGAATTTGTAAAAATCCTGGTTGGATTTATATACCACTTTTCGTGATGTGCTTATTCGGGTAGTAGGTATATTAAAATATTTTATTCAGTGGCCTAAGTCAGAACATGCAAACGCTTTTCATCTTTTTGATTGAAATTTTCATTCCTGACTCAAATTTGAAACCCGTAAACAATAATTGTGGGTGTAATTGACTGGTCAAAGCTTTCTCTACGACTTTTCTGTTTAATCTAAAATAGGTTTTCAATCTCGCACATATTTTAGGTAAAATATCACACAATAAATTTTATTATTATTTGACCCGTTGTTCAAAAGTCAGTGCTTAGGCAAAAGTAAGGCTATTGAGGTGTAAATAAAAAAATAAGTGTAGTTTGATACAAAAGAGTGAAAAAAATATATACCTAAGAAGATATCATGAAAATGTCATAAAAGACGCTAAATATAAAATATCTCACACACTTACTTAAACTGTTTTCTATCTTGTTTCTAAGAAGAGCTAACCGCACGGGTTCATAGAGCATACTGTAGGTAGATTCTTTATTATGTCCACGCCTGCGTCACAGAAGCTGGCAAGGTCACAAGGATAATAAATATATTATCTCGCTCCAACATTCCTGAAATAAAAGTTCAGTATCATTATTTCGTTTCTTCTCATAAACTAAGTGAAATGTCATCTCCAGAGGGAACTAATCTTATACATGTCATATGGGGATTCACTCTCTTGAATAAAGGTTCGCGTACGTGATTTTCTATATGGACATTTAGTTTTGTTATTCTCAGGTGAATTTTTTAAGGAATTCTTTCCCTAACAAGAGATCAACAAAACAACCATATTATTTTCTCAATTTTTTTGTTTTATTTTTAAAGTAGGTTTGCAATTGTTTTTTTTAATTCACTTACCAAATCATCCTAACTTTGGTTTCATAATTTTTTAGTAGATTTGTAAAAAGAGGTTGATCGATTTTCAATTCTTCACGGATAGAAAGGGCAGAAATAAAATAAAACAAATTGCAACGGAATTTTTCCCTAAATATGTGTATTGTGTATGAAATTGACTGCAATAAAAAAAATAGAAAATTAATGTTTTTTTATAGTAAGTACCTATAATTATTTTAAGTAAATAATTTGAAAACATATTGTGTTTATTAGAGAAAGATCCAGAATTCCAAGGTATTTATGAAAGTCTTTCTATAGTCCAGAAAATGTTCTTTAAAGACAACAAACTATCAACAATTTGCTAACAACGTTTCTCTGTAGTCACAATCAGAAGAATCCTTTCCAAAACGACAAAGCTGTTTACGTGCACAGATAAAGTGATATGAGAATTTCTCGAGAACATACAATGTTATGGAAGCCTCTAAGGAACCTACTCCAAGCAAAATAAGATGTGTTAGAAAAACATTTTTTTTTGAATTTTAGCTAATCTACATTTATGGAAATAGGATCCTGCAATTCAGTCACCCAAATGTCACAAGAGTATAAATAAGTAGTACAGATTGAATTTACGTACAATAATTTAAACGAGTAAAAGCAAGAATTAACTACTTCGTTTTCGTATGAATACATTCAAAATGTCAAAATAGCTTTGGAAAGATTCATAGATGGAAAATGTTTTTTCTAATGGCGCTTTTCATACCAAATGTTGCTGGAAATTCATTTTCAGAAACGAATTATCATCCAAGTGTCAAAATTATTATAATTATTGTACCAATTTGAACAGCACTATTCAACATTATGTAGAATTATTTCAGACAGACGGAGGCTTCAGTCTACATACATAGTTTTGAAAGAGGTTATATCATGTTCCGTATTTTGTACACAAGAACGGAACTTAAAAGACTACCTTCATAGTATGTTATAATTTTAGTAGTGTACATAATATGACGTAATACCTGCATATAAAGAAAGAGAAATATACTGAAATGAAGCATACGAAATTGGTTCTAGTAAGCAAAATTTAAAACTTTGTTTTCTATGTAAAAAAAAACAACTTGTTGTGGAAATATTTTTCATGAAAAAGTCACCATTTTAGTTCAAAACAGTGCAATTTATCTGAATTTTACAGTGGTTCAGTCATTGACTTTCGATGTAAAAGACGTGGTATTGATCCGAGATGCTGACTATCTCCGTCTTTCATAATAATTATTATGTTCACTATGGATAAGCCCAGATTAAATAAAATAAAAAAAAACCTGTTTGAAAATCCAGTACGCAAGTATGAAACTAAGGTTTACCAGTGCGTGAGAAAATTTTAAGGTACCTATGATGTCTTTTAAAATGGTCAAAATTATTTTCCGAAAACAAAAACAACAAATAGGTGTTTCTCAAAATATATCTGCTGCCTGCTCAATTATTTCACCATTTTCCGCATACAGTTTAATTAAGTTTAGAAACGTGGAAAACAATGTTTCTCGTCGATTCTGGGGTTAAATTTATCCAGCAGGCACGTGAACACGGTAATGTGGAAACATACATTCTGTAATAAAGCCAAAATACTCCCGCTGTTATCAAAAGACCTTCGACGAACATAATGGTCGGCTGTATTGTCTTCTGTATCTACTCATCTGGCGAATCCATTGACACCTTTGCATTGTGTCGTGTCAATAAGCGAACCATGAATATAATTATGACGATTCAGGATTCTCTTTCGATGAAACAAACGTTTTGTTCATTAATTTTGACATTCAAGTAAATTTTATACTGAAAAACTTCATTTGGTTTAATTTAAATGAATGAGAAGCATGTTTAGTCGGGATGGAAAGTGTGAAAAAGAAATCGAACGTAGGAAAGTTGCTGGTTGCAGGGTGGGCGGTGTACTAAGACCTATAATGAGAAACAACAGCGTCTCACTACAAGCAAAGAAACTAGTGCATAGCGCAGTCCTGTTACCATCGATGATGTATGGATGTGAAACGTGGACATGGACGAAAAAAGAAGAATGTAGTATAAATGCAGTAGAGATGAAATCTCTACGAAGAATATGTGGTAAAACTTTATGGGATATGGAAAGGAATGAAAATATTAGGAAGGAATGTGGTATGGAAGTAAGTGTTGTGACAATGATGAAAGTTAATAAGTTGAGATGGTTTGGGAATGTGTAAATAATGGATGCAAACAGAACGACAAAGAGAATTTATAAGGCTGAAAGGAAAGGTGTAAGAAAGCGTGGCCGACCGAGAATGACGTGGATCGAACACATCGATTCCGTCCTCAAGGAAGGCCAGGTAAGAAGTAAGAGAAATAGGAGAGGGTGTAAGAGAAATGTTATGTCGGTGGAAGAAGCGAAAGGATATAAAAGAGTGGAGGTCCGTTATCTCTGCCTACCCCTTACGGGACACGGCGTGAGGGTAAAAAAAAAAAAAATTAAAATGGATCAGTGTTGGTACCATGTCGCTATTGTTTACACACGTAAATATTTGAAAGTACCTACCTATATTTATGGGTATTGTCAGATAATAAGAAATTAGAATTTTTTCCGTAACATTCATGAGACGTAAAGTTTTAATCCCTTAAACTAAATTTCAAAAGAAAAAAAAAAAATAGGAATTTGAACTGCAGAGGAGTTCAATGAGCACAGTGAGGGCTTTTGTTGCTTCCCCATGGCTCTGAGTAGGGACTCAAAGGGAGTGGGAAATGATTGATTGAATATTTTAAAATGACAGAAATTGAAATGAAAAAATGTACATAAGATTACAAAATAAGAAATTGACGTATTATTAAAAATACTAACTAGATCATGAGAATGAAAAAACAATTGTTTTATACACGAATTACTTTATAACAGAGACGCGATTCGTTCTGTTAGCTCAGATCGAAAATTTTCCAACAGAACGAAATGCGTCTCTGCAATACGTAAAGTAATATGTGTAGGCACTTAGTATAAAAAAGTATGTTTTCGTTTTCATTATAAATTTTTTTATTTTTTTTTAATGTCTTTCACTGTTAAGTGTTATTGGTCAGAAACACTATGATAAAGCAAACCAATTTAAAAGAAATGTTTATAAGACAATTTTATTTGAATTGACAAACGAATATAATATACTTTTGATAATTATACCATTAGTTATATATCTTAATAAGCATTCATTTTGAATTACTACACGGTAAACACCAGTAATATTATTATCAAAACAGACCAATTATAAGGTTCATAGTTTTGTCATAGAATATTCTAAAATGACTGATGTATGTATATGAGTAGGTAGGTAGCTAGCACTTACTCGTATTCCATATCCTTAACACGTACATTCGAATTAAATATTTGAAAAATTCATATTGGGCATTTTGTTTAACAAAATATGAGGGTTGAATTTCATGTCACAAAAAAGGATTACGCGGCCAATTACGGCTCAAATCCCGGGCTCGGTGTTTTGACATTTAAAAACGTTACGTAAGGTTGCCCCGTAAGGACAGAGTAGGTTACAAAGTAAGGTACACAGTTTGTAAATATTGATTAGAATAATATCCCGGTTGTTTGGACGAGGCTTCAAGTGCGGAATAGCCGTTGCTCAAGTGATTTTATTCAAAGAACGTGCCAACTCGAATTTAATTCCTTATTATTTAAAGCAAGAGGACCCGGAGGAGAATCAACAGTTTTAAACTAAAAATATTGACCTTTTTATGTTGAGGGTTTACTCACAACTTGAAATTGTCTCTGGAATAATTTTTATTTTTTAATTTCCAAATTAATATACGCTTAAAAAAAGATTATACTAATGTTTCTTAGTTATATAATTCAGTTTTGTGATTGTATTTGTATGGATTTTTTATTTTTTTATTTTGACAAAACACATTACAGAGGAAAAGTATAAACAATATAAATGTATGGTCTTAAATGTTAAATAAAGTTCGTTCAATAAAGTTCAAAATGTGAAATTTCTGTTAGCTCAGAATGTTATCAAGTGAATAAACATAAAGTTTACATACTTTGTGTGTTTACATCGTGAAATTTTATGATGATGACTTATACACAGTTGCATTTTCAATTTTAAAATTGTTTATAATTGACGGCTATAAACATTAAATTATTTAATTAAGTCCATGTTTGCCTTAGCAGATTGGTAAAAACTCAAAACAATATGTTATTATTTCACTTAAACCTTTTTTTATAAAATTTTAATTTCAAATAATAACAAGATATAATACGGCCGCAATCACTCACTTGGAATATTTTTAATGTAAACCAGAAGAGGAGAATATTTTTTATTTTATTGCATTTGAGTAATCATTAGACGCGAAAAATGCTGTTAACGAAATAGCTTTCATCTTAAATGGTTTGTATCACGACAGAGCATAATGGTCCCCCTCAGACGCGCAGGTAAAGTTTTATTTATGAGGAACATAACTGCCTTACAAAAAAAAATTATAAAGCTTTGCGGTTTTTACACGAAGCATTCACCCGCTCTTTTTTTTTTTTTTTTAAATAGCAGATGACCCGAATTAGGGTGAGCGTTTTTTACTGATTATGAAAATTCGCCAAGTTTCTTTTTAAGGTGAACGTGATTTTTATCTTACAAAGTAGGGCCGCCTAATCCCTGGCCTCCTTATTAATAATGAATTTTGATTATCTGAAAGGATAAATAAATTTCATAATTTCCTGTTTGCATAATTAGATTTCAAAGGGAAGAGGGCCCCTCTATAAGCGAGTGTGATTAAGGGTTAATTTTGAAAATATCAATCTGTTTTATGAATTTTTAATGTTTATCATTGCAGATCACATATAAAGGTCAATTGATATTCTATTTAGTATTATAAGTTATGTTAATTTTAAACACCGATTCATTATACAATTTCTTCGTCTTTCAACAGATCGGTGTTATTTCATTTTTGGAGTTTTGGGGCTAAATTTTAATAATTCCTTCGGAGGTCTCCAATTTGAAGGGTTCAAAATATAGGCAAATAGCCATGCGTATAAAAAAGTTTAACAAAATTGATGCTATTCGTAACGACTAAGGTATTATTAATTTTTTAAAATCTCTATGAAAATCACTCGTTGAAAAATCTTCTACTTCTTCTTTAGCCTTCTCGCGTCCATTTCTGAACATAGGCCTCCCCCAATTGTCGCCATCTCTCTCTCGCCTGTGCCCTTCTCAACCAGCCAAAACTAGTGCAATCCACAATGTCGTCACTCCATCTCATCCTTGGCCTGCCCCTGCTTCTCCTTCCCCACCATGGCCGCCACTGTAAAATTATTTTGGTCCATCTGCCATCTGTCATTCTTGCCACATACCCAGCCCACGACCACTTCAGCTCGGTAACTCTCTGGACAATATTAGTGACCCTTGTCACTCCTCTGATCCACTCATTTCTCCTTCTGTCTCTGAGCGATATTCCTAACATGGCCCTCTCCATGGCTCTCTGTGTAACATGTTCACAATCTTCTTTGTGAGGGTCCACGTCTGACATCCGTATGTGAGAACTGGGAGTATGCATTGGTCAAACAGTTTCGTTTTGAGGTTCTGTGGGATCTTTTTGTGTTTTAGTATGTAGTCCAGTTTTTTAAAATCTGCCCATCCCAGTCTGACCCTTCTGTGAATTTCTGTTAGTTGGTTTTCCTTTGTGGCCTTTAGTTCTTGTCCAAGATCTATATATTTATCTACCTTCTGTATAATTTTGTTTTTTATTTTCATAACTTGGTCAGTATTCTCGGTGTACATTACTTGCGTCTTCTTGAGGTTTATTTCTAAGCCAATTTTATTTGATACCTCGTCTAATTCGCAAATTATTTCCGATTGTTCTTCAAAGGATTCCGATAGAAGTATCACATCGTCAGCAAAGCGCAGATGGTTGAGTCTTTCTCCATTTATATTGATGCCTTTATCGTTCCACTTGAGATTTTTAAAACTATCTTCCATTGCCAGAGTGAAGAGTTTGGGAGATACGGCATCACCCTGTCTGACTACTCATTTTATTGGTATAGGATTAGTTTCTCTCGTGGAGTGTTACATCACTTAAAAAATTAGACAGGGAAATTAATAATTATTTACCGTATAAAGGAATTTTATTCTAAGATTAACTCATTTGTAAACTTTCACAAGCACATATTAAACTTTTTTAAGTATTAAGGTATATTTTTTTCGTGTAAAGTCATATTGTTAAGACGACCTTTTCTTGTGTTAATTTTCATACCAGCATTTAAAAGAATTTTGTGTATAAACCTAGGTATATCATATGTCAAATGGCAAAGGTATACAATACCAATAATGTATCTTAATATTCTCATACATTGAAAAGAACTTGAGGCTTTGTTGTACATAAAAGTTGCTAGACGTATTATTTAGCCTGAGAACGGTCCTTTTTATAAGAGTTGTGCCTCGTAGTATCATCCCACATAGCGTTATACAACATGATGTAGTTCTACGAACCGCAATTACTTTAATTTCATCTTTTTTTCGGCTCATCTCACGGAAACGTCTTCCTCGAGATTAATGAAGATACACTCTCATCTCATATTGTAAGATATATGAGGTTATCCGTACAAACAAAGAGAAATGGTATTATTTTTGAAAGAGTCTTGTCTCATCTGACTTCTTTTATGATGTATTGCTTTATGAACAAAATATACAAATTTTTATAAATGTTTTTTTGTACACACAATCCGTAGTAATGAAACGCTCAAAATTTTTACATTTGAAAACTTTATTTCAAGAAACAGAAAAGGTTCTAGAAGCTATTGACACCTTTTAATCATTGTATGTTATTTTATCTGCAATCTCTAATATAAATTAAAGTCGGGTTAGTGTCTAGTCAGTGTCTATAAATTAAAGTCGGGTTAGTGTCTGTTAGTGTCACATGTCTCTTATCACTTAACTGAGATTGGCTCAACAGATTCTTCTGATGTGTGATTTATTGGATTCTTCTCCACCCCGGATAACAGAATAACTACTAAAAAATTTAAAAAAAAAAGATAAGAAATAATTCTAAATACAATATTAAAGTAAGTATGGGACGAATTTCATACAACGCCATTATTGAAAAAAATCTAACAACAAAATTTTTGTCTTCTGCACCTGCACCCTCTTATTGTCGCATACGTAAATGCCACTCTTATAGCCCACTTACTACACCGTTTGGGGTGTTTTAAAAAATTGTCATACAAAGTCAACCAAATTGCGCGCATATTCTCGCGTTGATCCCGTCTGTATTTTGAATACGAATAAAATATGGACCTTTTAGAATTAATGTTTTAATGTTACTTTTTGTAAGGTTTGTGTATTCACATATTGAAAGTTCATTTTGATGATTAAAATGATTACACAGTTACACTTTCACAATTTTTTTAATGAATCTCGAGCCCTTTCGTCCGACTCACGCAGACATTGTCAAGAGTCTCTTGATTTCAGTTCTTATTTTTTTTATTTATTGACATGAAAAATTTGTACAGTAATTATAAATAGAAAGTTGCCTTATCCCTTATGACATTTTTGGCTGTAAATAATTATTAGTATTAAAAATATGGACGTTATTTTTGTTTAATAATCTATTAGTAGTAGCAAACCAAAATCACTCGAGTCCGGGTGGAGGTCTATAAATAAATAAATAAAAAAAAAATACTATTAGAATATTTGATTCACAATAAATATTTAGAACGACGTTTGCGCATTCTAAATCTTCTGTTTCAAAATCAGAATCGAATGTTTCTAGGGCTTGCTCAGTGCCATGGAATTCTTCTGTTTGGAAGATAAGGCAAGAAACACTCATCAAACAATCATAATTTATATTTCGTCTCAAAACTGAAATAAAAGCTTTTGAAGTTATGAAAATCTATGAATGAAAGTGAACAAACGCATAAGGCTATTATTCTTATTATTTCTGTTTTCTTAAGAACAAGTTTTATAAAAACACATGGTGCACACCAGACAGTTTTCCAAATTTAAGAGGATTTGGACGAATACACAAATCTATGCACTATTGGACATACATACGATTTGCCAAAGTTGTAAAATGTGTTAAACAGTTAATTCAAATTTTTAAATTTAAATTGTTTTAACAACAAGAGTTGAAATTGTAAGCGAATAAAAGTTATGATTTTAGCAGCTATAGAACGTAAGAATTCCTTGAAAAAAAAAAACTTAGCAATGTTTTCCATAAGCGATGGAGTCTAGTTTACGTTCGCGATTGTGAATTTATTTAATGTAATATCCAGTAAGAAGGTTGTAAAGGCGTCATAAATACGTAGATTTGCGCTTTGTCCTGACATGTGTATGTTTGTGTGTATAAGGAATTATTATACCACTCTCGTTCTGTATTCATTATAGGATCGTAGGGGTTCAACCCAAATCAAAATAGTATTTATACGTCGAGGGATAAACAAACTAGCTTTGGGGCCAAAGGATCACAAGTGATCCCTAAAGGATGTGAATTACTGAGGAGGATATTATCTTCTTAGTCGCTCGATATGTTTCAACCTTAATATTTTTCAATCAAGTTGCTGAGAAAATATAAAGCTTATTTGATATTTTTCTACTCCTTATTTGTTGTCACAGTCAATGTTGTTTATCTATCATATTCCTTAAGGAATTGCAATTCAAAAATACTCAAGTGCGTGGAAGGAAAGAATCTAGTAAGCCTACACCTCATTTATGTGTATCCAGTTTATAGCTTCCGGTTTGTGACAGTTTAAATTAGTTGTCATTAAATAAATTCATTAATTGACGTTTGATTTCAGGGTTGCCTTTATGTATAATACTTCTTGCAACTAAATATTGATATGGAATAAAATTAAGCAAAATTTATCATAGAAAATCTAGTCGCCTTGAAAAGCATTAAATTCATTTTAATCATAAAAAATGAAAAAACTAGTATAAATGGAGTAGGAATGAGAGAAATTAGAATGTTACGTGAAAAGAATCAGTGGGATAGGGAAAGGAAAGAAGTTATATAAAAGTGTACCTACAAATATTATTTATAATACCTATTATGAAACTGGTTTCACCAAAAGTGAACACAAAAACACTTTTGTCATCTTTCTTATAAAACAAAGCTTGTGTTGTGAAATGGTGGTTGGTAGCCCAGTGGTATCAGTCGACGGTTTTTGTACGTACAGCGTACTGAATTTCGTGGGTTCGAATCTCGGTGGCAACCCTTTTCACTTTCCGAATAGGCTTTACTATATGTGTAAGGTGCTGTAAGCGTACTTGTGTTCACTTTCGGTGAGCCTAGATTCATTAAAGAAAGGTGGGTCAGAAAAGAGCACGAAGGTAAGAATGTCGAAAATCAAACTGTCCAGATCAGAATTAAAAGAACTTGTATGTTTTTGGATGAAGCGGAGAAAGTTATTCTAGATAGTGATTGAAGTAGGTTCTTCGAGTCTACTCCTTAAGAAACTCGAAGTGATTGATAAAAAGTTCAATCTTACAACTGTTTCAATACGAAGAAATTTTCTCTCTACTAACTTGTTTCGGCAGTAGTAGGTGCATACTCAATAACTAAGAATTATTCTTTTTCCTCACATGTTTTTTTACTATAGAGGTTGAATACAATCAGGAGTATTAATATTCTTGATTGATTGTTGTGTATATTTATATCTTATTCACTACCTTTAAAATAAGTAAAATATTAAGAGATACGAAGGTACCGTATTGTAGTTGTAGGATAATCTTCCTTGAAATAGCTTAAGGATTAAACCTAGTTGGTAAGATGATCCTCTGGACGGCAATAAAACTATTAACAGGTTTATGGAAGATACACAGATATACTTACGTCGCTGGGCTTGAGTCAAAGTTCCGAGTGGACAATGAAATAAATTATTCAGTGCTTAGGTACTTTGATCACCAATTAGAGAGTTGAAGTAACAGTGAATGATGTTTAGCTTGTGCAAGCAAGGCTTTTTTGTTGATTGCATCATGAAGTATTGATAATTTTAGCGTTATACTGAGAACTGGACCTTTTCAGAGCGAATTTTGCAGTGGAAAAAATTCACTTATTCTTCGACCATGTACGCTCCTTAGTTGGAACATATTATGGACTCCACAAGTCATCGCCATGCATCTCTATTCCCCACAGTACTTACTGCCTCATCCCAATCGACTCCAGCCCAAACCTATCCAATCAAAACTCCCTTTACGCCCCACTTAGGGGCATAGGCAGGCAACAAGAGCTTTCCATTGCGCTCGATCTTGCGCAATATTAATGACCTTCTCCCACACCATGTCCATATTCCTCAGCTTCGAAGGACCGGAACACAGTATGAGAGGGTCTTCGTCGACTTCGGGACCCTGATGGGAGGCCTCGGGCTCTCCTCGGCCAACTGTCATTCGGCATCCTTAACTTATGTCCCAGCCAAGTCCATCTCCTCTTCATAATGGTAGAAGTGACGGGTTCACGCTGGGTGCGCCGGCGTATAGCGTCATTCGTGAGGCAATTCGTTTCGAATGCAGATACTTTTTGTGCCTGGGCCAAAGTCAGGTGCCAGGACTCACACCCATATAGTAGAATTGGCAACAAACACGCATCAAACAGTTAATATTTTGTCTCGACACTAAACGCTGAAGCTTTCCAAATCTTGCTCATGTTGTTGTAGGCGCCACTTGCCATACCGATTCGTTTCGGGAGCTCAGCCCCGAGGTCACCAGAGGTGGTAAAGGTTGCTCCCAGGTACTTGAATTTATCCACCCGGAAGACCTGGTGACCATCGATGGTTATCGGTATTTGTTTATCGGGGGCAGACATTATTTGCCATGAGCTCCGTCTTACTGGCATTGACTCGAAGGCCAAGGTGTGCTGTTTCATCGCAGATTCTTGAAACACTGCGCTGTAATTCCTCCACTGTCGTACTGAACAACGCTGGTCGTCTGCGTACTCCAGATCGCACATTTCGCCCATTAGACCATCTCTTTGTGTTAACGGTATACCTCTTGCTCCTTGGATGGACTTTCTCAAGAGGAAGTCCATGACAATAATACATATAAATGGAGCCAGTACTCACCCCTGTCTGACTCCCGTGGTGATCGTGAAAGCTTCAGTAGGACCACCTGGCGTTTTGACGCTACACTCGGAGTCTTCGTACAGGGACTGCACCATTTTAACCATATTCGGAGGTATACCGTCCAGAGCTAAAATTTTATATATCGATGGAATATGTGGGCTGTCAAAGCCCTTTTCAAAAAAATATCTCACTTTAAAATTCATTGTTGAATATCTACATAATAATAATTTAAAAAATACGCAATTAAAAAGGGACTGAAGGACTTGCACGCACTGACAGATGATTCGATCTAACGTGGAATCGTAATCGAGAGGTAAAATTATGAGTGACCATAATAATAAGAAGACGAAGAAGAACATCAGCATCAGCATCAAATGATATTTATTTTAATAATAAATATAAATGGAGCCAGTACGCAGCCCTGTCTGACTCTCGTGGAGATCCTGAAAGTTTCAGTAGGACCATCTGGCGTTTCGACGCTACACTCGGAGTCTTCATGCAGGGACTGCACCATTTTAACTATCTTCGGAGGTATACCGTACAGAGCTAAAATTTTCTAGATCGATAGTCTATGTGGGCTGTCGAAGGCTTTTCACTGCGACTGGAGAGTTAAACTCTTTGCACTGTTGAAAGATGCACCTGGCACAGAAAATTGGGCCCGTGCAGGACTTGCCAGGTACAAAGCCGCATTGTTGCTCTCAGGACAGCCATGACAGGCCCCCGAATGCGGTCTAGTAATCTTTGAGATAAAGCCTTACCGGGAACACTCAGTAGAGTAATTCCACGGTAGTTTCCACATTCAAGGGGGTCCCCGTTTTTAGAATCGACTCCAGCAACCAACTAAAAAATTCCCACCTTTTTTTAACATTTTAATATTGATATATTATTACCTAAAAACTTTCACAGCCGTCGTGCCTTCAAAAGGATTATCGTGAGAACATTTTTTTAACTTTAATCAAGACAACTTTTTGACAGTCCTGAGTGACTACGCTGGGACTTGACATGTCACTTGAAAAAAGGGATCAGGGGTGTGTTTGTAATTATTTTTCTTCGATGAGTTCATTCATGGTTCAATTGTGTAAAACAGAGGGTTAATAGAATAAAGGAAAAGGTCAAAGGTCAAACATTTTCAATTTCACAAGTAGTGACCAGTCATGTACATTGTATATTCAGGGAATAAACGTGATAAAAAGAATCTCCTCTCACATTCAGTTATACCTGCCGTAGAACGGCTGAGGTAGTTAAGTATTAATTACGCATATCTCTTACTTTATTATGGGTTGCGTGTCATGGCTTCTCCACTTTTATACGGGGATATTAACCCTCGAAGCCCGCCCCATCTGCCCGACACCTCGCGCCACCTGAATGGAGGTGTGGTCCGAAAGCTCATTTGCTGATTACTATTCGCTGATACAATTCTAGCACGAAACTTTATATTCTAAGTTGCGCTAAATTACAACGAAGCTTGTTATTTTTGGAAAGATGCAAGTATTTTTTTTGTAAATTGATACTGAACAAAAGTGAAGGGGTGTGACAAATATAATATTATACAAATATAATAGACATATATTTGTATATATATATATATATATATATATATATATGTTTTGTTTTAGGTTTTCGCGGGTAGTATTATATGACATTTTACCTTTTTTCGGTTCTCCGCGTAGTTTTGAGTCGGTGCTCGAGCTTTCGACCAGATCTCACTGATCCTTTTCAAGAGCTGAATACAACTAGTTGTATTCAGCTCTTGAAAAGGACCAGTGAGATCTGGTCGAAAGCTCGAGCACCGACTCAAAACTACGCGGAGAACCGAAAAAAGGTAAAATGTCATATATATATATATATATAGTTCAGTATATTTTGTTCAGTATATGTATATATATACGAGGTGCATGTTTTACACATGCAGTTCGTGACAAATCTTAGGTCATCACTTTCAGTCATGTTATGCGGCGCTCCCCGCTTTCATCGGATTCCACGATGTGTGTCGGCCATTTTGTGAGATGGTCCTGACGAGACACATGCGCACAATGTCGAAACACTACACCTTTTTGACGAATCCAACGCATATTCTGGTGATGGGCACAGTCTCGTCCCATATGCAAGTGCAGTAGCATAGTCTCTGCCTAACTGATCACAGTGAAATGGAGTAAAACTTACATCTTAATATTCTTCCTGTGCAAAGCTGATGACCTTTTTTGTCTATCGAGGTGCATGTTTTACACATGCAGTTCGTGACAAATCTTAGGTCATCACTTTCAGTCATGTTATGCGGCGCTCCCCGCTTTCATCGGATTCCACGATGTGTGTCGGCCATTTTGTGAGATGGTCCTGACGAGACACATGCGCACAATGTCGAAACACTACACCTTTTTGACGAATCCAACGCATATTCTGGTGATGGGCACAGTCTCGTCCCATATGCAAGTGCAGTAGCATAGTCTCTGCCTAACTGATCACAGTGAAATGGAGTAAAACTTACATCTTAATATTCTTCCTGTGCAAAGCTGATGACCTTTTTTGTCTATCGAGGTGCATGTTTTACACATGCAGTTCGTGACAAATCTTAGGTCATCACTTTCAGTCATGTTATGCGGCGCTCCCCGCTTTCATCGGATTCCACGATGTGTGTCGGCCATTTTGTGAGATGGTCCTGACGAGACACATGCGCACAATGTCGAAACACTACACCTTTTTGACGAATCCAACGCATATTCTGGTGATGGGCACAGTCTCGTCCCATATGCAAGTGCAGTAGCATAGTCTCTGCCTAACTGATCACAGTGAAATGGAGTAAAACTTACATCTTAATATTCTTCCTGTGCAAAGCTGATGACCTTTTTTGTCTATCGAGGTGCATGTTTTACACATGCAGTTCGTGACAAATCTTAGGTCATCACTTTCAGTCATGTTATGCGGCGCTCCCCGCTTTCATCGGATTCCACGATGTGTGTCGGCCATTTTGTGAGATGGTCCTGACGAGACACATGCGCACAATGTCGAAACACTACACCTTTTTGACGAATCCAACGCATATTCTGGTGATGGGCACAGTCTCGTCCCATATGCAAGTGCAGTAGCATAGTCTCTGCCTAACTGATCACAGTGAAATGGAGTAAAACTTACATCTTAATATTCTTCCTGTGCAAAGCTGATGACCTTTTTTGTCTATCGAGGTGCATGTTTTACACATGCAGTTCGTGACAAATCTTAGGTCATCACTTTCAGTCATGTTATGCGGCGCTCCCCGCTTTCATCGGATTCCACGATGTGTGTCGGCCATTTTGTGAGATGGTCCTGACGAGACACATGCGCACAATGTCGAAACACTACACCTTTTTGACGAATCCAACGCATATTCTGGTGATGGGCACAGTCTCGTCCCATATGCAAGTGCAGTAGCATAGTCTCTGCCTAACTGATCACAGTGAAATGGAGTAAAACTTACATCTTAATATTCTTCCTGTGCAAAGCTGATGACCTTTTTTGTCTATCGAGGTGCATGTTTTACACATGCAGTTCGTGACAAATCTTAGGTCATCACTTTCAGTCATGTTATGCGGCGCTCCCCGCTTTCATCGGATTCCACGATGTGTGTCGGCCATTTTGTGAGATGGTCCTGACGAGACACATGCGCACAATGTCGAAACACTACACCTTTTTGACGAATCCAACGCATATTCTGGTGATGGGCACAGTCTCGTCCCATATGCAAGTGCAGTAGCATAGTCTCTGCCTAACTGATCACAGTGAAATGGAGTAAAACTTACATCTTAATATTCTTCCTGTGCAAAGCTGATGACCTTTTTTGTCTATCGAGGTGCATGTTTTACACATGCAGTTCGTGACAAATCTTAGGTCATCACTTTCCAGTCATGTTATGCGGCGCTCCCCGCTTTCATCGGATTCCACGATGTGTGTCGGCCATTTTGTGAGATGGTCCTGACGAGACACATGCGCACAATGTCGAAACACTACACCTTTTTGACGAATCCAACGCATATTCTGGTGATGGGCACAGTCTCGTCCCATATGCAAGTGCAGTAGCATAGTCTCTGCCTAACTGATCACAGTGAAATGGAGTAAAACTTACATCTTAATATTCTTCCTGTGCAAAGCTGATGACCTTTTTTGTCTATCGAGGTGCATGTTTTACACATGCAGTTCGTGACAAA
Organism: Mystacides longicornis; assembly: GCA_963576905.1. Classification (NCBI taxonomy): domain Eukaryota; kingdom Metazoa; phylum Arthropoda; class Insecta; order Trichoptera; family Leptoceridae; genus Mystacides; species Mystacides longicornis. Next base: position 23,507,219 of record OY756425.1, on the reverse strand, counting down.
TCTTAGGTCATCACTTTCAGTCATGTTATGCGGCGCTCCCCGCTTTCATCGGATTCCACGATGTGTGTCGGCCATTTTGTGAGATGGTCCTGACGAGACACATGCGCACAATGTCGAAACACTACACCTTTTTGACGAATCCAACGCATATTCTGGTGATGGGCACAGTCTCGTCCCATATGCAAGTGCAGTAGCATAGTCTCTGCCTAACTGATCACAGTGAAATGGAGTAAAACTTACATCTTAATATTCTTCCTGTGCAAAGCTGATGACCTTTTTTGTCTATCGAGGTGCATGTTTTACACATGCAGTTCGTGACAAATCTTAGGTCATCACTTTCAGTCATGTTATGCGGCGCTCCCCGCTTTCATCGGATTCCACGATGTGTGTCGGCCATTTTGTGAGATGGTCCTGACGAGACACATGCGCACAATGTCGAAACACTACACCTTTTTGACGAATCCAACGCATATTCTGGTGATGGGCACAGTCTCGTCCCATATGCAAGTGCAGTAGCATAGTCTCTGCCTAACTGATCACAGTGAAATGGAGTAAAACTTACATCTTAATATTCTTCCTGTGCAAAGCTGATGACCTTTTTTGTCTATCGAGGTGCATGTTTTACACATGCAGTTCGTGACAAATCTTAGGTCATCACTTTCAGTCATGTTATGCGGCGCTCCCCGCTTTCATCGGATTCCACGATGTGTGTCGGCCATTTTGTGAGATGGTCCTGACGAGACACATGCGCACAATGTCGAAACACTACACCTTTTTGACGAATCCAACGCATATTCTGGTGATGGGCACAGTCTCGTCCCATATGCAAGTGCAGTAGCATAGTCTCTGCCTAACTGATCACAGTGAAATGGAGTAAAACTTACATCTTAATATTCTTCCTGTGCAAAGCTGATGACCTTTTTTGTCTATCGAGGTGCATGTTTTACACATGCAGTTCGTGACAAATCTTAGGTCATCACTTTCAGTCATGTTATGCGGCGCTCCCCGCTTTCATCGGATTCCACGATGTGTGTCGGCCATTTTGTGAGATGGTCCTGACGAGACACATGCGCACAATGTCGAAACACTACACCTTTTTGACGAATCCAACGCATATTCTGGTGATGGGCACAGTCTCGTCCCATATGCAAGTGCAGTAGCATAGTCTCTGCCTAACTGATCACAGTGAAATGGAGTAAAACTTACATCTTAATATTCTTCCTGTGCAAAGCTGATGACCTTTTTTGTCTATCGAGGTGCATGTTTTACACATGCAGTTCGTGACAAATCTTAGGTCATCACTTTCAGTCATATATATATATATATATATATATATATATAATAAAAAGTAGGAAGTAATAGAGTTGACAAAATCTTTTGAATAAATAAAACGAACGAATATAATTAGTGATATTATTCTGCTAGCATTTTACTACCAAACCACTCCGGATAACAGAATAAAACTAATAAAAAGTTGAAAAAGAAATAATATAAAATATAATATTAAAGTTAGTATGGAACGGATTTCCTGCGACGCCATAACAACAAAATTATTGTTTACTGCACATGATGGCAGTTCCCTCTCATTCTCGCGTAATTGCCGCTCTTACAGTAGGCCATCCCACTTACTCCAATTTTCATACAAAGTCATCATCGGGCAATTTCATAATTATTATGTGCACACGCAGCATCGGAACTTCATAGGCGACGTAGAATGTCTGCGCACGCTATTATTTTCTTGCGTTGTTCCCGCCTGAGCTTTGAATACGAATGAAATATGGATGTTTTAGAAATATTTTAATGTTTTTATTTTATTATTAGTTTAACTCAATCGAATTAATTATGTATTTTTGTTTCTGGGGCACAGTGTACATTACGCACAATATATGAACGCCTGCCTCTGGTTAGGACCACAGGACAATGTCTGTCGGGAAAGCTAGTTACGAATAAAGTAAAAAAGCGACCTTGAAGCATATAACTGATTTTTTCAACAAAAATCCGAACAAAAAGTAAAACGGGCAAAAATAAATTAACACTTTTCTATACAAACGTGTCAGTATGCTTGGCGGAACTTATTGCCTGAGACAATTTTTTCCAGTCAACCGGTGTCCCATCCAATCTGAGATAGGCCAACCCTAGGTAGAATTTTCAAGTGAAAAAATCACTTATAAAAACTTTGATCCGACCAAGAATTGAATCCAGGACCTCGTGATCTGAAGTACACGCCTTATACAACCAGGCTATCAAGTTCAGTAAAAGTAAAAGCATTTTTTTCGTTTTTTTTTTTATACCTTGTTTTAGAAATAAACAAATACATGTTGTAAAGCTACATATCGCACCCCTAGAATTAAACCTCGGTAACTCAAAAAGTGCCGATTTTGAGTTAGCGGCATTTTCGAATTCTTGACTCGATTAGCTACACGGCGATATAACCCATGTTACGATATCTTTATCCGTTCTCAAAAGATGGCCCGAAACGTCAGTTTTACTGACTGACCGTACGCTGGAGAGCCCGAAGATTACTCCGTCATTTTGAGTTGTGTATTAGACATCGTGAGTGGAGGTCGGTTGAATATTCACTTATTTTGACTTACTAAAGTTTATGTGAATTTAATCTGGTAAGTTTATTTTTTATTTCGTATTGATGGAGTTTTGTTGAATGTTTATTATGAAAAATAATTGTTCATTTTGACTTATAGGAGTTTTGGTGGTGTTAAATCGCAATACTTTTTTTTATATTTAGAGTTGATAAGTTTTTAATGACGTAAAATGTAAATTTTGATTTGCCTTGGTTTTCTTGAATGAAATTAAACCTCCATGTTTCTTATTTATTTAATTAATTAATAACTTTTTATTGAGTAATTAGATAGTCTAAGACTCTATTAAATAATATTTTTTCTTCGCAGTAAAATTTCGAAAACCAGAAGTGAAAATAATTAACTTTTTTGAGTTGCTCGACTTTACTTGATTTTTCAATGTTTGTTAAGAATATTATTTTTTTAGAACAATGAAAATCAGGATAAAAATCATATTGGACCTTGTCAAGAGAAAAAACGATGAAACGGAGAATCGTGACTAGCCAACTGAAGAAAAATTGAAATTACAGTGAAAAGGAAAAGTACAAAAAAGACCCAAATACCATAGTAGTCGTCTATGATCTCCAAGCAGTAATGCCGGTTCCCAAACGACAAGTCTCTTTGGTCTTTTAAAAGTCAAGAATAAATTATTGTTTTAATATTACCGTCAGTGATTTGGATGCAAAGAAAGTGGATTGTTTTTTTGGGACGAGAGTGAAGGAAAGTGCGGTGCAATAGAAATCGGAAGCTGTGTTTTTGCGTTTATAGAAATGCAGCTTAATAAACATCCTAGTGGAGATCTAATATTTTTCTCCAACAATTGCTGTGGACAGCAAAAAAAAACTAATATTTTTTATTAATTAAACAATTATTGTTTTATTTCAACCATTTAATATAAGTTTATGTACCTACATAAAACTATATACTTCCTTAGTAGCTTAGTGGGATAAGCGCCAACATTTGATGAAGAGGCCCCGGATTCAATTCCCGGTCACCTCAAATTTCTACTCAGAGTTTGAACCCTGTCTCATATTCGATGGGACTGGTATAGAAAGCATAAACATCACACATCTTATAGTGTAACTCAAAACAACCTTACATAAAGTTGTAATATTGTTGAGATGAAAAGTATTGAAACTGTTCTGTATTTCAGATAAAGTAATGTAACTCTAAATAGTGCTCAAAAAAGTATCTCACTGTCAATACAAAACTAGTGCATCTCAAAAACCCCCTTTTTTAGGGGGTTGAAACAGACAATACAACTGTAAGTCAATTTAACAAGCTTTAAATAACGCACCCTCAAAAGAAAACCAAGATTTTTATTTATATCCTTTCCCAGTTAACTGCAATCAGTTTTTCGTGTTTTCTGAAAAATTAGGTTTTTTGAGTTAACCGAGTTTTAATCTAGGGGTGCGATATATTAAATATAATGTTGTAAAACAAGATTATATTATTAAAGTGATTTAAATACAAATATGTACACGAAAACAGTGCAAAAGATGAGTGGAACCCGTTAAATCATTGAAATGACTTGTCAACCCGATCAAAAATAATTGTTAACAATTAAATAATATAAGAGACAAACTTGCAGAAATTGAGAAGTTTCAATATTGCTTAACCTTGCAGTAGGCCGTGGATAGGCTATAAAGGCTATGGATCTGCTGAAAAATCATGGATGCAACAAAAAAACGTGTTTCAGAATATATTTAAACTGAAATATTTTATTTCTCTCTCAGGTTTGGCTTTGATCCTATTGTACCTATGCCATTCTAGTGATTTTGCAAACTTGTCACTTAAACTGCAAATCCTGCAAAGATTTGACAAATTCGAGTTCGAAAAAGACAATATTTCAACGCATAAAATTGTTTATATTATATTAAACTTAGAAGCCACTAACTGTCTTTCAAGTGCATAGGTTTGTGTTGAGGTTAACTTTGACAAGCTCTATAAATCAAAATCACAGGTATTTTGCTTCCAAGCGGATGGATTGTGTATGTATACTCAGAAATTGTCAGGGAGATAAAATATCAAAGACAGACGGATATTGCATTTGGTTGCGCTATGGTTTTTAAAATGAAATACCTTTTTGTCTCATAGAAAATAGTTTCGGAAAACTCTTTGTATATAAACGTTTTACGAATAAATCTGAAGTGAAATCAATTTGAAATAATATGTCAAACGTTTGTTTCAAAGAACTTCATATGTTCGTTGGATTAGTCACAGTTGAATTTCAGATATAATGTCACCTCCAGATATGTAGATATTTTACACAATTTTGTGTATCTGAAGTGGTTGTATTTTTTTTTTCTCAAAGATAGCATTCTAGGTAGGCTTCTGTATCAAAGGTTATCCAGAAGAGTTCTTCCACCTTCTCAATCATTCAGGCACTTCATTCCATCAGTCCACCGAATACGCAGCATCCTGTGGTGCAGCCACATTTCAAATGCCAAGTTCAAGCGGTTCGTCATTGACTTTACATAAAGCAAAATATAATAGGAGGGTTTTCGACGAAGTTAAAAAGAAAAGGACAGATGGACACGACACGATTCAAACATTAATGTTGAACTTCATGGCGCAAAGTTCGTATCTAAATACGTCAAAACAACTTGAGAAAACGTAGAAACTAACTTACAGTGAGCGTATCAAAATATTTTCAACTAAGCTTAATTAAGTGTTTATGTAAATGTAAACACCTGATGGGTGGCGGGAATAGGGATTCACTTTCAACGGCAAGAGGAGCATGTGGAGATCGTCTAACTTCTCAGTTAGAACCAAATGTCGTCTTTTCGATACTTGTGTAATGTCAATGATGTTATATGGGCGTGAGTCCTAGCATCTCACAAAGGCACATAAAAACAAACTTCTCAGCATTGAAAAAACAATCCATAGACGAATCCTGTTGAAAAGGTGGTTCGATTTTGTGACAAATGAAACCGTCCGATCAAGAACGATGTAACCTCTAGTGACAACAACGGTTATCCTGAATCGTAGGCTGAGCTAGCTCAGCCACGTCCTACGTATGTCCCCAATAGATTATTAAGTGGCAGACCAAGACTCACCATCCAGCGAGGGTACGATGGAGACCTTCGGATGCTGGCATAAATTGAAATGACGCTCCGGATCTAACCCAGGATGGAGATGCTTGGGGAAGTTTTGTGATCCCACATGCTTCACCTAGGAAACAAACGTGGATTAAGTAAGTAAGTAAATATGCTTAGTCAAAAACAAACGAAACTGATAATGATAAACATAATATGTCAGAAAGTCACTAAAATATAAGAATCGAGTGCAATAGTGGACCCATTTTCAAAACGTAGTTATATTACAATTTCCTATATGATTAGACATTCAACAAATCTAATTGTTACGTTCGCCAATGTTTGTTCGCTTCGTTAAATTTAAAAGATACTCACGTATATACTTACACAATATAAGAGCGGTATTTGACATCACACGTGGATATAATTCTATAATACGTACGAGGTTATTTTCTTTAGAGTTAATAATGGCACAATGAATATCTATTTCAGCCAAGTGCCATGAATACGAAATGATATGGCTCCATACAACGTGCAAGGAAACGGGCAAGGATCCGCGAACCTTCATCTTGAGATTATATATTGTAATGTCTTTGTACAAAGTACTATTTAAATTTAAGTTTCCTGTCTACTCAAAGCCCAGCTCCTCCCGTTCCTGGTCGCCGTATTCGACCGTAACGACCCTCCATATAGGCCCAAACAGATTCATTGACCGTTTATGTCCAAATTATTCATGGCTATGTCCCCATAACTATCCCCGTGCCCCGGCTACGGATAAAGGATTCATCCAGAAACACTCAGAAGGGGCATTATCATCATGTTTGTTCTATGTTCGGTAACGTTTTCTCATTAATTTCAGTTTAAATGTCATCTCTTATATTAAAAGCTATAAACATTTAACCCTACCTCTACTCGTATTTACAATTATTATTTCTGAATTTTAAAAATCTACTGAAAACTTATTTGTGTGATATTTAAAAAAAAATAGTAATTCATTGTCCATATTAATACGTTTTCTTTCATATCATGAGGTAACCAGCAAAATGTGACCAAGTGTGAAGTTGCTCATGTAGTCGGCCGTATCAAAGAAACAGTCTCAAATCTCAAGTCTCAAATTACCATTCTTTTTTATTCATAATATTTTTTTTTATAAAAATGAATCTGTGCTCACTCAAAGTGAACACAAATACATTCCTTGACTCTTTCACAGTAAGCTACTGAAAGCTTGTGTCGTGAAAGAGGAAGATGGTCGGCACCTGGGATCGAACCACGACGTCCGCAGTACGAAAGCCGGCGTTGTAACCGCTGGGTCACCAACCACTTCATATGTATGTATTATTTAGTTACCTAAAAAAATATTTATCATACGTATTCAAGGTTATGATAAAATAAATAATTTGCGTTAGGAATTAGATACAAGGTTAAATGGTATGGAATCCTATACACAGGTATTAATTGGGTTATTCCTCAGAATAAAAATGAAAATATTATGACAATATTCTTTTAGGATTTTTAATCTTGATTTACATTATTATTTAAATAAAGGTATTTTTTTAAAGTACGGCATTCTTTTAGTCTTCATATTCTCAGATTTTTAATTAGGTACTTAATTTTGTGTCGATTTATCGAGTCTATCTGAAACTATTATATTATTATTCTTTTAATAGGATCTAATGAACCTAAAACGTGGAAGATGTTTCATACCGTGTTCCGTTCGTTCGAGGCAGAGCTGAGGGAGTTGGACATGGTGTAGGAGGAGGTCATAAGCATTGCGGAAGAACGAGCGCAATGGAGAGCTCTTGTTGCCTCCCTTTGCTCCTGAGTGGAGTTCAAAGGGAGTTTTGATTTGATTTTTTTAAATTATACTCTTTATTCATTAAAATAATTAAAAAAAAAAACAATACGAGTCCTGTAAAGGCTTTTACAAGCCTTGTCAACAGGTTCTTTACATAATTATTACAAAATACAAAAATAGTTCGATTGTTTGATTATCTTATAGATTACATATTATATACACATTTAAACATTATATTGCACGTCGATTGAGGATCTAATGAACTAAGGGTTAAACATAATTGATTGGGAAAGATTTATCTCACAATGTTAAATCTTGGGGTTTTGAAACAATACCATAAGAACAAGAAACCTAAATATTTATGTCTTTTAAGGTTCAATGTATTTTTTATGTAAATCATTCTCAAAATATTATGTTTTTATTGTATCAATTCGTATTGTTTATGGCTCTTTTAGAATTCTTACCCAAAAAACTAGTATAATCGTTAAAGTTAAAAAAAAGGTTATTTAAAATGAAGAAAAAGGTAAACGATCTCATTCCAAATTGGCTCAAAATATTCCTTGGTGTTTTAGCTGTAAATATTGTTTTATTTTTCATATTGTACAGCACAAATCGCTTGTAAGGAAATTGCGCAATAAGTTATTTCTTTCAACTTATCTTAGAGAAATTATAGGGAAAGAATAAAATGTGACAAGGACATTATTTATCTATATTTTCAATTTTATCCAGCGTCGCTTGTTCTTGTAAAACAACAGAAGTAAATATCAGTCACGAAAACTTCTAGTTAGAATCATTACGTAATAACAACCGCATTTGTCTATAATATCGAAGATTTTCTCAACGCCATTGAAAATTTCCAAGAAATGACTAATTACAATCCAAACCATTATCCATTATCTCAACATTAAAGACTACTGCGAATCCAAAACCGCAGGCTGTATCCGTAAGACATCGGTTAATTGATTTCAGTTCAAGGACTCCAAGCTGATATGGAAGATATGGGTAGTACCCCAAGTATAAGTTTTTCGATGATCGAATATCGAAAGGAAATAGGTGATTCTTATATAATGTGAACTTTTTAATTATTCGATCATCGAATAGATAGACCTTTGGACGGAAATTCCATCGTTCACGAATTTTCATACTGAAAAATCTCTCGATTTTTTTCAAAATTTCAAAAAGGTACGCCCATATCTATATGGGCGTGCTTTTTTGAAATTTTGTTTCGCTTAAGTTTAAGATATATGTAGATTTAGTCATTTTTGTATGCTAATTTATTTGAAATTATTTTATTTCAAACAACAGTGTATTTTTAAAGAGTAAATAATAATTTTTGCGACAGAAACTTGTCTTTTTAATCGCTCATTTGTAAAAAATGCGTCAACCATGTTTGGCGTATTAGTTAATCAAGATTAAACCACAATATTTTTTATTTCAGGACAACGCACACCTGTTTAAATGTCCTCTGATGGGTGTGACATGCACACAAGAAGACGCACGAACTATACAAAACTCTTTAATTTTTTTTTATGTCATGGGATGCCGTTTTATCATAAGTGTATGCGCTTAACCTTTTGTGTATTGAATTTCTATAAAAAAGGGATGATTTTCATAGTTTACTACAGATGAGCTGTCAAAAATTTTGATGAGCATACGCTGTCGTCGATAAAAATTTTCGATCTTACGCCGGTAATCAAAAATGACAATAATATTTTCATTCTATGATCGATGTTTCGTCAATCGAAAGAAATCTTCATAAAAAATGATCAATAGTTGGACGTTAGAACAATATTAAGCGCCTTAAAAGCGCTTATTAGCGTACAATGAGCCCTTATGAAACTCGTACTAGCCCTACAGAGGCAGTGGTTCGAAATAACATTATTATTAAAGGAAGCTTTAATAAAATAAGGTTGAATATAGGCGATGTGTGCGTACAATAAACGTAATAATTCAACAAGATCACAGCGTGTTCCGCTCGCGGTTACTATGAGAAGACACTATGTACATAGGTAGGCAGGTATATTACATTAACCACTCTGATTACATATTACAAACATCACAATATAATATATCCAACCTGAAATTGCTTGAGTTTCCTATTAATATCGCGATGGTACATGAACCCATTACCTTGTGTTAGGTACAGCGGAGGTATAATGTAAAACCGGAGAATATTGTATTTTGAGATATTTGTAGTAATAAAGTGGTACATAATTTAACTAAGCTAAACGGAAGTATGTACTAGAATGTACAAATTTTCCGACCAAAAATACAACCTTCAGATTTTCAACGACATGTTTAAAAAAAAAAAAAAAGAAAACGATATCTTTAAATTAAAGGGCGTAGTCAAAGGAGACATTTATGAATCGGCTAAAACTTAAGTCTTACTACAAACACAAAATGCATCATCACTTATCTGATGTTTGAGTTAAGTGAAGTCTTCTAGTCTTTTTAAACTTGTGAAATATTTTGACGAGTTTCGACGAATTCAGTGCATCTTCAACAAAAAGACGAAATCTTGATCATACGCATTTCTCTAAGCAACTATATATTTTTTTATTTTTTTTTATTTGTTTTATTCAAACAAACTTACAGTCATTAAATAAAATATTACAAATTTCATTGAATATGAATAATAGACCATTTCAGCATCTTTGAGAGTTCTCGACCAACCTAGGCTCTATATTAGCTTGTCTTCTGGTACATTAATAAACCATTAAGTAAGGAGACATTTGTTATTTGTTGTAATTACCATTAAGTAAGGAGGCATATTAGCTTGTCTTCTGGTACCTTAATAAACCATTAAGTAAGGAGATATTTGTTGTATTTACCATTAAATAAGGAGACATATTAGCTTGTCTTCTGGTACCTTAATAAACCATTAAGTAAGGAGATATTTGTTGTAATTACCATTAAGTAAGGAGACATTTGTTGGAAAGTCGTGTCAATATTTTTAAAAAAAACTAGCTTTCCTGACAGACGTTGTCCTGTGGTTCTAACCCGAGGCGGCCCGTTCATATGTACATAATGTGCACTGCGCCCCCATAAAAAATACTTAATTAATTCGATTGAGTTTAGCTAATAATATATGAACATTAAAATATTTCCAAAACATCCATATTTCATTCGTATTCAAAACTCAGGCGGGAACAACGCGAGAATATAAATGCGCTCGCAGACATTCTACCTCTATGTGCCCGATGTTGAGTTTGTATGAAAATTGGAGTTGTATGAAAAGTGGGATGGGCTACTGTAAGAGCGGCAATTACGTTTGCAAGAATGAGAGGGAACTACTCGCGATGGCGTTGGCGCGTCACAGGTGATCCGTTCCATACTAACTTAAATATTATATTTTATATCATTTCTAACCCATTTTTTTTCAAGTTTTTATTAGTTATTCTGTTATCCGGAGCGGAGAAGAATCCAATAAATCACATATCGGAAGAACCAGTTGAGCCGATCTCGAGTTATAAGTAGTGTTCGCACTAACCCGACTTTCATTTGTATTAGAGATTATTTGAGATTATAACGGTAGATGGCGCTAGGATATAATTACAATCTATTTTCAGCTGTCTCTACTAATGATTGCCTGAAGGTTGTGTTGAACATAACTATTCGAATTTTTATGAGTGCCCTTTCCCTTTTCTTCACATTTAAATAATATAGAAACACCTGTATTAATGCTATAAATGAATCGATATATTTCAATTTCAAATGGCATCCTATTGGAGCAATGCGCTAGTGACTATCTCTAACTACTGTTAAAAGGGATCACTTAACGTTAAACGCAATCACCATTTTTTAAGTGTTTTTTTTTTTGTAAATGAAACTGTGCTCACTCAAAGTGAACACAAATACACTCTTTGACTCTTTCACAGTAGGCTTCTTAAAGCTTGTGTCGTTATATAAGTCGAATGCCTGAAACTCCAAATCATCGATCTATTGGGATTTATCCCATGCCATCTACTGTTAGCAGTTGTTGCTAATAAAATTTGGTACCTACATTTTCATTTACATTTTCCAATCAGTACTGTTAGAGTTGAGAATATAATATGATAGAATGGATTAAAAATAATATCTTTCATTTGATTCTCCTATTATTTCATTCAATGTAAAAAAAATATTTAATACTAATAATGTCTTACTTTCGATGAAAAGGATTTTGAAAAGTAAAATCCAGCTTATCTTGTATTCTATCACAGACTGGTTGAATGACCGACTAACGCAGTCTACTCGGCAATTACTCTCATCTATGTGGATCCAATCCAAACTCCCTTTAGACCCCACTTAGGGGCATAGGGAGGCAACAACAGCTCTCCATTGCGCTCGATCTTTCGCAACGTTAATGACCTCCTCCCACACCATATCCAGATTCCTCAGCTCTGCTTCGAAAGAGCGGAACACACTATGAGAGGGTCTTCCTCGTCTCCGGGACTCTGATGGGAGGAAGAACAGCGCTCTCCTCGGCCAACTTTCATTCGGCATCCTTAACACATGTTGGGACAAGTCCATCTCCTCCACATAATAGTAGATGTGATGGGTTTACGCTGGGTGCGCCGACGTATAGCGTCGTTCGTGATGCGGTGGTACCATCTTATACCCAAAATTCTCCTGAGGCACTGTATGTAGAGACGAAATGTAAACTGTGCGTGTGTGTTGCCTGTTTTATCTTCAATTTGGGGAAAAGTTTGATATTTTTTAAACAAAAGTTTTTGGAGCATATAATAATGCGTCTTGTCTTTATTCGAGTAATGGCGGAAAAGACCGCTAGCGGATATACATTAAACAAACAGACATATTCATAGATAATGATTAGATATCCGCGCTGCATAGAGCGCTACAAATCGCCTCGCTCTACGGCGCTGAAGTCCTGTGCCAACATTGCCCATTCTCCTATATGGGTGTGAGACCTGGCACCTGACCAAAGCCCAGGCACAAAAAGTCTCTGCATTTGAAATGAAGTGCCTCAGGAGAATTTTGGGTATAGGATGGTACCACCGCATCACGTAGGCCCATTATCTCTACCATTGTGGAGAGGAGATGGACTTGGCTGGGTCATATCAGAGTCCTAAAGACGAAGAAGATCCTCTGATACCGTGTTCCCTTCCTTAGAGCTGAGCGATTTAGAGATGCCTGACATTGAAATCGCCCTGGATCGAGTGTGGTGGAGGGTTTTTGTTTCCTCCTCATGCTCCTTAGTAGGGTCACAAAGAGAGTATCTATTTATGTATGTGTAGACTTCAGATAAATACAGCTTTTACTTCCGCTTCGTATGGAAAATCAAAAGACGCACAACGTACCTTTATCCAAATTTACTCATCAATAAAGTGACTTACCTGTTTAGGCATTATTATTTACTATTATTGCGCAACCGTAAAAACGGATTATGAAGCCCGTCACATAGTGACGGATAACCAATAGTTATTATTATTATTAGTTAAGGAGAGCATAGCTGGCATTCGAGCGTTAAATCAAGTAAACATAATTTATTCAATTAATTGAAAATGTACGAGTGTATAATAACCAGTCAGCACTTCTCTCCCTGCTCCACTCCCCTCCCTGCCCCACCTGCCTCACTTGTTTGGTTCATTAATTTTCAGGAAATTATAATTAATTCTGTTCACCCGTGTGAGAAAAAAACAATCGACTTAATAATATTATTAATGTGAAATTTTCCTCACTTCACAAATAACTGATTTTAAAATAATACAAAAAGCAATATTTTAATGTAAATCATTAGAACATTTTTACTTGAAAAAAAAAAACAGAATATGAGGTAGGTACAAGATTAAGAGTTTTATACACGGTGTATCTTTGGTAGTGGAAAAACCGAAGCAGGGAGGTAGACGACCTCAATACCTATCGATTTGACCCCCATGTAAGTTCAGCGATATTGGGTGGTTTAAAAATTATTTATTTTTTTGTGAAATTTGAATAAAAACCGGATTTCTGACTAAACTACGTCACTGTGGCTAAACTATTTAGATTACGATCATGACTTTTTTTTAATAGTCCGATAATGACCCTTACGCAAGGTATTATTGATATGAGTCAGCACCCGATAGCTTTTGTTAAAAAAAAATTTTTGCCAACAATTGCAAGCAAGATATATGGGGGTCAAATCGACAGGTATTGAGGTCCTCTTCCTCCCTGTATCGATTTATCCACTACCAAAGTTACACCGTGTATATGAAACTTTCAGGAGAACTCACAATCCATTCTGGACAAGGTCGTTTTACCATATGTAGAATCTCTCTATAATCTTGCTTCTCGAATGGATTTCCTCAGTCCCTGATTATAAAGAGGAATGGAACCAAAACGCAGTCATGTTTGACGCTTGACAGTAGGACCACCTGGCGTTTTGACGTTAAGCTTGGAGTCTTCATATGGGGGCTGGACTGATTACTTTTATTGCGATTTAGTCCCACAAAGGAGATACAGTTTAACCGCTGATGCTCTGTTGCCAGAACCTCGTCAGTTTTCTAGCAGTAGATATCACACTCAGAGGAAACCTTTGTTATTTTTGTTGTGAAAACAAGTCCCAACTGTAAAGCTCCGAAATGAAGACACTAATATGTATTGACAGTGTAATCTTCGTGTCGCACTTCAAGGGAACCTCGAAGGAAGAAGACCCCCAGAAAGACAACCAAAGAGATGGAGAGATAGTTGGCTGCCATACTTCCAAGAGGCTGCAACGGCGGCACAAATTGATTAGCAGGATCTGTAAAGAGAAGGCTGGGACTTTGAGACCAATGATTGTAGACCATTCGAAACATCCTACAAATGACAGGAATACTTTCAGACTTGTAAAAGGTTGATAAGTTTGTTTATCTGGGGTTCACTTTTAACAACCAAGGTAAATGCGAAACCGAGATCAGGAGAAGGATAGGCACGGCTAAAGGTGCGATGATCAGTCTCAACTCAACAAAATATGGAGAGACATGAATATATCCGGAAACCTGAAGGTGAAGATTGTCCGTTCACTTGTGTTTTCAATTTTCTTTTATGGAGTGGAGTCGTGGACTCTGCGGGATAGGGACAAAGACAGAAGAGACGCTTTCGAGATGTGGTGCTGGAGGAGAATGCTGAGAATTCCCTGGACGGCAAGAGCTCTGCATCACGGTGCGACTGTCGTCTCTCTGTCTCGAACAAATATTAAAGATCTTTGGACATATAGCACACAGAGGGGAGGAAAGCCTTGAAATAATGATAATGGTTGGAAGAGCGTCGGGTACAAGACCACGGGGCAGATTGCCGATGCGCTGGAGCTACCAAATAAAACAAAAAATCCACGCGACTCCACTTCATAGAGCCGTAGCTCCCGTGGCGTACATCTGGCAGCGGACAGAACATCCTGCAGAGCAATGGTTGGAGAAATAACTCATGATGGCCACGAACTTCAGCAATGAGAACGACGACTGGTAAGGTAAGATAATAAAGAGAAGAAGAAGGATACTACATGTAGTTGAGATTTACATATTGATCGTCTTGATGTATTTTTCGAGGAGTTCCGAGCAGCGCAAGACAGAAACAAGTTCGCCTAAGTGATCGCCGACGTTGGAGGGATCCGATAGGGCAGTAAATAAGAAAAAGAAGACGTATTTTTTGTAATCAACCCTTATTTCCTCTTCAGTATATTATATTTACGTCATATTTTACATATTGATGGTCTTTGTAGAGAATCAAAGTTTTTCCAAAAAATAGGTAAGTATGAACTAACGGGGAACTGGAGAACTGAAGATACTAGAGAAACTGGGAAAATCTTCCGAAGGTGGATAAAAACACGAAGGTAGGAAAATTTAGGATAGTACGGGCTAGCTAATGCTTTGTTATAGCATTCTCTCTTTGCCAACGCAATATGTAATTAATTGTAGCTCGCGTTGAATCGTTGGGTAGGCGGCGTTAGTCTGTAATTCAATTTCAATTTTATCATGTTTCATAGAAATGATATCTAATGACCCATCAATATTGTTGACCAAATATTTAATTATACGAAAAATTTTCATTTGATCAAAATAAGTAAAATAATGGATGATAGGTAAGTACATACCTCTTGTAATTATTATTATGACGTAGCAACTCGAAGCTCGGCTCCGTCAAGATTTTCACATTAAAACTTTGTCAAATTCTAATTATTTGGATCTGGGCTAAGAGTCGCATTCTCAATGGATAGGTGAAAGTTTTTAACAGGATTCATACATTTTCATAGGAATGAGTCAACTTATAAATTTAACTTTGTAACAAATGTTTAATCGAAATGTTGGAACTCTTCATATATTATTCCTTACTCGAATAATTATATTTGGTGCATTTTTTAGATGCTTTGGCAGTTTTGAAAATGAATATGATAACGTTCAAGTTAACTTAAAAAATAGTAAAAATTATCTAAAATATTAGAAATTGTAAATTTAATAGGTTATTAAAAAGTTAGTTTCATTTATAAATTTCTTTAAAAGCTATTATTATTGTGGTTTCATTTATTAAAGTATTTTCGTAAATAAAAATTTTCTGCTTGATTACATGAATCTACTCACTCATGATTCACCAGCATGCGCATGTGGGATTACACAAACAATCGACCATCTGATAAACGAGTGCCCCATGTACGCATTTAAAGGAATACAGGACTTCCACGCAGTGACGGATGACACGATCCAATGGCTTCGGTCTTTGGAGGTCAGATTGTGAGCGACCATTAGAAAAAGAAGAAGACTTGAATCTAGAGAAATGTTTATATTAAGAATAAATTAATAGAAAAAATGAGTACCTACCCATACTAAAATAATATTATAAAAAGTATTGGAAAAGTGGACGAAGAAATGAATTGCACCCGTAAAAAGTTGTTAGGAAATTTAGTGAAGAGCATAGAAAGAAAGCATAGAACCAGCCGGTCTACAAGCCATCCAAACCAGCATATCAGGTAGGTCACACACATATCTCTCCTTACAGTCCAAATCACGACCTTTCCTGAGAGTCTGCCTGCGTGTTTACTCAAATGTTAAATCAGATTTTCTTGACATTTTACATTTTCTCACATCAAGATATTGTTCATAAATAATCTTCTGTGCCCTCTTCAAATTCAGCAATGTAAAGACAAGAGGTCCTTCTCGAATTCAGCTTATAGCGGACACTCACTTATAATGCAATTGAACTGTTTAATAAGTATGCGGTGTCCTGTTTCAGTTGTGTATTCCAATTTCACACATTTCAAAGTGCGAAATTCTTGAAATATCTGTTAGATAAAACCCACTGTATATTGTACGTACAAGTTAATGTTCATTAAATTCTTCCAACAGGACGGGCGTGTGGCTTACCTGGGGAGACATTAATGACTTTATTAATCTATCTTTGTTCATAATGCCGTTATAATGATCTCGTTTAATCCTCGCGGAAGAAAGGTGGGTTATTTCTTCGTCTATTAGAACTCAACTCAATGCTTCCACTTAAATAGTCATTAGTAGGTTTTTATCGCTTTGTGGGTGTTATATTTTTGATTCACCATGTGCTTACTTTAAAATTTAGTAAAAATTATCACTTTAAAAAAAACTGATGTTAACAACAATAATTTCTGTGTCGTATGCTGAGTGAATGAAACATCGCACCTAACGTTAATTTTGTTAATTGATTTGTTCGGCTTAATTCTTTTTCATATACCATTTTTGTTCCGATCCTGGCCATGTTTTGCGGTGACGGTGGAATAATATAACACATTTTTTTTTACCCATCACGCCGTTTCCCGAAGGGGGTAGGCAGAGAGTCCGGATTTCCATTCTGTCCTATCCAAACACACCTCTTTCGCTTATTCCAAACGCATAACATTCCGCATACATGCTCTTTTATTCCTTTTGCTCCTGATTTGGCCCTCCTCTAAGACTGAACCAATATGATCGGACCATGTCATTCGAGGTCGGCCTCGTCTGCGTGCACCCATTCTTTCAGATTCATATATCTTTTTTGTCATTCTCTCCTCGTTCATTCTCTCTACATGCCCAAACCACCTTAATTACTAATTTTTGTAAGATGTTTATATTGTTTAAGAAAGACTGTTGTTTATGTTCCGAGCTTTTCAGCAAATTGCCAAGTAGTACTCTCAGAACAAACCTTAAGAATTGGGTCGAAGAAGAAAATACGAAGTTTGGTAAGTACCTGTACTTACCCCTGGGTAGAACCATGCAAAGAAAGTGATTACAAGATTCACCATCGATGCACTACTTAATCTTTCCAAAAACAGAAATATGAGTCCTCAAAAAGAGAATAACTGGATCCTAATTCAGAAACCTCAAACTGTATATTCTTATCAGAGAATATCGGAATACCCATTCACATCCTCTCTCACTGTATTGCATTCACCCACAAAATGAGTTATACACTCAGAGGAACTACTGTGAACTCCGAGAAAGCAAGACTACTCCAACAACACAGAATGTGAACAACGTATTAAATTACACATACCGAGATGTAACATTCAAGGACTAACAACTTAACAAGGATTTCACAATAAACCTTTTAGGTTTAAGTTAGGTACATTAAAATAAAAATAAAATCTCTGTTGTACCTGGTAACATAACATAACATAACGTTCCTAGTACGTTGATATCCCTCTTTTCAGCTAAGAGTGTCAAATCGAAGTTGGCTATCACCACAGCGAAGGACAAAAACTTTGCCATGGTGAAATCCTATCATAAGTTAACGAATGTGGTTTTCTGTTGCCTTCTCAGGTATTTATTCTATAGGAATTGCACTCTCGTAGCTTGTTAATCATGGTATTAAGAGACCAGAAATTCGCCTTTAGTAATCCTCGCGTTATCTCATTTGAACTCATTACCCGGGGTACGCAACGGGGATATACTAACGGACTAACCAATAGTGTTTCTGGTGCTATGCACCACTCATACCTTTCACTATTTTGCAACCCTACTGCTCTTTTGAACCCCTTTATCGTCTCTTAATGATCCATATGTTCAGTAAATTTTTATGCGAATCCATTCAGTCGTTCATGGTCTAGCTTAATCAATGACCAGGCCCCTACTATGTGTTTCAATCACGATACCGATCCAATTTCAATCTTAATAACGATGTCGGTCAACACTGAGATTTCGGTTGCTATCCATAAAAATTGTTCCACGTAGGTCTATTTTTGATCTGGAGTTGATTTACAAAAAAAAAAATAGTACAGATAATAAGGATTTATAATATTAAAAGTATCGACGGTCGATATTGAGTTTCAAGAGCAACCCACTTGGTCGTATTGGGATGTATACAATTCTTTTTGAGGCTCTGATTTGGAAAATAATTTGGATGTAAGGAGCTCATGATGTCTGAAGAAGCACTGCTTGGAGGATGGAACATCACTGATGTTGTTTTCATCCGTTGTAAGAGATACCTACTAAAAAAATCGGTACAAAATGTTGTTAGTGCAAAAAAACAACGATCATGTACAGACAGTAGGTACCTACCAGGGATAAAGTTTGTTTTATGGTGTGACTGAACGATCCTCTATCCTGTCCGGGAAGTTTTAATTGAGGGTGACCATACGTAAAATGTAAAGAGGGCCGGGCTTAAACCTAATTATCTCAGCGTATTTTTTGTAGCGTGTAGTGAGGGAGGACAACTTGGATACAAGTGGAATATATGAACACTGAGGTTGTACCTACCTAAATTGTTTCCGATAAACTTGGAAGAATGTTCACACACTTGAGCGAACTTCAATATAACCGCGGCGCCGAATAATCTAAATAATTATTGCCGTGAAGGCAGTATTGTTAAATACTTAAATGAGAAATAATTAAGAAAACTTTGTTTTATAAAATTCTATAAACGAAATTAAACATAGTCATTTGAATATTTTAATTTCATTGGAACATTTTTTTAAATCTCTAAATTAATTATTTATTAAAGGTCTTTAACGTTTTGAATTCACAATCATTAACATATTCTACAATAGTATACGGTTGGTTTCAACAAGAAAGGTAAAAAATTTTGTTTATAAAAAGCAGTTCATCACTTGACAAGTTCTTTCAGAAAAGTACCAACAGACCAATTTGACAATACAAAATAATCTTTACCTTTAACGACTTTCCCCGTTAGTGGGATGAGTAGAAAGAAATTAAGGGCTATTTTAAATTGTTATATTATAATCACCATAATTGGTGCTACACCCCGTTTTGAGCCTTGGCCTTCTTTCCATTTTTCTCTGTCATCTATGCCTCTCCTACGGTTTGTCATTCTGATCACTCTGTAGTCGTCTTTTGTGCGTGTCATCCAGTCATCTTAGATTGAGTCTGCCTCTACTCCTACGACCATCATAATAGCATCTATTGCCAGCAGCCAGCCTTGCCTTAATATCTGTGCTGCAATTTTTTCCATGGGTTACAATAGTGGTGCCAAAGTAGTAGAAAGAGTCCAGCATTTCTACGGTATGTGTGCCTATTTGTATAAGATTCATGGTGGCTTTCACCAAAGTTACCTAAACTCTCACATAACTGGGGATTTTTTAAGCTTAGGGAGTTCTAAGTTCATCGTATGGTTTTCACTAGTCTATTATGCCTGTTTCTTAGCTAGGTGCATGACAGCTACAACGATCTTGTTTGTTTACCGTAGAAACCAATGTATAGAAACGTAAAGCTATGAGAAGTTGTTTAATGTTATTAGTAGTTGTCCATATTATTAGGGTCATTACACAATAATTCTTTATACTTCCAGTTTAATTTTAGAATATTTTGACGTTATGTTCAACTCTTATCTTTAAAGAAAAACTATATAAATTAAATACCTACCATCTTATTATATTAATCTTATTTATTTTTTGATGACATCTGGCGTTGCATTTAGAACTTCTATACGCCTGAGACAAGCTCAATGCAAACTTTTGCAATCTGTTGAAATTACGTATTTTGATGACAATCACAGTTTCAACTAACTGGCTCTTGGTTGTGATAATTTTCTCGACAATCGCCATTTTGTGAGCACCTACATCTACTCTATGGTGTCATGTCGAATATTTCGCCCGAACATAACCAAATGGTTCTCCGTGGTACCAAAACGTGCATAAAAAAATTCTTATCGTCAATACTGGAACATTTTTCAAGTTGTGGGAGCATCTCATCATACTTTCCATGAAATTTGGGGCTAAAATAACAGACAAATTTACTAAATTTTCCTAAGGAGACGACGATGAACCAATGAATTTTATCTACCAAAATCTGGGAAACCGATTCATCGAATAAAAAGGTTTTTTTTTTAAAAAGGACAAATACTTAGAGGCTAAACTATACTGTAGCCGGACTATAAAACTGAAATTAGTCATCTTGTTGGATAGATATCCACTGCCTTCACCTAAAATGTTAATATCGTAGGGAATATTGTTATATTTACTACCTCAACAGACGCCTTCTTGAAGATAATGAAATATTAACTTTCCTCAAAGAACGGCGTCTTCCTTAGATATTTAATAATCGAATTATTAATATTACCCTCTATCTCTCTTTTATTTTCATTAAAATTTTATGTCTTCTCTGTCTAGAAGAAATAAAACATTTTTTAATATGGGTATCCAATAAGCTAATAAGGTGAAACTCTTAATAAAATGTATCTACATCCTGAGTACCTAGTTAAAAAGTAAAAAAAAACGCATTCTGTTTCTTCTTTAAGAGTAGGTACATACTGCCAGATCTCCCAGATTTAAACTAGTTCTTTCTGTCTTTTACCGATCTGCTCTCTAACTTGGCTGTGCAGTGTGCAACGTCAGAGAGAAGATCTTAGAAATAATTTAGAAAGAAGAGAAGTTAGAAATTCTTTCGTCCGGCGTCCATCGAAAATAAAACCATGTAAAATCATCTGCAAAATGTCATATTGTTCTTCTTACACAGCTTTACTTATGATATTTTGAAAGTTTTGCTCGACACGACAAGAATTGGCATGCATTTTTTTTATCTTTTTATTTTATTTATCTACTTCAAAAAGACACCAACAGAAATTGAATACACATACTTACATATAAATACAAACAAATTAAATCCTTAATGCTCCAATAACAGTTGTCTGTCACATGCT
This sequence comes from Mystacides longicornis, assembly GCA_963576905.1. Lineage (NCBI taxonomy): Eukaryota > Metazoa > Arthropoda > Insecta > Trichoptera > Leptoceridae > Mystacides > Mystacides longicornis. The sequence goes on along the minus strand of OY756425.1, from coordinate 23,485,758 downwards.
TGGTATCATCCTACAAAATTAAATCCATCAAAATCATTCCAAAATGTAATTTATACCTAATTTAATATCAAAATATATTATTAATCTTTTCAAATAAATATTGACTTTCTATTCTAGTAAAAATAAGTACAGATTTCATATCTACTGTAATTTTAATCAAACAACTCTTAAAAAATAATGTAAAACAATTAGATTCATTTGGGAAAAGTAAGCGCTAGCAGAAAAAGTAGAGCATAATAAAATCGTAAAATAACCTAGGTATATTTCCTTCTAAAATATTAAAATTGGAATATACAGTTTAAAATGAAAATATCGGATAAAATAATTTTATACTAAAGTGTGTGCTGTGTCCTATCAATAAGGATAAAAAAGTAGTCAGGAATTAAGTAATATATTCACGTTGAAAGAGCAAAGCCTTTGATATGCTTAAAGTATCTTCTTCGAGTCAAATCCTCCACTCTCTTTATATATTTTTAAATTATGTTCGAGTACACGAATCCGCAATGGAATGAGTTCGCGTATCATTTCCATATTTATTAAAAGAAATATTTGATACAGACAGAACATCTTTCACTCGGATAAAAAGGGTTCATCCATGTCCTTCTTCACAATATAAAAAGGACATGACATTAAATGTGAGTAAAAGGGTTGTCTCTGAAGGATGGGTGAAATATTAAGATCAATAATAATATTATTTAGCTCCGCACCCTTTAAATCCCGAATCTCTTTGAATTCTAATATTATTGCGTTCAAATTCAGGGCTCCAACAGGAAATTCTATATCCGTTTGAATGTTGCGTCTGTTTGACTTGTAAACCTAACTGTGTGCATTCAGATTTCATTTTTATTTCCTGTATTCGGCGAAATTTGTTATTTTATTTCCTATAATAATTCATCTTTTATCTTCATCAAACGTAGAAAGAAAAAAAAGTACCTACAATTAGTTTCAAGTGCATTTTATACGTTATGAAAATATGGTGAATTCAATTCACAGATTATTAAACTTTTGTCAGCTGGAACCAGAAGATCTTGATAGGAGATTCCCAAACTTTTTTCTCTAAGTAGACCTCTTGCCATGTTTTTAGGTTTTTGATAGACCCTCGACAACTTATTTTTAAAAGTTTAAATTTTTTAATTTAGAACATTATAGAGTGAATAAGTTAAAAAAAAAACTAGTTTCCGACCGAAACAGGATTTTCTACCGAAACCGAATCTTCGGTATCAGTCTCAGTTTCGGCCGAAACCGAAACTTTTTTAGGCATGTTAAAAATCTATTGTTTACTGAAGTTTGGCTTATTATTTTTACACCTATAGGTACATACAGTTAACACAAATTAAATGAAATAAAAAACAACAATTGAAGTAAGTGATTTTTTTTCCTAAAACAAACAAAAATTATAAAAATTAACATAAAATGTTATTATTACTAATCACTTTAGCATTCGTAATTAAAAATTCAAATATTGTATGCTAAAAAAAGCAGTTTGTGTACACTTTCACCAAGCAGGATGCCCCGACGATCTCCGTATACTCGTATTTGTACAGCGGCACTAAAAAGCTGCTCGCTTGGAACACTAGTGGGCGGATCAGAAAGATACTTTAAGATCGCTTTTCTCAGGATAGGATATGGAATGCTGTTCCAATTGACCGAATTTTTTCTTTCAAAAATACAATAAAAAACATTTTCGATCCAAATAGACCCTTCTAGAAAGTTATGGAATCTTATAGAACATTCTACCATAAACACGAACAGCCACGAACTCACCCGAAGTCAGCCGAACGACGCGCGATAATTCACGAACGCAGAGTTTCGGTGTGGCCGAATGTTCGGCAGATTTTATGCCGAAACCGAAACTAGATTTTTTTGCCGAAACCGAACCTTCGGTCGATCAATAAAAAAAACCCTGTTAAATTTTGTACCATTTTATTTCCCTTTCACAAACCCCTAATATATTGGATGTCAAAGAGCCTTTTCAGATCCTCGTAGACCTTCGGGTTCGATAAACGTTTGAATAGTCAAAAGTAATTTTTTTTTTGTAAAATAAAAAACGGGAATCACAATAAAGCAAGAACAAACAATGAATTTTGAAAAAGAAATATATACTGTGTACCTATATTACGAACAATCCTTCGAAGTTTCTAAACATGGGGGACAGCTAAGATAATTAAAATTTGCCAAGAGACGAGGGCTAAATTTAATTTTTTCATCCTCTCTAAGACTCTAGTCACAGATCGTTGTGACTCAAACTCAAAATTAAACAGAAATGAACATAGCGGTGTATTTTATTATAATATTATTTAATAATTTAGAAAAATGTAAATTTTAATGTATTTTTTCCACAAGGATGTCCTTAGCAAATTAATATACTTATTATATAAAAAAAAAGATATTCAAGATACAGCTACAAAATGACACGATAAAAAATAAGAACCTTGGTATATTATTTTCTGAAAAATTCTTTGACCCTCATAAAGAATTAAAAATTCTCATGGAACATTTTATAAAATAATCATTTCCCATATGTTTTATAAATTTTATTCGGGAATAAAAGTGACGTAGAGGGAATGTGCGGGGAACGCTGCTGTACGGACGTGTGTTTTGTTTTTTTGAATCGATGATTACCACAGTATCATTTATATAAATAATTATTATTTAATTTTGTACACTTCGCAGGTGAAAGTTTATGTTTTCTTTTTTCACTCTTCTTTTTTTTCTTTTTTTTCTCATCAAATTGGGTAAGTTAATTTGTAAATATATTATACTTAATTTTGTTTTCATTCGCTGGTAAGCAGAAATATTTTTTTTCTTTATTATTTTTATTGTTGCCGTATTATTATTTTGCGGCCCGTGTGGTAATAAATACACGACGCCGCAACCCATATAAATAAGTATTTCTTCTTTTTTTGTTTTTTTTGTTTTTTGCATTTTTTGTAGACACGTAAAAGTGAGTTTTTATCACTTTATTTTCTATAACAATTTATTTTGTACGCTGATAAAGCACATTTAATTGTAGATAGTGTGATTTCTCAAATATGGATCCTTCCCCCCTAGAAATTCGTTTACCCCCCGATCCACCAGACCCCCCTATATTTCCCCCTACCCCTGTTAAAGATATGAAGCGAAGAAGAGTAGGAGATGACGGCATGTCTACAGATTTGTCGACAAGTCAAATTCTCTCAGATACTTCGTCTTCAAATGTTCAGACTCCCAAAACACCGGATGTGAATAAACCCACAGGCCCTCCAATTCCTACAAATTTTTATTCGAAAACATCTACCGGTCCCTTTTTAGTGTTCGTACAGAGTTCTCATAGCAAACCTGTTCACCCCATGGAGCTGGGAAGGTTCATCGTTAGAAATAATATAAAGAATGTAATAAACGGTTCTTTGAAATCGGAAGGCCGATACAAACTTGCATTGGAGTTCAACCATTATGAAGCAGCAAACTCGTTCATTAAAAATATTTTCATAAAATCAAATTCTCAATACAAGGCGTACATCCCGACATTTAACGTTAGTAGAATGGGTCTCGTGAGAGGTATTTCCGTCGAAATCCCCGATGAGGAAATTATTTCATGTTTAAATCAGTCCAACCCAAACACGGGGAAAATAATAAAAATAAGACGCTTGAGCTATAAAGATAAGTCGGTGGTTCCACCAGTTTGGAAACCGTCTCAAACCATGGTGCTAACATTTGAGGGTCAGTCGCTTCCTAAAAATGTATATTTGTTTTATAACTCCTTTGCTGTTGAGACTTATTTTTACCCAACTGTACAGTGCTTCAAATGTACGAAGTTTGGACACACCAAAGCGGCATGTCGTTCAGCCCCTAAATGTACGAAATGTGGAAAAGACCACGAACTGATTCAATGCACATCTGAGGAAGAGAAGTGTAATAACTGCGGTGGGGAACATAGAGCCACGAGCCTTTCTTGTCCGGAACTTTTACGACAAAAAAGAATTAAAAATTCAATGGCGCAAGATAACATATCATACTACCAAGCTTCCAAGCTCCATTCAAATGTCATATCTTATGCAGATGTACTAAAAAAAGATTCTTCTTCTCCTTCTCCCGTGAAAAATAACAACATAACATCCTCCCGTAAAACAACATTTAGGTATAAAACACCTAAGGCAACTCGCACCCCAGGTTACGACCAAACGGAGTATGATTCTCACCTTCTGTTCCCAAACGGTGCAGAATGGTCATCAGCTCCGAATGGGTTCGCGCTGCAATCAGACCGACCCACCTCAAAAAATGATGATTTGAGCCATAATAAATTGAGAAATAACCTGTATAATGACAATGCTAAATTCATGAATTCCATGATAATGATGCTCATTGAATTACTATCCTCACAAACTTCTTCACCGTACAACGCTGCTAATTTGATTTCTTCACTTCAATCTTTCCTATCCAACAATGAACCCACAAACTTCCAATCACAATAAGATTTCCATTCTGCAGTGGAACTGTAGAAGTATTGTGTCCAACAAAAATGAAGTCATTTCCCTATTACAAGAATTTGACATATCCGTTTCAGCAATTTCTGAATCTTGGCTTCCTCCTGGCACTGATTTCTGCATTCCGGGTTACGTAGTGGTACGTGACGATCGGGCAGATGGCAGGGGTGGGGCTGCTCTTCTTGTAAGGAAAGATATTCCTTTTGATATTGTCACCCTTCCCAGCCATCCCAGTTTTCAAATTGTTGCTATCACTATTGGCAATATATCATATGCATCTATTTACTTCGCACCTAGGACAACATTTGACAAGGGTCTCTTTACAAATATCATTAATAGATTATGTAGGTCATTTATATTACTGTCTGATTTCAATGCACATTCTGTGACCTGGGGCTGCAGTTCCACTGATACTTGTGGAAAAGCTATACTGGAATTCATGGATGAGCACAATCTGTGCATCTTGAATGACGGATCCCCAACGAGATTGGCTCCTCCTTCACAAAAAAGCAACGCAGTAGACATTACAATTTGTACGCCTGATTTGGCGGGTCGCTTAAATTGGTCGATAATAACAGACCCTCACTCTAGTGACCACTTCCCTATAGTTCTTTCATCTGGTATTACACATCCATCAAATAATTTGAAAACACCCCGAAAAAAATACAATATAAAAGCGGCAAACTGGGATTCATATAAGACAGCATTTCAAAATGTTTGTGATAAGGATTTCGATGATATTGATGAATTGGAGGGTAGTATCACGAAGTGTATTATTCACGCGGCGGAAATTTCTATCCCCAAAATGCGAATCCAAAGAAAACGTAAAACTCCTCCCCCCTGGTGGGATACTCAATGCAATGAAGTTGTTAACGGTAGACGACAGGCACTTCGAAATTATAGAAATGATACCTCGGAGGAGAACTTTATTGAAGCTAAAAGATGCCAGGCCTTAGCCAAAAGAACGTTTCAACGGAAAAAACGACAGGGATGGAGAAGTTTTTGCAGCTCTTTATCCCCTGACACACCAACCAGCCAAATCTGGAAAACTATAAGACAATTCAAGGGAGGAACTGCATCTCAGCCCTCGCCTCAGAATTACGATAAGTGGATCGAGGATTTCGCTGACAAACTCGCTCCTCCTTACGCTCCTTGCGAGGATGAAATGTTTGTGAACACTGAGTGCAGATCAGATCACAATTTGTGGTTGTGTAAGGATTTTAGTCTGGATGAGCTGACAGCTGCTATGGGACGTACACAGGATTCATCTCCTGGTATGGACTCAGTATCATATTCAATGTTAAAAAATTGTCCACAATCATTTCAATTAAGATTGCTTTATCTGTATAATAGAATTTTGAATACAAATAAGATTCCCAAGGCATGGAAAAAGCAGGTAGTCATTCCTATCCTTAAATCAGGAAAAGACCCTTCCATGGGGTCATCATATCGCCCAATTGCTATGTCATCTTGTATGCTTAAAATCTTGGAGCATATGATAAAGTTTCGCATTGAATGGTTTACAGAAAATAAAAATTTAATCCCTCAGACACAGTTTGGATTTAGAAAGGGTCGTTCATGCATAGATAATATAAATATATTGGTTTCGGACGTTCAAATGGCAAGACTCGAACAGGCAAGTACAGTGGCCTGTTTTATAGATATAAATGGAGCTTACGACAATGTTAGTTTGCCAATACTGGAAAGAAAACTAAAAGGTGTGAAAATTCCAGATAAATTGTCTAAACTCATACTACGTATCCTTGCTCAGCGAGAAATCATAATAGAAACCCCAGGTGGGACAATTCAAAGAACAGTCTTTAGGGGCTTACCCCAGGGATCTGTTTTAAGTCCCCTCCTTTTTAATCTTTACACAATTGACCTGCACATATCTGTCCCTGTTACCTGTAAGATACTTCAGTATGCAGACGACTTTGTGGTATATAATTCGAACAGTAATATTAATAAAGCAGCCACGGTGGTCGAAACTGCACTCGGGAATATTAATAATTGGTTGAAGACTAACAGTCTCGAACTTTCACCCGCAAAAAGCCAGGTTTTGGTATTCTCAAATAAACATAAAATTCCTTCGGTAAACATAGAGAGTAACGAAGTGAGAATCCCGACCAAGGATTCCGTCAAGTTCTTGGGTATGGTAATTCACAGGAAGCTTTCATGGAATTCACATATTGAATATACAATCGCTAAATGTCAAAAAAGCATCAACATTATGCGCTCAGTGTCAAGAGTCTGGTGGGGTGCACACCCGGTAACACTCAAAATAATGTACTTGGCATTAGTTAGATCCCACCTAGATTATGGAAGTTTCCTACTTGAACCATTGCCCAAATATCTACAATTGAAACTTGAACGAGTACAGTCACAATGCTTACGTATGGTACTTGGGGCCATGAGGTCTTCCCCGGTAGGATCTCTTCAAGTGGAAACAGGGCAAATGCCACTGCATTTACGAAGAAAACTCCTCTGTTTCAGATTCCTTTTAAAAAGACTGGATATTTTCTCACACCCTCTCACCACAACAGCGGAAAAGTTCAATGATTTACTTAAAAATGCTACTTATCGCAGACGTGTCCCTTTGCTTGTGGAATGTTTGCAGATTATTCGGCAACATTACACCATCATTCCGAAAATGAATTTACCAATGTTCTTGGCTCCGTTTGAGGCATTGGTTTTTTCTCCACAAATCGAATTGAATTTTGGTCTTCATAAATCTCTCTCAAATTGTAATAGTAACGCCAACAATCAAAATTTTCTTGTCAAAGCTAATGAAACTTGGCCTGACTGTGTTTACATTTACACAGATGGGTCTAAAGATTCCAACGGGTGTGGATCTGCACTGGTGATTCCGTCCCTTGGAGTTGAAATGAAATACCAACTTAATAGTTTCTCCACCGTTTTCACTGCAGAAAGTATTGCAATTATAGAAGCCCTAAGAGAAATACTCAGCCGAGAAATTTCAAACTCGGTTATTTTTTCTGATTCACAGAGTGTTCTTAAAGCTCTTGAAACGATACCTTCTGGCCCCGGGGACAATATGATGTGTGAAATCAGAAGCCTCCTCCTTAAAGCTTCCCAGCAAAATTTAAGAGTCCAGTTATGTTGGATACCTTCCCACATTGGCATTTCTGGAAACGAGCGGGCAGATCAGCTTGCCAGAAGCGGTTGTTCGTGTGGGGTTCACCCTCACATACCCTTGCCTGTTGTCAGTGATTTGATAATTGATTTAAAGCCCCAACTAAAACAAGAATGGTTTCTTCATTGGCAAAATTCGGAAACTGGCTCTTTTTACAAATCGGTTCAGTCCAATATCCCTCATGTGCCGTGGTTTGAGACGGTAAAACTATCAAAACTATGCATATCATTGGTGTCACGATTGCGTATCGGACACTGCATAACAGCGTCGCACTTGGCGAAAATCGGAGTCCTGCCTTCCCCGGTGTGTAGCTGTGGGCAGGACGACGAGACTCTCGACCATATATTTTTTAGCTGTCCTTCAATGAATCGAGTGGAGTTTTTAATATATCTAAAGAATGAATTCAATACATTTCCATTATGTATCAAATCAATTATCGCGACAAATTCGATTGAAAACTATATTGAAATTTTAAAGTTCCTGAAAATTAACGATAGAGTAATTTAGCCGACTGAGTTTGATTTTAAATATTGTTTTACCTTACCCTGCCTAAAACACTCGCAAACGAGTGAAGGCTTAAAAAAAAAAAAAAAAAAAAAAGTGACGTAGCTGACGCGAGAGAGACAGAGAGATATTGAAAGTAAGAACCGTACGTATTTCCGATATACATCGACCATCTGTTGGTTTATTGTAACAAGATTGATCTCCGACGACAACTAAGAAAATTGAGGTTCAAATCGTATTCGCTACGTGGGCATAACGTTGAAAGCGAATTTAAAAAGACAAATAGGTGCGATATGTTAAACGTTAGGGGCCATGAGAAAGTATTCGTGGACGAAAAAATGTCTTTTATTGCTTTAAGAAGCAAACATCGTTATAGTCTGAGTCAGGGATCCACCCTAATATTTTCCAATAAACTTTAAGACTTATCAGTATTTTTTGCTATAAATCAAGAAAGAGCAGCCCAGATACAGACGATCACTTATTTGGGATATCTCCAATATTCATCACGATATTTTCATAAAATGATAGTGTATTTTGAACCGAATTTTAACAAAGTTTCAAAATAATCTAAACTTGATACCGCAAAAAGAACACTTTTGTGTTCTTTTATATTATTCAAAGTTGATTAAAACCACGTTCACACTGATAGGTGACTTGCTAAGCGCCTAGACTCTATTGAGATTATCGTATAACGTTTGCTTATGCGTGCGTTTACACAGAAAGAAAGAACCAAAATTCCGGCGCACATAATCTGTCATCGCCTATTAATTAGTTGTTCTAGAGAGCTTGGATGGAGACTGTGGGGCTAGTACGAGTTTTATCGAAAGCTAATTGTACGAATACAAGCGCTTGTTAGAGAGCAAATAGTGTTCTTAAATCAAACGATCGAATCATTCGATCATTATAGTATGGAAATTTTTCGAAACTCTTTCGATATTTGATCATCGAAAACTTATACAAGTGCTACAGATGTCCTGGCTGCGCAATGTAAAGGAGTAGACCGGAATCCGAACTGTTGTGGACAGGACAGGAACAAGTTCGCAGAAGCGATCGCCAACGTAGGGGGGACCCGACAAGATATGTGAAGAAGAAGATGTAACTATGTATATTATAGGAACATTGATTTCTATGTTGCGTCTACTTAGGCAACATTTCAAATGCTATTAAGATAATATTCACAATGTCACCAACTTTACCATCAAAATATCCTTTTATCAAAACAGTTTATTGACAGTTTCGAATGTAGGAATGAAACACGGTTAAAATTGATGGTATTTAACTAAAAAGTTTCGGTAAATTGGGTTTTGTGTTTAATGAATTCCATCATGTTTTATGTGGAGGAGAGGATGTTACTGGAAGTTTGTTTGATTGGAAATAGGGTAAGACGTGTCTGGCGGGAGAAGGGGTGGGGGTAGAGGCATAAATATGCCAATGTAACTACCTATGTGGGTAGGTATAGTTTATAAGTAGGCAAGTAGACAATCATAATTATTAGTTTCTGTTTATAATATACATACAATGTGAACGAATTTAATATTTAAGTAATTCGTATTTTTACACGATTAATCGTTTTTGATTCTTTGCTTATACAGTACAAATACCTAGGTATTTAATGCAAGTTTCAATTTTCATTTATTTAGATTAACTGAACTAGCTTCCCAATAAGTTGGATATTTGAAACTTAAAGAAAGCTCAGAACACGATTTAAAGCACATTGTCTATCAGCATTTTTTTTTATTAATAATTATATAATTGTACCAACTTGTTTATTTTGATTCTTCATGTCCTGTAGGTATTTTTGTTCATATATCTATCCAATCGAACCTGTTGTCTGTTAAGTATAATCTTTATGTAATTGTTTAGAGATTCCAAGAATTTATTTAGATTATTTATCATAAACAACAAGAACAAGGTTTCTAAGAATCAGCTTTACAAGTAGCTTAACTGGAGAAGTTTTGATAAAAAAGGTTGATATTTGTGAAGAAGCATGACAAAAGGCTTAAGAGGACTGAAAAAAAGCTTTATAAAGTATTTAACGAGTTACCTTTACATGATTAAGAACTTTGAAGAACATGTAAAATTTTCTGACTGAGCCACTTGCATCTATTGAAGACAAATAGTCAAGACAAATGTGTAAGAGAAAGCTTATGCTAAAATTTTTATGGAAACCAAGTCTGTATTCGAAATTTCGGGAGAGAGATTATATAAAAAGACCAATGAAGCGTCTTTGTGATCAGGGTGATGATACAAGTAGTAAAGTATACATTATAAACGTATGAAAATTTAGAAACGGAACTATCTAACAAGATAATGCTTGTTAGACAATCATCTAAAGATTAAAGCCAACTTCGAAAAAATTCTGTAAGCGTTATCTGACTCTAAGATAAACATCGCGTAATTTATTATTAAATTGATGTTATAGACACAATAACTTAGTTCATATTGAGGTGACGAAGATATAGTAAAGTTGTTATATTATTTGAAATATTTTGATAGTGTTCTTTTGTATGTTTGACCAGATACATATTTTTGATATGAACATTGTTGATGAAATTTATACTAGCCCAGAACACCTACTGTTCGACAAACGCCGCCTACTCAATGCGGTACACACACACTGAAGCGTGAGTTCTGTTATTTGAAATGGGAGGATACACTCACATACTCCATTCAGATATCGCGTCAGAATTGTGTAGGTGTATACAACAGCACTTTTACGCGTAAAATATGTAGCCCTAAAAACGGGCGACAAATTGCGGCATAGCCACATGCCTCCGATGAAAAAGGCCTTAGGTATCGTTATGTGAACTTATCGTTCAATGCAACTTTTACGATTTGTTTACGTAAAGATGCCCATAAATTTCATCTATACAAACTTGAAGTGGTTGGTGACCCAGCGGTTACAACGCCGGCTTTCGTACTGCGGACGTCGTGGTTCGATCCCAGGTGCCGACCATCTTCCTCTTTCACGACACAAGCTTTCAGTAGCTTACTGTGAAAGAGTCAAGGAGTGTATTTATGTTCACTTTGAGTGAGCACAGATTCATTTAAAAAAAAAATTATAAAAAAGACGATTCTAGACAAAATCATGAAATTGTTTTTGGAGGACAGTCTGCGTAAGACACCAGAGAAGACCGACCTTTGAAGAGATGGCAGAACAAATGGACATCATAAGTATAAGATTGAGATGTCTGTAAAAGCAGATCAATGATCAGAATTTAACAGAAGATAAGCAAGGATTTTATAAAATAAACAGAAACTACAAATAATTGAAGAAAATGAGAAAATTTTAAATAAATTAATAATTTATTTATCTTATGGTCACAGTATAGTACATCACAACAAAGAGTTATTCAGCACAAGTATGTTTGTCAAAAATTAAAATTTTTAATTAAGATTATTGAGATATTTGGTTGCCGCTTCACTCAGGGACATGAAGTCGGTAAGATCACCCCCATATGCCCTGAGGACACACTCTTCACGTTAAGGGCTGTCCACAGTCTTCGGGGCTGGACAAAGCCAGGTGGTTTGTCAGAGATGCAGGGCAAACAGTGAGCCACCGGGTCCGAAGTCTCCTCCCATCTGGATTTCCAATTTCGATGATGTTGAAACCTTCATCAAATAGGCCTTTCCCCGTTGCTAGTGGAGGCTAATGAGTAATTAAATATGTACGATAACAATATGAAGCTGAAAAAAAAATTTCAATCAGAAACACATAAATAAAATAAATAAGTGTTAATGAAAGCAAATACAAAAAGTAAGAAATGACTGGAACGAAAATCTCAGAAGTAAGCGAAAACCACAGAATTCTATACAATAACTAGAATCACGACTCGCATTCAAAAGTGAAACTCAAATATGGCATTTTTTGGCAGTTTGCTTTCCAAAAGTACGTGGAGCGGCACATATTTTAGCGGAACGTTTTTTTCTTCTTTTTTATTAAAATAAATGATGTTTTTTACCTTGAAATAAGCGAAATTGATCATTTTCAAGTTCTTTTTGTGAATGTTAACATAATTTTTTACATTCCGTTTCGCCTACTAAACTGTCAAATTTGCCGGCCAATGAGACTTCACTCTTTTAATTTGAAAAGATACAGGAGTACTCCATCTGGGTAGTCATATATATAAAAAACTATGGTGAAAACACTTTATTTTTCACAGAATGAAAAAAATCATTTATTTTGTATGTTGGGTGAAGACTACTCAAAAAATTTGGCTAACAACAGTCTTATTTTTCCATTCTTTCATTTTATTAATTCTGCTGAGTTTTTCTTTCCAAAATTATCTAATTATTTTCTCCTGACAACGATGTATTCTGAATCTATTGAGAGAAAAAGTAGAATGAAATGAAATTCATTAGTCCCTCCAGATAGTTTATCGAAAGATAAGATGATAAAACATCAAAATATGGCCAAAGACAAACCTATTCTTGAAGGAAGAAAAAAGAACAAATATGTTGAGGGAGGAATAAAATTGAAAAGATATAGACTTGTGTCGATTTTGAACGTAAAGATGAATAAAAATGATCTTCTTCGACATTTTTTTCGGTTTTATAGATGAATAAAAAGCGGTTTTTCTCAGTTTACAAGGAAAAAAGTATCAGTTTTTCCTTATAATAATATTATTTGTTTCAAAGATATGTAAAATATACAATACAAATTATGTAAAATAAAGAAATCGTGATAATAAAAAGAGGACTAGAATCTTAAAAATAATAATATACCTTCTCAACTTTCTACAATATTTTTAATGATTAATTTTGAATTCGGAAACAAAGAGTTTGTGTATATCATTTCATCATACTACAGTAGCCCTAGTACAATTTTTCGATCATCAAAACGATGATCGGATATCTTTAAACAAAACTGGTGTTTCTCATACAATCCGACTTGTCAAAGCGTTCGATCTCGAACTGACCTTTCGATAACATTTTGGATAGAACGATGGAAACTCCATACAACAATGATCGAATTGTTCGATAGTTGCACTTCGCTTACGATAAAACTCGATCTAAAGTTTAAACTGGTCAAATTTTTTATGATGGAACCATAATTTGAAATTTGACAT